>JAGPNQ010000023.1:0-600000 GCA_020744155.1 Ilyonectria sp. MPI-CAGE-AT-0026 | reverse complement strand
ACATGTTTAATTAAGCTGAGACACCGAAAGGTGCCACTGTTATATCGAGAACAATCCCTTTATTTGAAACGGTTCATTAGGATTAAAATTGGCTTGTAAAACATGACGGATATTGAATTCCGTCGAGCAAAAAAAGATCGACGCTGGTATGACGACTGCTGTAGGGTAGCAACGATAGTTACGAGGGACAAGTGAGTGGATAAAACACAGAAAAGTACAAGAGAAAAAAGGAGACGCGTAGAATGAACAGCATCCTCTCATAGTGTTGATATTTCCTGGGGTCTCCGGGGTTGTTCTCTGGGGGCAGTGGTGTCGTAAGCCTGTCGCCCGTTCGTATTGTGGTTGCTATTTTGGTGCAAGATGACGGGATTGTGGATTGTTGTGACAGGAAATAATACGGGAAATATGTGGGCCAGGCGGAAGATCGGCATGGGTACACAGACATGAACCCAGTAAGCCAAGTCAGCCCAGTTCACCTGATGGATGGATCATGGATCAGGAAATACGAGAATGGGAGACTTTGTACGACCTGTAACAAAACATGTGCTGGCAGCCAGCGAGGGCTGTGTCGAGGGCTGTGTGTTGCCGTTGATTGTACTTGTCATTTACTAGCAGCTATTGATTGACACAGCATGGTTTAAAATACCTGTTCCTCAGCGGCAGCCGCGCTGATCACGGCAGATGATGGCAGAATGATGACAAGACCATGTCTGATCAAGCCGGATCACGCAAGCGTCAGGACTCGGTACCACTCCAGAGGCTAGACAGAACAGATGCTAGAGTCAACGGCCCCCATATTCACCATTCCTCCAGGGCCCAAGGCCACTAGCTGGCTTGCCCCATGTCTCCCATGTCCCGCATTAAGTCCCGAATCTCCACATCCGACGCGACGGCGCCAATTGCAGGGGGCTGCCAGGCACCGCGTCGGAGCGGACACTCCACATTCCTGATCTCATTTGACTCTCATTCGCACTAGGACGCCGTTGTCCGGTGGGGTATTGGACGCGCGGTGTCCTCATTTGTTGACGGCGACAACTTGCAACACGCGATGGAGGAGGCGTTTACAGGTTGGCGAAGAGGGCGGCACCACCCATGAGGGCGCCCATGGCGATGGCCGCAGTGGGCATGGCACCAGCTCCGTCGCTGGAGGTGCTCTGGGCGGCGCCAGAGGCAGTGCCAGAGGAAGATCCAGAGGCAGACTCCGAGGCAGATCCGGACTCGGTGCCGGTCGTCTCAGCGGCTGCGGTGCTATCAGACTTGGAGGCGCCGGTGGTCTTGGCCGCCTCGGTGGTGGCAGCAGTCTTGGTGGCCGACTTGGTGCCGGCAGCGGCCTTGGTGCTCAGGGTGGTCTCGACGACGGTGGCATCGGCGCCGGTGGCAGTGGCAGCAACGGCGGCAGCAGAGTTGGCGGCGGCGATGCTCTCAGCGGCGGCCGAGTTGTGGGCGGCGGCGCTGCTCCACGCGGCGTTGGCGATGGCCTCCTTGGAGGAAGCGTAGGCGTTGTTGGACGAGGCAATGCGGAGCGCCGTGGTGTCCAGGACGTAGCTGACGGTGTCGGAGGCGGCCTGGGAAGAGGAGGTGTGTTAGTTGGTGATCAATCAATCCTCCACAAGAACAACGTACGTTAGCCACGGCCAGGATGGCGGCAAGGGTAGCAGCGGAGAACTTCATGTTGGCGGTATTTGTTGGAACGAGTGATTAAAAGCGAATGCTCAATAAATTAACGAATGTGCGAAAGGCTCGAAAGAAAAAAGGCTGAAGGCGAGGGGATGCAGAGGAGGAGAACCAAAGGGTCGCTCATCACTGCGGACGCAGGCGTTTTTATGTAAAGCCAGCGCCTCGTCAGCGTCATCTTGTTACGCACGCTCGCCATGGCTACGTATCCCGGACGCCCTGCTGGCCCCTTTCAAGCGTCCCATGATTGGCTCGCGCAGCCGGGGATCGATCGGGGCTATTTACCCCGTTGGTGGGCCTCTTGATGATGCTGGCACGGTGGACTTGGGTGGAGCGACATTCCAAGACAAGACGTCCATCAACAGTGCTTCAGGTGAGGCGCTGGGCAGCCGTCACACCGACTGTTGGTGGCGCATTTCAGCAATTCACTGGTTCAACGGGTAGTGAATGAAGCATTTATTACTATAGTAAACAATATCCGCGGCCAGCTTCAGCTACAGCCACAGCCAGGCCTGGAACATGTTCCCTCCTCAGCTACCCGAGCTTGTGGCACACCTCCCTCATCTCTGAGCCTCGCCCTAACCCCATACTGATCATCCTCGCCTCAATCTCATCACACCAGAGGGTTTCGCCCCCCGGGGGAAGAAGTGCGTGCCCCCAATACCACATCGCGCTAAATCCAGCTAAATCCAGTGCCCTTTGGGCGTGCCAGGGTAGGATTTTCGTACCGCATCCACATTTGCCCTTACCCTTGCAAGTACCGCAGATCTCACTCTGGCCTTTGTCCATGAATGATCAGCGGTACTTCCAAACTGAACGTAAAGCACCATCCTGCTCCATTGGCCGTAATCCTTGCCCCGGAACGGCTATCCTGCTTTCGCACAGCCAAACGATTGAGCGCCATGTGGAGAGGCCTACGTATTTTCCTTGGAAAACCGTCCAACATCGCTACAGGGGCCTCTCTGCCAAGAATAAGACACTGCAACGCCCCTGGTCGCCCAGGCCGACTGTTGCAGCTAGAGTACCACCACATGATTTCTTGGACACGTTACCCTGGCTGAAATTGCATATATTTGTTCAGAGCTGTCTAATTATCCTATCTCGAGGCCGAACCTGAGAAAATGCGTCTCAAATTAGTCGACGGGAGTTCCACAGGCTATGCAATTACGCCCAGGTATAACCCAGACGTCGAAACCCGTTGAGAGACACGTTGCACACCTCACACCTGCATTTTTTGTTAGTCTGGCAGTATGGACCTGCTCGGTTTGGGGAAGATGTGCTGGGTTTATATGCCGGCCCACATTGTACGGCGAAGGGGCAATCATTCCACCATGAACAGCAGTATATGGACGTGGGATGGGTACTGGGGCGTATTGAAGCTCGTTAAACCTCGGTGCTGCTTGCTGTGGCTGGGGTCGGGCCTGCGTGATTTCGTCCCCCTCATCACATGCCATCTCAGAACCTTGCGGGCTTATAACAGAGGAGTCAGAGACCTTGATGATAAAGTTACCGTCTTCGGTCGCTTCGTCTTGCTCTGTTACCCCATTTTCTATGCGGGGCAGTGTAAACAATGCGAGATGCTCAAGATGCTCTCCGACATGATCGTCGTACTGCTTGGGTGATTTGATGCAAAAGTCAAAACAAAGAGGGCACATCCCCTGCGATTTGTCGGGGTTGTGCCTGCTGCTCAGACTCTCCAAGGTGTCCAGGTGACTGTGGTTCACATGCTGTCCATGAGCATGAGTGGTATGGATTCGAAAGCTTTTGGAGCTCTGAAAGGTCTCGGAACATCCAAATGAGCAGTACCAGGTTTTCCAGTGATCCTGTATCATGTGCTGCATCCATTCATGGCGGCGCAAGTACAGCTGGTTAGAAGTTGAGCAGGCACTTTCGAGACAGACATATGGCCGAAGATCCCTGAATATATGTTTTCTATTTGGCAAGTCTGTTAGAGTGATGCTTATCAATAGTGCATAGGAGAATACATACTTCCAAGCGCTCCTAGTGTCTACCACGATAATCGTGTGGCAAAACGGGCATTTGAATGGCCCATTGGCGTATTCTTTCGGTATTGGTGGGACTCGAGGATGGTGTGAGTCGGGACTTGACGGTGTGTAAGAAGTTCCAGAAGTTTCGGATCGACCATCATCCAGACTAGAAAAATCATTCCTGGTGACATTACTGCCATCCTTTAGATGCTCAGGAAGAGAGGAGGCGATTGTTGTTGAATGCTCTCCAGCCTCAGTCTCGTCCAACCCTTCGGCAAGTCGGTTGGCATGTTCCTCTCGATACGTGAAGTACTGGCGCCTTTGGGCCATTGCTTTAGCCAACCGCTTGGCAACGATGTGCTCAGCACTTGGGAATTTCTCTCCGACATGCTGCAAATTCCATCGCTCGTAGTATTGAACAGCATCCATTCCAGCCTTGGACTTAAACTGATCATGTGGCGTTGGATTGGCTATTGTCATAGACAGTCTGAGAAGGCAGTTGACGATATGGCTTATATAGTGGAGGCTTTTCTCAATCTCTGATTCATCGGAGGCTTCATCATCTTGAAAATACTCTGTCAACTCATCCTCGATGTAGTCATGAACAGTCTCAGATTCCGCGAGAGGAGTCTCCTTGATTGCAGTTGATATAGCTGAATGAAGTGAGCGGAATATAGGGTCTCTTATGCTCTGGGAACGTACTATCATTGACTGAGATACATAGATCGTCGAGAAGCGAGATAAGGTGATTTCGAATCAATGATGCGTCTCGCAGGCGATACTCCAATGATCGACTTCCAGATGGACGATGGGCCCCGAGGTTTCCAGCCCACAATTTGAATCTTGACAGGGTAGATGAGCCAAACAGACGGCGCCGCTCTCAAGCTCGAGTCATCAACCTTATCAGAGGGCTGTCTCAGAGCATCTTCAACGCTCTACAAAACGCGACCACATGTTGCTGCGCAAAGTCCCACCGCATATGCCTAGAACTGGTCCACAGGAAGGCGGTTCTGGTGCCGAACGACGTTGAGGAGCAAATTGCGAGGAATTTTAATTTCCACGCAGTTCTAGGGTCGTTCGGCGGCTCCATCCCCTCTCAAAATAGCGAAACTGGAGAGATGGTACTTTCAGATCCGCCGGCGCGCTGGGCGTGTTTTTCTATTCAGCTTGAAGAGCCCGACCTTGAACCCGCAACGACTCCAGTTTCGTTGGCGCCGACACTAAACGACCAAAAGCCTAAACGAATAGTTAGGTGGCCTGCTTCACTAAGGCCGTCAACAGAAGGGAAGACATCGGCCACAAAGACATTAGTAGAGGTGTCCAAGAGTTTGACACTTCACCCAGAGGCAATGAAATACGAGCTACCAAGAGTGTCGAATTTATGCCAAGTTATCCCGAGATGGCGTAAAGGACCAGCGGTGTCTTGTTATGGATATGTTGCCGACATCCATCGCAAGTTTGGACTATACCCTCAAGAAAATCAGCTGGAGTCACACACGACAATTACGCTTCGCCAGTTGCTTGAGGGAAATATGTCGGATTCCCAGATGGGCTATATCGGAAAGCTCGAAATTGCTCTGGCAATTTCAACCAGCATTTTGCACCTCTACAACACGGCATGGCTTACAAAAATGATTACACTGGACGATGTTCTTTTCTTTCGGGGAAAAGGAGACGTCTCACTCTCGAATGTGCAGTCATTGTCCCGACCATTCGTGGCTAAAGGTATTTTGGAGGCGAACCAAAGCCATGTTGGCCAATCCCAGCAAGGCACATTTACCCAACAGCGACCGATAAACCTGATGGTTTTATCCCTCGGCGTGCTACTCATCCAAGTCATCATTGGAAAAGCCATCGAAACTCTAGACATGACTGAGTGCATGGACCTCGATGCAATTCTTGCAATGAATCAGGCTGGGAAGAGTTTCAATGGTCAGATTCTAGAGAGCGGCGGAATGAACTACACGACTGTCGTTGACTGGTGTCTGAATACCGTCTTCAGCACTGGTGGATTAGAGAATGAGAACGTAAGCCAGAACTTTTATGTGGAAGTGGTGGCGAGACTTGAGGAAGATGTCAAAATATTGACGGCCAGTTGAAGGGTAACATACTTTTGGGTAACCCAATGAATAAACCTGTGGAGAATTAGCCACCGTCGGGAAGACCGCCAAGAGGCCGCAGAGAAAACATACCGTAGGCAAAACAGAAGCATCCAGGCAAGGCGCAAGTCACTATAAACCAGGTATATCGGAGGCAGAGAAGTGAACGGTAGCCTCTAACATTCTACTTCTACTGGGAGATTAATATAGATACTATAGTAAAAATGTAAAATAAATAAAATAATAAAGTAAAATTATAATAAGATTTTTATTTTAAAGCTAAAAATAACTTTCAGGTTTTTTCTTATTACATTAATTATAAAAATTCCGTAGGCCTAAATATAAATATGATAGTATATCTTAATAAATAAATAACCTAACAAATCTCACTGGAAAAGTAAGGTCTTAAGAATACAGATCTCAATCTAATCGAAAAAGCTACAGTCCGTATATTCTCGTCCTTTAAATCCCATCACACAAGGGGCTTTCGGGCCCAGACGACCTTTTGCTTGAAGTAGGCGTGGATTGACTTGGATCGGATTTCGCGCCGGTAGTGAGCGCCAAAGACGCCGATTTCTTCCTTCGACCAGCCCAACAGGTGTGCAATGAATAGCAAAGTACCTTCGATGTCTTGTAGAATGGCGGCTTGGAAGTATTGGCCTGCTTCTTTTAGGACAGGGTCCTTGGACCATGTACCGATGGGAACCTATGGAACAGTCAATCCTGTGCAAGATGACGTTTTAGTGTTAAAGAGTAGAGACTGTAAAGCTCACCTTGAAATTCGACTCCTCAATGTCCACAAATCCCGCAGCTTCGATTCCTTTTCTCTGTTCCTCATCCTCCAGGAGGGAGAAAGACCGCCCAAGCTTGCGCCCTCCTTCGACAAAGATCTCTCCCCACTGACCCATGGCACTAGTCTTGGTTACAGTACCATCATCGCTGCCGATGTTCGGCGAACCTTCGTAGCTCTCGATGTACCCGCCGGGTTTCAGGCATCTGTAAGCTTGTTTAAAGAGGGCCGGCCAGTCAACGACGCTTCCGACTAAGAAGCGAATGTGAACATAGTTAAGTGACTCCTCTTCGAATGTCCATACCTGGGTACAATCATCGATTTGACTGAAGAGAAGTCGTTAGTTAGGATCTTGGATGAGGACGGTTCTTTCTCACAATTCGAGGTTGGCCGGAACCCAACTTGGTTGAATGGGCGAGATGTCGGTGCCCACTACTTTTGCATTGGGGTATTCATCAGCAAAGTCCCTGTTGGGATTGGTTAGCATGGCCGCTCGGCTTTAGGTGAGACGTGGGAAGTCTGTACATTGCCCAGATGCCTGATTGATGTTTACTATGGTTAGCGATCTGGATATCTTGTCAGAGCTGGATTAATAAATCCATGGAATCTTACCTGTTCCTGTTCCAATATCGACGGCTTTCTGTGCCGCCCAACATATTAGCATGACAGCGCCTGCCACCAAAATGGAGTAGACGTACATGTATATTATCCTTATTCAATGGAGCCATGTGGAGTTTACCACCAAGCAACAGAGTGATGACATGGTGGCTATGAGGTGTGTGAGTGGTGCCCAACTTCACAATGTACATGGTACGTCCGCCCAATAAGTGTGAAACTCACTTGATATCCAACGCCTCGTTTGACTGATCATCGTTGGTGACCCTGTAGTGCGGGTCAGTGCTCCTGGTTCATTTCGATTGTGGAGCAGAACGGACGGAATCCTACGAACCAGTACTGGGCATTTCCTTGCTCGCTGTGAAATCTTCGTCCATTGATCGTTCTATACTGCAGTATAGATGAGGAAATCGATGCGGTAGAGTTGGCATTGTCGCCTAGAGTTGAGTCTTGGTCGTCATCATCTGTCTCAGGCTGTTGAAGTCCCATGTCTTAGTTCTGTACTAGTTCTGCTTAAGACACTTGTCACATCGGAGTGACATACCTCGGCCAGTTGGGTCCAGTGCTGGCCCGGGAGGAGGCCATAGGTGGCTTCTGCCACCGGCGCCGCCGGCGAAGGGGTGTTTTGCTCCAAATTGGCACTGCTGGAAGGTGGAAGGTTGCCTCCGGTTTCAGCATCCCTGGAAACTATCTCTGGAGATTTAGGTTCTGACATGTTGACAAGGAACAAAGCGGATGCAATAGGAGTGCGGATAATGACACATGGAGGAAATTAAGGACATTTTTCACCATTTGTAGGATTGTAGAAGCGGGGTAAAATGATGCCATGTATCTAATCTGGGAGGTGCCAACAGGTTCACAGGGGTTGTGTTCGCATGCTCGTTCTGTTGGTTTGCCCCTGCTGTACGATCCGAAAGATAGTTGGATGCTGGTTGGTCAACACCGAACCAAGATACGTTATCGATTCAAGCGTAAATAAATCCGAACTAAAGCAGCACGCTAGCGCACTTGCGAAATCGCAGCATGGCTGTTGTATTCTGTAAATGATTCTCCCGTCTTTAGCCTATTGACCATTGACTCTGGGGATCATTGTACCATGATAGCAAGGATACTGAAAAAGGGCAAATTGTATCCACAGCATGGACGATAAGGACAAGGATCGCAAATGATGTAAATAATCCGAAGTCTTGACTACAGAAAAGAATGGGGTATCCAACTAAGGAAACATGTCCGAAACCGAACCAGCCGCTATTAGACCAGATCCTCTTGGGCTCTTCGGCCACTTCCCACGGCTCTCCGAGGAATTGTGGGCGTTGTATGGTGTCCATCCAGCCCACCATTGTGACGATGCTTATCTCCTGTAATACTTCCGCCATAACCTCCCCAGCCAGCTTTCCTGGTGAAGACTGCATCGGTCAACTCGCCACCTTCGATAGCATACATAAAGGGTGAGCCTCGGTTAAGGGGAATGTGATTGAATCGCCAGTCCCACACGGCAGCGTATGTCATTCTGTAGGCGGAAAATGCCATCATTGTACCAATGATGGCGCCGGCCACGACGTCATACCAGTTGTGGAACTTGTCAATGGTGAGCGCACCTCCGATTAAGACAGCGCCGAGAACAGGGGTGTAGATGGCGATGAGCTTCCACATGGCAGGGTGATAGTTCGAGAAGACCTTGAGCTTGGCGTTGAGATATAGGTAGAGGTAGATGAAACCTGCGAATGCCGCAGTGGTGTGGCCACTTGGGAAAGCCTCGAGGCTGTCGTCAATCTGATCTGGATCGCCCGTGCAGATTTCCTTGGTATAGTATAGTTGCAAGTAGCCTTTCTTGTTGTAACCCTGGTCATTGGCCAGGCTGACATCTGGCTTGCAGACGTCAAGGAAGTGTGGACGCAAGCCGCCGATAAGCCACTTGACGAAGACTTGGAACACGGCGGCCGAGATGAGTGAGTACAGGAGACCAATAACAGCGTTGTTGAGATCCCAGAAGGAGCGAATTCGGATCTGCATGAGGAGAAAGATGAGGATGGGGACCAAGCTCGCCAACAGGGCGGCGGCCCAGATGGGGATGATTTCATCTCTCAGAGGATACGCAAACTCGGGGTACACGATCTCGCCATCGGAAAATGTGACAGCAAAGGATCTTGAAGGTGCTGGGTGCGCCATGTAAACCTGCGAGGGAATGAGGTCAGCATTGTTTCAGTGACGTTAGTGGCTGGCACGACTTACTCCGAGTCCAATCGCGCCCATGATGGCCATGGTGAGGATATCCAGCCAAGTATGCTTCAACCACTGACCAAAGGTTGGTCGTGTAGACATGCTGTACGGCTCATGGCGGCGAGAATGCGACTTGCCGGACAGTCTGTGATCGCGAGTCGTCGTCTCGCGGTTGCGGTTGAAGAAGCCCATCTTGGTGGTGATGGGATGAGGCAAAGGCAGCCTACAAAATTAACCGCTGTTGCTAAAGCCAATGAAGGATAAGCTTATTGTTAATAGAGAATTTATTTAAACGGGAGACACCCGCGGCTCTATATGAAGGTCCCTGACGCGATCGCGATTCAAAACATGGCTGGACAATGCTTGACGTCACGCTGTCACCAGCGTCATAGAAGCCCCATTTCCACTGTCACTTTTCCTAGATCGCCAGATGCAAAACAGCGAAATCCCTTTGTGGCACTGCGCTGTCGTGCGCCTTCTTGCGAAGAAGTTCTGTTTGGCCGTTGTCGCGACGTCATAGACTTGAACTTCCCTGGCAAAGGAGCAGAAATTCGGCAAAAACGTGCCGGGCGTGCAAATGGGCTTCATTTAGTGGACACACTGCGCCGGGAGGAGCTTTTGCCCCGCGACGCCACTGGAGCGTTGTGCACTTGCCACTGAAACCCTGTGTAGATCACTTCCATTTCCAGCAATTCATACGCGTACTCTTGCAAATAGAACCCAGACGATGATATATGACATATCCCCGCTACACCTAGCACATGTATTCTAGTTTACCCTTACCGGGCCCTGCAGTCCAATCGATATCATATGCCTGGGACTCCATGTGCGGAATGCCACCGAAAGTGAGGTGCTTCTTGGCACCCGAGTCTACGATATGTCTTAGAAGAGGATTGTACTTTTTAGGACCTATTCCTCTATTGGCTTTATCCACTGTGTCGGCCAATTTCGACTTCATTTGGTTGATTTTGCCCTTCTCGTTTGAGCTAATGAGCTCGAGGAGATTGGACGTCGATTGTGAACCGCTGAAGATATTTTCCATGAAATCATCGCCGTTCGCTTTGGTCATCGGGTTCTGCGTCGTCTTGTACTATCTTTGTCGCCGTTATTTGGTGAATTCTTTGACTCGTTGGCTCACATCTCGTTCGAATTGCCGTTGCCGGGTACATTTGCTAGATTTCTGTTGAACGGGGTAGTTGTGTCCTGGATCACGACCTGATCCAACATCCAGAAACTGCAAATTCCCAGCAGCAAATCCAAAGATTTTTTAGAGAGGTCAACCTTGTAGCGAAAAACCCACTGCTCTCAACTGATGCGATCCGTGATGCCTCGGTTCTAAACCCGTTGGTCTTTGAACGACGGCTTCTGGTATGTCAATTGCACTCGCGTGTCTATCGGACTCATGCTAACTGCATAAATTGCCTGGCTAGGTCATGCCGTCGTCACTAGAGAATGCCAAACGCTGTGTCAAGGACCCCGAGGCCGCTTCGTTGCTGGAAATGTCCCGCCAGTCGAAGCCCCCGACGTTCTGCCTCCTGTGTTCAAGCTGGACCGCCCGATATCATAATACCCCTTGCGGGTGTAAGTTTCCACTGCGCCGGTAGTCGCAAAGGCCCCAAAGTACTTGATGCATGGCTGCGCCGGCCTCTATTCGAAGCCTCAGGTGCCCTCGTTTGCACATTGGAACAATGACCTCGAGCCACTCGATGCCACGTTCCGCCCTTCCCAGATCCCCGTCTGGTCTTTCGACCAAGTCGTTCAGGCATCCAAATGAGTTGCTCCAAGGATAGCATAGGTCTCATGGCACCTGCAGTAGCGAAGCCAGCCACATCTGGAACTTGCCCACCGACGGCTCCGAGATCATCACTGAGGTCGTTGTACGCGAGGGTTTCAAGACTGTTAATGGGATTAAGAAACCATTCATCCACTTTCAACTCCCGACTGCAATGTCTGGGACACCGCTGTCAAGCAGGGCAAGGAGGAGGCTGCTACAGCTGGTGAGACTGAGCCAGCCGACGCTGACTCCAAAGCAGCCGCGGCTAACTTGACTACGATGTCCAAGTACCTCCAAGGCCTACACATCGACGCGTCCCGAAGATGGTCGCTAGATTTGCGAGGCTTCTTCAGCTTCAGGGTCGCGAAGGAAGCTGGCGTGGAAATGATTCCGTGCACCGTTGGCGTGGTCTGGTCAAGGATGTGTTCATCCCGCTCCCGGAGTGTGGAGTGCGATTCGACCTCGTGGTGGCCAAAATCAGAGCTAGGCGCGTCGAGGAAAATCACGATGAGCCTGCGTATGTCGACACGATCGAATTTATCCGCGCTGATGGAGATGGTCACCAATCCGCCTGGTCACTCAACCTGTCAATACTCCACTCCCTGGGCGAGGGCGACATGAGGATCTCGAAGGACGTCAGCGAGGTCGTTGAGCAGGTCCCCACCATGGACAATTCGAAGTAGACCATCGGGGGGTTCTAGGTGAGAATGGCGATGCCTTCATCAGGCGTCTTGGTGTGCAGAGGGTAGATGACGGGACGGGAATATGCCTCTATATTGTATGTGTCACTTCTCAACCACACGAACTCCACGTGATAAGATAAATGCCAGATTGACCACTAGGCATGGCAATCGGGCAACATTCGAGCGCCCCAATTCTAGGGCATTTGTTATGGTGGTCATCTGAGTTCTTTCCGACCATTAAGGGGGACACGATGGCGCGAATGGCGTATTTTAGCTTCAAAATCATGCATCTTTTTCCTTTTCCAGCGAAACCATCCCAGGAGCCAAGATGCCGGGCATGCTGCCACATCTTCAGTGGAGCAACTAACAACGTCTCGGCCCAAAGTTTCATGGGAATCTGCCAAGCTTAAGATCAATGGCCAGCACGGAATGATTACTTATCAAGAATGCTGGTGAAGCCTCAGCCAAGTCTAGATGGATCTAATTTGAAGATGCCTCCTGGGCGTTCTGCTGACATCTGGTGAGAATGTGCCATGCCTAGTTGAGCGAGCTAGCTTGAACCCTACGCAAGCCATTGTTGATCCGCCCTCCCCGCAGACAGTTGCGTGTCTCAGCTTCGAGTCAGAGCATTTAAGGAAGGGAGAACCTTGTATTTCACATGTCTTCTGCGTGGTCCCTCCACTGTTGCGTCCCACGGTCGCTTTCCCCGGTCGCCTTCCACGGCCCATCTCCAACATCGCTCCATCATCCCCTCACGAGAAACGATCGATGACGTCGCCTCGACTTAGGCCCTACACGAACCCGTAGGGCGTCTAGTCACTGGATCTACTATTTTATCGATTGAACTAGTTCAGGCCGGCAGCTATGGTCCGTCACGGCCCCACGCCGGCGGTGGTGATGGTTTGATCTCCCTACGAAGCATTTGCGCCGTCACTACTCAAATACTGACTCGCTGTAGGCGACCGGATTCACGCCCCTTGTCATCGCCGCTGGGGTCATCGTCGCTCGTTTGAATCTCCGCCTCAGGATCCAGAAGCGAAAATTACTGGTCAGCGACATAATCATGGTGCTAACGTTGCTTGTTGGCCTTACCTCCATATGGTTCTTGATCAGGTTCAACACGTTAGGCGCACTTGACCCTAACGTGACGACAACAATGGAGAGCTTTCGTGGAGACCCAGAAAATATCCCTAAAATTTTCAAGGTGAGAGCTGTGATTTCGCTGGATATTTGGTTGATGGCATGACAGCTGACAGGATTAACCCAAGACATTCTGGTTAGCAAATATCCCGCTCTGTACAACATTGTACCTTTCCAAGGCGGCGCTTCTTTCCATGTACTTGCAAATATTCCCAGAGTTTATGCGCAAGCGGAGAATTTTCTTATGGGCAGTAATTACTTATGTTGCCATGGCGTATGTGACGACAATCTTGTTGATATTTTGTATCTGCATACCCTTTGAGACGAATTGGTAAGAATATTAACCGTCCTCCTAATAAAGCAACTCTCACTGATGCGTGAAATAGGGACATGGATCCCCAATCAACATGTCCCACATCAAGAACTAAACTTGCTTTCGAGATCAATTGAAGTCTCCACTTCTTCGGAGATCTTTTAAGTGAGTTGAGCTTAATGAACTTGACAGATTGGTAGTCTACGAGACAAAGGACACTAATTTTGGTAGTTTTCGCTCTCCCTTGGCTTATCGTGCCCACTTTAAATGTTAGGAGGTCACTGAAGATCGGGATCTATTTCACTTTCCTCCTTGGTCTTATCGACATTTTATTTACCCTGCTCCGCTTCATAACGATCGAGAAAGCAGACATACGCGACTCGACCCCTCTCGGCTTAGTTTGTGAGTGAAATGCTCCTCCTCCGGGAGCTTGTAGTCGTACGTGGGCCTAAATAGCTAACTGTAATAGTCATGTGGAGCGCTCTCGACTCCCACATTGGCATCATTGTTGCATGTCTACCTTCCTTAAGACCATACTTTAGCAATAAGGGCCAAGGCTATGGAGCCAAGTCACACAGTGACGTTAAATCGATGCCATCGCATGCAGGAGTAAAACTGGATCCGTACTCGAGGAAGAATATGCGTTCAGAGAGTCTTACGTTGAATGAAATAGATTGCGGCCCATCAGAAGAGGGAACAGGAAGCCTAAGGAATGGCAGTCAATTAGAGTTAGTCCAGACAAAGGTACGAGTAGAAGAGATAGAACGATAGCACGCGGATGTACAATAGAGTGCAGCAATTATACTTTCCGGCTTACAGCCAAGGAATATTGCCTTGTCTACATCGGAGTTGTAATTTAGCTTTCCCCCGATATTCTTGGAAGATACGGGTGGTCGATGGCAGAGTGATTATCGCTACAGTTTAGACATGCTAAGATCCGTCAAACTCTGAGTAAATTATCTGGCATGATAAACTTCCAATTCCTGTTCTGGCAGACAGTAACCATGCACGGTGTGATATTGACTATTCCAATCATTCCAGTCTGCACTCGAGATGTCAGAGGATCACCATACGCTTGAAGAACCATCATTAGGTACGTTGATGGAGCCCTCTACCGCATTGCTCTGTATATTAAGTCTTGCTATATGCTTTATGATCTAGCTTAAAGATCTTTATTCTCACCCTAATCCTAACCCTAGCTCCTCATACATCTCTGGAATGCATTGCTGAAAATTGACTTCATACTGAACTGCAACCGATATCCTCTTGCCGCCATGCTAGCTACCTTATACCACTCATTCGTCCCTATTTCCATAACCTGCCTAAGACGCCTTTCTGAAACTTGAGTTCCAAGCCTTCTTTGTTGCATTGCGGACTGACGTAGTCCGCGTCAGGTTTGCTCCAGCTGGAGATGCAATTGAGGTTGAAGTTGCATTTGAAGTTGGAGGTAAATGTAAAGATAGAGCTGCTTCTGGCAGTACTGGTGCTGGCGTAACAGTTTCGACAGAAGCTGGATCAATATTCTTAGTTCTGTTCTTGCCACACTTACAACTATCCATAGTTTGAATAGTATCGTGGGCTTTGGCGTCATCCTTATCCTGCTGGATCGTAGCTGGTCGTCTCTGGCTAGCCCACAGAAACACTCCCGGTAGTCATCAACCAGGAACTTAATAGATTCCACAGGAGCAGTAGTCAATTTCAGGTCATTTTGAGGGTCCTTCGGTTCGGATCCAACTGCTACTACTTTACCAAGTACTCTATATAAAATGGAGAATAAAATTACAATATTTTGTTTGACATGAAATGGGAAAGGAAATCTTAGATTATAAGACTAGATAATAACCTAATTACAATTAACTTAACCCTAACCCTAACCCCTAAGGTGGCAATGCCATATCTTAATATAGATTGGCGACTTATGTCACGATCTATAGTTTTTATCAATACTTTTTGTGTCCTACTCTCTTACGTATCGATTACGATCTTCTATTCCAAGGGCTTTGTAGATGCTGCATTCACTTAGCCGTAACTTTTGGAATTTTGCTGACATACCATGGATTTGTCAAAGGGCGGTCCGGCTGGAATATCATTGAAGCACGTCCATTATTGACTTCTACTACAGAGTGATCAGAACGGAAACTCCTAAATCCCACTCCTGGGAGGTTGTTGTGAGTAAGATGTCTTATCATAAGGAGGAGGTTATGTCGTGGCTTATTTCCCTTATCAGACTGATACCTCTTGTGAATGTACAGACTCTGTCTTCCTGCAGTGAAAGATTTAGGAAACATTATATAAGCATGCTATCAACCTCGTAACTATTGTATTCAAGTCTATATTCATGCAACGAAAGAACTCTTGCAAGATTCTCAACACACTTGTTGAACGTCGTCAGGAATAACTCCCGAAAATGGTGGTATTTCGTTTTGAACTTTACTTGATATTGACAGATAGGCGCCCCAAGAAAGGCATGGATCTCAAGTCTTATTTCTATTCCGGCCACGTTCTCCTATTTGAACTTCTGCCACTTCTTCTCAGCCTCGGCAAGACGCCATTCCTTCTTCTTTAAATATACAGCCCACCATTGGGCTAATACATCAACAGATAGGGATAAAGTAGCTGCGAGAGCGCTCCAGAGAGAGAATCCGACGGTGGCTTGCATAGCTTCGTTGTCGGCCTGATAGTAGCTTGATGCTTCAGGAGTCAGATCGTGCAGTACAGAAGGCTCGGTTCAAGGTCGCTCAAGTTGTTGTAGGTTGATAAGTTTGGTTCCATGGGTTGGGCTTGAAATACGGTTGCATCCGACTGACATACTCCATAGTCCTTGCTGGTACCTTTTCGGACAATACATCTGAGAAGAGGTATCTAAAGGAAGCGTAGCCTGGCTACGTGCTGTCAAGGTAGCTTCCCAAATGTGGCTGACCCTGAATAACATATCAATTAGTACCATCAACAAAGCCTCGATTGGCTGGACATGCAGTTCGGGGAGGTGCAATCGATGTCCTTCTCCCCTCGCTGCACGTAGCTCATTGGAGATCATCCGCTTCCCGGAAAGTTGAGCCGGATCCGTTAATTGGCGGTATACATCAATCGACATGAAAGAGCCGACTTTGACACCATAAAACATCGACAAAATTATACTCTGTTGCATATCACTTTTTATTTTCATTCATTATTTATTCATTCCTGAACACTTTATTGTCTCACTATTATATACACTTTATTCATTCATAATATCTCAAGTATCGAATTACCCTGAGCAATACTTTGAGTAACAAGCGTCTCCAGAAATCGTATCGCCCTTCCACTTCCATCTCGGAAGGGCGGCCAGAGATTCTTCATTGCCGGTGATATTAATTCTGAAAATTGCAGCAGTTCACGCGTTGTGATACAGAAGCGATCATCGCACCATGTAATATGCTTAGTGTCTTGATCGCTGAAGTGACCATAGCTCTCTGGGTCGAGTTTTCTGATCCATGTCGACATCTTTTGTTCATCATCATCGTATGGCAGTTGAATAAAATAACTTGAAGAAATTTGTGTAGCATCCTCAGCGCTCGAGTCACACAAAATGCGAGTAAAGCACGTCGCGCAATACCAGGCCCATTTTCCATCCACGGATTTGTTGTCGAGTGTTCGATGATAGGATAAACTCCCTGGTGTAGTTTGTAAGTGAGGACAAAATAATGCCGGAAATGATCGATGCATTGCATGTAGCCGTGCAAGACAGCGATCCTCGAAAGTACTCGATCTTGAGGTGCCATTAAGTGCTGTCTGCCATTTTATGGCGATGTAATCCATATCACATACCCTTCCGACGGTGACACTAATAGGTGGGCATCCGGATTCAGGGCAGCAGATCTTGAAGTCTCCGCCCTTTTTTATCCAAGCCTCAGCGTCGGCCAGCGTGAAAGCTAGATGAGGGCTGGCGGTATGATAGCCTTGGCGACCAATACAAATCCGGCTCGCCGACTCAGTCCTACGCGAGGTTGAGGAGAAGAGCATGCTGGGGTGTTGAGTTTGGCATCCTGCGCAATACAACGGGTCTAGAAGATCGGCGATACGATCCCCAAAACCAGGAGATGCCCGAGACTTCTGACACGGTTCGCAATACTTGGCAAAGCGACGATCAGTTGGTGACTGTTCAGGCGAAGAGGCAGGATCCAAGCTGAGGGTCGAGGCGCAAGTGTATGTAGCATCATCTGTATGAAGCTCTGATGAAGGCGGCGCCATAGATATAGCTCCGTTAACCCACAGCTTGAAGTTACTGCACAGGGAATATGGAGGCTCATAACCTGAGGTGCTTCCAAGCGGGTAATTGGCGGTCCATGGATCGATTCGTGCAAGAAGTCGGCCGCCATCGTCGTCGCTTTCAGGGTCGATAATGGAACTGCTGCGGTACCAGGGAACTCGCCTTCGCAGTGATGCTCGATATAGGCCTGCCATTTCGTAAGTGTATGTAGGAGGAGTTGGGGGTTTTCGTCTTAAGAGTGGTTGAAAAGACAAAGAGAAGGACTTGGGGGTTTGTGGGGTTATGGCCGTCAGGTGTAGAACTAGGTTAGGTAATCAAAACTGTAATGATGACCCTATTGAGCCTAGAACGTCTGATGTTAGAGTTTTACAACGGCGGGTGAGTTGAGTTTGCCTCCTGTTGCGTTTTCAGGCTGTGACTCAGAAGAGAGAGCCTATATAGACTTCGGTTAAACCGAGATTCAAGTTAAATAAACGATGTGTCAAGTCTTAGGAATAGGAAATCCAACTTGTGTCTCCACTAAAAGAAAATGACGATTGACTGATGACTTGAGTTCGGCTACTTCCAGACGCAGCGCCACACTTTACAGCCTTGCTGTGCCAGCGGCATATACCCTGGGCTTTGCCGCTACCTTACGAGGATTGGAAATCAACGCGTGGGCCCATATCTCGGTATTGATTCGGGATGAGATGGTCCTATTGGAGAGAACGTGCAGAAAACCCGGCGGCCAGCAGGAAGTGCATACAGCCACCACTTCAGCTTGGCCTTGGCTGCAAGTCTATTGGTCGCCTGGTCTTCGCCAAGTCGGACTGAAGGCAGCAGCACGTTGATTACCCATTCACATATAATTGGCCGCTGCCCCAGAAATTTCATTCTCAGAACCTTGTTCTTAAAACTTTTCCCACACGATTGTTGCCTCGTTGGAACTCTTTCCCCCACAGCCCTGCATCGACCAACCGTTCAACACGCATTAGCCCGATTGGTCCCTGTGTCAAATCTTTCGCTCTAGGGATATGGTTAGTGACACTCATTATTACTTACTTTACTAGCTAAATTTGGGTCTATGAAGGCAGAAACGCCCCGGTATACGCTCGATGTCGTGTATCCGCCACCAGGGGAAACAGGGTCGAAGCCGCGGATTGAGTAAGTAACGAAAACCGAACGTATGACTGGACGGTTCTGACACTCAATGCACCCATCCTCTACTTTCGAGAGATTCACTTGGCATG
This sequence comes from Ilyonectria sp. MPI-CAGE-AT-0026, assembly GCA_020744155.1. Lineage (NCBI taxonomy): Eukaryota > Fungi > Ascomycota > Sordariomycetes > Hypocreales > Nectriaceae > Ilyonectria > Ilyonectria sp. MPI-CAGE-AT-0026. Next base: position 581,226 of record JAGPNQ010000023.1, on the reverse strand, counting down.
TTGCTCCCCTATCAACAGCCTTGCGAATATCCCGGAGGTCGAGACGGGGCGCAGCTGACTACAGCATTATCTTCGTTCATGGGCTTGGCGGTGACAACCTCAAGACGTGGTCCGACAAAGAATCCGGAAAGCAATGGATTTCCGACCCAGAATTCCTGCAAACCTGGGAGAGTGATGTCAGGGTTCTAACACTTGGCTACAATACGACGAACGTAATGTTGAACGTCAACCCTGTGCGAATCGCCATTCATTCTAAAGACTTGCTTGAGAAGCTCCTGATCAAGCGTCTAGGCGCAGAGGAAAGTGGCCACTTACCTATATTTTAAGTGCGTTAATTCTAACGTGTGTGCTGAAGTAGGGTCGGCCGATTATTTTCGTGACTCACAGTCTTGGAGGCCTGGTGGTTAAAAAGGTAATTGTTGGAGGACAATCATTCCATTTTGATTAAGCTAATCACGATGAACGCCTCATAGGCTGTTCTTTTGTGCCAAGATAGCACCCGATTTCAAGACATTAAGAACTCCATAACCGGAATTGTCTTCTTGGGGACGCCGCACAACGGCTCTGACCACGCCGCCGTTCTCAGCACTGTACACAATGTTATCAGCTTTTTCACACGCGAAGGCCCCAACGTCATCACCGAAGAAATGCAAACATATTCAACGACAGTTCTTGAGATCAATGAGAGCTTTATGGGAGCACCATCGAGCAAACTGTCTCTTGTCAGCTTCTTCGAGACCAAGCCCATGATGATTCCATCCCTTCGAAAAGGGGTTAAGCGGGAGCTAGTAAGTTGATGATAAAAGTGTGATTCAGACAGCTAAGATTTCTCTAACAATCATTATAGATTGTTGTCGAGGGATCGGCGAAGCTCTTCGGCGATAATGCTTTGAATCTGGTCATGTCGTGCAATCATGTGGAGTTGTCCAAGTTTGCTAGCCCATCCGATAGTCGGTTCCAGGATCTATGGGATCAAATCAACGTTCTAGTTATGAAAGGATTGAAGGAAACCGTAATGGTTCCAGGCATGGACAATGTCCCGTTCGAGGACAGAGTGGTTCTTCTTAGTTCCCCCAAGCAGGATCCTACCCCACAGGGTCAGTGATGGCCTAAACATTTTCATAGTCTATGGCTAATATAATTGTTTGGTGAAGGGTTCGGTCTATTCAGATTTCTCCCCTTGTTGGGCCCCAGCCAAGTATCTTATGCCACCATTGCTAAGATTCTAATGCTTCTGACCGTCGCTATTGGCCCGTGTTATGCAATAGTGAAGTGGCGAGACATTTCCTTACCTGAGAGTCCCAGCTTACCAGCGAGCAATAAAGGCCATTTTATGGTCCCATTCCACCGAAACGCAGGCTTCGTTGGACGCGAGTTGATCCTTCAGGACCTTCTTGAAAAAGTGCAGCCTAGAAAGAAGTATCGACAGTGCCAAAGAACCGCCATAGTGGGATTGGGAGGAGTCGGAAAGACCCAAGTTGCTCTTGAAGTCGCATTTCGTACTCAAGAGCTGTATCGAAACTGCTCAATTTTCTGGGTTCCAGCTATGGATTCCACGAGTTTCGAAAGTGCTTTTCACGAAATTGCTCGGAAACTGAACATTGCAATGGACTATAACGACACGGACGTCAAATCCCTTGTGAAAACCGTTCTTAGCCAAGAGGAATCTGGAGACTGGCTCTTGATAGTTGATAATGCTGATGATCAAGAATTGTTCTTCGGCAAACCTGGCGAGACGAACGAATCACCTCCGGCCACATCCCTGGACCAATACCTTCCCTTCAGTCCTACAGGATCCATTCTATTCACTACAAGGAATCATGAAGCTGCAGTGGACCTACTTGGTTCGACTGGCCATAGGGTCACTATTGAAGAAATGAGCAAAACCGAAGCCATTACGCTCCTGGAAATGGGATTGACAGAGAAACAAACCGGCGACGCGGTAACGACTACTAAACTACTTAAGAAGCTTCAAAATCTCCCCCTGGCAATCAGACAAGCCTCGGCGTTCATGATCAAGAAGCAAATAACGGTGGCAGAGTACTTGGAACTTTGCCGACGCAGCGATGAAAATATGATTGAACTGCTAAGCAGACACTTTGAGGACTCGCATCGTTACAAGTCCATTGCAAACCCGATTGCAACAACGTGGTTGATCTCGTTTCGGCAAATTGAAGAGCGAGATCCGTTGGCCGCCAAATATCTCAAGTACATGAGCTTCCTGTCAAAGAAGGCAATTCCAAAATCTGTCTTGCCGCATTCCACCGACCTAAAGGCGGTCGAGGCGATTGGTACGCTCAAGGCCTATGCTTTCATTACGGAACGAGAAGAGCCGGATATTTACCATATTCATCGGTTGGTTCGACGGGCGACACGCAATTGGATTGAACATGAAGGTAGTAAGGTGTTTTACGTCACATCTGTGATTCAACATCTGGCCAATGTGTATCCACCTCCAAGAGCAGAGAACCAGGACTTATGGGTAAAGTATCTGCCACACGCCGAGACCGCCCTCAAATTTCAGGACGACTGTTCTGATGGGGTCGCGAAAGAGAAGCTGCGATTAAACTTTGCCAAAAGTTGTCATGTTACGAACCTTTTGACTGAGTTGGAGTTCGCTGGCAAAGGGTCAGCGCTTCTTGCAAACAGTCTGGCGGACTTGAAAGTTATGCTTCCTGAGATTTTTCGACTTCAAGTTGATCACTTGTATCATCTACTACAGGTGATTGGTGGCTTAGAAAGGTGCAAAGGGGATGTCTTAATGCACTATCAATCGTTCACTGAAGCGATAGAGACCGAAGATTTTATGGAGAGCTTAATGACATTTCTTCAGCGGCTGGGAACATTGGAAGTGGCAGAGCTCCATCAGTGCACATCGCCCGGACTGAAAGAGGAGGGTCATAGAAACGAACATTGCGAGCCTTTTGAAACTCTGTGTTCGTACTGGCCTTTTTTGTCGTTAATGAGTGTGTAAAGAGGCATGAGATATTTGTTGTCAATTCTTCAAGTGCGAGAGATAGTGGGTAATTGAACTAGTTCTCTCTTTGTCAATCTTGAACAAATACTAATGTCAAAGTCGATGTGTAGAAGTCAATGCAATATACAAATATCCCAAAAATGTTGCACAAAATGAACGGTAGTTTATCCCCTAGCGTGCCCTCTTTGAATTAAAAAAAGATTATTACTATTCGCACAACCCCAAATCTCTAATTGCGCAACCTTCGTCAGGTATCCTATTCAGCTGGTGCAGCTAATATAGCAACTATCTGACTTAATAATAGTACAAAATAGACTCTTATTTAATTATAAATTAATATAAAGTAGTTTAATAGGTTATTATAGAAATTATAAAGCCGCTTTATAAATTAAATTAATAAGATACTATAATATAATACTACTAAAAAAAAGTAATTAGTTTAGTAGTTATAATAACTATACTTATTCTAAACTATCAGTACAGGATAAGCACAGGTCGAGGGGGTTTAGGTCCTAGTAGGAATCAGGACGTTATAGTATAAGTCGTAGTATAGTTACTGTAAACGGGGCAATACAGTAGAGTGATCTGTCACGTCTGGTAATATATAGCTGGTACAGTGAGCTAGGTAACCAAGTTATATTGATAGCTGAGGAGCTGTGCCTGGTGGAGGTACACTCCTCGGTCGTCTATATACTAGCTGTCTAATAGGGATCACTGGGATCACGTAGTGATCCTGGTGCTCCTGGATTACGGTGTTTACGAAGTGATCTGGGTGATCCGCCTATGGTTGGTCAAAAATAGTGAGGGTGCTTATGGGCACGTGACAATATTATGTCCAGCCGAGCTGGGACGTGATAGTAGTTATAGTAATACTGCTATTAAAGTTGCAGTAATATATAACTGCCTAAATAATTATTAAACTAAAGTTTATATTATCTTAAGATTTTATTTTTTTATTATTTTCTTTAGTCTATAAAGTTATTGTAATATAATTATTTAGGTTTTACTATTGGAGATTTAGGGTTATACTAATATAATACTCTAAAAAAATATCCCAAATTAAAACCGTAGAGTGGGAGATAGGTTAACAAGAAGCTGAGATAGGGGAGCAGGTACTTCTTAAAAGCGATTCTCAGACTGTAAGAGCTATACATCAGCTTTTAATGTGACTGTATCTCAGGGAAGAGACGACTCTACATATGAGTTAACTATATGTCATGTGGAGGTTTGTTAGTATTTTTATATACTTAATGTTTCGTATAACGGAAGTATGAAGCTTTATTTATGGCGTTTTAGTGAATACAATTTTTTGCTTGAATTACATACCAAATGGCAGCATTATTAATGGGAGCGAGTACCGGCCAACCACAATGCTCAAGGGGGGACGGTTGGACTCGTTCCGGGACGCGAACTCGAATTACTTGAGTACGAAATTCCCCACGCCAAGCCGAAGCTGGTCTAGGTTGGGGATCCCAGTATGAGATAGTCCCAAGACGTCTTGAGCATGAAGTTGTGAGCAGTGAATTTAAGGATGGATTGCTGCAGGCTGTTAGATTATACCGGCAGGCCAAAAATGTAGTGCACCACTACAAATCATGATATTTTATGCATCTAAGTCCATACCGGAATCCGACCTGGGCTGAGGTCATGTGATAACTTGCAGGACGCCCTTTTTAGTAAGCGTCACGTGAGTCATGCGCTGATCTAGAGTCTTTATGCAGCCCAGTAGGCTCCGAACATTCAGCGTTAAACACAATCTAGGTTGACTTCCAATTACAACCCATCCAGCCGCGGTAACCTTATTTCGGTGGTTTACAGCGATTCATCATGCAAGACAAGCCGATCTTTGTTGTGTTTGGGGCAACGGGTGCTCAGGGAGGCTCCGTAGTCAGCGCGTTCTTGGACTGTGACCGGCTTTGCTCTCAGTACCGCATCCGGGCCGTGTGCAGGGATACGAGTAAGCCTGCAGCTGAACTGCTCAAGGCGAAAGGGGTGGAAGTAGTATCGGTGGGTGTTTTCTTGAATAGCGACGACTGTCAAGTATCTTGAGACATACGCTGTCAACTGCTAATACCCTGCTTGAACTAGGCAAACCTATCATTCGAAGCCGAAATAAGAGTTGCCCTGTCGGGAGCGCAGGTAATCTTCCTGGTCACTGATTACAATGGAAATGCGTGTGATCCCCGCCTCGAGTTTCAGCAAGGGAAGGTGGTTGCCGACGTTGCAAAGGTACTGCCAATCCACCTCCATACACAGTCACAAGAGCTGAAGTGAGTGACTAGGATATTGGAGTTCACCATCTAATTTTCAGTTCCTTGTTTTCAGTTTCAGAGTGTACGTGCAAGCCATTCCCGCTCAATCTCATGCATCTCAGACATGCCACTGATTCTTAATTAGACACTTCCCACAGCATCCGAGGCGCCAACGAGTTTGACTCCAAAGCCAAGATAGAGGAGCACATTCGCAACCTCGACATCCCCGCTACATTCATCTACGCAGGATTTTATATGAGTCTCTTTGAGCCAGGCCAATACCTCACCCGCTCCCGCGAGGTGGCACGGAACTTGGAGCTGGAGCTGCCAGTTTCTGCGGAGAATTCTCAATTTCCTCTCATTGACACACCAAGAGATTTTGGCAAATTTGTCATCTCTGCGATGCTCAAAAGAGACTCTTTACTGGGGGCAAAGGTCTACGCTGCCGAGGGCTATTACACCCTCAATCAGATAGCGGATATTGTGAATGGCTTAGAGCCCTCGGCTGGACAGAGGTGCTACGTGAAAGAGCTCTCTGATGAAGAATTTCTCGGCTCGAAGCCGCATTCGGGAACTGACGCTCAGGAAAGAGAGATGGAACGATTAAGTATGTATCAGTTCCTGCGACAATTTGGGTACTATGGGGGCGCGTCTTTGGACTCGAGCCATAAGGTAAGCATACTCCAAATGAAGAGATTGTCTGGTATTGACAATACTGTTTTTTCAAGATCCTCGATCAACCTCTCAGGACGTTTGAAGAGTTTGTCAGCTCAAACCCCGGGTTTCGACAGTAATTTGCGGGTCGAGATTGCATAGTGTACCAACATAGGCTAGACATAGGCTAAAAATCACCCCTCATCCCTAAACAAGACCTTGCTGAATCAATGTGATTCTAGCTCTGATCGCCCGAAAGTCTTGTTGCACAGATAATATAACGGGAAGCTTCCTGCCACTTGGTGCTGCGGGGCACTGTCAAATGGCATAATAAACCACTCAAAACTAACGGCAGCGATGAGATTCTGGATGTACCCTGTACTTACGGAATGTATTTCCTACAGTGTGTCATGAGTGTCTATCTCTGGCTAGCGTGTAGCTCGCCACTGAGATAAGAAAGTGGACCAGCCCCTCGGAGTAGCGCCCTATTTCTCTCCTCTCGCTGATTGTCCTGTGATTTGGACTCCATCCTCTGACTTAATACTGGGATAATTGTTCAGTCCTATTATCCCCTTTGATACCATCATACGGCCATGTCCAGCGACTCATCCCGGAAGCGAAGCTTGATTGCATGCGAGCAATGCCGCAAGGGTAAAAGGAAGTGTGATTGTGCCAGACCCATTTGTTCCGAATGCAAGGCGCATGGCCGAGAATGCATCTTCCGGACAGAACGGACAAGACCAAGGTCAGCGATACAGTCCATCTGCTTTTCAACGCCGTATAGTTCCTCATTCTTTGAATAGGCAAAAAGTCTGGGATAAGGAATATGTAAAATCTCTCGAAGAACAAGTTGTGGCCTTGACTACCGTCGTCCAAGAATTACGCTCCAGCAGCTCAGGCACATTGCCATCGACATCAATGACTGAGGAGGGCCCTGTTGAGAACACAACGGCCAAACATGTGCCGTCCAAAACCCTCAGCCCGGAAGCAACAGAGGACCTGGCCGCGACGATGTGGAAAATGGCTCTCGACTCCGGTGGCAGCCCCTCCATTATTGGCCCTGGCGGCTTTTTCTCATTCTTTGCGAACTCACCAGACTTCAATACGGAGGAGGCAGATTCAAGGAACCAACTTGACTCTCAGCTACGAGATTTCTGGAAGCATGCACATGATCAACAACTTCAACATGAGCTTGCCGCCAACTTTTTGGACTTCGTGAATCCGTGCTATCAATTCATCGAACGAGGGGCCTTCAACCGATCATTTCAATACACCAACGCCAGCATTGATCTCCACATCTTTTACAGCGCCGCATTTGCTCTTGGAGCTTGCTATTCTGCCAGGAATGACGCTCGAGAGATTGGAGCCGCGTTTGGCCTCCATGTCGAGCAGCTTATTTTTAAATGCTACCGGACGCGGCCAGATCACAATCTCGCACGGAGCCTGACCATGCTGGCTTTGAGAGAGTTGTCAATAGGGAACAACAACGTCGGGTGGATGCATCTGAGTATGTTATACTGTGCACTTTCTTAAACACAGCTAACAAGTTAGGTCTCGCCGCTGGGCTTATTGTACAGCTCGGAATCCCAGCCATTGGATCGAATGCGGTTGTGGTGGTCGGCTCGGCTGATCGAACAGTGCAAGCCGGGATTGAGACTTTTTGGTCTTTCTATTTTGTTGATCGGTGCGATTCCCTAGCCTTTGGTCCTGACCTCAATGGACTGTGATCGTTCTCCCACTGACACGGCGATATTGCAGGTTGGCGGTCGCAATTCTAGGCAGGAGCTCGATTGATCCCACTCATCGAGTCCACATCCCAGCCTTTGAAAAGGCGTTTTCCTCAGATAGTCTGACAGAAGAGCAGAAGATTTTCGATAAAATCAGCCAGCTATGGAAGATCCATGACCACTACATGGACGAAATGTGAATAGGATCGTCACACATAAGCGACATAGCTAACATTCCCCAGGATCTCCGTCAAATTCCGAGACCTCTCTGGGCAAGACAAAGACTGGGTCCTGATGGAAGCACGCAGAGCACTCCTCGAGTTTTACAACGCCAACTGTCAGCAGTTGAAATATGCGAACACTACAGCCGTCTCACCTGGCATTCTGATCTTTCAAATGTCATACCACGTATCCATCGTCGCCATTCACCGACCTCTCCTTTCCAACGCGTCAGAATCATCCTCAGGCCTAGCGCTCCAAACCATGATATCGTCGGCGACTTGCATCTCGCGTATTATCCGCCTCTATCGGAAAACGTTTGACTTTGCCAAGGCCCCTCCATTCGTCGTCTACCATATACTCCGCGCAGCACTCGCACATCTCCTCGCGGCATCCGCTGCAGAGAAGCCCGTCTGCAAGAAACCTTCACCAGACCTTACGGTGTGTCTAGACGCTCTGGAGGATATGGCAAAAAGCTGGCCAACACGTGTATCGCAGGTTGTTAGCCTCATCCGCGAACTAGCCTGTCGATGGAAAGTTACTTGGGTGCTACCGATGCATCTCAGCAATGTACCGTTGCATTTATCCAATATCGAGGGAGAATCTGCTCAAAATGACAGAGAATCGTGGGTGTCTCATCACATGGAAATCCCTCAACACACAGAGCGCCCTTCCTGGAACTTGGATGGATGGGATGGCGGGACTGGGGGATTTCTGAGCGAGCTGGAATTCTCCGGCATGGCTCAATTTAATGAGGACATTTAAAGGGGCAACTGTGCTTCTTAATTATTGTACATTTGCTTTCCACCCTAATGAAAAGAAATACAGACAGTATAGTGAAGTCACGATCAATGCTCCGGGCTTTCTAAATGCTTGCGCTCTCTAACATCTGCACCAAGCCAGAGCATATCAGGCCGACTGTAGTGACCAACCGCATCAACAAACATCCTCACGGCGAGAATCTTTGTCATATCAAGATCTGCATATACCAAGCCCTCTTCAGTCTCAGGCAGCTCCTCGGTCAGTCGCCTCCCATCTGGCCCAAAGATTGCGGAGCTGCCCCCGCCTGGCTTGTTGAAAATGGGGGCCGCCGTAGTGTCCATCTCCTTTATTCCCTTTTCCGATATCACAGCCGTACTATGAATCACGAATGCCCCGCCTTCGACGGCATACTGCTGTGACTGTCCGATGCACCCTTCGCGACTCATGCCCCATAGGCCGGGGCCTCCGGGGATGTGTGCATCAAGTGATGGCCATGCGCTGACGTGTATCTCCTCTTGTTGAAGATACGTATGATACTTGAGGAGTGGCTGTATATGCTCCCAACAAGCCAGAGCACCAACTTTGCCCACACCTGGAAGATCAACGACATTGAGTAAGCTGCTGCCAGACGCGTCCCCGAAAACCGTCCGCTCCATATGCGTAGGCTTCAACTTCCTCCGCTTCATGAGAATACTACCATCTTCACCAGAGATAGTGCATTGTGAGATGTAAAGCGAGTTGCCGTCATTCTCGGAGAAGCCCAATACCACGGATATGCGGTGCTCTGCGGCTGCGGCGCATATGGTCTCCATTTCGGGCGAGTCGATACGCAGCGAATTTTGTATGTAGCGAACCCCTAAAGTCGCGTCGACGGGACGAGCCCAAATCCAACAAGGATATCCTGGGATCCAACATTCCGGGAACGCGATGAGCTTGGCACCGTTCGAGGCTGCAGTGGAAATGAGTCCGCATGTCTTCTTGACGGTCGCGGAGAGGTCAAGCCACGCCGGCTCGGCCTGGACGGCGGCCACCCGGACCGTACGAGTCTCGGCTTTCGATGTCATGAGATAAGAAGTTTAGGGTTTGGTAATATAAATACAATGGTATCAAGATTGCCTCCAGACTCTCAATACGTGGGTGGGAGGAGGTAGATATACCGTCTAATCATAAAGGTTTAGCTTGAGTGGTGGATCGTTATCGTCGATAAGGTCCAGGCGGAGATTGGTCGAGTTTAGATAAACTGAGGTTTAGTCTGCTCTGGTATCAGATGCGGATATCTCAGATCCGCAAATCGCCCCATCTCGCCGTGCTCTGTCCACGCTCTTCTTTCCCAAATGATACATAGCACGATGATAAAGTGATAACAATTTTACTAGAATATTGAAGATAAGAAGTTGGTAATTACTGATTTCAATTGAAATCATTTATTGGTGTACTCTCATACCTAGTAATTGTGTTGTCGGTACCTGCGTCTACCCATGAGTGAACCGTTGATACCCATAGCGCCTAAACTAGAGCATGACTCGGTTATCCTATCATCTGCGGATATTTTGCACCCGCTTATTTACCTGATGATACCAATTTTTGCAGCTGAACAAGGTCAGCTCTTAGCTAAGTCTAATCTTTATAAACCAAGCAACAGAACAGACTTGATGTAACATTCTCTCTCACCCTCATTCCTATTCCACAGCGGCAATTGGAGAGACTGCCTTCAAAATGTTCAAATCTGCTCTGGTATTACTCGCATTATGCCTTCAATTGTCTCAAGGGCTAGCGATGCGGAGCACCTCAGCTACGTCACTCACTGCCGCCCTCATCCGGGCATCTCCAGCTCTTTGGACCCAGCCAATCACCAGCAGAGTGTACAATGGAGTTGATATCAACGAAACCACCAACCTTGGCGTCAAGTACATTGACCGTGCTGCTGGTGAGGGTGCCAATCTAGTCGCATTCCCAGAGCTGTGGTTTCCAGGGTAAGTCGGTTCCTAATCTCCATTGGTTAATGGCGCAGAACTAATCTCGTATCAATCTCAGCTACCCTCGAGGCAATGATGCTGCCTGGATTGAGAAATGGGTCGATAACTATATCGAGAATTCTATCAGGCAGGGAGACCGGAACTGGAAGAAGTTGGTTGCTGCTGCGAAACGGAACTCCGTCTATGTCGCTTTAGGCTTCTCCGAGCGCGTTGATGCGGATGATGCTATATACATGGCTCAAGCCCTGATCGATCCCCGCGGCAAGGTCCTTATTCATCGACACAAGCTCCGACCTTCGGGCGGAGAGCGCAGCATATGGAGCGATGGAAAGATGGATGGATTGAAGGTGGTCAATACTCCATACGGAAGAATGGGATTGCTCGAGTGTTGGGAGTATGGCAGCCTCTTTATTTTCCCTGCCTATGAGTGATGCTAACTGAACTACAGGCATTTCCACCCCGCCATGACATTTCCTATGCAGGCGCAAGCTGAGGCTATTCACATTGCTTCTTGGCCATATACCCCCGATCCAAAGGACATCAGCGCTCAGTATTGGGAGTCTGCGGAAGTCAACATGGCTGCCGCTTCCCTGTACGCTGTCAATAGCGGCGCATACACGCTTGTTGCTACCGTTGGACGCGCTGCAGCATTCGGACCAGATGGCCTGGAGTTCACCTCAATTCCAGCATACGTCCCTAGCGACGTCAGCCCGTTCTTGATGCTGTCTATCAACACAACGGGGTTCTCTTCCCGCCCTGCGTACAACGTCGACGGTGAGCAGTCTTGGGGTATACTGAAGGAAATCGAACAGGGATGGCCCGAGGGCGTGCCGAAGAAGAATGGAACCTTCAGAAACCACATAACTAACCCTATCTCCAAGCTCACAAACTAGTTTGAGGAAAGACTGACTCTTGAGGGTCGACGGCACGTCCAGTGGCGTATGGACCCTTGAAACACCACTCCAGCCTCTTGTCCGTGTATATAGTGTTACATAAGGATTGGAATTCAAATGAGATGTGCAAGAGGTGTGGTCCTCTCCGGAGAAAATGTCACATTGAAAATCTTCTGTTTACATTTCGTTCCAAGCATTAATTTAGGATATTACTATTCGCGCACACGCACACACGTGCATTGCTACTCGTACATATAACTACATACTTCAATCTTGACAATAATTATCCTTTGTTTTAGTCGATTATTCATAAGAGTAGTTTCGAGCATTTGTCTATTTTATTCAAACTCGATTAAGTCAAAATTATTTCGTAAATTTAAGCCCAAGTCTGAGAATTCCAATGTTTGGTACATTGGTTTGCCCTGAGATTTGGCAAAGAAGTTTGTACTTGTGTGCGAATAATGAGATTCTGCTATGCGAATAACAACACCCTTAATTTAATATTGGACAAGTATCCAATACCAATACTGAATATCGTCAAAAGGCTACCTAGGCATGAATATCCGCCGGCTTAACGATAACCCAGTTCTTATTCGCTGTGACCGGAACGCCCTCCTTCTTTTGGTCAATCGCAAACTCATGCATCATGTTCTTGATGTCAGTCAGGTAGGCGTCCTTGCGATTGATCCACAAGTGAATTCCTCCCCGAGCAACGTCGACTCCGTGGAAAAGCATGGGACCATCACTTAAGGGAGTGTCTCCTCCAACAAGAATGGGCTTCTTCCACTCGTCGATGTAAGTGAGAATGGCAGCCCATTTGCCCGCCTTCCATGGAGCCGGAGCCCATAGGTAAGGAGTCATGACCGAATCCAAGTTGGTTTTCTCGTTGTATGTGCCGGCCTCGATTTGCTTCCTGGCTGTGGTGATGCCACCGGTTGAATTCTTCAGGACAAGGGAGACGCCGATGACGTTCTCAGGCTTGACATTATAGCCATACTTGGGGTCGGAGGCGACCATTCGAACAACCTCTTCCGATGAAGCGCTGACGACGTACACCTCAATTCCGTTGGCCATGAGCCTGTTGTAGAGCTCGACTTGGCCTTCAAAGATCTTGGGAGGGTTGACTTCCTCTGTCACAACCACGTCACCGTCGTAGTACGTCGTCGGAATGGTTCCCTTCAAGGCAAGTAGCTCGTCCACATAAACCTTTAGGTCGCTCAGAGTAATGCCACTGAAGATTTGCGCGGCCCAAGGGTAGCACAATGCCAGATCGATATCACACAGGCGGTTGTAGTAGCTGTAAAGGCTCTCTGTGTGACTGGCCGTGTCCTTGAAGGGGATCAATTTGAGGGATTGATCCATCGTGTCCCGCGTCAGCACACCCTTGTTCTCGAGGAACGGGAGCAAGGACTCCTCCACATCGTACTGGTAGCTGGTGTTGTCCATGTCGAACACCGCATATCGGCCCTTGTGCGCGTTACGGGCGATCATCGTGTTGAGTGACTTGGCGGCTGATTTAGGCCAGTGCTTGAGCTCAGGACCAGCAAGCTTGCTCTTGGGGAGAGCTTGGACGGGCTGGTAGGCTGCGAGCAGGCAAAACGCCGCCGCAAAGGTGTTGATGCTCGCTTTCATTTTGCCACGCGTTTGAGTTGTCGATCAATCTGCGGAAAGTGTTTAACCAAGAGAGAAGGATAGTCAGCCACGACGAGTGATCCCAGAATCGTGAATCATGGGGGAGAAAGGCCGGGCTATAAAGACCAGCGTCGCCAAGTGGAGTCTGTATATGCGTGGTAATAGGCCATATCATAGACGTGAGAAGAAATTAGGCGTCAAAGCTTTTCATGGAACCCTTGCTTCAGCAGGATTACACTAAACTCCAGCCGTTCGTAACGTGCGGAACGCGGGAGCTCCTTAATTGGGATAAGGCCTTGGCGGCCGCTATCTCTTGATGGAAGCAGTGGATCCACACGACTAAGTTACGTGCTAAGTTATCTATTGCTACCTAGGCTTGATTAGGCAATGTCTCACGCGACCATCATCCCATAGTCAAGGTTGGGTGCTATTTGTAAGGCTCAAGATGGAGGGAGTAGTTCAGACAAGAGGGATCTTGACAGGATACGCGCGACTTTATCTTAGTCTTGCATGTCGTGGAGCACGGGAATCTATCTTGAAACGTCTTGTCGAGTCTATTCAACTGGGCGAAAGTAATGAAATGGCAGGGCCACACTGCGGGGGAAATGCCGCAGCGTTAGAGGGCAATGCTTCCCAAGGTTCACAACCCAGTTTCAGATAGGTGGAAGATGATTACCTTGCTCGATATTGGTGAAGAACCCTTCTCTGTCCCTTGATTTACCCCACTTCGCCCCATAAAAGCAATCCTCAACGTCGTATAGATGTAACCTTGTCAAGGGGAACGCCGCTGTTCTTTGCCTGTTTGGGACACAGAGTTCGGCCTATGACGTAGAAGTTCAGTTGTTTTGAGATAAGATACTCGGGCTCTCCATGTGTGCGTCATTGCATATGCAGATACAATCCATAGCGCTGAATTGACAGCGTGGGGTAATGCAGAGTCGGTGACGGGCACTCCGTATTGTAGTACGCATATCCAAGAGCGCGGTCCGACAAGCGCGCGGTCTGGCCAGAGCGCGGTCTGATAGGGAGGGCTGCCGGACAGGGGAAAAGATAGCCGCCCCTTGCTCACGATATAATGGAGAATACCTACTCCGTAGATGTGTTGCCCGACCAAGGGTCGAGACTCGTGTAGCGGTGAGCACTGACGCAGTTTGGATTTCGCCTAAGAACCAGGGTTGGTAAACTTGTTTCTTATCGAGGTCGCAAATCCTCCCCGGCTGAGTTATTACCCTGCCAGTAGTACTGAAGCTATCGTGAGCATTTCTGGGCCTCTCCCAGCATGCGCGGCATTCCCAGGACTCGAAATCTTTCCTGATATACCCGTGCGTTGGGGTATTGCTGGGGAGTAGATGCCATATTCTCTCCTGGTGCGACGTTTGATAAATTGATCCCATTAAGCCAAGACAATAACTTCTTTTCCAGAGTACATATCTTGGTACAGCAACCCGTCGGCTGGCTTTTCAATGCCCCCTGCACAAGACTCTTCATCGCTCATCGGTTCAAAGCCAAACCCAAGGAGAATGTCAACAACGCCCAGCCGCTGGTAAACCAGATGGCCCCCGTGGCTTTCCTCAGTTGCCTTTAGGATCAGTCCGCACGCGTCATGTGGTTTGGCTGCTGGGTTGCGCTTCCACTCGTCTCTGTCATCTCCATCCAGATATGCCTGTACCAGGACAACTCGCACGCCCGCAAGTTCGAATAAATCAGCGGGCGAGCTGGAGAGCTGGTCGAGATAGAAGTCAATCTCGATGTCCTTTGGTGTTTGCGTCGCCAGCACTCGAACGGAAAAGACCCAACCCTCCAGGACAATCATCTTCACCTTCGCTGTTGGGTCTCGGACAATCTCAATCAGCGTGGCATCATTGACACAAGCAGTGCCATCTTGCCAGATCAATGGTTGGTTCATGCCACACCATGACCACGACGGAAATATGTCTGATTTGACTGTTGGCCAAGATGGCTTTCCTCGTACTGGCACTCTCCTCCATGTAAGACCGTGCCATAGATCCGACTCCCAGCTTCCATCCACGTACTTCTCGTGGCTACCGAGTAACTGGTTGATCTTGGATGCGACGCCAGACAATGCAACGAGCTTGTCACTCTGCTGGGTAAGACTCCGCTGTGAGTACTCGCTCACAAGCTGATACCATTTGTCCCGGATCATCTCCACACTATTCCAGTCCTTGGATGTTGATGCGTGAGCAGGGGACAGGGGAACGAAGTAACTTCCAAGAGACTCCAACATGATGGGAGACTGAGAAGCATGTCTTCCGTATCCAGCACGGCACCGAAACATGACTTCATCCTGGCCTATAAAGACCAGCCTCGAAGACAAAAGTCGCTCTTGAAATGTCCAGCCACGACTTGCCCATGGGGACGAGGTTGCATCCCCGTTCTCATTCACCCCTGTAAACGAAGGGAAGTTGAACTGGAGGTGGCTCGGTGAACCCTTCCAGTCGATGACGTCTGAGACCCATTCTGGTCGATCCCTCAAAAACCCTTGCTCTCCTCCGCTGCAATCGATCGGAACAATGGTGAACAGTGCCATTTCGTAATACTGCATCATTCGCTGGCTCTCATAGATCCACTCGCCCGAGTCCTGCACGATGCAGAGCGCATCTATCCATATGTGCGAGGCATCGAGCTGTCGAGCGAGGGTGATGCTATCCTGGAGTGTCTGGGGGAGTGTGTCTACAGGGAAGCCTCTGAGTCTGTCTGGAAGGTTTGTCATGACAGTTCGGGCATCGAAGACGATTCTTGAGGGGCCCCAGCAGTAGCTCAAAATGACATATTGCAGATCCTTTCCGTCTGTCTCTTCCAGCCAAACACTTTTGCTATCCGAAATGTTCAGTAGCCTCAGAGGAGCAGCGATTTTCCCCAGGTATACACACTCCGAGTGCTGCGTGTCATGGTTTCGTGTGCAAGTATTCAGATACGTTTTTATCCTCTGGATCGACTGATCAGATAACGGATTGGGATCTGGAAATCCCGTGTAGAGGCCTAGATAGCTTTGATTAGATTAGAAGTTTGAGAAGCTGTGCATGCAAGAGCGAACCATCTGTTCTATGCTTGGCCTGAATACTAATCGGCCGTGATGTCGCCTCAATGCGAAGCTCTCCATCGATGTGGTACGGCAGCCAATCTTCTCGACCGTTTGCATATTGAACGGTACCTAGATCAGGATGGAATTCAGTAAGTCTGAGTTGCAAGCTACCGGTGTTCTCGGCTAAATTTGGAGTCGATCGCAAGTCAGCTAGTATGACCTTTTTGAGGAAGAGACACATGCGACAGCCAGCGGCGATGGATTTGCCGAGCTCGGGTAATTCGGGCAACACATCGTCCAGTGTGAAACTGAGGGGTATAATGCCGTATTCATCAAGATCCATGTCGTCGCGCCCCAGGTATTTTTGTGGTGGTGGTGCATCGATTATTGCACTGTTATCAAAAGAGAGCAGCAGACAGCGCTGGCACAGCTTCTCGGCAGCCACAGCTCCTTTAGCCGTTCTTTCAGGCATATTGCAGCGGAATATATGCAGCCAAGAGAATGTCGAATCGATGAGTAATAATACAATGACTCAGAAAGGTTGGCTTTTCGAACGGGCCTTCATTCTGACACCGAAGAGAGCGGGGTTGAGCTATTTTACCTACTCAGAGTTCTGCCTCCGTGCTACTCTGACTAATCAGAGTCCTTTATTATGGAAACTCGAGCTCCAACTATACAAGATGATTTCTTAATTACATATTGCCAGCAAATGTCATCTGGTTAGTTTACGTGGTCACAAGTGGATCCGATCTGCTAGTACCATAAATGGGTAATTGATGAACTAATGGAATAAAGCTCGTACTAGGCTATGGTTAATCATCAGTCAGATTTTATGAGCTATGTGTTGAGTACTTTAAAATCAGAATATTGCTATTCGCACATACTCAAAATACTACTCGCACACTTAAGTATATAGGCCAATTTCACTAAGAAGTCTCAATAATATACCTATTAGTAAGTTAAATCTAAGAAAACTAAATAAATTTTATTCTAAGTATTTATCCTCTAAGTTTTACTATTTAAATTTTATCTTTTAATTTATTTTAGGGGAGCAACTGGATAATCTTTAGAATAAGATACCTTAAGCTTTATACTAAGCTTAGGTATAAAGGTCGTACTTGTATGCGATTAGTATTTTGAATATATACAAATAGCAATACTTAAAAATTAATATAATTTGAAACGGGCCGCTCTTTTTTAAAATAAAGAGAATAAATATGTTGGCTGAATTCGATAACATCTATTTAATTAAGTATTTTATTCAGTAACTTCTTTTTTTTTAAAAAAAAAAAAACCTCTCACGGTAGGCTGTAGTTTCATACTTTATAGAACTTGTTAAATAAGGCGGTAAGTGAGAGGCATGAGAATATACAAGCCGCTTAGTTAGGAGATAGTGAGTTTCCCAAACCAGGTCTTAGCTACTACCTAGGAGTAGTCTCAAAGATAACACAAAAATCGGGTCTCAATCACTTGGCTGGCAACTCTGAAAATCGGGAATAGTAGATTCATTTCCGGCATTTAGGTCTTTTACGTTATTCAATTAAATCAGCTCATTCATTCATCAATCTAGGAGACATATGGATCTTTTGAAGTGCGACCCATGTGCTGATCTATCAACACCCAGCAGCCCGCTGCGTCCAATCCGTCGTGAAGGGGACAATCCTAAGAAGCTGTGAAATCCCACCTTACCTAACGCCCTCCCATCAACTCGGTCATGCTTCAACACTGGACCATCAAGGTGAATGGCTTAGCTCTTGGTCACCACTCTCCCAGTGACACAGGATCACTCATTCATTTATCGCATCCCGCCACTTTTTAGGCACATATTTCCAAGTGCCATTGCGTTTCAAATGGTCATATGCACTCTCCCCGTCGGGTCCCTGGGTATGAATGTCCACCCCTCTTTCAAGGAAGAGGACGATCATCTGAGCAATTGTACCAGCCCGACACGGCTTATATCCCCTCTTAAACTTCTCAAGCTCCTGCTTGCGAATTTTCATGCCAAAGAGGAACACCATCCCGGTCCCATCCCTTCCAAATTCTTTCAGGTCCTCTTTGTCGCAATCAACTTTGACGTTCTCAGGAACTCCGTTTCGTAGTCCGGGTCAACGTCGCAAGTGTTCAATACCTTTCTCCACATTTCGGGATCGGACTCTCCCAAAAGGACGGTGGGGAGTTTGCAAATTTGGTGAAGAATCGTTCCAAGTCGGTCTCCTTCATATGCGTCCAAGTTGCACTCGAGCATTGTGTGAAGAGCTTCGTATGCCGCTGGCAAGGATCCGAACATCAAGTAGCCTTGAGCTCTCGCTGGACTGAAAAATGTCGAAAGGGGGGTTTCCTCGTCAGTCGCTAGCTTTGTAGATTTGTAAAAAGGAACAAGTAACTTGATTGCCCAGCTCAACGCTTCCCCGTACAAATTGTCGATCGCCCAGTTGAGTATGTGTCTTCCGTCGTCAGTTTGAAAGTGCGAACTGTCTAGAGATGGCGCAATGAACGAGTCGAACTTGGATACCCAGTCTGGAGGAAGCTCATAAGAGTTTTCTGGGTTGTGGTAGCTTCTGCGAGTAATCCTGAGGGGAATACGGCGGAAAGCTTGTGCATCGCCGTCAGATCGAGCCTCCGCGAACCCCCATATGAGGCACTGGAGAACAGAGAGTTTCGGGCCTCCTGGTGAGAGTTGGCCAGTAGCTCCCCTCTCCGCCCCATGCCATAGTAAAACGTCAAAGGTTGATGGTAAGACACTAGGTGAAGTTGCAAACATCAGAGGTGTAAACCCTTGAGGAGTTAGGGATGGCGTATTGACGTTCGCCCCATATTCAAGCAACAAAGTAAACAAACTCGCACCCGTCTCTGTGAATGAATGATAGCCAGTCAGCGACTGCACAAGCGCACATGGCGTGTCAGAATCGGTGAAATTCGGATCTGCATTCCACTGCAGAAGCGACTTGACACAAACGTAGCATTCACCCAAAATTGCCCGGGACAGTGGTCGCTTACCACCTCCGACAGGATCATTGGGCGATGCTCCAGCCTTCAGGAAGGTATTCAGTAGTCTATCGCGACCTTCCTTTCGGTGTATGCCCAAGGTTGGCGATATAACATCGGATGTATTGAAGTTCAAGCCCTGTATGGCTTGCCCAAAGCCGTAGACATATTCTCCTGCGGCATTTTGCACATCCAATGGACCACTTTGGAGCATGAGTTGAATGACGCTCTGACAGCCAGTCTCAATTGCGGACAACAATGGACGTGGAGTATTGATTCCTCCCATTAACGGCCCGTTTCTTTGTCTCGCATGCGCTCCATTGTCTAGGAGAAATTTGACGATAGAAAATAGCTCCTTTTCTGCCTTCTTCTGTGGCTCGGAATTTGTCCTTTGTTTGCGTCGATAAAGAATCACTTCAAGGGGCGTGTAAACCATATTTCCGGTGTCGTTGATGTGTGTGTTCCCTGTTGCTTCTCCAGCAGCAACCAAGAGCTGTGCAGCCTCTAGGGATTGGACATGGCTGAGAGCTACCGGGTGGTGTGGGAGCCAGCGACTCGGCCTAAAATTGTCACGGTTCACTGGGTGAGGTCCTTTGGGACGTCTTTCAACTAGGCTGGCCTTCTCAGCTGGCACATTGGACTCCTTGCCCCAGAAGCCGAGAAGAACTTTCATTACGGCAATCTGGTTGAGTTCTATGGCCATGGTAAGGGCACAGCAGGATTCCCCATACCGTGGCAACCATGGCGCCTCGAAAGGCTCAGTCGGCACAACCGGAAACTCGTGTTTGAAGTGGCAAGCCGAGGACAAATGTCTGCTATAGCGATCGCGCTTCTCACGTCGCCTATGTGAGCAAAAGGCAGCATTTGGCGAAGCGCCTGCCAGGAGACATCTTTTTGCAAGATCTGCGTCGCCAAATTGGCATGCGGAAAGCAAAGAATTGTAGGTCTTGGTTTTGATATCGCGCCTCAGCACTTCGTTTCTCAAGCCGTGCCCGAATCTTCGACATGTGCGCAGGAGATTCTGAGCATCGTGTGCCCTGAGATGTCCCATGATGTAGAGCAAAATCTCGTCAGGCAGTTTGCTTATCAGTGCAGACGGCTGGTGTTCCAGCCTCGTGTGCTCTGCTGATGGAGGTTAGGACACAACAGGCCCTGAAACTCGTTGGGTAGCGGGTACATACCGATGTTAGTATAAGCGGCATCATCGGCGACGCGGTTGGCGATGATGCGCTGGACGGCAAGGCGATTGCTGCGACGAGCCTTGGTTACAGGTTCGGCCGCCTTGGGCAGTCGCCAAGGCGGTATCCGGCTTCCACCTGGGGTAGGAATGTGGCACATGTTGCGAGCAGTCAAATCCGAGCCTTGTATCGTCGACGTCAGATGAAGAGAGATGGAGAGATGCCTCGTGGCGGAACCAACTGTGATATATAGTGACGATGAGGCAGAGTGACGACGAGGGAGAATATCCTTTGTCCATCCCCGCTTAGTTCAGCTTCAGGCTCCAAGCTCCAGGCTGCATGATGCGGAGGAAGGCAACCAATCATACCGTCCAAATATCATCAGCCCGCTACAACCCAAAAGGGTTACACATGTTAGTTCGAGACTTACTCCAGTTTTGTTGAGATACATAAGATTTGGTACAGACATACCCCAAAGCAAGGTACCTTGGTATGCAAAACCTGGCAAATTGCGGAGTATTGATCTGCTAGGACTGATTAATCAGGATATTTTTCGACGTTCGAGAGCCTCTTGTTAGTATTTGCTATTCTGGGTGGCGATATACTTTGCACCAGCTAACATTTGTAACCTTTGTGGGCTGTAATGAAGTATGGCTTGGGCGTTTTGTGTTGATTGGTTGGTGCAGCTCACCGCTTCATCACGGGGATCAGGCATACGGCACGCTTTCAATTCACTTTGCTGGTATTCGCTCTGATAGGAAATATTGTCCAACGCAAGAAAATTTCATGTCAAGCTCCAGGATTCGGCCATCACACTATGCAACAACCTTCCAGCTGCAGCCGGATCCTTTCAATGGACCACGTCTTCCTTAGACTCTATATATTTAGCTTTTCCAGCTTCTACCTTAGGTTAAGACCAGATCAGCCCGTCCACGGGACTTCTGAAGCTTCTGACACCAACAGACATTACGGTCACCCAACAAGACCAATGCTGTCACCATGTAATCCATTTATAAGACTGACCATGATTTCGCCAACCTACTCAGCCAGCGTGTGCTTGTGCTTGGCCAGCTTGGTATTTCGCAAACACATGGCAAACGCAACCATCGGGACAGTCAGACAAATACCGGTAATCGTCAGGAGTCTCTGAATATACCGATAGCTCTCGATGATGGCTGCGCGCTCGTTTGTGCCAACGGGATACTCGGGAACGACATACAAAGGCGATGCATAGACTGCAGCAGCCAACTCTGCATTGGGCGCCAAGTCTTTCTGAAGTCGATCATACAGCGTCTGCGTCCAGATGGCTCCCGAGACACAACCTCCCAGGGCCATTCCCACATTGTTCATCGTCAAGATGAGACTAGTGACCACGGCCAAGTCCCCGTGTTTGGCCAAGGCTTGGGCCGCTGCTAAGTTGGGATAAGGGAAGAAGCCGCCCGCCAGGCCCAAAAGCACTTGGCCAGCGATTATTCCGGCTTGGGATCTTGTTCCTGTGCCTCCTCTGAAGTGGATCAGGATTCCGTATGCGACGAGCCAAAGAGCAAGACCTCCAAGAATAAATGGCTTGAGTCTGCGCACTTTAAAAATCACCAAACCGAGAGATGCACCGCCCACGACGGCGCAAAAACTGTAGACGGATGCAACGCGTGTAGCAGCGGCGACACCGAAGTCAAAGCTGACATACAGGACCGTGTAGAGAAAGTCGGACTGCGTGTACCAGGAAAAGGTCATAAAAGTGCTTAGACCCATTGCTGCCCACATGCCACGCTCCCGAATGAGGTAGGATGGCATCATCGGATGGGCTGTTTTTGTTTCCCATATCAGGAACAAAGGCGTGATGGCTATCCCGAGAATCACTGGTGTTAAAATGCCTGCCGTTTTCCACTTCTTGTCTTCACCACCAGCGAGCGTGAGCGGGATGAGGGTAAGCGACAATACAGCCGTGAGAAGGAAGATTCCAACAATGTCGAGTTGCCAGAAGAGATCTGTGAGCGATCCCAGTTGCGTCTTCGCCTTTGGTGGCTGCTTCTTGGCAGCACGACGTCCAACAAGCAGCATGATGGTGATGAACGGAATGGTGCAGAAGGGATAAATTATGCACCACATGCCGATTCCCCATTGCCAAGTAGTCGCACTCAGAACAGCTCCTGCTACCTGACCACCAACCCAAGTATTAATGATATATGGCATGTTGGGAATGAACACGAAGAAGACTCGGCTTCTCATCGAGGTAAGGTCGGCGATGATGATTTCGAAAATCGATATGGTCGAGATGTAGCCGATCTGGTAGAAGAGGGCTCCGACCGCGAAGCCTTGGACGTTCGTAGTGCTCGCTTCGATGATTGTGCCCACGATATAGAAGACGGTGACGATCAGGAACAACTCCATGCGCCCAATCAAGTCGGAAAGCTTCGCCACCAACGGCTGGATGACGGCTGCGATGACTCCCCTAATAACGTTGATTGTCGAGAGCAGCGAGTGCTGGGAATAGCTCGAAGTCGCATAGCCTTGATAGGTGCTTCGCGTTACCGCGTCCATCACGTAAGCGTAGGAGACGAAGAAGATACTGACAAACAAGCAGCATCGTTCTGGAAATGTCAGCTCGTTGTTCAGGGCTTCCATACGCAGCACTCCGGGGAGGTCTTTCTCGGCCGGCGCCGTCTCCGAGGTATCAGACGGCGCCATCTGGGCATCTGTGGCCACCTCTTTCGAGCTGCGGTCAACGGCCTCGGCTTGGATGCCGGTCGAGTTCATAGCGACGGTGATGGATGAAGTTCTGTCGGTTGTCGAATGTACAAGACGGACGAGGCTGCATTGTATTATTTTAAGCCCGATACACCCCCCAAGAGACCTGCTATCTGCCACAAACGCACAAAGGATACTCCGCAAACGAAGACACCCATCCTACCCTGGTACGCCCTTGGCCGACATCGGGTGGATTCAATACGATTCTTGTATCGTAATACAAACGCTCCTTTTCATCTCGCATCTCCCCATGCGGCTAGAGGTGGACAAGCGGAAAGATTCCGCCAGATCAACCGAGCCTTTGACACACGAGCCGAGCCACTAGAGGAAGTCACAATACGGTATCCATGTTATCTTATCAATCTAATCATCAGGGTGCGTGATGCAACATCGCGTAAAATCTGGTGGTAGACGACGATCCATGGCCGTCAGAAAAACCCTTTAAAACCCTCACCCCCACATAATTAGCTCAAATATCACGCTTCTCACGCCAAGGAAGCTGTGGGGAGAAGAACATGGCACGTAAATGGGCGCATAGAAGGTTTCTAGACGCAATTTTAAAAGCCACGAGTTCGTGGGGGGGCCAACTCCCCACAGGTGGTCCGATTTACGGCCGCATGAGCAGAGAGGCCCAACGGCCTAATTGCCATGTAAAAGAGCAAACTCTAAATGTAGAGGGTTGCGTCTGCTTGCTAGCCTCTTTGGGTGCCAAGTCAAGAGGCACGGGACAGAGCAAAGTTTTGCTACAAGAGCAGGAGAATCACCCGGTTTTACGTGCCACTTCCACTTCCCTCATTTTGCAGTTGCTTGATAGTTTGGTCTTTAAGGCACATCCTTGATCAAAGATTCTAATTCCGGCTCGGCAATTATTGGAAAGGGCACCGTCACTCTCAAACTGATGTCAGTCATCTGGTCAACCACTTCATCACAAGGGTCATGCCCAGAAAACCGGGTAAAGGCAACCAAATCTTGCTCAACAGTCCTTTCGCTTAGGCCTGCTTAGTATCTAATCCACGCGGACATAGTGGGGAGTTGATCCATGCCTGTTTCAACTCAAACTTGGTCAATATGGGGAAACAGTGGTCTAGGGTTTAGGAATTGCAGTCAATATGAGAAGCAAATACTGAGTAACAACGTGAATCTTTGACAAAAGATTGGCCATAGCTATTTGACCTGCTCCCTTCGAAAGGAAAGAAAGCACTACCGTAGGTTCCATCCCGGGTTGCTTTTGGCTCCACACAAAGGCCGAGATAGGTACACCGTACACGGCATCAAATTAGAAATGCTTTCGGCCCTATTCTCGACTGGTAATCACGGGATATTCCCACCGGTTCTGTCGGAAATCTCCGTTCCGCCTTGGTCACTGCAGCTCTAACATACGGTAAACGGCAAGCCGAACATTACGCCATCTCTCAGGTACTCACCAATCCAAGGACCCTAAAATATGAGAAGCATGGGTAAATATCCCCTGGGTTGGAGCCGGTTGGATCCACTGCTGCTCTGGAGGGTCCTGAACTTCAAACACCGCCGATGAGTGTTTCCATGTATACCAAAAGACGGACTATATCCATGACGCGTGGAGTGGGGGCGGCATGGTGAGACGAAAAGGCAAAAGCAATATGTCACGTAGAAAATTAATTCTCAAACAATCTAGTGTCTAATTTAAAGCATTCTCATATCCCATCCATTCTAATTAAATTTCGACAACATTCCTACGAATATCGCTTCGAGAGTTTCTCGCAGTGTTGTTTCTCAAACTTACCTTACTCACCACGAATTTGGAGAACCCAAGATCCTCCAAATATCGCTTGTTGCTGCACAACAACCCATCAGCATACTCAACCTACCTCTCGGCACACTATGATGGAAACCCTTATTCCCATATGCCGCTTGAGGCAACATCATTGATGTGAAATACGGTTCAAGTCTATTCCCGTAGGCCTGCAGACCAATGCCGATAGAATCGTTCTTGCGCCCATTCTGTTTCGGCAACGGCCTCGTCAAGCTCTGCCAGGTTTTTTTAACCAATTCGGTTTCAGAAGTGAATGGCTGACGTACTCTCAGTTATCGTGGTCTTCTGGCGGTTCCAAGCCTCGGTCTCGGATAAAACCTGTGCAGAGGAAGCATATCGCGATCAACGGTACCTGGAGGACAAAAACACCATGACTCGCCGCCATATATGCATCTAGCACCCCAGGAACGTGTTTCACCGACTCTGGCAATGCATACGTAGAGTCGGAAATATACTTGTATTCCTGGGGCAGCGTGGCCCGCAATCGAGCTTGAAGGACCGCGGCCGAGATGGCCAGACCGCACGCGCCGCCGGCACTGCGGAAGAAATTTCGATTCGAGATGATGACGGCACGACGATATTTCGGAGAGTGAGCTTGCAGACCCACGAGAGTAGGCTGCATAACACAGCCCACTCCTGTTCCAACGAGAATCAGAACCACGACAATTGTTCCGGGGGTGGTAACTCGGGTGAAAATCAACGCTAGGCCGGCTCCTCTGGATCTTCAAGTTAGCGGATGAACAGTGCATGCGCTCGGACGACCTACAGGGTCCAGATGCCAAACCCAAAGACAATAACCTCGCCGTATCGCTTCTGACGAGAAATGTACTGCCCAGAAAGAATGGAGATCAAGCACTGTGCTATAACGAGGGGTATATAAACAAGAGCCGAGGTCATGATGGAGAATTGGTGAGCATTCTGGAGGTACAATGGGACGTAATACAAGTACGCTTGATAGACGGATCCAAAGAGAAAGCTTTGTAAAAACATGACAACAACCACAGGGTTACTGAATATGTCGACTAAATTCTGTTCAGCAACATGGAAGCGACGGATAGGATGTTATGTACTTGCCTGGCATCATAGGAAGCCTTGCAAGCTTCCATTCCCAGGCAATAAAAGACAGGAAGGCCACAAAGCCAACGATGAGCATGCTTATTACCATAGGCGAATCCCAGGAGAAATACGCGCCGCCTGTCCGTTTAGTCTCTCCCACACATTGTAATCAGAGAGGGGAACATGACAGACCTCCAGTAATGGGAATGAGCAGAAGGATGACTCCTACTGACGATGAAAAGGAACCCATCCAGTCCACCCGCCTCACGCTTTCTTTGAAGCCTGCCGTCGGCGGTTTGCTTGGCAGGTAGAAATACGTCAGAGAAGCCGTCAGAGCTCCAAGGGGCGAGAGCATCCAGAAAAAGACGCGCCACGACGTCTTCTGGATCAAGGCCGCGGCGAGAAAAGGCCCCGCCGCGTTACCCAGTCCAGCCATGGCACCGTTGATTCCCTGATACTTTCCTCGCTGCTCCAGCGTTACAATGTCCGAGACGATGATCATTGTGAGGTTCACGATGCCGCCGCCGCCGATGCCGGCAATGGCACGGCAAATGTAGAACATGACGGCGCTGCGAGACAATCCGCACAGCAAGTCCCCAATGGACAACATGGCGATGGCAGCGAGGAAGATAGTCTTGCGGCCAAAGATGTCAGACAGACGGCCGTACAACATCTGGAACGTGGTGTTGGCTAACAGGCTTGCGGTACCGGCCCACGAGATGGTAGCCTCGGCGTTGAGATCGGCGGCAATGGTGGGTAGGGCGACGGAGATCCCATTCTGGTCAATCGCGACAATGAGCATGTTGACGGAGAGCGTAGCGAAAGCCAAGATGAGCTGGCGGCGCGGCAGCAGATTCGCCTGATCATGCAGAGCATGTTCAGCTCTTACAACTTCCTGGCGCGTCATGGTTGCGGGTGCATTTACAGAACAACAAGCTCAACTCAATGGGGAATTGGGAGGAAATAACTCCAGGGCCAATCTGCTCTGACTCATCGTAATTCCGTCTTCGCTGAGCCGTTCGGAGGTGGACCGATGGATTTGGTGTCCAACAAGCCGTGGCTGCCACTTCAATGCCCGGAAAATGCGGCGTGGTGCCGAAGACTTCCAGGTGGAGATCGGCCGCGATCCGCATTTCGGAGCATTTCCGATGGATAGAGCCGATAACCTGGTGTTTTTTCCATCACCTGATAGCACACGTGATTGGCTCCAGCAAGACCAGCCTACCCTAGATCTTGCGCTGGAGAGAGACAGGAAGTTCTCGATGTCAGCGTTGACGGAGAGTAGATACATTGTGTACTGTTGTCTACTTGGTAATACCCACTTCATTATCCTACAGGTCGGATTTTACTTTGTATCGATTGCCAACCACATAGCCAGACTACTCTGCTCTGCATAAAATACACTGGACATAACGTAGAGAGCACTCTTGTCATGGTTATCAGCAATCACAAAACGACACTACGATCTCCCTCAGTTCAACTACCCTATAGCATCCGTGGGCACTCTGTATTACTCAGCGACCTCCGCTGCAATTCCGGAGCACCCCAACTTCGTGCCTCCACTTCCCCGCTTGTGAACTGAACCTCCACAAGCTCTTCATAAAGTTGGGGGCAATCAAGAGAGCTACAGTTGGAGAAACAGGTTGGAGGATCATGAGAGCTACAAATTTATCCGGCCTTAGCGGGGACGCCTTCTCTGTACTACGTGATATCATGAGTCCGTCAACAACCGGTAGTGCAGTTTGTTCCCCACAACTCTGTAAAATCTACTGCCTAAATAGCAAAGTTGGTCTGACACGGGGAAGATACGCGTAGTCGAGATGTCCCGGTGTCGCGGTTCACAAAGGCAGAGACGCTAAACCCGGCCTGGGACGAAGTGGCTGCGATGGAACCCATCAATCCCACCAAGACGTTCCGAGATTCATGGCTTCCGATTGGACCGACAACCGGAGACAACTTTTTCACCCCCATCCGAAGGCCCTATTCCGAGGTTGTGAAGGGATCCATCCTTACGCCCTGTCCCTGCTGCATCATCTCCACACTGGAGACTCTCGAGATCATGGGATACGCCAGGTCCTTCCGCTCCGGGAGCTGAGGCCGGGGACTCCACTGCACGTGGACGACGAACCCATTCCCCGTGGGGTCGGTCAAGGAGCTTGTGGGGTTGCAGAGTTGCAGACCAATCTTGATCTTGACACAGTCACACAGCTCATAACATCATAAAGGGCCAGCTTCCCCTTGCGTCTCGTGGTTCATGAGATCGCCATCGATCAGACGCCTGTCACACTCTCTTGTCGAGTCAAGCTGTCATCTCCCCTGGCTCCGTCGCAATGGGTCTTCGTAACAGGAACGAAAAGAAGGGGGCCGCCGCCGTGGTTGGCCATGAGCTCGCTGCAGTAAGTCAATGCGGTCGGAGGGCGTTGGAGACGATTCTCCAATGCCCATCATCACGACAATAGCTCACCGATTCTACAGGTCCTCCCCGATGATTCTCGCCCGTGGTATCGCACGCCGCACCTCATCAAGCTCAACCTCCTCCTGCTCGTCCCCCTCGTCTCCTCCGGTGCGATTGGCTACGATGGTAGGTCTCCATGGTCGTTGGAGTTATTGCGTCGACTGACAATCCTAGGATCGATGATGAACGGCCTCCAGACTCTCCCACAATGGCAAACATACTTCGGTCACCCCGAGGGCGCTCTTCTCGGTGCCATGAACTCGGTCTACCCTGCCGGAAAAGTCGTTGCCCTCTTCCTGGTTACCTATCTCTGCGATCGAATCGGACGAAAGCCGACTATTGCGATTGGCTCAATTGCCTGTGTCGCATTCGCCATCATGCAAGGACTGGCAAGGAACATCAACATGTTTATCGCTACCAGAGCAGTCCTGGGCTTTTTCACCAGCTTCCTCGCTCAGCCTAGCCCTATCCTCATCACAGAGCTTGCATACCCCACACATCGCGGCAAGCTGACGGCGTTGTACGCCACATCCTTTGTGAGTTGATGGCTTGGGACAAAAACGAAAACTTCAACACTAACACGGAAGTAGTACCTGGGATCTATTATTGCTGCCTGGTGCACTTACGGTACCTTCAAGCTCGACACAGACTGGAGCTGGAGAATCCCATCCATGCTGCAAGGCCTCCTCCCAGCCCTCCAACTCCTCGCCATTTTCTTCCTCCCCGAATCGCCCCGATGGCTCGTCGCACACGGCCGCCGAGCCGAGGCCCGCAAGATCCTTGTGAAATACCACGCTGGAGGAGACGAAAACTCGGCCCTGGTGAACTTTGAGATGGCGGAAATCGAGGGTGCCCTTACCCACGAGGCCGATGCCATGTCCCAGAACTCGTGGCTCGAACTGGTCCGCACGCCCGCAAACCGGAAGCGTACGCTTATCGCCGTTATCGTGGGATGGTTTGCCCAGTGGAATGGAATCTCTATTGTGTAAGTGTTCCTGTCCCCATCCGAACCAAGAGCCCAAGCTGACCACGATGAATAGCTCATACTACCTATTCCTTGTCCTCAACACGGTTGGCATCACTGAAGGCAAAGATCAAACGCTCATCAACGGATTGCTCCAAGTGTCCAACTGGATTGCTGCCGTATTTGTTGGAGCTTTGATGGTTGACCGGCTTGGTCGCCGGACGCTGTTCCTGGCCTCAACGGGTGGCATGATGATCAGCTATATTATTTGGACGGCCCTCACTGCGCACTTCATCGATACGCACGACCAAACAACTGGAAAGGTCGTTGTTGCGTTCATCTTCATCACGTTTTTCTTCTACGCCACCGCCTGGGCGCCGCTGCTGCAGGCGTATATTGTCGAGATTTACCCATACACGCTCCGAAGCCGTGGTGTGTCCGTCATGTACGTCACCACATTCACCGGATTGGTTGTTGGAAACCAAGTCAACCCCATTGCGATGAAAGCGATTGGATGGAAGTACTATATACTCTTCTGCTGCATTCTAGGCTGTCTTCTTTTCGTCATCTGGTTCCTTTTCCCAGAGACCAAGGGCCACACTCTGGAGGAGATCCAAGAGGTCTTCGAGGACAGCTCCTTCCGCGCCTATGGAAACAGCAAGCTTGCAGATATTGAGGGAGGAGATGTGGATGAGAAGAACAGAAAGAAGGGTGGAAACGTGGACCAGGTCGAGGATGCTTAGGTGTTCGTCATGTATAACATGAATTGCCACCGTATGCCGACACTTGAGGGCCTATGACGGATCTATGTTGGCTAAATTTCTATCCCACTAGATTAATAGTTTAATGTCATATTCCATGTGTCCCGATTTAATTAAATGTCCAGAAAATTCAAAGTTGTGAAACCCGATACGTCATGAAGAGGCAAGGCCCTACAGGGAGAGGTAGTTGGTCGACCTTGGATAAATAAAATGCCAAACGGATCCTAAAATACATCCTTGGTGGTTCATTTTATTTCCTCCCGCGTGTGAATACTCTATCCTGACTGTACTGTACTGCCCGTTGATGGGGGATTGTTTATGGCTTCTAGCACTAATGGGCCACGCGTGGCTCACATCGTACCTAAGAATAATACAAGAGTGCAACACTACGTCTGTGATCCGGAGTAGATTACGCGATGGTTACCTGCGGATCACGGCCACCAACGTGATGGCGTGGATTACTCCTCAATCCCTCCACCACAAACCCCGCAGACCGCCCCCAACTCGCAATGTTTAGCCTGAATAGAAAACTCGGGGTTCAATGCGCTAGATGCTGTCCGACTGACATCCGAGGATGCCGTGTAGTGGTTCTCTCTTCAGGTCCCCGAAATAGCTCCGAAGACTCGTTCCGAGAAAACTCGGAATGACATATGATTGGCTTAGACCGCTAAGCTCACTTTGGAGCCAAGTACAAGGCTTTGGATCTTTGAAAGTGAGGGGCTTCCTGCGACAGCTTTACGACCAAATTATCTCTCAGACAACCGTCGCGATGGAGTTTAAGGCTGAAACCGAGGCGATTCTCAGCAAGTTGACGCTGGAAGAAAAGGTCGGACCCCTGAGACACGCGAGATTGGCAATGCCGCTAACGACAACCTCAGATATCTCTTCTTGTTGGCAAGAACTTCTCAGAGACTCTCGGCATAACTGAAAAGGGCGTTCCATCTATTAAGGTAGGTCGAACACCTCGCTTTATCAGCAGGGATGCTGATACGACCCTAGACTGCAGACGGACCGAATGGAGTGCGTTCAGCAGCCACCGATGTCAGCATCAAATCCGCGTGTTTTCCCGCTGCATGCAACCTCGCAGCGAGCTTCGACGTCGAGCTCGCAAACCGCTTCGGCCGCGCTCTCGCCAAAGAGGCTCGCGGCAAGAATGTCCACTGCATGCTAGGCCCGACGGTGTGCATCCATCGCCACCCGCTGGGAGGCCGCAACTTTGAGAGCTTCAGCGAGGACCCGTTCCTCGCGGGGAAGCTCTGCTCGCAGGTCATTCAGGGGCTTCAGAGCTCCGGCGTGTCGGCCACCATCAAGCACTTTGTCGCCAACGAGCAGGAGACGGCGCGGACGACGGTTGATGAGACCGTCAGTGAGCGGGCGCTGCGTGAAATCTACCTGCGTCCGTTTGAGATTGCCGTTAAAGCGGCCAAGCCTTGGGCGCTTATGACTGCCTACAACCACCTCAACGGCGTGCACTGCGACCAGCACAACTGGCTGCTCCAGGATGTTCTGCGCGGTGACTGGGGCTGGGAGGGCTTGGTGATGAGTGACTGGGGCGGCACCAACTCTGTGGCCGAGGCGCTCAACGCCGGCCTGGACTTGGAGATGCCTGGCCCTCCACGAATCCGCAAGACGGATGAAGTCGTCGAAGCAATTAAGCGTGGTGAGGTCTCTGAGAGCACCATCGACGAGCGCGCTCGCGCCGTTATTCGCTTTGCCCTCAAGTTGAAGGCACTGGAAGACCCTTCCGCATCCGGCCAGACAACCGACAGCCCTGAGCTGCGAAGCATGATCCGGGATGCCGGTGCGCGAGGAATGGTCCTGTTGAAAAACAAGGACAACGTCTTGCCGTTGGTGAAAGAAAACGTCAAGGGCAAGAAGATTGCCCTGATCGGATTCTCTAAAGATGCCATGGCCCACGGCGGCGGTAGCGCATCTGTCAATGCCTATCGCAAAGTCACACCGTGGGATGGCCTGCACGAAGCCCTGGGCGATGCAGTTGAATTCACATACGCCAAGGGTGCCCACAAAGAGCGTCTTCTCCCTGCAATCGACCGCGACGGTACCTGTGCCAACGTTGTTGCGCTCGATGGACAGCCAGGTTTTACTCGCCTCTTGTTTGAGGACGATAAGACCGAGCCAGTTTCAATTCTCCATGGCCAACTCACCTCGGCATATTCACCGCTGGGCTCTCAAGAGTCACTGTGGAGGAGGCTGGAGATTGTCGGGGATTTCACGCCGGCCGAGTCGGGAAGCCACTACATCGCGTGCTCTGGACTTGGACCAACGCGAGTATTCGTCGATGACGAGCTCGTCTTTGAGCAAACCAGCAACTGCACCGATCCCATGGGATCTCTGTTCCTTGCCGCCCCCGAAGAGGAGTTCCGCCATAAGTTCGCCGCCGACAAGACCTACCGATTGCGGATCTGCAGCGATCCCCCGACCAAGATCGGTCTGAAGATCCTCGAGGGCCGCAGTGGCGTGCGCGTAGGCTTCTCGCTCGAATCGGACCACGACGCCGATCTCGAGGGCGAGGCGGTGCGAGTCGCGCAAGACGCAGATCTTGCCATTGTCTTTACCGGCCATGACCCTCAGTGGGAGACCGAGGGCCGGGATCAGGATTCGTTCCACCTGCCGCGGAAGGGCACCCAGGATTCCCTCGTCTCGGCCGTTGCAGCAGCCAACTCGAAGACTGTCGTCGTAAACTCCACTGGTGTTGCAATAGCCATGCCCTGGCTGGATCAGGTTGCGGCTGTGGTTCAGGCTTGGTTCCCCGGCCAGGAGTGCGGCCATTCGATCGCAGATGTGCTCACTGGCGCTGTGAACCCCGAGGGTCGACTGCCAGTTAGCTTCCCCAAGAATATCGAGGACGCGCCGGCGTATGGAAACTTTCCTGGCGAGTATGTTAATGGCCAGCTGAAGGTCACCTATGCCGAGGGCGTGTTTGTCGGATATCGACACTACGATCGCCTTGACCAAGCCAAGGTCAACTTCCCGTTCGGCCACGGTCTGTCTTATACGTCATTTGAGTATGGCGCTATGAGTGTGACCAAGCAACAAGCAGATAATGCCTTGTCCGTCACCGTCGATGTGACCAACACGGGCCGCGTAGCAGGTGGCACTCTGGTGCAAATTTATGCCGGTAGGTCTACGCCATCTGTCGACCACCCAGTGAAGGCCCTCGTCGCCTTCCAGAAGGTCCAGCTCCAATCCGGAGAGAAGAAGACTGTACAATTGTCTGTTCAAGTCAGAGATGTAGCATATTACGACGAGGAGCTGAAGCAGTGGGTGGTTGATGCAGGAGAGTACCAGTTTTCACATGGATTATCAGCCGCTGAGATCGTCCAGTCTGTTGGCGTGCAGATGGAAAAGTTTGTTTTTGGTCGGTAGATTTAGATGCTGCATTAGAATAGACAGTCAATTAAAGGCACAAACAGTAAACTCAACATCCGCAAAATTTGGAGTAAGATTTAGACACCATTTCTCCCGCTCAAATACCATTCATATTTAACGTCTTTTCCTCAACACGGCCGAGGGTAAATGAAAACATTCTGAATTTTGGATCAGCAAATTCCGCTTGGTTCCGACCACGCCATCCAGTCTCTAACCAAAGAAAATAACTCCGGGCTTGAAGCATCTGGGCGTGGAAGAAATCAGGGCCAAGAAATTGGCGGTGTGTCCCTATACCTACGTTTCATTCCGATATCCACAGCCAGCCGTCCGGACTCTGACTTTCGGAAGGTCTCGACGCATCCCGGCTGCATACACCCCCCCAGTGTTGTTGGGCGGTTGAGACGTGGATGTTGGCATGCTGTATATAATATAATACTCGATGATTAAGACGAATCTTGCGGCAGATATCACGACAAAGTAAGAGGAAGTGACCAAAATCTGCACCAAGATGCCAGCCCCATACACAGGAAAGTGCCTCTGTGGCGCCGTTACGTTCAGCATTGCATCGGAACCGGTGGCGGTGTTTTCGTGCTTCTGCGAGCACTGCAGCAAAGGAGCCGGAGGAACACATCAAATAGTGAGTCCTGTCGAGTTTCCAATTACAGGAAAAAAGAAATCTCACAAACTACTAGATTGCCAAGTTTGCGACCAAAGACATGGAGATCTCGGCCGAGGAGGAGGCGATTGGCGAATTCGGCTTCACCGATACATCAAGCGGCAACCGCAAGGGCAAGTCTTTCTGCAGAACCTGCGGATGCACCCTCTGGACAATTCCCGGAGCGGCCAAGGGAGTGTACCATCTCGTTCGAACATCAATTCTGGATGAAGGGTATGTCGTAACTATCGTGTACTCTACCGGACCTACCGCTGACTTGCAGCAGTCTCAGCCTCCAACCCGGCAGCGAGATCTTCGTCAAGAACAGACCCGCGTGGGCCAAGGCCGTGGAAGGCGTTCCGCAATTCGACGAGATGCGGAAGTAACGGAAGCACGTAGATGACATGAACTTGTAATAGCGCATAAAAGGACGAAGATGGAGTAGCGGAGAAATGCGGGGAGAGTGGGACGCAATCTATGGAGTAGCAATCTATAACCGAGACGCGTTCCGATTGGTTCGGGACAAATGAAGACGTTGGAATCATCCGGAGCCAGAAGTTATCCGGTTGTGCAAGATTGAAGCATCCCCTCCGAAAGTTGCCCCTGAACATTCCTCTCCGAGTTCCCTCCCGAGCATCCCTCCGAGCATCCCCTTCCACGTCTCCGGCGACAGCTATCTTCTGGCCATAGCGACTGCCTTATTCACTCCACTCTGTTTATGCCATTGCATCCGAAGCCCAGCTCCACAGTGCAGTCCAGTGGAGTTGCATCCCGCGATCTGCGAGGTTCACACGTTCAGTCCAGGGGAATCAAACAACCCTTGCTGCGTCCGAGTGGGTGCGAGGCGACTCATGGATCCTCCTCAGAGAGCGGCGGGACACTCTAGAGCCCAAGGGCCGAGACCCAAGCGACTCAAAATCGACGTCGCCTGTGAGAACTGCCGGGCGAAGAAGATAAAATGCGATGGTGCCCGTCCTAGTAAGTAGTTGCATTGGCGCGTATGACGACATATTTGGTTGTTTTGTTTTGCCCCGATCTGCCGTATGTTATAACCGTTTACTTGTATTTCTGCGGCGAATATCAGTAATACATACACTGACATCCGGCTAGCATGTGGCTCCTGTTCAAGGAAGCTCAGCTTGCGGGACAACTGCAAATACAGCGGCAATAGTGTCGTACGCAGTCAGACTATGGAGGACCAAACCAATCACAGCATTTGCGATGAAAATTATTCATCTCCCCCAGTTCCGAATACCCAATACCGGTCATTGATGGCGGACATGGGCCCCAGACCAACCATCAGCTACGCCATCCCGGCATCACAGTCGCCGTTGGAGGCAAGACCCAGACCACATGTCGTGTCGAATCAATCTCCAGCAGGGACTACTCCTGGGAGCAGGCACACGGATGAAAACCTGAGCCAGCACCAAGTTGGGGCCTCTGTGCGCTCGGTTACCCCATCGGCGATCGACTCCATGACGGCCGTGGTTGATGAAGAAGCAGGTACCAGAGAATTCTTTGGTATCAGTAGCGCTGGATCCTTTACTTCGCAGATTAAAAAGGCCATAGATGTTCGACTTGGGAAGTCGACCCACAGCACTCGGCATGTAGCCGCTTCTTCTCATTCCGTCATGGGTGCTCCAAGGACTGGCGACATGATGGCTTCAGATGTTTCCTATGTCCTTCCCCCGCGGAGGCAAGCAGACCACCTGATGGAGTTGTATTGGTACTATGTAGACCCTCTTTATCCCTTCTTGGATAAGCAGCGGTGGACGGGTGCGTACAACGCCATATTCGCTGGTACGGCCATTGACTTTGATGAGCGCACCTTTGTCGCCACTCTCAATATCGTCCTGGCTCTGTCCACGCAGCTCCACGAGTCCCAGTCTCTAGAGCAGAGAGAGCAATCAAGTAACGACTACTTCCGACGGGCGCAGGATTTACTGCCCATGAGTCCCTGGGACTCTGGATCTCTTGAGTTGGTGCAATGCCTGTTGGTTACGACCCAGTACCTGCAAAGCACATATCACCCGCACCAGACTTGGATGCTCGTCGGCTCGGCGATTAGGACGGCACAAAGCCTGGGACTTCACTTGCCGGAGACGTCAGCGGACCGACCGGATATTGGCGAGCGAGAACTACTGCGAAGGGTCTGGTACGGGTGTGTGCTGATGGATCGGTACGTCTTGGCTTGCAAGCCTGGTAACGTGCACTAATGCGAATAGGATGGTATCTGTTACCCATGGACGCCCTGCGATGATTTCCGGATGCCTTGCAACTGCAGTCCCCCTACCTCTTTCATCGCCTCCTGGTATGAACGTCGTTGGAGTCGAAACCAGGAAGGACACAGGCTACATGTCATTTTTCGTCGAGTCCGTTCGACTATATGAGATCATTCATCAAACGATGATAGCTTTTTACGGAGGCTCTGGTGCTCGACCAAAGGCAAAAGATTCTCATTCTACAGACCATGAAAACTTAGATGGCGAGGACGAAGACTTGGATAAGGTGGTTCGATTAGACAGGTCTCTCAGCAGATGGGAAAACCGTCTACCGAACCATCTCAGGTGGAATATGTTGGAAACCACGCAAGATGAAATCTCTCAGCGCCAGGCTGTCATCCTTCGTATGCGGTATGTCCCCAACCTCTCTTCGTTAGTCTTGTTTCATCGGAGACTAACATGCTACAGGTTTCTTCACGCTCGAATTTTGCTGCTAAGACCTCTTCTCTGTCGGTTTTGTCTCGCACAGTCGCCCGCAGAAAACGCCAAGATTGACGATACCCTACAAGCCCGCTTCGTTGAGCAAGGCGCGCTCTTCTGCGTTTCCACAGCGCAGAGCATAATCACGGCTCTCCTCAAACACCAAACCCTCAACAGCACCGTCGGCCTTCTTCCTGCGTGGTGGTACCGGGTGTACTACGTCTACTCCGCCGCCACTGTTCTCATCGCGGCCACGCTGCGGCCAGAAGTGTTCCTCGCTGCGGATATTGGGCGCTCTTGGGGCCAGGCAATCTCGGTGCTCAAGGCTCACGAGAAGTTTGGCCAATCGGCGCGCAGATGCGTCGCAGCTTTGCACATCCTCTCGTCCAAGATCCTTCAGGCTGTCCCCAGCGGTGCCATCACATCGGCAATGGCTAACCGGAGGGGGCCGCCAGGAGTGAATGAGGAGGTTCAACCAGATGGGATGTACGATGCCTCTGCGGATCCGGAGCTACCTGACCTGCTACAACGGCTGGCAGATGAATTTGCGCCTCCAATTGCGGATCTGAACCAGCATGATCTGGCCGAGTTCAACTTTGATGTTAATGACTTGTCATGGTTGACTGACATGCAAGTAGCTTGGGAATTGTTGAATGAGTAAATGCCACAGTATATAATGCATAAAAATACCTGCAATCTGGATGGGGCCTCTATTTTGCAGATTGTGACAGTAACCATGAGGCATGAACGTATTTAGTGTATAGAAAAGTCTAATATGCTAATGAATTCTAATTTCTACTTAAAATATTTTACTCAAAGACCATCTTGTTTTTCACGTAGCCCAGCCCAGTGATGCTGACCTCGACGACATCTCCGTCGTTGAGGTACTTGGGCTCCTTCATGCCCATGGCAACACCAGACGGTGTACCGGTAAGAATAACGGTTCCAGCTTCCAGCGTAGTGCCTTGGCTGATGAAGGCAATAATCTCCTCTACTCCGAAGAGAAGGTCGCCGGTGCTGGTGTTTTGCCTCTCCTCGCCGTTAACGAGCGTCTTCAGGGTGAGGTCTGAGGCGTTGCCGACAACCGCAGGCGATACAAGCAGGGGTCCGAGAGGGGCGAACTTGTCGAAGCCCTTGCTGAAGCACCACTGAGGAACGCCGCCGGCCTTCTTGGGGTCGCGCTGCCAGGCACGGGCGGAAACGTCGTTGGAGGCGAGGTAACCAGCGACGTGGGAGAGGGCAGCTTCTTTGGGAATGTCCTTGCCAGTCTTTCCAATAACAACGGCCTTGAGGGAGTTAGAAATGTTGGTAAGTGAGATAATCTATGTCACGTACCAATTCGCCCTCGTAATCTATTGTGCCATCTTGGGCAACCTTGGGGATGGGTACGTCATCAAGATGGCCAGTCACCGAGGTGGAGGGCTTGATGAAGAGTGAAGGGTACGGCGGGGGTGTGCGGCCGCCCTCCTTGACTACAATTGGGTGTTATTATTGTCCGCTTTCCTCATACAGATGGGAGACATACTATGCTTGATGTAATTGAGGCCGATACAGCGGATGATTGGCACGTCGGCTGGCCGGAGGATATCCCGGATGGCCTTGACGTGGACACTCTCACCCTTGCTCAGGGCTGACGTAGGGCTCTCGCCTTTGTACTCAACAGCCCAAAGGTCATTTCGCGCAAGACGGTCGGCGAATTCCTTGTCATCCTTGACGACGGGGTCGCCAAAGGTCTCGTTGCCGTTGTCGTCAACGAAGCGGATGAGACGGGACCAGCCAGAGGAAGACATGTTGCGGGATAGAGATAGGATTCTGTTTGGGAGGAGTCGCATCTTGGGGGTTTCTCGTCGAGTCTGGCTTCTGATTATAAACATCCTGCAAATCCTATGACTAGAACCGATTGCGAGATCTGATGCAATTGTGCAACGCGTGCGGAGGGGAGCGGGTGAAGTTGTGGGCCAATAAGAGGCTATTCCGACCGGAAGGATGCCCGCAATCTCAATATTAAGCCGCGTTCCGAGACTGCTTCCGGGTTATGCGGACCCGAATGAATCCCTTCCGAGATCTTCAAGGACTGCTACCTTTCGGACTTTCAGACTGAGCACACCTCGCCGCGGTATCCGGGTTAATCAGCTCATTCTCACAGGCTGTGCCAACATTGACGACTGTACCCCAGAGTCGCTCTGCTTCCAATCCCCGGCGACGGCCATTTGCCCATCGAAGCTTGATTCTATAAAGCCAAACACCTTGAATGCGACTGCTCCGATCAAGCCATACTCACTCAAACCACACACACTGTCACTTTGAATCCAGCCTTTGACATCAATCGTCCAAAATGGGTGGCTACGTCAGCACAGAGAACACCGCTCCCGCGGCGGAGGTCGAGACCGAAGAGATGAAGTCGTATCTCAGCGCCCTGCCTTCCAAGCACCTGGAGCCCTTGTGGTCTCAAATGAACGTCATGGTTCCGCAAAGCCCGAGCCCCACTGCGAAGGCGCACATGTGGAAGTACGAAGAGGCATTGCCTTATTTGCAAACGGCGGGTCGGTTGGTACCAGAGGAGAAGGCCGAGAGACGAGTGTTGATGCTGGTGAACCCAAGCATGAGTAAGTTGTTTTGTCCTCGGTTGCTCCTATGGTCTCGCGTTTGCTAACGCATAGTCTAGCATCACCATACACCACAGACACTATCTACGGTGGCTTGCAACTAGTCAACCCTGGTGAAACAGCCCCAGCGCACCGACACATTGCCTTTGCGTGCCGCTTTATTATCGATGGAGAGGGATTCACAGCTGTGGAGGGCCAGAAGATGCCTCTCGTCCGTGGCGATGTTGTAGTAACGCCGCCATGGCACTGGCATGATCACGGCAACGAGAGCAGCAGCCCTGTCATCTGGTTGGATATGCTGAACCTGCCTCTCTTCCGATATGCTCCGGTCCACTTTGCCGAGGGCTACGCCAGTCCGAGATACCCCAGCACGTAAGTCAACCCGCGTACTTCCCCAGAGTATTTGCAAGTACTAACCATCCAAAGTGCCACTGACCCCTGCGAGTGGCGTCACTCTTGGGGTCCCGTCGAGACGGCCCTCAACGCCACCAAGGACAAGTACGCCATCTACCACTACCGTGGAAAAGATGGCAAGCCCCTTTCCAACATCCTCGGCGTGCAAGCAGAGCGCCTGGACCCCGGAACGACGGTGGAATCGCAAGAGCCTACCTCGTACATCTACCACTGCTACCAGGGCAAGGGCCGTACCGAGGTACAAACGCCGTCTGGCCAGATCGTCGTGTTTAACTGGATATCCCGTGATACCTTTGCGGTTCCTGCGTGGTCCAAGATTAAGCACTTCAACGAGTCGGGCAGTGAGAAGGCGTACCTCGTCGCGTGTCACGATGGGCCATTCTTGGATTGCCTGGGATTGAGGAGGCCGAATTAGATATGTTTAGGACGAGATGTCATGGAATCACGGGTCTCCCTGAGTGGAACAGATTGAGCGAATTGGCATAGCATCATAAGAGACCAATAGTCTGAAGCCATTAAGCATACTCGCCAGTTTATGTCTCGTTGCCGTATCGAGCCACCAAGTGTTCGCCCGACTGCGATGTGAATCCCAGGCAGCGACGCGGAAATGCGGGGAATTACTAAGTAGATCCGTGTCTAGATGTTTGCTAGAGCACAGCGAGGTGCTAGGTGCAAAATGCCAACAACTTTAAAATTGCAAACTGTAAATTATTTTACCATAAATTCTAAATTTAGAAATCATAAGATTTTAGTTTTATTTGATTAGCTATATTTTTCATTTATAAATTCTCTTTTGAGGTAAGTAAACTAGACGATTGTCGGAACTTTTGCACGCCAACTGTATCCTTGCTGCCTAGCCCAACCCCACTCGAGTACATACTCAGCCTCAGCTGCGAATTCATTGTGACATCTCTCTTCTCCCTTCGCCATCCTTGAGAGTGCAGTGGTTGATTTAAAACGATGGCAGAAATGGGGGGACTCATTAACATCGATAAGCGACGCGCGCTCTTCCGTCGTGAGTTCAACCTTGCTGAGTATCTTGTCGGCAGGTCAGCCGAGCAGCTGGTCGGCTTTCTCCAGGTGCCGAAATGGTTTCCGGTCGACATTCCAAGCGGCAACATTAGGGCCTCCAAGTTGAAAAGGTAAGTTTTGTACTTTTAGATATATATTGTTTTCCCGGACCTTTGCTAACCTTGGGCGTAGTGCTGGCTCTCCATTACTGAATTTACCGCAGGAGATTATCGACACTATCGTGTCCACTCTTGCGTGCACTAGTATCGATGAAGATACTCTCTGTCTATCCCTCTCGTGCTCCTATTTCTTCCGACTTCTCGCCTCAAGGACTCAGGTTCATCTGATTAGAGACGCGGCACCCTGGGCAGGCGATCGGCTCATCTATGTGGGAGCTGAGGTATCCAGCTATCCTTACGGCATAGCCACTGATGAAGAACAACACGAGTGGGAGGGACACGGAGCAAAAGCAATGTATCGTTTAGCAGACGCAATTGTTCCAGAAAAGATGCGGTTCGAAGGAGACGAACGGGCGGGGGAGAGGCCACGTACACTCATGCGACGTGTCCAACATCGCCTAACCGACGACGATAGAGGAATGCTGAAGCGGCTGCTTCAGCGCCGTATGCTCAGCATTACGGATCCAAGAAGCTCACCAGTGCTCCGCAACTTGACCACCAGGCAATACATCCGAGATGAGGTCATCGCCAATTCAGACCACGCCTACAGCCTTGGGGAAGTCATTGTCACCTTTGCACTGTGGTATGACGCTGATTCCCCGACGCTTTTGAGCCAGAAAGGAGAGTGGGCTGGTCATCGTTTCGATATCGCGACTCTGACAGACGTCGCAGAAGGGTGGACCGACGTGAGCACCACAGCCGTCAAGAATTTGGAGAAAATTGGACAGCCAAGGAATAATGGGAGACGGGCTTTGCTAAGACAATGAATTCTATCGGGGTATTTAGTAAGGGAGTCATGTGGTGCGTGTATCGGATGCTGGCCTACAAGGAATATTTCCCTGGCAGAATAATGCACTACGCGGCTGCGTATCTACGAGCCCAATGCTGCAGGTCTGCCTAACCGGGTTATTCAAATATCAGCTGGAAATGCATCTATGGTGGCTTGGCGTATAATTACACAGCCCTACTTTTCTCCGCCAGCCTCACTTTGAGAATCTTACCCCGATCTCACGTTCCTCCATAACGCAGCCTGAGGTATTTTACAATCAAGCCTTTTGGACACACGCACGGCCATCATTCAATCTACATTTCCCAGTCTACTGCTACCATGGACGCCTTCTCTATCGCTACAGGTGCCGCTGGTCTGGCCTCCCTCGGGATCACGCTGTGTGATGGAGTGATATCCTATTGTCGCAGCTACCAATCCAGAGGTGATGACCTTCTGCAGCTTAGCCAGGAAGCTGAAAGCCTGCAAAAGTTCCTCCGCCTGCTTGAAGAACGTCAGCCAGGACCGACGGCCACACCGGAGACATTGAGATCGACACTTCAAGACAGTCTGGATGCATGCAAATTGTGTATGCAAGGATTCGAAACGCTCCATGCCAAGCAATCCCAGCAAGTGCAATCTCCCAGCTTGAAGAACCAAGGAAAATCTGTCGTCAAGGGACTTCAATATCCCTTTCAGAAACTCAAGTTCGACGGCTTCAGACGGCAATTCTCTGAGTTTTATACCAGGCTATCGGCACAGGTCTTGCTGCTCAGCTAGTAAGTGTTTTTGACATCAAGATTTTAATGAGAGCTGACTCTTTAGTGACCTAACAAATGACCTGCATCGCCTTACGCTCTCCGAATCTAGAAACCTGTCGTCAGTCATTTCCGCTCAAGGAACAGAAATATTACAGGAGATCTCTGGTTTAGGACCAACCATGACCCAAATGTTCGATCAACGGATGGCAATGCAGGAAGAATTCTTGAAGAAACAGCTTACCAAGTTAGAAGAGCGGATGCTAAACTCGATGCCAAGGGGCAAATTGTTACTGCCAGCCCAAGACGCAAAGCTTGGTAGCCCACCCTCAAGCCAAGACTCTGTCGGTTTTGATACCTTCTATCTACCTTCCGAATCTCCCGAAAAGAGGCAGGTTATAGCGGTACCGTCTATTTGTGATTTGACACAAGCTACTGACGGGGAGAACGCTCTATCTATGACAGGAGAAAGACTTTTAGATGTTAATTGTCATTGCACCAGGAATCGCCTTGAAGCCCACTCAAGGACATGCTTCTACTCGTTAAAAAGTCGGAAAAGACGGGTTATTGTTGGGCAAGTCCGACTCTTCGACTTTCTTCTCCAGTGCAAGATCACAGTGCAATACTCCCGACATGCATTCTATCGAGAGCTCGGTATTTCCCCAAACTTCACGCTCCGGGCAACTGGCACGGATTCCGTGGCCTTGCACATTATCATGGATTTGATGCACGACATTCCCCGGGAAAAGCCGGAAGAGTTGACAAAGATTCTCCGCACCTGTTTGATTTCTTTGAGACAATCGTTTATTGATGGTCATGCTTGGCCTACAAATACATGGCTTGAGATGAACCTGCTTCACGTATGTAACAGCATCGTCTGGAGATGGATATACTGTATCGACTCGGTACATTGGCCCCGAATCCTTCCCCCACTTACTGTCTTCGGGCTTTTTTATACTTAATGATTTAGGAAATCTAAGCTTTATATAGCTTAGCTTTAGTCCATAAAAACAGGGCCAAATTATCGAGCTACGGTAGCTGACACGAAATTTAGTGGGCTTGCCTCCAAATCCAGATGCTTGCCACAGACAAGACGGCAGCGACATTCTGCCAATTCCTCGTGGAGCTAATAGGCCTGGGCGTTCCAATAAACGATGGGGATACGTGAGCGTCATTCCCCTGAGAATATTTGATTCTCAAGCGCAAGATTGCCTCGGTTAACGCGATTAGGACCCCGCTCTCGCAGTTACTGGATCTTGGGATGACCGACAGTCTTAAGAAACCTTGTAGCGACGCCTATATGTCCGGGGTATCTGTAATAGCTAGAGAGCTTATAAAACATGGTGCAGAGTTTTCAGAGGACCGCGGATTACCCCTGGACGATATTGGCGGAATAGATTTTCTCCCGTTGCGTTGGCGTGCAATGATAGGATTGCCTATTCGTGAGTGATTGCCATGCTTTCTCAATAGTCACTAATTGTTTACAGCTTTATCTTACGGCGATCTAGCACGGGCAATACTCCAAGAATCGGAAGCTGACGTGCGCCGATTACTCTCCACAACAAAGTCTTTTGTTCTTGAGAAGGCTGAAGGCGGCGAGTCGCCCCTTCATCTTTCTGTGCCATGGACTCGTGGCCTTGAGCTTCTTCTGGAACTTGGTGGTGATGCTATTCGAGATGGCATAGATGCGGAGGATGAGTTGGGTGGAACACCCCTGGATTATGCTCTGCACCTGGGACTATACGAATCGGCAAAGCTACTCCTCAATGCGAATGCTTGGATCGACATCGAACACGTCCATGATATTGAAACAAACCGAGGATCGGAAGCTAGGCATTCGGATGAAACTGTCTCATTTCTATGCCAACTTTTGGCAAGCAGGCGAAAGGAGCTCTCGTCAATTGCCCTGGAGTGGATGACAAATGAGGAAGCGACTACCTTCAATCTACAGCGTCATCAATTATTGCAGGAAGAAGCTTTTGACGTCTCTCAAGCTTTGCAGAAGCGCCACATTGATATCCCGGACTATTTCCAGAACATTCTTCCAGGCTCTATCTATCACTATCATTGGATGAACTTAAATCTAGCGGAGGCGCTATTTCGGGCGGGCTTCGATCATACGAATGTCTATATTTTAGGGTTTTCTCCTTTGATGACAACAAATCTTTTGGAATTGGGGGCCGGGCACGCAGATGAACCTTGTGCGGCCTCGGAACTGGTTAAATGGTTCGTGAACCATGGAGCGAACCTGTGTGATCTAATACCCGACTCTGCCTGGAACCATCAACATTCATCGAAATC
Source organism: Ilyonectria sp. MPI-CAGE-AT-0026 (assembly GCA_020744155.1). NCBI lineage: Eukaryota > Fungi > Ascomycota > Sordariomycetes > Hypocreales > Nectriaceae > Ilyonectria > Ilyonectria sp. MPI-CAGE-AT-0026. Next base: position 536,370 of record JAGPNQ010000023.1, on the reverse strand, counting down.
TAAGGCTCGCGGCTTTCGACTGATACACCGTGTGTCATATGTGATAGGGCGCGAGGTCTGGGCGCCATGGAGGTGGCGGGATGGCCAGGTATGCTTTCAGCAGGGATTGCAGATGCTACATCACCCTGTCCGGGATTCGTGCAAGTGTTTTTGTGCACGCGGTGGATGTTCCCCTGCCTCGTCGTTCGCTCGTGGAACGTGGGAGCGAGAAGAAGGTTTGCGATCAATCAAGAATTGGGGTTTTCATCCTATTCGACCCTTTCGCGGCGCCGTCCAATACTTTCCATTTTTTGGGATAGCCCGCGAGACGCCGGGTTCCATTGTTTCGGAGATGATTCGCGCCAGCACCTTCGCTAGCCTCGGAATGAAGCATACCTGCTGCAGGTATACTCATAGATGCTATGGCAAAGAGATGAGATATCCATGTAGCGGGGCTCGTCATGTGGCCGATGTGATCATGGACGGGGAATTTCAACTCGTCCAAGTCATGGAAGATAACGAAATTGCAGAAATCCAAGACGAAGATAAGCACTTGGCAGCGCGGTTGGATACCTTGGTTGAGGAGTTTGAAGCCAAGTTTGAAGAGTTGGGTCAGTCATTCGTCGACTTCTTTAAGGGGTATTGGTGGGAGAGGATGTATGAGATCGAAAATGAGGCCGATGAGTTGTCGCGGGAGGACGTTGAGGCTATTCAGGATACTGGCGTAATCCTTGAAGTTCGGGAAGAAGGTACTGGACTTTAGTTAAGGCGGTCTAAGTCACTCTCTATAGAGTATTGCTATTTGCACACATACCTATTGCTATTACACATATAACTATATTCTTAATCCTACCAATAATTATACAATATCCTCTCAGATTAATTTAGAGAATGATGTTTCTAAAAGCTAATAATTAGTATTTATCTTTTCTTATAATGATATTTTATCTTACTTATTAGGTTTCATTCATAAGAAACATAATATTTAGTACCATCTTTTACTGCCTTTTGTATAAGGTAGATAGGTACATTGGCCAGGCTGAACTTAAGTTAACAAGCTTGACCTGTGTGTGAATAGTAACATCATCATGCGCAAATAGCAATGCTTTTTCTATGTTGTGTTTCTTGTGTCAAATGAACAAGCCCAGGGCTTCGTAATAAAATGATGGCAGTTGGTCCACGAGGACTTTGCCACGCACTGGCCCCGGCATTTCTAATTGTGATTGCCGGCTTGCGTCACGTCCCTGTTACAGAGAAGTGGGGATGGCGTCGTCAGCTCGCGGCGCGTAGAGGTTGGAAACGGGAATACGCCCCGTCGACATCTCCGCAATCTGCCTTGCGGAAACAAGATTGGCCCTATGGGTGCTGTTATGCGCGTAGGTTTCGAAACTGACGGTCAGGGACGTGACGTAGATTTGTTAAGCCCGAGGACCCCACGGGCAGTTACCGGGGCCGTTAATCTAATGTAGATGGGATGTAGGGAAGCTTAGTTACATCGGCGATCGTAAAGCGCCAAAGACACGCAAGCCTTACGTTTACATCTTTCGCGATTGGTGCGTTCCTGCAGTCCCGGGCTTCCACGTCCAAGGGGACGGTGGATGGAATGCGCGGCCGTGTAAATGGAAGAGGCGGTGACTTGTGCTCTCGTTGACGACATCCTCGGTAGGATCATGAGGTTGAGAAATTGAGATTGTATAAAGGGCTCACCGACGGCGTGAGTAAACACATTAATCGCCATCAAACAGCAACAGTCTTGCAACTACACTCACTCACACTACACACTCATCCACCATGGTCCGCCTCAACCTCCTTTCCCTCACCGGTCTGGGTCTCGCCACCCTCGCCGCCGCGCACCCAGGCGAATCCCACAGCCATCACCACATGAAGCGCGAGATTGCCGCTCGTGACAATGCCGCTGCTGTTGGACGCCGCGCTCTAAACACCTGCTCGGATGGCGCCGGTGCCAAGGCGATGAAGCGTCGTGCTGTTGAGCGCCGAGCGCAAAAGGTGCGGGATCTGCGGAAGCGAATGGGCATCAAGACGCGTAAGTTGCTCCAGGCCTCTTCCTTTCTGATACTGACTGAATTCGTGAAGCCTCTAAGAAATACCGACGTGACTTGGCGGCTCTTGAGACTTGGGAGGATGTCAATCACAACATGACCGGTTCCGTCTCCTACGACATGTTCACTCCCCTCGACGACATCTTCGGCGCCAACTCCAGCTGCATTCTGGCCCCCGAAGTCACCGATGGCCCGTACTACATCGTCGGCGAGAAGATGCGCTCCAACGTCATCGAATCGGAGTGGTGCGACGGAGTTCCCTTGTTCCTCGAGGTGCAGTACGTCGACGTCAGCAACTGCTCGCCCATCCCTGCCGTTGCTATCGACATTTGGAACTGCAACGCCACTGGTATCTACTCTGGAATCAGCACCTCTGGCAACTACGCCGCCGACGGCCTCAACAGCACGTACCTCCGAGGCATCCAGTTGACGGATAATGACGGCGTGGCTCAGTTCGAGACCATCTTCCCCGGTCACTACGAGGGTCGTGCGACTCACACGCATCTGCTCTCGCACATGAACGCAACCGTCCAGTCCAACGGCACCATCTCCGTGTGGGATGCCCCGGTCTCTCACATTGGCCAGCTCTTCTGGCCCGAGGCGCTCCGATCTGCTGTGGAGGAGCTGTCCCCCTACAACACCAACGAGCAGGCCATCACCACCAACGAGGAAGACATGTGGTCGATTGTTCAGACCGATGACTCCTACGACCCCTTCCCTCAATTTGTGTACCTCGGCGATAACCTACAGGACGGCCTGTTTGCCTGGATCCAGATTGGAATCAACGGTTCCGTCGACTACACCACCGACGACTACTACAACATTGCCGGTTACCTTGACGAGGACGGTGGCCATACTTCCTCTGGCTCTGTCGGTGGCGCTCCTAGCGGTGGTGAGGGCAACGGAACATTCAGCGGAACTCCTCCTTCCGGCTCCGGTGCTCCCTAGAAAGGGAAATTGCATTTTGAAGTTTTAGATTTTAGATGTAACACCTCAAGGGATTGCAAATAGATGATACAGTTGTACATACAGGGTGCTCGTTTCAGAGACCCTTTACAGTTGGAAATATGGTTCTGCCGGTAGACTAGACATAGAAAAGATTTCATACGAGGTTCTGCGAACCCCATCAGAGAATCCCCTGTCCACGCAACTAGTCATCCATTCCGTCACGAATCCTCAAGAAGGTAATGTACTGATCCTTGGTCCAGCGGCGCCATTGCTTTCCCCAGAGAATCATGGGCAGAGAGAGCATCAAGACAACAAAGCTCAAAACGCCAAGTTCGATGAAGCAGTTCTGCAAACCAGTGTCCAGCCAGTAACTGGCAACAAACGTGAAAACCATGGCTAGCGAGTTGTTGATGACAGCAACTCCTACCATGCCCTCCAACACCATGTCCGGGTAGCTGTCAGCTAAGTAGGTGATGCTTAAATCACCTGCGCAGCCGTAGCCAAAACCGATGAAGCCCAACCCAAGGTAAGGCACAGGCCAGTCCCATCCTTTGGCAGAACCAATGCCAAAGAGCAACATGCCGGCGGGGAAGATGGCGACGCAGAGAAACATGAGGTAGAGACGGAACTCAGCCTCCATGATTCCCCTGTTGCGTCGAGTCATCCAAAGCAGGAACAGGTCGCTGCAATAACCGCCGTAGAAACAACCGATGACACTGCCAATGAGACAAGGCAAGTTCATGTTACCAACGGCCGCATCGCTGTAGTTCCACGGCGGACCACTCCAGGTATCCTCCTGAACCGTCAAGTAAAACGACAGCGCGACATTCTGCATCCCCCACTGCAGGCCGGCGAACCAAACAGCGGGAAAGGTGAAGATGCGCAGCGTGTGCCACAGCCGATTGACGTACTGCTGGAAGCCCAGCCCGCGCAGGTTGGGCGCCGGCGTGATGACGGCGATGCGCTCCCAGTACGTCTTGGGCCGCGTGTACGAGAGGGAGAAGCGGCGCCCGAGATCGCCACTGTGGTACGGCGCCTCCTCGTCGATGCCAATACTGACGCCGAGTTCAGCGGCAGGGGTCGTCGCAGATGACTTCTCATCGCGGACATGACCGCGATCTGCGAGTGGCGAGTCGTCGTGGGGGCTGTCTGCGTTGCGACTAGTGTCGGCGTCACCGACGTCGACATCCTGGCGCTCGCGATTGGTGTTGCGATCCAGATAACGATTGCGCTGAAAGGCCGTCTCCTCGAGTCCAAAGTAGAAGAGAATGAGCGTCACTCCAGAGGCGATGGCGCCCAGATAGCCAATCCATCGCCACCCGAGGCTGCTGCTCGCGACGTGGCCTCCGATCAGGGGCCCGATATACGTGCCGACCGACGTTGCCAGCGTGTAGAAGCCCAGCGAGGTTCCATTCTGGTGCTCAAACCAAATGTCCAGCAGAGACAGCTGCACCACGGCCTCGGCCACGGACTCGGACGCGCCGACGAAGAGCTGCGACCAGATGGTGTCGGCCTTGTTGTCCAGCAGCCCGAACCAGATGTTGCCGATGAGGCCCCAGGTCGTTCCCACGAGATACAAGATGCGGCGGCCGTACAGATGAACCGCCGGCGAACTCAGCAACGTCCAGTAGCCGATGCCGATGAACAGGACGCCGGCGCCCGTGTTGAAGACGTCGTAGCTGATGCCGTACTGTGCGTTGACGCCCACGCTCGCCGCGCCCGCGACGTTCGACGTGGCCGCCGTCAGAGCCACGATGTAGCAGACGAGAACCGAGTGCCAGCTCTTGCGCGCGAGGCTCCAGTTCAGGGGGTCGTTGGGCGACTTGGTCGGCCGCGGCACGAGGATGATGTCGCCATGTTTTTCAAGCTGGCTATCGCCCGACACACTTGCCCATTCATCCGTGAAGAGCCGTTTTGTGCCCGGGAGCACTTCATTGAAATTGTCAGCAGGCTGAACGGCCATCCGCAACGACAGGCCGTAGGAGCGAGGGCGTGAAAGTGTGTCAACGTCGACGTCTGGAGGTCAAGAGAAGAAGGGCTTTAGGGGCGCTAGCAGGGCATTTTCATCCGTGTCGATCAGATTGCGAAGAGAACTTCTCGTTAAGAGAAGAAAAAAAAGGACGAAAAATTTCTTCCCCTTTATAATGCTCCATTTCTTCGCCTTCGACGGTGACACGGACCCCCACAAGGTCCTATCGCGTCGGGCCGCAATGGGCTTCTCGGGGTCTTTTTCCTTATGGGGCAGCTCTCATTAGTGATTGTGGTACGTTGCATTGGGAGGATCTGGTATTCAAGCGAGGGACCGGGGGTTGATGTCATTGTGGGCTGTCTAGCGTCGAAACGGGCGCAGGAACCGTTTCATTTTTGGCGTGTCGTGTGAGGTAGAATCCATTATCTATGAGCTGTTTTTTATTTATTCAGCTTATAGGACCTGGACGGAGTAGCATTCCAGTCGGTTTCTTCTTTGTATACCCGCCACAGGCCGTCTCTTGAAGCAGCAATGGCCAACACGACCCTCAGCAACGCGTCCATGGTTGTGCAACTCAGAAAAACCCTATTTTAATTGAACGCTATGCTAAATGCTCGCAGCTTCCGAGTTCTCGCCATACTTTGTTCATTTAACAAACCAAGGTCGATCCTAAGCCGTCCCGATGTGATGTAGCCGACCCAGTTCGTGTGACCTCCGTCTCGAATAGCAGTGTTTCGCCGGTGGCCATAATACTCTTGAGAACATGGAGTCATTGCAGCCGTCTTACACATTCGCCCTTGTTTGCTAGCTGAAATTTGTCGGTCGAAAATAGAGCCAGTCGTATCTCTCGCTTATTGAGGGCTGTAGATAGATATGGCAATCCGTAGGTCCACGGTTCTCCAGCGAAATGCTTAAAGTAAGACATGACTATTGTCAAGTCGTCGCCGAATGCTACTACGAATGCCTTGAAAAGTGACTAACCAGACCAACCATTGTCTAAATGTCCAGCTCTCTAGGGGGCAGCCTTGCTATAATCGACAGAGGCGGTGCTTCCACCAAAAGGCTCCATCAACCGAGCAATTGCCGAAATATGCCTTGAAGTGAGACGTGCAGATGCAGCCTGCTGTATGACGCTGCGCAGTTTCTTGTCATTGGGTGGAATCCTTTGAAAATGCACTTTCCACCAGGCTAAGTACCAGGTGAATTCCAAAGTGCCAAATATGCAATAGCATATGCGAATATTACTGCTTTACTAAATGATTCACTATTAGAGCTAGGGCTGATTTCTCTCCAGATTTATTTTTTCCCCTTATTCATCATCATTATTCCAACAACAGAGTATCGATTTTTTCCTCCACCCCCACACTCCCGTTCAATATGGAGGGGCTTGGCGCGGCTGCCAGCGCTGTTGCCATTATTGACTTGTCCTTCAAAGTCATATCACTCTGTATGCGATACGCCAAGGATGTAAAGAACGCAAAAAATGACATCGATGAGCTACACGAAGAGGTGAAGGAGCTGCAACGTGTTGTTGAAAATGTCAAAAAGCTCCTCGACAGTCAGCCGGGTTCAAGGCTCAAAACCTCGCGAGATTTGGATCAAACACTTCAGTCCAGTTTCGGATTACTTTCCCAGCTGGAGAAGACTCTTCAACCTTCTTCAACTTCCAAAGCCATGACGCGAATGGGTATCAGGGCGTTGAAATGGCCGTTTCAGAAAAGTGAGCTGGACCCCATCATTCAACGCGTCAGGCAATGCTCGCATCGGGTTGGACTCGCGCTACAGCTGGACCAAACGTATGCATATCTGGATCAAATAACGAATACCCATTTGACTAACGTATGTTGAAGTGCCATACTGCTTGACGTTGATTCCAAGACTGACAAAGTGGTCAATACTGTGGAAAGCATGGATCAACGACGAGTTTTGGACACGTTACCTATCGCAACGGGAGCATGGTACAACTCCCACGCGGAAGAGCATAACAGCATATGCTTGGAGAATACTCGAGTCGAGTTGCTTCAAGAAATCGATTCTTGGGTGAATAGTCATCTAGCCCAGACCATATTCTGGTTGAGTGGGATGGCTGGCACTGGAAAATCGACTATATCCCGCACCGTCGCGACAATTTCAGCCAAACGAAACATTCTTGGTGCCAGCTTCCTCTTCAAAAGGGGTGAGTCTGATCGAGGGAACATATCCAGATTCTACACCACTGTTGCCTCTCAACTTGTTCGGTTCAAGCCTGATCTCGCCCCGCACATGAAAGCCGCCATCGATGACGATCCATCTCTTACAGGAAAGGTAGCAGGACAGCAATTTGACAAACTCATTCTCCAGCCTTTATTGTCGTCCCAAATCTGTAAGAAGGGTACGCTTGTTCTTGTTGTCGACGCTCTGGATGAATGCGACGGGGAGGGTGATATAAGGCGATTAATCGACCTTTTTGCTCGTTTCAGCCAAGTCAAAGGCCTGAAAATCAGGGTACTGATAACCAGTCGACCTGAGTTACCAATCCGTCTAGGGTTCAGCGGAATTCACGGCAGTTACGAAAGTCTCATACTTCACGAAATACCGGAGACTATCATCGAGCACGATCTTACCGTATTTTTCAAGGAGAGGCTTACAGAAATCAGGCGTTCCTATAACACATCGGTTTCGGAGGAGAGACGGCTTTCTGAAACTTGGCCTGATTTAAATGATTACGAGATTCTAGTCCAGATGTCGGTACCGCTGTTCATTTTTGCAGCCACAGTTTGCCGCTTTCTGTCAGATCGAAAATGTGGCAGTCCAAATCAGCAATTACAAAAGGTGCTGGAGTACAAATCGAGGAGTCAAGAATCCAAGTTGGAGGCGACATACCTGCCACCACTGGAGCAACAATTGACAGGGCTTTCAGTCCGCGAGCAGGGTGGAGTTCTGGAAGAGTTCCGTCACATTGTTGGCACCATTGTTATCCTCGAAAAACCGCTCTCGGCATCTGCTCTGGCCCAACTTCTCGACATCTCGAGAGATACAATCGACGTCAGATTAGACATGCTTCATTCAGTGTTGGATATTCCAAAGCACTCAAATTCTCCAATCAGATTACTTCATCTGTCGTTTCGAGATTTCCTTCTGGATCCAGAAAAGATTGGAACGAATCGATTCTGGGTAGATGAGAAGCAAGCACATGGACAGACTGCGGTAAACTGCCTCCGCGTTATGGATAAATGCCTGAGAGAAGACATCTGTGACCTCATCGCACCAGGGACTGATACCTCAGCTGTTCTACCCAGTCAAATTGCCTCCTGTATTCCACTGGAATTACAATATGCTTGCTGCCACTGGGCTTATCATTTGCAACACTCCGAGCGAGACTTTTGCAGTGATGAGCAGGTTCTCAACTTCTTAACTCGACACTTTCTTCATTGGTTGGAAGTTCTTAGCCTGATCAGGCGATCTGCTGAAGGGTTTCAAATCGTAAAGCTTTTACGGGCGCTTATGCAGGTAGGAAACTACTACAATAATTGTTGGAAGGTCCAGGCTAATACTGATCTAGAATAGCCAGTGTGGAAGGCTTAGCGAATTTCTGCGAGAAGCTTATCGTTTCATTCAGACAAACTTTGCTGTCATTGACTCATCACCTCTTCAACTATACTCCTCACTCCTTGTTTTTACCCCGAAAAGCAGTTTGATACGTTCGACTTTCTGGGACAGAGCACCTCAATGGATATCCCTTGTTCCCGAACCAGAACCCAACTGGGACCAATGCCAACAGGTTATAGAAGACTCTGGCTCATGGGTTAATGCCATTTCATTTTCTCCAGACTCTTCGCTCATAGCCTCTGTCTCCCGCGACAAAACTGTTCGCATCTGTCAGGTGGATACCGGTGAATGCATCAGAGAACTCGAAGCGGACATGGGTGATGTTCAAAATGTCAAGTTCTCCCCCGATTCGTCACTTATAGCCTTCGCCTGTCACAATGGAGATCTTCAACTATGTAGAGGAGATACGGGCGATCGTATAAAGACATTCCGAACATATTCACCAAACTATTCGGAGAAGTTTCAGTTTTCATCTGACTCAAAACTCCTTGCATTTATATCGAGGCGAGAAACTCTACGGATTTTGCGTCTGGATACGCTCGAATGCGTTCAAGACATTGAACCGGGTGGTTTCCGGTTTACGGACACAACCGAGCTTCAAGAATCAGGCAGTTCCGGAATAGATAGATCTGTCTCGTTGATCTTCTCACCCGACTCTACGACTCTTGCGGCGGTGGCAAGGTAGTCCGGCGCCTATGCGATCTGGAGGGTTGACACTGGTAATTGTGTTCGAAAATGTACCAGTACAGAGGGGTTCTCTCGAGACTCCCCATTCAAAAGACTGACATTTGCCTTCATTGGAGACTCCTCATTCATGGTAGCAGGTACTCTGAGTGAGGATGACAGGATCATCCAGATCCGGTGGGTAGACTCGAACCAGGTTATTCAATCACTGAAGGGACATGAGAGTACTGTCTTTGGAGCCACGTTTTCTCCAGATTGCAGGATTTTGGGGTCGTTCTCTTCGGACAGATCAGTCAGGACCTGGAGAGTGGCCACAGGGGAGTGCCTTCACGTTTTGAAGGGTCACTCTATCCTCCCGAAAACGATTTCTTTTTCTCCAGACATGAGCCTGATTGCGTCGGGATCGTACGACAAGACTGTTCGGATCTGGCGAATAGATTCTGATGACGACGCTCATCAACAGTCAGAGAGCCATGACTCTATTGAGTCTGTGATAATATCACCAGACCGTACTCTTGTGGCTTCGTACTCTGAGAGAGGAAAGGTGCGAGTGTGGAAGATGGATACCGGCGAGTGTTTGCATCGAAACCTCAAACATGGCGATGAGAAGATTGAATCACTTGCTTTCTACTCAAATTCCAAACTTATATTTGCATGGTCTTCGGAGTCTGAGACTCTGTGGCTATGGAGACTAGACACTGGCCACTGCGTCCGCAAGCTTCGCATTGATGGTTCGCAGCAGGTTTCGTTTTCTCCGAACGGGAAATCGATTACACTGATCCAAAACAATAATCGCCTACTTCTTCTAGGGGGAGAGACATTACATTGCAACCATAAATTCAAGGCATCAGGGCCCATTTTGAAACAGGTATTCTCCCCCGATTCTACGCTTGTGGCGGCTTTATCCTATCCTTCCGACGACGGGAGCGGCAATCCTGACTTAAATGTTTGGAGTGTGGATACTGGCAGGCATATTTGGACAATCAAGGGCCTGGAAGAGAAGGGCCTGGAAGAGGATGGCCAAACTCTTGCCGTCTCTCCAGACTCCAAATTCGTCGCCGCCATATCAAAGTATTGCAAACCTGGCGATGGATATAAGTTTTATCGAATTCGAGTATTACAGATGGAAACAGGGAAGACAATTCGTGTTATTGAATCAGGCAGACGGGTTGTAAGATTTGTCAGCTTCACCCATGATTCCAAGTATCTCGCCTTGGTCCAACTTTTCACCGTGGAGATTTGGGATATTTCAAGTGGCGAACGGATTCGAGCCATCAACCTTGGCTTCCACCCATCCCTTCTCGATTTCGATACTGGCAGGGAACATCTACTTACAAATTTTGGCTCGTTCTCTATTGGCAGCTCTCTCCCTATGGCGACTGATTGGAGCAGCAACTGCAGATCGGGCTATGGAATTAGTGTTGACAAATGCTGGGTAATGTGGGACGACACCAAATTTTTCTGGTTACCGCCAGCGTTGCGACTCTACTCGGACTGTTTTAAGGTCTCTGGGTCGACACTCGTGCTTGGATCTGAAACTGGAAGAGTCATGTTGTTCAGGTTTACTATTGGGGAGCTCATCTTTAAGGGAAAAAATCCCACTTAGTGTACTTGGCGTTGGTATAATAAGAATTGCTCATAAAAACTGTGCCACTGCGTACGCTGGGGGGCAGCATTGCATCTCAAATCACGCTTACGCAACCCAGATGGAATTATTTGATGGAAATACCTTAGTTCGTAAATATCAAGTTGCGCAATTTTAAACCAACCGAATCGCAGTACATCACGCAGTAAAAGTTCATCTTTCTTACAACTTTGCCTGCTCCCTGCCTGTCAAAATCCGCATTTGTGGTCCGCCACGGCTGCCATCTCCACTCATCGCCTGCTTGGAATCCTCGCCTTCGTTGCGTCGAGCAGCCCATTTAGCTTGGAGTTCCGGTGTGGCCTTGCGCTCAAAACAGTTGGCGATGTGTTTTCCCAGGACCGGGAGGAACTTGAAGGCACTGGGGCGAACTGTTAGCATCCTGGAAAGACGAACGGGACGAGCTATGGGGAACGTGGACAAGGCACTCACTGTCCAGAACCACCTGTCGCAAAGAACAACCCCTCTATGGTTGGGTGGTAGTCGACCATAAAGTCACTCTTGGGAGTGTCTGTATACCAACACATTCTCAGATTGGCCCATGGACGGTCGCCAACCTCTGGAAAGAAAAACTTGGCACCTTCTCGAAGCGCTTTCTCCGCGTCATCGGGCAAGTAACCAGTGGCAGCATTGTTTCCTCGAAGTCTTGGTGTCGAAATGACGCGACCCGGACCGACTTGAACTTGTGTGGCAAATCCAAACCCGTGGCGGGCAAGTTTCAGCTGATGCGTATCTGGCGTGGGTGGGAAGCAAAAGACACCCGTGTCCATGTTAATCATAACGGGCATCGCACTCATCCGCTTTGCCTCATCCGGGCTCAATTGAATAAACCCCACGGGCTGACCAACAGCCATGAGGTTGTGATTCATGTCGGGAACAAGACCGTTAGTCCAAGCACCAGTAGCAAGGACCACCGTATCTGCAAACATCTTGGTTCCAGCAGCCGTCTGGACACCAGTGATACGAGACCCGAGTCTTTCGAGTGAAACCACGGTGCCGTGTGCACCAGTGACGAATGAAACGCCCACCAAGCTGCACCGAGTAGCGAGGCCGCGGATAGCACCGTGAGCGTCGGCCCACCCGCCAATGTTGTTGTGCATTACTGTTGCATCCTTGAGGTTGGCTTGAACACCCGAGTAGATGCTCTTAATTCGCTTGTCAGCTTCATGGGCCTCGAACAATTCCATGGGCTGCTGAGACTTTTGCTCTCGACGCATTCCACGATAATTTTCCATATAGGAGTTGTTGCGAGTGGACAGCATTATGAAGCCGGATTCATGGTATTGCGAGGCCCAATTAGGGCTTCGCCACTCTGCCATGGCATCGACAGCAAGGGCTGAGTAGAACGGGTCTGCATATTCCGAGCGAATGATGCGTGACACGTCAACGCTACTGCCATCTGGCACCGGGGGCATGTAACGGTCGAGAACAGTGACATTGGTGTAGCTCCTGTTTGCGACGAGGTCGTAGGCAAGACTGAGGCCAAAAACGCCAGCACCGACGATAATCAGTGGCGCATCTTTGGATGGAGTAGTGGGCATTGTGGTTCGTGAAGAGCTGTGTTGAAGGCACAACTACAACCTCGAAGATAAAACAAGACTCAGGTAGTAGGATAAGGATTGGAATATTTTTGAATTCTCTCGGTCTTTCCCTGAAGATATACTCATCCCATACCGCATCAGCCGGAATTTGTAAAGTCACGATGGGAGGTGGGCACGGAAAATCAAGCGAGCTCCACCGTGTCATTGGCAAACGAGAAACACGCTGGACGTGATGTAGGGGCCGATGAAAGCCGGTGGGTGTGATTGTAACTCATTTATCGAACGATTATTATCTTAATCCAATTGAGGTACTTGTCATCCTCACCGGCGTAAGATATAGATAGCAAGTCACCATGTAGACTGCAGGTGTGTAACATTTCCGGTCACGTGTACAACTAACTTAGCGGCGGAGTCAACGCGGATTTTCTGGTGTTTTCCGTCCCCACTTCGGATCCCGGAGTTTTTGATTCTACATCTGAACGTGGATGTGGACTCCGGGAACTGGGGGCGTTGACAAGAGCAACACGAACTCCACTCAGAATGAGCAAATCAATGCCTTCCGGAAATGCTCGCGTGAGGCGGTCATGCGAGCCGTGTCGGTAAGGATTCTGAGCGACATAGTCCGACAGGGAGCTGATGCAATCGGGGACACTCTCAGGCAAAAGAAGACGAAATGTCCTGCAGAGCAGCCCATTTGTTCTTTCTGCCGCCGTCTTAACCAAACTTGCATATATCTTCCCCGATATAACTCCAAGGCCGGGATCAGGAGGGCGCCCAAGGTTACTACAGACCGGCCAAGTAGTAGCCGACTAGGCCCGGCCGTTGATGGCACCCTGGATATACCCAGCCATTCAAATAGTTCATGGTAAGCCAATCAAGTATGGATGATTCATTTTAAATCATACGCTAACCCACACCAGGTCGCCGGTAGCCCCCGAACCGCCCTCAGAAGTTCTGGACCATTTCGTCGAGATATATCGTGAGAAGATGTACTTCCAGCCGCTACCACTATTCAACTTGAGTAGTCTCCGAGAAGGGCTGGCAACATTCCCGAATCACCTCCGTTGGGCATTTCTCGCCCTTACACTCCACCACTCCAATCATTCGTTCTACTCGGGTATGGAATATGAGGCCATTAGGTTCTACACGGCTAGTTCTCGTAGCATTGCAATGGATTTGTCCATTAAAGGTGCAACTGAAATCGAGGTACTGCAGTCGATCTGCCTTCTGGCTCTTTGTGAAATCATTGGTAAGTATACGCGGATTTGTTCAAATCTTCAGACTCGCTCATCATATCATAGCTGGCGAGCCCGCTCGAGCTTGGATGACCATCGGAACGGTTTCGAGATTAGAGACGTTGCGACTCTCATCTACACGCACCTTCTCCGATGACACGTCTATTGCGGACACCATCTCTAGGTGCCACTGGAGCATCATGATATTGGAAAAAGCCTTCACTCCCAATTTCACATGCTTGACGCAGACTCCACGCAACCCAGACTATCCCAAGAGTGCCTCTAGGCCTGTGTCTCTGGGACCTTTCGCCGGCGGAAAGAGTCATTGTCCTGGCCTTTCTAATGCTCATGAAGCAAATAGTCAAGATCTGGGAATTAATGCCTACTCCCTACAAGTCATCTCTCTCTGGGGTGACATTATTTCATACCTCCATAACATACGGTCAGGAACCACCGACAGTCCCTGGTTGTCAACCTCGATGCACAATCAGCTTGCCGTCAAGGTATACGAGCTTGAATGCAAGATTTCTCACCTACACCTTCTTCGCAATGTTTCGTTCCCAGATCGAACACCCTCTAACCTCTCGAGTTATCGAGAATACTGGACCCCTTGGTTGTTGATGCAAATAATGTCACACGTAACACAATGTGCCCTGAACAACCCATTCATCCACCTTGTTGCCCTTCGTGGGCTGAAAGATGTCTCTCTACCCCGCTCTTTTCTTCAACAGACAGTAGATCATGCTTTGTTCAATTCTCGCTGGGTTGCACGTCTGGTGCAGATGTGCGAAGATTTATCATTCTGGATTGAGGATCCGCTAATCGGACAGGCAATCGCAGCGACTGCAACTGTACCTTGGCTCTTCCAATTTGCTCGAGACGAAAAGGTTGCTGCGCAGGCCAAAGAAAATCTAGGTAAATTCGAGACAATTCTCAAACGGCAGTCCATAATGTGGCCCCATATTGCGCACAAGGTATATTGACACAGACAAGGCAGATGTTAACATGCTAATTCGCTCCCTAGCTCAAGGTCTTGCAAGCTCTCCAATGTAGAGTCGACGAGATGTTTCAAGATGCGAGTACCGAGAGTACAACAATTCGATTTGATCCCGAGTTGCTGTGGGAACTTCTTAATCCCACCATCTCGCAAACCGTTCCAGGAGACACGTCGGTGTTGCAATCAACGTCAGAGTCTCCGAGTGCTACAATACAAATTACCACCAAGTTTGTTCACCCTGTGGCGGAATCTCAAGAAGATCAGCCACTTGGCTCCGGTGTTGCCGATAGCTTCTTTCAGATGCCCTTCGGAGGATTCCATGACTCCTTCTTGGAGGAACTTTTGTCAGAATCATTTCTATCTGGGTCTATATAGCATTTGGATGCCGGTCATCGGCGAAGCGGTGCTCTTATAAGGTTAAGCATTCTAATAGATCAGCTTAGATACTCAAGGCTCATATTTGTATAATCTTGAACATACCTAAGTTGACTGCAGGGTTGGTTGAGCTGAGTACTGTTGAACAGGAATATGCAGAATACGTGAGCTCTCTAGTGGGGCGTTCCACTTTTGCAGTTTACAAGTACGTCAGCCTACCCTACATTAATCAGAAATAAAAACACCGATCGACAGATTTTCTCGCCTCTTGGACCCTTTGAAGTTTGCAAAACCTCTAAATTCCAAAAACAGTATCTATCTAAGAGGTTGTTATGTCATGGTGGCGACGAGGCTTGGTTAGGGGTGTTTTGAAAGTCAACGTTCGATGTCACGGAAGATCAATAGAGAAATCAATGTTCGGCTAAAGAGTCATGTAATAAGTAAGGTTTCTTATCAACGCGCATCCCATAGAGTAATAGCAATGTATAATGAGGTACGTATTTCCATGTTGCCGCGGTTTCATACAGGATATTCACATGAGACGCTAGACAGTCTTTTCAACTAGAGGGAAACCATCACCCGCGAATGAATATTCACCTTCAGCTTTGCATGTGATACCGGCACCAATAGTAGCTTTAATGGGCAGGTTCGTTGTATCTACTGAGTATGATTGATGCAAGTACGGTGGGTAGAGGACTAGGATGAAGGGTCGAGAGAAGGATAATTGTACAACTAAGAAGCTATCTATGGATCATACGTCACGCGGAACTCTGGGACGTCTCGCAGAAAAAGACTCGCTGGCAGCTGAATTTTAAGTAATAGTGACAGAGAGGAGCTTGCATGTGATTGATCTGCATTTCCCTGGAATAACCTTGTTGAATGTGATGATCTCCGATCTCGGCCGGCTGAAAACAGTCGAGATTGGTATTGATGTCAAATTTTAGGTCTGGATTGAGGTATATACTCGGAATATACAAGTGAAAAATCTGATATCGTGGCTTAGTGGGGGTCGCGCGCTCTTCAACCTTGTAGGCGAGGAATGATGGCAGCAGAGACGGTCGAGTGGAATGGATAACGAGAAATTGGTAATCTGGAAACGTAAGAGGGGATTTGAACAGCAGAGATTAGATTTTCTGGACTCCAAATGTCTTCATGATACCATGAAAATTACAGGCTGTATGTTTGCGTCAATTAGAGATTTCTACATGTACCTCGCTCTAGGAGATCACCCTCCAGGATTACCCAACTCGCCTGCACAGCTTCAAATTGTGATCCTAGGGCTCCCGGGGAGTTACCCTAGAAACCGCACATGATTTGATGATATACATCTGCCGGCTCATCCCGTATCTGTACTTGGCCTTTCCATGTGATTGAGACTGGATACGACGGCGTGGCAATTTGTTGTTCAACATTCCATGTGGAGAAAAAAAAGTCAATTTGAGAGAAAGAAAGCGGGGTTTGCAGCTGTACATTGACGCTGCAATGGATGATTATGATATCGTGACGACGTTATTCATCATGACCTACGTGGGTGGAAATACCTGACACAATGGCTGCTTATCCTGGGGCAATGTCAAAGCGACCCAGCCACCCGGACATCCGACATCCGACATCCGTCATTCCCGGCTCATCCTCATAGCCTCCATCACGGAGCAGCGGGCACTAGATCAGGTACTCCAGGGGATGGGAGCTCTAATTTACACAGCCGCTAACTCAGGGCTCGGAGCAATTTGTGATGGCCCGGAAGTCCCTGTCTGGACGCCCATGCTACGCTGGCTGCGTCGTTGCGTGGTATTACCCCGCAAAAGTCCTGAATATCGTCAACATCACGCTCAAAGCCACCTTAGAGTTCAGCTTCCCCGCCCCCCGTTGTTACCCTTAGCCGCACTCAATGCCCAATGGGATCTTTATCCAGAGCCGGAGGCGTACATGATATGTTTTTTCGTCTCCATTGGTCAAGCCGCCATGCGTCAGAGATGTACTCGTATGTCCAACAACAGCTGCGTGGTACGAGATGCCTAGTTGTCGTTTCTTATGTCAGTTCTGATCCACGCACCCTCCTCACGTTACACAATTGGCCCTTTCCCTGCCTATTAGGTTGGGTCTATCCCTGCACCCATACTGAGCCGGTGAAGCCAACTTCGTCCGAGGTTACAGTTTCCCAACAACACGCTGCAAGTTGTCCCCAGATGACGACCTGATATTTGATAAACTACATCTTTGTTCGTATCTGCCGGCGGAATTGCGCCTCATGTGGTCATCATTTGGTGAGACGAACCAAAGTAGATGCAATGTTGGTAGTATGTAGGGTGGTACTAGTGGCAGCGGATTGCGGAGACGGGTAGAATTCTCCTGGCTAGGTTTCATCCCATGTATCTAAGGGTTCAGCGTGTTTTCTATGTACTCTCCGGATGAAGTACGACACTAGCCCAATCATGAGCCTTGATCATGAAAACTTCGTCTAGCGTAGAAGCTATACTGTCGTTCCGTCAGATGTTAGAACACGTCCCGACCACGCCATTGCTGCTGTAGCACAGTGATCGGCGTTTGAGAAATAGACTCCCCAACAAAGTCAACATCACCGCCTGTAACCGAACAGTCCGGACCTCAGTTTCAGTGCAGATTCCCCTCCTCGAAGGGTAACTGCCGGCCATCATGTGAGAGTATCGAAGGGAGAAGGTCGGATCGACTCCTACCTTCTCCTCATTCACGGCTATGGCCGGCACGAATATCAAACAATATTTGTCATGCGAGGGCCAAAAGTAGTATATATGAAGCCCAAAGATGCCCCCTCTCTCTTCTTTTTTCCAACACCAGCAAACATTCGATCATCAGCCTGCAAACCAACTTTGCAAGCTCCTTCAGTCGTTTTATCAACTTTCCAAAAACTTCCAACCATTTTCAACATGGGCGACATGCGAGGTGCCTCTTCCGACGCCAAGGTGCTCAACATCGACCCCTACGCCCTCGTCGAAGCCCTTCTCGGCCAGAAGCTCGAGAAGCCAGCTGCTTCCGTCCCGGAGAGCCTCAACATGGGCTACGACGACCTCGACATGGGACTCGAGACGGAGAGGTCCTCTGGTGGAGGACACCACCTGCGCCCTGACTCGCCCCCCAAGGATATCCGAGTCGGTGCCATCAACCCCTATGCCCTCGTTGAGGCTCTCATTGGCCGAAAGATCGACAGACAGTCGATGAGCGCGGAGAAGATTCTGAGCAATGTCCTCCAGACCGACTATGACGAGCTCTTCGACATGAAGCACAACTCGGTCCTGTTCGCTGGCCTGAAGCTCCACGAGAAGGACAGGAAGGCCGTGAAGCTGTCTGAGAAGGAGATGAGGATCCTCAACGAGCGCGACATCGTGACTCCTGACCTTTCCGAGATCCGACGAGTTCAGGACCTCGAGCACATCGGCCTCAAGGACATCGAGAAGATCCCGGTCAAGTGCGCTCGCATGCAGAACGGCAAGCTTCATGTCGTGCTTCAGGCTCACTCTCTCGGCCGAACTCTGTCGAACTACGAGGTTTCCCAGTGCATCAACGAGCTGGTCAGCCCATTCCGCATGGAGAAGGGCCAGTGGTCGCCTCCCAACGGCGCCTGGCGCGACATGTACGACTACTTCTTCCAGCGGGTCAACGAGCGCCTCATTGGCAACCTCAACCTGTTCGAGATTGGTCAGATGAAGAAGACACTGCACAACTTTGATGACCCCATCCAGGGCTGTGTCGGTAACAGCTGGCTGATTGCTGCTCTGTTCTCCGTCTTCTGGTCCGACCCCTCCTGCATCAACCGCGCCACCCGCGTCCACATGAACAAGGATGACAAGAAGCGCCTCAGGATCAAGTTCCACGACAAGGGCGGCGACAACAACTCCAAGACTGAGACTGTCGAGGTGGACTACGAGATCCCGATCAACAACTCCAACAACGAGCCGATGTACTGCAGCGCCAGCGACTGCGCTGACATCTGGCCCTCGCTGTACGAGAAGGCCTTTGCCAAGTGGATCACTGGCACCTCTTCGGAGCGCCCCGACATCACCAAGACCTTCTGTGGTGACCCCATCAAGGCCATGGCCCAGATCAACGGCAAGGAGCCTCACTACTTCGTGACCGAGAACCACTCCGCCAACGACATGCTCGGCCTTGTCCGCGCCAACTGCATGAACTTCAAGACCATCAACCCGATGTCGGCCTACACCTACGCCACTGGCAGCAACTACAGGGGCAGCAACATCGTTGCCAACCACGCCTACTCCGTTCTTGGCTACACTGTTCTCGGCGAGAAGCAGTACATTGTCCTCCGCAACCCATGGGGTGTTACCGAGGCCAGTGGCTTGACCAGCTACCCAGGACTTCTCGAGCGTGTTGATCCTCACTTGTGGCACCCCGCTGCCCTCCTCGACCACGGCGGTCTCTTTGCCGTTGAGGCCCAGGCCTTCAAGCACTGCTTCGCCGTTCTTGGTGTTGCCAAGGACAAGCACGATAAGAACTAAGCATGACAATGCTGTGGTGGTGGGTCAGTCGTTTCTTTCTGTGGTGGTATTTATCCTGACAATTGTCGGGCAGACACTCTTTCGATAGTACTCGGAATTGAATGCAAGTTTCCCAAGCGGAAGAGCTGCAATTAATCGAGAGCGGATAGGAGAACTTGGGAATGGGACATTCTTTACTCATCCGGCCCATTGAGGCAACGGTTTAAGGGGTGCGAGGCAAATGAAACCAAAAGTCTTATCAAAAAAAAGTCGAGTGATTTGGAAGGAACGGGACGTATCAGAAGCAGATTGAATTACAAGATTGATTTAACCCGAAATGTTGGAGCCAACTTTGTGATATGTACCATTGACGACCGAGCATCATTTATGAACTGCAACCTTGCTGCGGGGTTGGAGGCGGAAGACGCCAATTGCGTGACGGAGTATGAGGATGAATGGGATGGAGGGAGCAGACAGGAGGGTTCTATGGGATTAACATTTGAGCGGCGGGTCCTTGACTGCTTCAGGCATGCAAGTGAATGATAACTGACAAATGCATCAAATGGCAAACTCCTCCTTCACGCCGGACCACAAGGGACCAACCGTAATGAAAGAAAGTGATTCCAGAGGAATGAGATGACAAAAATTCCCTCATCAAGCGAACCCAATGAGAAGAAGTGGTCGACAGTAGGTCGCAACTAGCAAAATTCCTCCCTCAGCTTATCGCATCACGGAGCAGGAAATCACCCTTGCACTTGGATGGGGAAGAAAGGAAGAAAGAATGAAAGGTGGGAGAGAGAGCGAGAATATATAGGTTTGCATCAACAACCCGGATGGGCTATCTCCGTACAGGCACCAGCAGCCCCAGGAAGCAGGAGGGAGAGGCGTAGAACCTTGTCTGAAATGTAGAAAAAGGTAATCAAGTCTTCACCGGATTTTTCCGTTTCCTTTACTTCTTTGATCCATTTTTCCTGCGTCAACATGAGCAAACTAACAATTGAGTTTTGTGCCGTACGAAAACTTACCTTCGATTCGTCACGTAAGTTTGTGGTGTTTCAGATTAATAACCCCCAACACGGTGAAGGACGCAGATGTCATTTGCGTGTTTCACGTCGGCAAGACCAAGGAAATCGGATCGCGTCAAGGGTTGATTGCACAGAACAGCGTGTATCGTAAGATGTGCCAAGCACAAGCTCTCGGCCGAGGGAAGGCTGTCGAGATATTAATTAGATTTCGAGTCTCGTTGGACTTGTCCCGGATATTGTCGATGAGACCTTTTAGGAGCATTTCATCGTCGTGGATCATCTCTGAGGGTTGTTTAATAGAAACTTTATATCTTGATGCATGCGACTAAGCTAATTGTGACTCAATATCCAACATTCCTCGAGCTGGGCCGAACATGTTTGGAGCGCAATGACTACTAACAACAGCCCCCTCCTTAAAACCTCGTTCCTCATCGTACAATCCTCCATATTTCTAGTCATCATCACTGTCACTATCGTTACCATCGTCCCCTCCACCACCGACAGCACCACCACCAGCACCCCCGCCGGCAGTCCCACCACCGACAGCACCTCCCCCAGCATCATCGGCATCATCATCGTCATCATCTCCTCCAACGTCTCCGTCACCCTCATCTCCACTATCTTCATCGCCACTTCCCTCTCCAAAAGCTCCTGCTACCGCCGCTACTGCATTAGCGGACGCTGGAACAGGTTCCAGTGCTGTCGCAGCAATCGCATCGAATTCCGCCGTGGCTGCAGCCCCGAGTCTCGCAGTAAATGGACCAAATCCACGCTCATGAAACCCCAACCTTGCCCCGGGGTCTGAAGGGTCGCCCAGTGGTGGCTGTTCTGAAAGGGCCCAGCCCATGACAGCATCGCCTGAAGCTGCGTCTGTGCCAAGCCCAAATGTGCTGTCTAGGCAATTCTCGCAGAGGAAGGTGTATGTGAGGGATGTTGCATTTACGGAGACTCCGTCTGGAAGAGGTCGTACTCGGAAATCTCCCGCAACTTCTGGTGGATTGTCTTCATCGGTAGCCTGTCGAAATGAGGCCATAACGCCACCACTGCCATCCGGCCAGACGGCAAGAATAAAATTGCCCTCCATGTCTCCTGTCAGTCCAAAAGAGCCCCAACCCTCTCCATTGACGAGTGGAAAGGAAAGCTGGCCGATGAAGGAGCCAGCCGGCGCAGTTTGGACTTCAGGGAGCGCAAAGGCGAATCCGAATGAGGTACGGGCACCAAAGAAGCGCTCCATAGGCAGACCGGTTATTTGATCTTGAAATGGTTCTGAAAATTGTGATGGGGAAGAAGTTGGCTCGTCGTCATCTTGAGCGAGTGTGAGGGCAGGGAGGAATACGGTCGTGAGCGCCATGCAACGAGGGTTGACATGATGGCGACGGCGGATGCGGTGCCTTTGGATATTGCGTGACTTGGCCATTTTGTAGAGAAGTGTAAATGGACAGTTGAAGATGCACTCTGATGCAGAAAGTGGGAGATGATTTGGTGATAATTCAGTACTGGACGGAGACAAGTGACGAGATTAAATATTAGCTGTCTGATGCTGAAGCTATCGCTTATCCAGAGAGCCAGGAGACTCAGGCTTTGAGCCAAGACAATCAGGGGCCAACGTGTAGCTTCTTTACGTCAAAAAATAAGCTCCAAACTGATCGTAAACGATACTCTCGTCGCTGGGGTGTGGTGTAAGTCCCTCGCGTCGCGTGAGAGTCGAGTTCATAGGGCCAGCGGCGCGCCAACTTCCTTGGCGTGTCATATCAGACCAGCCTTCACATAGGACAAGACGCCAAGCGCCCAATACTGGTAGCCTGCGGGGTTGGCATTGACTAAAAATATGAAGCGAGCACCTCAGAAAAAGAAAGGTAATCGGATTGAGTTAATTCGTCGGGGAGGCGTCTTAAAATAAACTTCAGGAGACGACTTGCGACAGTTGCAGTCTGGAGAAGTGTAACGCCCTGCTTACCTAGGGTTAGTGTCGAAACAGTCACTTCGGTTGCACATGTTTCACACGATACTACCAATTAAAGGTGAATCGAAACACAATGCGATACACGTATCCCGTGAACCAATTGAGAAAAAGAATGGTGCTCGTTGACATAAGGCCGCCAAGTCTTGACCTTGCCGAATTTGCCATGACGTGTTTCGGCAATTCAAGTGTATGGTCATGCATATCAGTACAATGCGAGACCGAAATAGTAATTAAGATTTATTCTGCTAGAGGTATCCAATAAAAACATCTAAATAATCACTCATCCAACGCTTGGGTATCACCCGTCCGCTGGGCGTGCAACGCCTGAGATAGCACTTTCGTTACGTTCCTGGCCATTTCCGACTTTTTACCCAGACACCAAAGAGCCCGTATGCAGTTTTCAGACCGTCTCAGGCTGTCTTGAAACTCCTCACTGTCGTGACCTAGAATTCTCCATTCATTTTGCCTCAGATCGTCTGCGACGCTCAGGTGAAAGACAGAGGCCTTGGTGAATGCCCTGATGAGGATGATTGTCCACGGCTCGGTCAAAAGGGGCCCTTCATTCACGGCAAAATGAAAGTCTGGCAGCTGCTCTTCGGGCGTGTCTCCGGATTCATCATCGATAGGCGGCGACGTCACTCTGGCAAGATCGGAGAGATCCATCGCGCTCGCCTTCCTGATTCTTGACGCCATGCCCGAATCAAGACGCCTCAGAGTGGCGTCTTCCATTCCAAGTGCGTTGCTGTCCACAAAGTCAAGCAAGTCGGCAAGCATGAGCGAGCCAAGGTGCCAAGGAATGGCGATGCAGACAAACCAGCTCCTGATGCGCGGTGGGACCGAGTTGTAATTCTTGACCAGCTCTCGGAAGAAGCCTCCGTGAGTCATGTTCCAGTATCGATACAACAATGTTACACTCCGAATGATGTCCTCAATCGGCTGACCGTAGTCTCTTTTCCGTAAGGCGTTTTGGAGATACGCTAGGTGTCTGAAGAGCAATATCTTTACAGGCGCCGATCGGGCGACGGCCTTGGCGGCAACATCGGCAGGACAAGGCCAATGTAGTGATAAAGATGGCTTCTCTGGGTTGTCTTGGACAAACAAGTCGAGTTTCCAACGGTGAGCGCCGAGGTAACTTTTAGAGACAGATGTAGTGGCTCGCGGGACTTTGGACTGGGCTTCATGCTGGCAGTCTTCATCTGCAAGAGCGACGGGCCGCTCGGCCATTGACGAGGACACAGTGTCGAACATGACAGCGAGCCAGTAGATGAGACCAATAGTACGTCTTTCGTCGGAATTCATTCTGCGAACGGCATCTGCATCTTGTCTGTTGGTGGACCCTTGATTGGTTTCGAGGAAGCCATTCTCATTCGCATCCAGGCGGAATTTGAGAGCGTGGATTTTCCGCGTGGCCCTTTCCATGTAGACGGGCGGTCCTTCTTGTGAAATAATCTCCATGATCTGGGGTACGAGGGAATCCTTGATGCCTTTGGCTCTGCCCGTGGAGCGGGGAATAGCGATGTTGTGGGATGAGTGATCATCGCTTGCCCATGGTCTTTGAGTCAGACCAAACACGAGCTCGGCATATATCACTCTGTAGGATTCCAACTCGGAAACATCTTGCAGGGCCTTTTTTGCTTGCTCCCATATTGATTGTTGAAGATTTTGCTCGAATTCCTCGTTCATTGCGTTGGCCAAGTCATCGTGCTCGTCTTCAGGAGTATCGAAAGGCTGTGACGGGTACTGTTCTTGGCGGCGACTGCCTTGTGCCCACTGTGTAGCAAACGCCATGATGGCCAGATCAAGGGCTCTCGAGGCGGCGTGACTTTCGGCGCGGGTGAGGCGGATCATCTTGGTGGATTGAGCGACCCGGTCAAGTTGTAAGACGCGCTGGTAAATTCGGTTTGGCCAATTCGTACCTCGCCCAGGCCGTGCATTTGCATTTGCATTCCGAGGCATGAACTCTGCGACATAGCTCGGATCCATGCCAGGAAATCCGCGTCTTCTCCGTTCCACGTTATATGGACACGTTTCCTCGGCCAGCCAGCAGGCGAGGTTATTCTCAAGCACGTCGTGGTATATCTGAAGCAAGCTTTCCGTAATGAGGCGGTTGTTCGAACCTGTCATGATGGTGTAGTCGGGATCGAGTGGAGAAGCGGAGGTTCTGGACTGTGCTGGCCAGTCATCAGACGGTCGACGTCTTCTGCGGTTTTTTCGCACGCCACTGCTGCTGTTTGGCGTGGGTTGAGCTGAGAAGGATGAATATCCAGGCTCTGAACAGCTCTGACCAAAGTCCCAGAGCTGGAAGTCGAGTTCCGATTCCTGCGAGCCGGAGTAGACTGTGGGATTAAAGACGCTGTCAAGTCTTTGGTGATCGTGGCTGCTGGATCCAGTGAGCGCTTCGAAGGCAAGATCTTGCGACCCAGTTTGAGAGTTTCCTTCGTCGCTGCCTTGTCCCAGATCTATTCCGAGGGAGCCGACTGAGCTGCTGATTGGCAACCCTTCGTGGCATTCCAGCCTAGGGATGGTGGCTTCCCAGGAAAACGAGTGGTGGCTTGGCGAAGGCGTTTGGAGTAGACTCAATATGCCTGAGCTGAGATCGAGACCCTTATTAGGAATCACAGTTGGGGCTGACATGCTGTGGTGGTCGGTTCTCTGTCGCTTGGCGTGAGAACTTGCATCTTCACGAGAGTCGGCGGCGCTGGAGGGAGATTGCCCGGTTTGAGACCGAGACTTTCCCCAGTGCGAGTTTAGGGTGCATAGTTTCTTGGTCTTGAGGCAGTAGGAGCATGGACGCAGGCCAGAGTCAGAGTCTTCCAACAGGGAGAGGGTTGTTAGCTTATCGCATGTCTTGCTATGGCATACCGTAGGAGATAGATATACTTACATGGGGTCTCAGGTGACGCAATCGACACCGCATCGGAAGCGCGTCGATCAATACTATTGAGTACGAAGCCATCACAAGCCTTCTTGGACCTCCTGCATTGCTCGCAGGAGTGGTTCTGCCGCCTGGTCCTTGTGTCTGCCATTGAGTGGAGCGAGCAAAGTGGCGATGCCCCTGCGAGCGGATAAGCTGATCCACACTCGACTATCCGAGAGGGTCTCTACATGCAGTGTTCCGTTGCAGTGGAATGGAACTCGCGGAGCCGATGTGTGTGGGTTTCAGTCAGGATACGATAGAGGAGAAGAAAGAGGAGTTGAGAGAATCCTAGTCAGTCGGCCCTACTTATCATGATCCGATTCCGCTGTGCCGAGTCGCCATGTTCCCCGCACTACGCTAGAGCTACGACTCCACCGCGAGCATCTTGGCCTCACCTTTTGGCGAGCGTCCAATTGGTCGGATTTGTTGAGGCTGTCAACACTAGCACGACTCAAGGGTTTGCACTGCGGGGAAGTGGGAGGAGTGCAGACGAACGGGCGTCCGCGTGAGTGCTGGGCGTAGGGCTAAGGACTATGGGGAGGAACTGGGTTGAGTCTTATATGCAGCCATTGTCTTGTGATCAAGTCTACTTCAGCCTTTCACGTCGAATCATTGAGATGGTAGAACAAGGACTCCTAGCCTGCTCCAGGGAGAATCCCGACTCTTTTCAGTTGTATCTCAGCTGGAGACCTTATTTATTACAAACTATACTAATAGCTTAATGGAAAGATACACGATCATGGTTCTTGGCGTTGGGAATATCTACTCCGACACGAACAAAGACAAGTTGCATGACCAGCGGGGAATGCGAAACAATTTCCGCATAATTTTCCACCTAAGATTCCCATCTCAATCTACCTAGAGAAAGACACTTAGATTGCTAACGTCCTAAGCCTTGTCACAGCTCTCCCGAGTTCGATCCGTGCGCCCGGGAATTACAGTCGACAAATCACCCAGAGGCAGAATATACGGGAAGTCGACGGACAACAGGACGAGCGCGAGGAAAATGTACCACCCCAAAAAGGAGACAGCCAGGAGAAGACCGGCACCGACGTGTTGGAATGTCTTTGCGCTCGAGGCAAGATCGTGCGAAACAGCGAAGAATGATGCCGACAGACATCCGACTACACATCGGTCCAAGTCAGCATGGCCCCGGTTTCGGCATGAAATGGATAAAAGCCTCCACTTACAGGTAGGAATAAGCAGCAGGAAGATGGTAAACAGCACCACGTTGGTGCGAATGCTCGCCACCATGAATATGGCGCAAAGAATTGTCATGGACACCAGGAAGAAGGAAAACGTGGCGTAGAACTGCTGCTCACTCAATCCGTCTGCGGCAGATCCAGTCGTAGAGTATAAGCCGTAGGCTCCGTATCCAGGAACAATGGTGGCGCCAAAGGTGAGCCAGAAACCGCCGAAGAGACAGAAGACAGTGGCGGGAAAGGTGTTTCCTAGGTGGGATATCAGTATGCAGAGTGAGCAAGCTGAGCAATTGGTTTTTACCGAGAAGCCATTCGCCAAGTCCTCCCAGTACAAGCATGAGACCGCCCAGGTAAAAGTAAGAGCCACTATCGCGATGCATTAGCTACGGGGGGGGTATTCTTTCATGTCCGGACGTACACATTTGCGCCGGCTCCAAACCCGCCAGCGCCCTGCCATTCCAGGAGAGCCATAGAGATGGGCGTCGTGCAGAGCAAGAAACCCCCCAGTGCTTTTTCATGTCAGAATGGTAGTATACACAGAAAGGGTTCAGCTCACCTAGTGGTGTTGGGTTGCCCAACGTCTGCCGGAGCTGACCCTTGACCTGGTTTTGTGGTGCTAGGTAAAGCTGCTCAAAGAGCTCCGGCGAGAGCGCGATGCTGCCGGCGGTCTGGATCTTGTGCAGCATCTCATCGCGATGCTCATTGTGGATTTTGCTGTTGTCGCTGGACTGTCTGGACATGGCGTCGGTGGATGAGGATGGATCGGAAAGAATAATTGAGGGCGAGATGTGATGTGCAGAAGGAGATAACGGAAGGCGAAGGACCAAACATATACTCCTGAATTCCCCCACATTCAAGGCCTGCACATGTAGGTGAACTGCCGTGATCAAGGGCTACCCAGGCAACTGTCTCAGACGTCCCTTGATCCGAATGGACGCGTCTGGGGTACCGGGGATGGACGCCTCATTACGAGGGTATTGATCGACAGGTGGCTGGGATTAGGAGCCTGTGACAATTCAGATGGACATGGCAGACCAATGGGTGTTGTGGTAATCTCACGCTGATTCCACAATGCTCGGATTCCCCAGATGCATGGTGCGAAATGACCTGCGGCTCTGCGTACCTGATCGGAGGAATTAAGGAGCGGAAAGATTGTGTTGTCGGACATCGTATTGTCGGGCATCGCGTTGAGCTTAGTGGGAGCGGACCCTACGTCGGGTTCAGTGTAGTTCAAAGTTTATCGTGGAACGCGGAAGAGGCTTGGAGCATTACAGGCTTCAATCCCCAACCCGCATTCAGTGAGATGAACAGCAGCTTGGTACGTCGCTCTGTTTAATCAGGTAGAGAACATAGAGACTTCATCTGTTGTGTGATTCAATGAGTTCGCTGCAGAGTTGGATGCGAACAGACGGTCACCACCCAGCAGTCTGCATTGCCTCCTGCACCCCATCTCTCTCCATATCCATCTTACAGACACATATCCTTGCTGGAATCGCACGTGGCACTCAGTCTGCATCCTAGCAACGCTACTAACGCATCTCAACCCATGCAAGCTACCCTAGCGTCGGCTCCGCCTGAACTAGAGGCTTCTGTCGATCGGCACCGACTGCAAACTGAGACATCCCAATCGGCTCCGCCCGACTTCAATCGGCTCCGCTCTCCACTCCGATGCTCTCCAGTGCGGGGTTGAAGTCTGGGGTATGGGGTAATGACGGCGCGGGGGAGGTTGAGCGGAATCGACAGATACTTTGGCGGAGATGACGATATTCCAAGTTTCGAGTGTGATTGCGCCTCATCTTTATCTTCAGTTCTATTGAGCATCTGGTACTTAATGAGGCAGAAATCCAGCCAAGTTTGACATCATATCCTTCATCATCTCATCTCCTCAATCACCATCTCCATCATCAATCAATTGACACATTCCCACTTCCACCAATTGACCCATTCCATCCCCCATCAATTGAAACATCTCCTCCCCCATCATGGCTACAGTAGACGTCCAGCCGGTTCAATCCGTCCCCTCACATATGCGAACCGTCCCTGGATCCGTCAACATCCCCGTCGCCAAGTTCCCCTCTGCCCCCAAGATAGCCGCCGCCGTCGATCCCGCCCAGGTGGCCGCCTCAGTGGTCGACAGCTTCAACCAAGTCCTAGCCAAGCGCGACTTTGCCGCGCTCTCGCAATTCTTTGTCGATGACGGCTACTGGCGCGACCACCTTGCGCTTTCTTGGGTCTTCCGCACTGTCAAGAGCCCGCCTCGCATCCAAGAGTTTCTTCAAAGCTGCGCGGGCTCCAAGGATGGCTTCCGGCTGAAGAAGCTTGCCGTCGATGGCACCACATCTGTCCGGGCTCCCAAGATTGTGCCCATCGACGCCTCCGGAAATGTCTCCGGTATCCAGTTCTTCGTCGCTGTCGAGACGGTCCTCGGTACTGGTGTTGGCCTTGCGCGACTTGTCGAGCAGGGTGGCCAGTGGAAGATTTTCACCCTGTACACAAGACTCGAGGAGCTTCGCGGCTACGAAGAGATTATTAACGAGCGACGAGTAAAGGGCGCTGAGCACGGTGGAAAGCCTGGTCGAAAGAACTGGGCCGAGAAGAGGGCCCTGGCAGCTAACTTTAACGATGGCAGTGACCCGTCCGTCTTGGTAGTTGGTAAGTTAACCTGGCACGAATTTATATCCTATTCTAATGTATCTTTTCCTAGGTGGTGGCCAGGCCGGCTTAACTGCCGCTGCTCGCCTCAAGATGCTTGGTGTCGAGACTCTGGTTATCGACCAAAACGAGCGAGTTGGCGATAACTGGCGCAAGCGCTATCACCAACTGGTCCTCCACGACCCGGTCTGGTACGACCACATGCCATACCTCAACTTCCCCGCCCAGTGGCCCATTTTCACGCCCAAAGACAAGCTCGCCGACTTCTTCGAGTCCTACGCCACGCTCCTCGAACTCAACGTATGGACACGAACGGAGCTCGTCTACACGAAATGGGACGACGCAAAGAAGTTCTGGACTGTCATCGTCAACCGCAAAGCCGCAGATGGAACTAGCGAGGTCCGCACATTCTACCCCCGTCACCTCATCCAAGCAACAGGCCACTCAGGCAAGAAGAACCAGCCATCCATCAAAGGTGTTGAGAACTTCAAGGGCGATCGCCTGTGCCACTCGTCCGAGTTCCCGGGAGCTCGAGAGAACAGCCAGGGCAAAAAGGCCATTGTGATCGGCTCTTGCAATTCGGCCCACGACATCGCACAGGATTTCCTCGAGAAAGGCTACGACATTACCATGGTTCAGCGGTCCACCACACACGTCGTGTCCTCCAAGGCCATCACGGAGATTGCCTTAAAGGGCATCTACTCGGAAGACGGACCCCCCGTTGATGATGCGGATATGCTGATCCACGGCCTTCCCACTCCCGTTCTCAAAGCAATTCAGATCAAGGTCGGAGAGCGCCAGGCCGAGTGCGACAAAGAAATCCTCGAGGGGCTGGACAAGGTCGGCTTCAAGGTGGACCGCGGCCCAGACGGCGCCGGTCTCTTCTTCAAGTACTTCCAGCGCGGCGGCGGCTACTACATCAACGTCGGCGCCTCCCAGCTCATCGCCGACGGCAAGATCAAGGTCAAGCAGGGGCAAGAAATCGCCGAAGTCCTCCCCAACGGGCTCCGATTTGCCGACGGTTCCGAGCTCGAAGGCGACGAGATCGTCTTTGCCACGGGCTACCAGAACATGCGGACGCAAACGCGCATCATGTTTGGTGATGAGGTGGCGGACAAGGTTGGCGATGTGTGGGGGTTCAACGACGAGGGAGAGATGCGGACCATCTGGCAGCGGAGTGGACATCCCGGCTTCTGGTTCCACGGTGGAAACTTGGCCATGTGTCGCTACTATTCCAGGCTGCTCGCCTTGCAGATCAAGGGGCTTGAGGAGGGCTTGTATCAGGATGGAGAGGCTTGATTAAGCCCTGGGCTTGTCGTTTCTTTGGCCTGTACATTGTTGCTTAATTAGTAATCGCAATTGTTTTCACGTTCAACCTTTCAGTCATTTACAGTTTGTCTGATGGCCGTTAGTTTCTAGTCCGTAGTTTGTGTCTCAAAGACTTTTGGGAAGCCTACCTAGCGGCCCTCTCAGCTCCTTGTGTGTTTCCACAGTGATTCCTTGTACGGAAATGCTCCACGACTGAGTGAGGAGGCAGCCGTTTTCCGGTTGATCATGGTCCACCAAAACCTTGACCGGGCCAGACACTGTGCCGTCGTTATCGAGAGGTGTCTCACCCACATTGGGCTCAAGTCTTGGTTCGTATGCGTAGTGTACATGTTCTCCGCGGTATGCAGCTCCGGCACAACCAAGAGTCCAAAGTCGTTGTCGGATACAGCCAGGCGAGGCCACCTTGCGTGTGTACCAGAGCCCAGAGCGTCGGGTCCCATCCCGAGGAAGTGTACCGGCCCCCCAAGCGATATCCGACTCTTCAAATCCGTCGCTATGAGATAATCCGGACGACTCCGAGGTACTCGATGACGACTGGGACACACCCATACGTGTTCCAACATACCATAGGCGGTCATGACGACGAGTGTGTCGTTAGCGATGTTAATCCGGCCGCCGAACCTCCAGAGACACTGCTCAGCCACAACACGTGGGTCATGATTGTGGAGCAGACAAGACTTCCGAATGCCGACTCGTTGATCTCAGGGGTTTCGACGTGGAGGTACAGCCCCGTGTCTTCTCGCAGCTGGATAGGGTTTCCGAGGTCGAGGAGGTTCTGAGAGTTTCGTTCTCGTTCTTGAGTGGCTCGGATGGTAACTTGATCAGGACGGAAGCGCATGATAGGCGTTGTGGGAGTGATAGGTGGATGCTGGCAGGGCTCGGGAAGGCAGGAATAGCGGAATATCCTCATGGAACGGCGTCAGTGGCTCGGGTGTCTCCGTATTCGAGGATGTGGAATCGTGGTTCGCCCGGGCGTGCTCGCAAGTAGCCGGTGGCTGGTCGATGGAATTATATGCCGCAACGTCGTCGTAGGGATGAGTTGGAGAGCTGGGAAAGGATCCTGAGTCGGCATCTGTGAAGATCCAGGGGAGTCAGTGACTTCGGCAGCATGGCATGGAATGCTGCGACATCGCAGGCGAAGACATCAAGGGTTCATGTTGATGGATGTGACCGTGACTGACCAAGGCACCGCCGCCAATCCCGCTCTGGTGACAAAGGGGAAACTCGCGAGAGTCCATGTGAAGCTTGGGGTCTCCAAGCATACGTCCGCCGAGAGTGAGGTCGTTCGGATGTCGGTATTGAAGTGGCGAGGAGGAGCGGCGTGGAGGAGCGGCGACGAGGAGCTGCATGGAGGAGCGGCGACGAGGAGCGACGAGGAGAAGCGGCGTCGAGGAGCGGCGTCGAACAGCCAGCGTTTCAAGGCTGGCATTTCCCAGCAGCAGTCGTGAGTTCCAAAGAGCGATTCAATACGGCGGTTGTGGGTAGAGACGTCGAGGTTGTCGTTGAGCGATTATCCAACAAATAACAGTTAGGAAAGCTCTTCGCTTTGAGTCTTCGTCTCTGGGCCGTCAGTCACAGAAGCAAGTCGAAAACAAGGGGGAAACGGCACAAGACTCCTCCCCTACCTGGGATTCAGGGTGACCTACTGCACATTGCAATTCCAGTGTAACTCCTCTGCGGGCTGGCATCGAATCAAACATCAGGGCTGCTTATCGTGCCGTCGGAAAAACGCCGTGGCGGTGGTCGTGACCGACAAATGTGCACTTCTTACGGCTTGGCAAAGAAATAACCTCCGAGGAGGGATTCGAACGATGGACATGATTCCCCGAATTATCTCTGCCAGCTCGGACAGCTCAAGTCGACCACCAAGCAGTCCGCAATGGCCCTCGGTTGTTTCAAGCCGTCTTACAATGAACCTCGAGTGGCGCATCCACGTAGCGATCTGCAGTTGGCGCAAGCCTTGTGGCCTGGAATCTCGCCCGAGGGGTTTCGCGCCGAAGTAGGCATGTACACCAGCCTTTTGGAGCGCATCAACGCCAAACTCGACGTCGTGGACAGTGACTCCAGCGATCTCCACCCGATCACGTCGGAAGATCTGTTAAGGGTTATCGACGATGTCAGACGCCTGAAGAGGTCGCCAAGGACGGAGATATTGGGAGAGGTCAAAAACAGTCTGTCGCCTAAAACCCCATCAGACGATTCACTTTCAAAGGCAATCGATGTAGCCGCCGGCTTGTGGTTGACACTGGACATCCGATCGTCCCCGCTGGCCGGACTATCGGGGGTGCTGCATTGGGCCGATGACCAGAGTATTATCTCCCTGGTCAACGCCTCTTTCCAAACAGGTTCTGCCACGGAGGATGTCAGGAAAGGATCTGTCAAGAACAACTTAACAGTGGCAAACCTCGTCAGCAACCATGATTTCAGAATACTCTGGACCCATAACCTGGCCGACCATCTCACATTGGACATAGACAGCAGAGTCCTCACGGTCTATGAGCACAAGATCTGCCTGCGGAATCACCGCCGGTCGAGTGAAAGTACGGTCCTACCCTTGGCGATCGCGGAAGAGGCCATCGACACGCTCAACCTCCTATTTCCCAGGCATCACCATCCAACCCAGTCGCTACTTCGAAAGCATGGAAAGAGTTTTGGCGGCCTTGGAACTTGCGGCCAATCCAGGACGATGGAGCTAAGAAAATACCCGTTCTGGGGAGAACGAGTCGAGGCGCTCAGCAAAGTGCTGGACGAGGTGCCAGTTGGAGCACACCAGTTTATGCTCAAAAGGGATGGGAAGAACGCGCTCCAGTTTGCCACCTTCTGGATAGCGACGGCCATTGGGATCTTAACCATCATCAGCTTCGTCACGGGGGTCATATCGGCTGTCTATGCTCAGAAGGCTTATGACCTTGCCCTTCTTCAGTATCACCTCTCGCTCGCCCAAGCCTGTTCAGTTCCCGATGCTGCGACTCAACTGTCCAGGTTTTGCTCCTAGGCTTATCCAACAACCTCTCCTTGATCTGCCTGGTCAGATTGGCAAGTTGTGTGAATTATTCTGGCCCGGCTGGTATAATGTTGCACGGCTTGAGCGACCGGCTCTTCCATCAGCCACAGCCGGAACATCTAACAGAGCCTCTACATTTTGCTCTGCTATACAAAAGAGAGCGTCAGTGTCTTTTAGTATTTGCTCTCTGGAAAGATAATACTGTAGCATTTAGTGACTTAAAATGCAATCCCTATCAGTCGATTCATCCTATTCTCGCAGTCTATCTCATCCATCTCATGTCACTCCCAGCCCAAACAGCTCTGGCTTGTCCGGTTCTGTGGCCTTTGTTGGTTGCTTGCTAGGCCGAAGTTGCGGCTGTCCGGCAGCGCAGCACTCCAAATGGCCTCGTTATTGTGGTGAAGGGTCGGTCCCAGGAGAGCAGGAACCTCCACACATCAGCCAATCTAATGAAGACTGGGGACACCTGGCGGCCAGGCTCCTGCCTCACTCCCTCTCAGCGTTGGGATTCCATGTCTAGTAAACATCACGCGCCACCTCAAACGCTGCCAATAGAGACTTTTCTTAGGAGTTCATCTACAGCTCTCGATGCTCTCTGTACGGCAGCCATACCCCGGTGTTCAGCATCAACCTACGGACCCCGGGACCCCTGAATAGTTTTCGCCTCATGAAATCACAGCTGCACTTCCACTGTTCCGCCATGAGGTATCCCCATGCAGGGGCTATGACTGCAGCTGCCAGCTTCACCCCTGCTGCTAATCACCACCAGCCCAGATACAGTCGTACAGGGCTACGCTAACGGAACAGCAATTTTGACCACCGGTCCTCCCACAGGATCTTCCGGTTTGCCAAAATTCTACACGTGGAACACGCAATTCAATCCATGCCGGCGGGGTGCAGTTCCTACTTCCCTGGTGTCTCTGATGCTCCTCGTTCCTCGCAAGCCTACCAAGGATCACCATCAGATCAACGCCGACAGCCCATCTCCAGCTCCGCCTTCACCTATGACTCTTTTATTTTGACAAGTTATTTCTGCTAAACTCTTTGTCGCAGCCCCGAATTTCCAATCCCACTGCGAATGAAATGACGAGGCCGCCGTATGGGTGCCCCGCCCCTACGAAGCTGACCCAACGACTCACAATTTCTTTGTTTTGCGGGACAGGTCTTTCCGCGTGGGTATTTCCGGTGGAAATCCGGCCTCTGCTAACTCTATCAATTTTATGACCAATAATAAAATGGATGAGAGATTCGCTTTCACAGCGCCTGGTGTTGCTGCGGTGAAAGGGCACAGATCCCACCGTCTGCCTGAACAATCTGCCTGCTCAGTCTTTGTTCTACCCCAATGTAGCCATACCACTCAAAAGTTTCTCTTTGTGGCCGTGATTCCATGTACAGTGGCTGGCGTGAACATGGTGGGCCGTCTGATTACCGCGCCAGACTCTGTGTATAAAACTCCCCTATTCCTCCCGTTCGCTTCCCATCCCCATCTGACACCATACACACGTTTGACAGCCAACCACATTATTCATTCGAAGTTTTACCAACCATCATGTCTCATATCACTGCTCCCGATTTCTTCATCCTTCGAGGTGACCCCCCGCCAGCGACCAGGAGTGAAACCCGGAGTATCACCACGCAGCTGATTGATGAGCTGAGACGCTCTCTGCGCAAGCACCAAATGCAGGACCACAAGTTTCCTCGCCCCGCACAGAATGAACAACAGCAAATGGTATTATGCCTCCTCTCCCAAGCAAACCCCTTTCGAGATCCATGCTAACTGTGAATGCCATTCAAAGGCCGATTTTGCTTTGCGAGTGCTTCAGATCCCGAAGACAGAGACTACCGCAGTTCCCGACCTTGAATGTGACGAATCGACGATTCGTGTCGCAATCACCGTCTACGAAGCTATCAGAAAATCGCATCTTGTCCCAACCCCCGACCGTTACCTTTGGAACATTTTGACCCGCCACGATGCCGCTCTCGATGAGGGCACAGTACGAGAAGCTTCGATTTTTATTTCGAGATTTTCCACAGAGCCCGCCATGTGGTACATCATTACCCCGGAAGATATCGTCAATTCATTTGACGTCTACAGGATCCTGTATGATCACTCGAGGCGTGCGGGATGAGGAGCCTGCTAGGTATCAGACAATGGAGGGACGGACTGGTAGAAATGGGGCCGATCCTACATCAGCTCTACATCATGCAGCAGTTTTTTCAGAGGTAATGAGTGATGAAAGAACTTGGATGTAGGTTGGCGACCTGTCGATTGGGTCGTTTGACAGGCGGTTTGGGCAGAGAAAGGCAGAGAATGCATTTGCGTAAACCACAAAGCATAATTATTTCCGATCCATTTTCCAGTTTTTCTTGTGCAAATCGTTTCCTCCTCACGTTAAGGTGACTTCCATCAGTGTGTGATGGTGTTGGACTGCAGATGGACCCATTGCATCGGAAATATACATACCTACCTAGGTAGGTAGGTAATATCCCTCTGTAAATACAAATAATCCGAGGATTTCCAAGTTACGTCAAGCCACAAGCCACAAGCCACAACAATCGAGTCGCCCACCTACCGCCTTTTCCCACCTGGCTCTATCTAAAGGATCGAAAAACACAAAATGATTTTCCTTCTCTTCGTCTCTCTGACCCAGCTGGTCAGGTCCAAGTTCGTACTGCTACATTTAATGGGCGGCAAGTCGGTCGCAACACAGTTTGATTGGGTTTGGAACTGAGTATTAGCAATACTGTTAGGATAGGCTTAGCGGATCTCATATGGCTCCCCTCTACCTCTAAAGTCATAATAGTAGCATAAGAGAACTCATCCAGTGTAAATCCCGGCGGAAATAAATTTCGTGAATCTCGCTGTACCGCCAACAAGGCTTCACGACTATGTGGCTGGGTTGTACCATTAATGGGCCTACTGATGTAGACCGTGCTAAGAAATTAGTCAAAGCGAGGGTGGGTCCGCTTCTAGGCGTATAAAATGCTCGACAGACCGTGAACTTTTTCACGGTCATTCCTCGACTCTTCATTCTTCTGACCCCCAAGACTTCCCTCAATCCATTATGGCCGAGTCAACAACCTTTCGATCGTCGGCCTCTATGCTCTCCTGGGACGAGGATCGCTCTAGAACCGACCTTCCCCGCCTTACGCCTGCGACCGTTAAGATGCGCTTGCCCGAGTTATCGGCCACCGTTACAAGTCACTATTGCATGATCTATCTCCCCGCCGGGCTCCACCATGAAAAGGATGGTAATGCAGAATTTACCTTCTCAGACTTTGTTGAGGCTGAAGACTTTGGTGGCCTCTCTGGGAGCTTCATTGCTCGAGGAGCAGGGTCCTTCGACACCAGCCGCTTTCTCGTTGAAGGGCAATTCGACATCGTTCCTGGTACAGCTACGGGGGAGTTGGCAGATTTATTTAAGAATGGTGGATTTGGTAGCTTTAAGTCGGATGAAAAGGAGCCATCGAAAGTTGTTTATGTATTCAACACCACCACCTAAAGCGACAACCAAGCGTCATCGAAGCTCAGCCACACAGTAGGACTTGGAACTTATCTTCAATTCAAAGCCCTCCCAGGGTGCTCTAGCTCATTTCAATCACTTGCCATTTTCTCTAAGACGACTGGTACCCCTTGGAAATAATAAACATCTCTGTTCTCGGCCGGATCTGTATTGTCTTCTCCAGTAAGGATATACCCCTAAGCCTAGCGTAAAATCCACCCGCGCATGCACCCTAGCTCCTACAGCGATACACCCACTGTAGCCACCTTCTAGCTATAGAGACCTTTAGCTATAACGACCTTCAAGCTGCAGTGACTTTCCAGTGCAGCGGCCTTCCAGCAGCGGCCTGGCTATCTAGGAGGTCCCTGTGAGAGCGTCGGTCTACAGTTGGTATTTATCAGTAGTATCCTGATTTAGTAGGCGGTCAAAATATAAAACAAGGATACTCCTATTTTGATCAGGTACACAGGGAGCCGACGTTTTCGCACGGGGTCAATCTAGCGGATAACTAAGGAAGCGCTGATCTCGGGATTAAATACATACTTAAGGGAAAATTCTCGCTGGACTAACTTAGATAATTAGCAATGAAGTTATGTATTAAGGTCTTGATTATCGTCAATTCAATCAGCCTAAATTGTCATTATTTCATCGTACATTTCGCTGTGTGTAACATCCTGATCCACAAGAGCTTAACTACGCCTCCCCATAAGCTACCCTCTACCCTCTATATTTCGTCGCCTCAGTCGCTTCCAGCTCGGAATACACAGCGAATTCGTATAGTTTCTCCATAAAACTGAGGGTGGTTGGGCAAAGTTTATTCGTCGAGATAAGTCTTCTGATATCCAGTGCATTGAGTTCGCGGATGGCTTTTTTGGCAAATAAGCTGAGTAGTGTTTTATCCCGGTTCGGTGTAATGTTCAAACTGCACTGTTGTCTGCAAGTGCAGAATGCGTTCAGGTTAGCCCCCTTACCTCCCAGTAACGTCAAGTACGGAATACCAGGTCGGAGGATGTCGTCGTCAACGCTGAAAGCCAGGCGCAAAGGATGGACGTACTTCGCGATTTTGACATTTGGGTCTGCACCCCTTTTCAGCAAGGCCTTCAAGATCCTCTTATTGTTCCATTCCGCCTTTTGTCTTCTTGCCAAAGACCACGTCTTAAATCCGATATCAACTCGGGACGTACGCATCGCCGTCTCTAGCGGCGACTTGAAGTAACCGTAAGTATTCGTATAGTCGGGTCCTTTTGCAAAGTCGGGATATTTCTTGATGATCCATTTAACGGCAGCAACCCTCCTGTATTCGATAGCCACATGGATTGGACGACAGTGTTGAGAGAAGTCCACATCCAGGTACGTGTGAGTGAGTTGCCAAGTTTTGTCCATCGGCGCGCCGGCTTTTTCGCATCTTTCCAGCAGTTTGATGTCGCCCTTCTGCGCCCCGATAAACAGGGGAAGCCAATTGATGCGCCGGCCACTCTCCTTGTACAACTGCTTGTCCAATGAAAGATTCAGTCTTCGTGATGTATTCGCAATATTCCTCATGTCGTCAATCGAATCAAGGTACGAAAAAATGCTGAGGTGAAGCTCAGCTGGCAAAATCGACAACCTATCTACCTTGTCTAGGGCTGCTACCTAGTTAGCTCTCTGCAGAAAAAGCGACGGGGCTCCGTACATTTTGCATGGTAAAATGGTCGGGGTTTTGGGTCACCCTATTGTCATGTCAGCCTATGGTGAGATCCTGGTGAGTTCATATAACCTCTTACATCATATGCCCTTTCACGCTGGCGTTGATGCATTATATTCATCTGCCAATTGCGAGACATCTTTTATGACAGCACCAATTTGTGTTTGTGTGTGTGATCTCATACCTTTGTTCTAAAATCTGTATTGGCGTTTTTTGTCAAGGTAATGAAACTAAAACCAACAATACAGAAACGTATGCAAGTTTATATGGCCATTTGATGCGTTATGGCCCCAAATATATTGAAATTTCGTTCAGATTGGTTTAGGAGAACAGGATACTTCTCAAAGAGTGTGCAACAAACAACCTCCTCGGTTGCATTGTCCCAGGTTGCCCGTTCTGGAGCTTTGTTCTGCCGCCTACCTGAACACGCCCACATCGTCTTTGTTTGGCATCACACTATATCTCATTCACGAGAGACGGCAGCGTATAGGCGGATTGTGTGCGGTCATTCCAAGCCTCCCGATGACCGTTCAGTCGCCGGATGCATCTATGCCTCGGAATCGGAGCTGTACGAATCTGTGGGTCCGACCAGATTTCGGCTCCGTCGCCTGATGGTCACATGGTGATGGGCAGCTCGCTCGAATATTAGCGCTGTGGCATCCACACCGTCTTTAGCACGTGGAGTGATGCCAGGATCCCACGAGACTCGCAGAGAATGCGCAACGCGCTTTTGTTTTTTCTTGGGTCCGGTACCATGATGTCATTTATTCCCGACCTGAGTTCGAGGATTGATGTTTTCTGGCGTCTCCGTACGAAAAAGCACCGAAATTAGCGCTTCTAGCTCGATGAGAGTCATTCACGTCTCAACAACATCCTCCTGTTACAACGAACGAATTAATTCCCAAAAATACAAGCTATTAAAAGATCCAATGCCAAAACACCCTATCTTCCTGCTTGAATTGAGAATTTTAGTCCCGCTCGGAGTTTCGTGATAAGCCGGTGTTTCGACGCAGGTCTCGCCACTCCACTTGGCGCATGTGATCAAGCCTCTCAACTGCTTCCTCGGCAGCTGTAAAACTCCGTTGCCGACTTGAATGATCTGACCGTGATGACGAGTAATGGGGCTATTCGTAGAGTCATGGAGGGGAGATGCGTCGTTATAAATATCCTCACTTCATCGCGAGTGTACACGGGATCAGCACACAACTCATCATCTACAATTGTTTCAATCCATCAATCATTCACAATGTACTATAGCCGAGGCAACTATGAAGCTTTTGCTCGACCTTTCAAGCCCGAGGGAATCGAGGAAAAATCGGCGTGGATTGTCGGATCCGGCCTGGCCGGCCTCTCCACTGCCGCATTTCTGATCCGAGATGCCCAGATGCCTGGCAAAAACATCACCATCTTCGAGGAATTGGCCATCCCCGGCGGTGCCCTGGATGGAATTGAAGAACCCGAAAAAGGATTCGTCATCCGGGGCGGCCGGGAGATGGAATCGCACTTCGAATGTCTCTGGGACCTGTTTCGCTCCATTCCCTCCATCGAAGAGAAGGACGCGAGCGTCTTGGATGAGTTTTATTGGCTCAACAAGCGAGATCCCAACTACTCCCTGCAGAGAGCTACTATCAAGCGCGGCCAGGATGCCGAAACCGGAACGGCCTTCACGTTGACCGAGAAGGCGCAAAAGGAAATGATCAAACTATTCCTCGCCACGAGAGAAGACGTCGAGAACAAGCGCATTGATCAAGTTTTTACCGAAGACTTCTTCAAGAGCAACTTTTGGCTGTACTGGCAGACCATGTTTGCCTTCCAGACTTGGCACTCGGCGCTGGAGATGAAGCTGTACCTCCACCGATTCGTCAACCACATCCATGGCATGCCCGATTTCTCAACCCTCAAATTCACAAGGTACAACCAGTACGAGTCCTTAGTTCTTCCCCTTCACAAGTGGCTGGAGGATCATGGCGTCGTGTTTCAGTTTAGCACCGAGATTGAGGATGTCGATTTCGACGTCACCGGCGATGACAAGCAGGCCACGCGTATTCACGGAATCAAGGCGGGCGAGAAGTTTGACAAGGATCTGGGAGTCAATGATCTACTATTCATGACCATTGGATCTTTGACCGAAAATTCTGGCTTGGGAGATCAGAATACGGCTGCAGCGCTTCATGAAGGCGACGCACCGGCGTGGGATCTCTGGCGCCGCATCTCATCCAAGCACGACGAGTTTGGACATCCGGATGTCTTTGGCGGCAACATACCTGCGACGAAATGGCAGTCGGCTACAGTGACCACTCTGGACAAGCGCATCCCCGAGTATATCCAGAAAATCTGCAAGCGAGACCCGTTCAGCGGCAAGGTGGTGACGGGCGGTATCATCACAGTCCGCGATTCGGCCTGGTTGATGAGCTGGACTGTCAACCGCCAACCCCATTTCAAGAACCAGCCAAAGGACCAAATTATCGTGTGGGTGTATGGCCTACTCGTTGAGGAGCCCGGTGACTACGTCAAGAAGCCGATGCAGGAGTGTACTGGACAGGAGATCACCCAGGAGTGGCTCTATCATATGGGAGTTCCCGAGGAGGACATCCCAACCCTCGCCGCAGAGGCAGCCAAGTGCGTCCCCGTCATGATGCCGTACGTCACGTCCTTCTTCATGCCTAGAAAGGCAGGCGATCGACCAGCTGTTGTGCCAGCTGGTTCAAAGAACTTTGCCTTCATTGGGCAGTTTGCCGAGACCACGCGCGACACCATCTTCACCACCGAGTACTCGGTCAGAACCGCCATGGAGTCAGTGTATCAGCTCGCTGGCGTCGATCGTGGCGTGCCCGAAGTCTTCGCTTCAACTTACGATGTGCGGGATTTGCTCAAGGCCACCTGCCATTTGCGAGACGGAAAGGAGCTTGCCGCGTGGCTGCCGGAGCGCATTCGTCAATATCTTATTCACAAGCTGGAGGAGTCGCAAATTGGACAGATGCTGCACGAGTATCACCTTGTTTAAGAATGGAGTATTTTGTTGGAGCGCATCATTGGGGAGAGAATTTCGAAGACAGTTGGGTACAGAAAATGAATGACCAGCCGGACCAACGCGGTTGGGAGTGGTGAAGCGGATCTATGACCAAGATTATTGACAAGCATTTCATAGCGTAATTTCTTTAGACGCATTAGGAATTTCATTGAGTTGTTTTTCTTACCGACTTCGTTTATTTGCATTCACAAATATCAAGTGCAGTAGTGTCTTCACCATTTTCGAAGTGATGGCATCACCAACCCAACCGCCAAGACAATCCAAGCGGTCGCTTTTCTACCTCGGTTGATCCTTTGACCAACAATCAGCCTATAGAGTGGCCAAGATCTCTCCACCTGCTTAAATGATAACATGGTTGCAACGGCCGGGAGTGAAAGCCCGATCAGGAAGGTCTAGGGTCTCCCCCCGCTTAACGTGGTATCTGCCGAGATGCGCCTTTTCAGGGGCATGGTCGGGGGAAATAAAGCAAGTGGACGAATAGAGTTTATATCGTGTCATCAACAGATCATTTGGCGCTTATGAGCTTCTTAAAGGGTCTTTCAGCGAAGTTGCCGCCGCTAATTGGTGCTGCTCCGAACCAGCCAGCTTCCCTTTCGGGACAGCAAGCATACGATCGACCATAGCCTAAAGGCTATATGAGAGCTAATTTGTGAGCTTTATTGATGGAGAACGGCCGGCCATAGCTCTGGCATATGGGTATCTCTATCAATCCTAGTAATTAAAGTACCAAGTCGTGAGTCAGATAGATAGAGCGGCCCGTGGCTTTCGCATCTTGATCACATTGCGTGCTGCTTGGCCTAAGCTCTACCGCCAAGGACCAAAGATTGCGACATGCCCCGCCTACAAGAGTGCGTAGTTGTCTTGGCACATTGTAGTCGATGCTTCTCGTGATATGAGTGGACTGCCTCAGATCACAGGGACTCTTAGCACGCATACCTAGTCGGGTGCGCATGGATCGGCCCCAATCGTCATCGGCGTTAACAACCTTATCAGAACTAAGCGCTCCCTAGCTCATAGCATTTCGATATAGGACGATACCTTTGTCGCCAGCAAAAGTGGCCCGTCTTGGAAGGTTGGAACTTCTCTTTCCTACTTCAGCGGCACTGGTGACCCGCCAGGTGGGGGATCCTCATTGCCCAGGCCTGCTATATCCCGGTTTGTGATCGGCTTTTGGTCTCGATCGCACGCCTCCCGAGCGGGAGACCCTAGATCCTAGTCGCAGAAGCAGAAGTTCCTAGCCCCGCCGATGGAGGCGGGCTATCTGGTATCCGGCACCGACCTTCCCTAGGAGAGTGAGTTGACAAAGTTCCGAACGTATGGGGAAGCTCAATTGGATCGTGGAAGAGCAGACTGATAGTATGGGGGTAGCAAGGAAGATGGGTTGTTGATATTGAGTATTTAAAGGTATCGTGATGGCCTACAATGACGATGAAAACCAGGCGAGCTCATTGCTACAATCCTCATCACCATCTATTCCCTAGATAACCCC
This sequence comes from Ilyonectria sp. MPI-CAGE-AT-0026, assembly GCA_020744155.1. NCBI lineage: Eukaryota > Fungi > Ascomycota > Sordariomycetes > Hypocreales > Nectriaceae > Ilyonectria > Ilyonectria sp. MPI-CAGE-AT-0026. The sequence goes on along the minus strand of JAGPNQ010000023.1, from coordinate 493,081 downwards.
ATCGTCCTTGAAGCATTTCGCGATGATGCGCTCTCTCCTCATGCTAGGCCTTGCTGGGCTAGCAGTCAACAAAGCCCAAGCTCACCCGGCCAGACGCCAACCCCAGGGTGCCGCACTAGGAAAGCGAGGCATTGATCTGGATTCCTTCAGACTCCCCGAGCTTTCCGAGTATGTCGCCAATGAAGAGGTGGTTGCAGACCCAATCATGACTATCTCCAAGCGAGAGACCTACGTTGAGACGGCCGAGGACCTGGTCAAGTCTGTTGCTGATGGCGCAACCTTCCGCCTTGTCGAGGACCACTACGTCAGCTCCAACGGAATTGCTCACGTCAACTTCAAGCAGACTATCAACGGCATTGATGTTGATAATGCTGACTTCAATGTGAATGTGAGTATTTCCATCAGCAAGAAGAATAGGCAATTAAGCTAACGTGATGCTAGGTTGCTGCTGATGGCACCGTTTTCTCCTACGGTAACAGCTTCTACACCGGAAAGCTGCCGTCTCCTTTCGCCAAGCGCGACGTTTCGGACCCTGTTGATGCCCTCAAGGGCGCCGTGGATGTCCTCGCCCTTCCCGTTGACACCGCCGACGCGACTGCAAAGCCCAAGGATGACACTGAGCACTACACTTTCACCGGCACCGATGGCACCGTCTCTGCTCCCGAGGCCAAGCTCGTCTATCTTGTCAAGCCTGATAGCAGCCTAGTACTCACCTGGCGAGTCGAGACTGATGTCATGGACAACTGGCTCCTGACTTATATCGACGCTTCGACCAATGAGAAGGTCTTTGGTGTTGTCGACTATGTTGCCGATCTCGCCACCTACCAGGTCTAGTAAGCAACCTAGAATTTCTAATTGTTGAGCTGCAGACTGACATCGTCAACTCTAGTCCCTGGGGAACCATGGACCCTACCGAGGGCTCTCGCTCTGTCGTCAAGGACCCCTGGAACACTGTCACCTCCGAATTCACCTGGGTGTCTGATGGTTCAACCAACTACACCACTACCCGAGGCAACAACGGCATCGCTCAGGTGAACCCCTCTGGAGGAACCGCATACCTCACCAACTACCGTCCCACCAGCTCGAGCCTCGCTTTTGAGTACGCCTACACCACGAGCATGACCGACCCGACTAGCTATCGCGATGCTTCTATCAGCCAGCTGTTTTACACCGCAAACAAGTACCACGATTTGCTCTATCTTCTCGGCTTCACTGAGAGGGCTGGTAACTTTGAGATCAACAACAACGGCCAGGGCGGTACCGGTAACGATTTTGTCATCTTGAATGCTCAAGACGGCAGCGGTACCAACAACGCCAACTTTGCTACCCCTGCGGATGGGTCCCCGGGCCGAATGAGAATGTACCTGTGGACTTACAGCACCCCGAGGAGGGACTGCTCCTTCGATGCTGGAGTGGTGATTCACGAGTATACCCATGGATGTAAGTTCAACCAAACTCTTGTTGCTTGCCGTTGACTTTGACTTTGATATTGATGCTGATGGTGACACAGTGTCCAACCGCCTGACTGGTGGCCCTGCCAACTCTGCTTGTCTCTCGGGTACTGAATCTGGTGGTATGGGCGAGGGATGGAGTGACTTCATGGCAACGGCCATTAGCCTGAAGTCTGGTGACACTCGCTCTACCAACAAGGTCATGGGTGCTTGGGTCTACAACAACGACGCCGGTATTCGGGCTTACCCTTACAGCACCAGCCTAACGACCAACCCTTATACTTACAGGAGTGTCAACTCGCTTTCTGGAGTCCATGCCATCGGAACATACTGGGCCACAGCGCTGTATGAAGTGCTCTGGAACCTGATCGATAAGTATGGAAAGAATGACGGCGATGAGCCTACTTTCAACTCCAGCGGTGTTCCCACCGATGGAAAGTACCTGACTATGAAGCTGGTTATTGACGGCATGGCGCTGTGAGTTGATTCTTCGAGCAGCTATTGAATCTGCTGAATTGCACCAAGAAACTAACCAGGTTATAGGCAACCCTGCAACCCCAACATGGTCCAAGCCCGAACTGCCATCATTGATGCGGATACCGCCCTCACTGGCGGAGCCAACCGATGCGCGCTCTGGACAGCATTTGCCAAGCGAGGTCTGGGTTCCGGCGCCGTTTACAGCAGCACCAGCCGCACGGAGAGCTTTGTGATCCCCTCGGGCGCGTGCTAAGCCTCTTCTCTCGCAATGGAGGCACGAACAAGGGGAGGGGAGAAACGGTCAGAGTGCCGGTTCCAGAGATGGAAGTTGTTATGAATGATGGTTTGATGGTATATACTTCTTAGCTACATTTTGTTTGACCAGATTGTTTGTCTTTAATGTCAACAATTAAACCCTGAAAACCGCCCATCGCGTGCCTAATTGCACAGGCGTTGAAGTTGTGATGTGAAATTCTTCAATGTGTAGCCACATTCAACACTTCGTAGCTGAGAAGCCAATGAGAAGGAGCAACAAGAATTTAAGGGACTAAGAATACTTTTAATCCTCATGGTGACCAGACTATATCTACGATAGCTTAGCAAGACGACCCCCCAATCGAATCGACATGCTAGAAGGGCAACACGATTAACTCTATTCCAAACTTATCCTGAACCCACGTCGCAAACCTAGTGTTCAGCTTATCCACAAAAATGCACTTCTCGTCCAAACTCGGCGTATTGAGCACTAACCACGGCGAACACATGCACGCGGGCGGACTGCGTGGCCCTCGGGGCTTTAGGGTAAATGGGTAGGCGTGAAGTTACCAGTCGTTAAAGACAACGTGCCAGCGAAGGGTCTCCTTAGTGACACACTGGAGGGAGTATACTAGGAGTCCTTGGCGGAGCGAGGGGATTTTGGTGTCCGGGTGTGTCGAATGCTGTACGGGCATTATTGATGGCCCATTTGCTGCTATTTCTTTTGGTGTTGTTTTCGTACTTGTCCTTCACCCATGCCATCATAAACGATGTCTTCGCCAACGATCAGATGCACTTGAGAGAATTTCTGAAGAGGCGATTGCAGTTGGCTATTCAAAACTACGACTTGGAGTCCTCAAAATGGATTTGCAGATGGAAAGACTTTATGCTTCACGCAAACAGGCACTTGCATATAGGGTCGACTCTCAAGATGGAGTTGCAGGTCGGTCTAGGGTAGGTGCGGCGCGAATGCCAGCCGAGACGCGAACGCAGGGATGAACAAGTCATATTTAGAGCGGTAAAGGAGCAACTCATGTATCCACAATGCGCAGCTCAACATAGTAGAGAAATTAACATGTATCCTACTTGAGTGTAGCGAACACAGGATATGGGACACGTTATGAGCTTCAATCGAAATCTCAACCTCGCATTGTGAGATTTACCCTATACTCGAGTCTGGTCGAGCCGAAAGACAAGGTGACTTGTCGAAACGGGTTAGTCAGATGGTGACTATGGTCGCTATATATATCTATATGGAGCAATTGTCAGTTCTTTTAGGAATAGTGCTTGTGTAAGATTAGTCCGGTGGCGCGCTATTGATCTGATAGCGTTAGTCTCACGTCAGCTAAGGTAGACTCGGCGACTTGGGGAGTTGGACAAAGGATACAAATATTTTGACGGCGCCGTCGATCTTGACCGCTTGGTGATACCCTCATTTTGTCGAAACTTTGGTAAAATGGCGCTCTACATCTGCGATGGCTGCGTTGAAAACATAACTAGCCGAAAATGTCTGGCTGGGTTACCAATATTGCTATGATTAAGTATGACCTGTGCGCTAATTGTACCATCCTTGGAGTCGTGACTGCATCTCACTCAGCAAGCCACCAAACGACTCTCCACGGAACAAGTGGCCAGGGTTTGACACCAGTGACACAGTCAGTCCTGGCATATGTGGCTCAGGCTTCCACGGCTGCATCCAGTCAGCCGTGGACTACGCAGTTTGACCCGAACACCCATGAGACGAAGCTGAGCTTCATAGATTTGACAATTTTTGGTTGCCTAGATGCGGATAAACTCGGGTGTATGACGCCGGATGGCCTCCTCCTGTATGGCTATTTGGGATTACTCGCTGGACGTCAATTTTTGGGAGTCAAGGACGTAGTTATGACCCAGCCGGCAGCTTTAACTAATGAGCCCAGGGAAAAATGCATTGCACAAGGCAAAGGGTCCCCACAAGGAGACTGAGGCCGACAAATTTCTCCAAGGAGTCTATGATATATTTAGGATTGACTACGTTCTTATGCATCGCCACCCTGTTGATAGCAATTACGTGAGGACAAGTTCGTCGACAGCCTCAAACCACAGATGCCGATGGTCACGCGTAGAGGGTTCATCAAGCTGTGGAAAATCGATACGTATGCTGACCCGGATATGGTATCTGAGATGGCAAACATCTTGGTCCATCACTACCAGCCTGCTATTTGGAGAGAGCGCGGTGATATACCCAATCGGTGTTTCTCATGGAGCGAATTGTATACCAGGTTCTCCACGCCTCCAACGCTCAACCTAAGCACATGACCCCCTCAATACCACCACGGCCACACCCAAGCCCCTCGGCTCAACCGCAAAGCCTCCCGTATGGTCAGCCAAGGCCACCAGCGCGGCGTCTAGAAGAGACGGGCCCGACCGGATATCGGCGGAGGATTCGGAGTCTTGGGAAGTCCGAGAAGCGTGCAAGGAACTGGAGGAGCTCGAGCAGAGATACGAACGGGAGTTGGAGGATACGCGCCGAGCAAACGAGTTGGAGCACATACGAGCCCAGCAGGAGATGAGCCGTGACGCGTTGCAAAGCATGGAGCGGATGAGCGATGTGATCAGCCGTATTGGACAGGACACGGACTGTGTTAAGGAGCGTCGCTATTACTAGAACAGTGAAGATATACTAGCGTGAGACGTTGATGGCAGTGCAAGATATTAGCTGTGCCGCTGTCTTGTCCGGTCGCCGATCAAGTTGCGGAGAAGACTACGACGGACTGGTAAGAATCCCCGCCAGTCGTATTTAGCATTGCTTGACATTGGATTATTCGTATTTTTAGCCCACGGACTGGATTCAGTTTATAACGGGCTGCCCCGTAATTAATTTGAGCCTGGGGCCCTCTGTGGCCAGGGAGGCAGCCGAAGGTTCCGAGAAGCTAACCTAATTGTGAGCGCGGTCTCACGGGGGGAAGAAATGGAGAATCGTGTGCTGTTACGATTGCTGAACGGGGCGCTGCCAAGGTGTATTGTCATGCACCGAATTAATGGCGATGGCAGAGAGGTGTTGGGAATGTTCTGTTTCACAAACAGTGGGCGCGGCCTTCTTAAGTTGGAGCCAACAGGCAAGCGGTGAGTATTATTAGCTGTGACCATCCAACAGCTGCTAGGTTTCAAGATGATCAGGTACCTTTCCTTGCATGCATCCCTGAGACCAAATGGCGTCTGAGTATTTGTGGCTACGTACCGAGACGCATCGCCACGGGGCGGATACTGGGGGCCAAGCCATCACATTTGACACAGCGCTCTGGAATGGAACCGTCACCGATCTCATCGGGGCTGGTTCGTCGTCGGCAGCCAGACTTGATGCAGGGTCTCACAGGATGCGTTGAATCCATGGGCGTTCCTCATTGTCGGGGAGCTTGGCATCTTGTTTGAGGCCATCCCTGCCACACGCACTGTGATTGATGTGTGAGGCAAAACAAGACCAGGAGGTTGCAGAGTGTCACAGCAGCGCGCGTTTGATTTGTAAACATGTTTTCAGGAGACGGATGCCAGACGCCCAATGGAGGACAGGGAGGTGAGAGCCCGCTCACTACTTGTACGTAAGTTTAGCACGCCTTAGTTGACACTTGTGCTCTTCTAGGGCATGGAATCCTTCTCGGCCGCGTCCAACCGAGGCCGGAATGATCCCCTGTAGCGCCATGGAGTAGGCCTGCAGCCACCGGGCGCCTCGGGCTGCGGCCCTTTCACGGAACGTAGCGTCGCATTCCCCGCAACGACGATCTTTGTGGCGACGGACGGCAATGAATCCGGACGAGGAGAGAGGGAGAGCAGAGATAAATGGCTTGGGTGGACGGGCGGCTTGCAGTTATTGTTCTTGTATTGAGCTGAACCCGCGATGGGTTCCTCGAATCAACCCTGTTCCGCAATTCCCCCCCCCTCGCAGTCCAATATGCAAGACACGTTGGACAAGCGCTCAGGATGACCACGCCACCGCAGCCGCTTTTCCGAGGAGCCCGAGTATCCTCTCGCTCACTGTCACCAGGCCTTGATCCTTGATCCTTAATCCTTGATCCTTTGGCCCATTCATCCCTCCCCGGTCATGCAGGCGTGAAACAATGAGATCATGGACGCTCCGCCCTGGCCAACAGCTGGCTCCAGCCCTCTTTAAGCGCGAGCCAGGAACCACTCGAGTGATCCGAATTCCGAATGCTTGTCTGCTCGCCTCCCTGAGCTAATTCTGACCCTCCCTCGCTACGCCGACACCACGCCTGAAGCGGGCCATGACCGCGGGTGGGCTGGCGGTGGATTCTTCCCAAGGGGCTCAGCTCGTGTTCTCGTCGAGTCCTTCTCCTCTGAGGCCAGTTCAGCAATTTGGGGAACCCTGAGACCGTCTCGCTAAACAGGGAATCGCGGCGTTGGTGTCGCACATTCGCTTGTCCTGCACCGAGTATACGAACGGGTAATATAGAGCGACCCCCTTAACTTATGCCTGCTTCGCCCTCGACAGAACAGGACAGGACGCACGAGAGCGCACTAAACCCGGCCCTGAATACGAGCTTACAACACACCCGCGACCGCCACCGTCTTGCTCAGCCCTGCTGGCACTTTTGATTTCTGACACCGTGACAGCTGGGACGAAAATCGTGGCCGGTGACAGGCCGTGTCGTACTTTGGCGCGCCCCGGGTCTCCAGTTGGCCCCCCCCAGGCACGCGACATGTTGCCTGTTTTATTCTCCGATGCTCCCCATGATGCGCTGCGTGCTCCGTTTAGCTTGGTGTTTTTCTGGTCCCTTTCTGGTCCCCTTGTTCTCTCCCGTGATCCCCTTTGATCCCCTTGCTTCCCCTTTGCTGCTCGGATCACGCCGAGAATAAACTTAATCGCATGTCCAGATCTGTCCTCGATGGATCTTTGCAGCGCCGTTCTTCTTTCTCATCTTTGCCGGAGCCCGATAGGATGTCTGCCGCTTTCGTTCCCTACTGCTTCTCTGTAATCGTCGTCTCGCTGGCATTTACCAAGCTGGTCCACCTGTATATCCACGCCGCGACCGTTTCCACAGCTTCCTTCATCCTCTATTTGCCTTCCTTCCTCCTCCCCGATGCACTTGTCATCTTTACCGCGCGGCTGGTGTTCCGGCGAGAGCGGGGATGGCTCTCGTTTGCGCTATGCGTCGCTGGGTGTTTAATGGCGTATGTGCAGTGCTTTTAGTCCCTTCCTCCATCATCCGGTACTGATACTCGACATCTAGGCTCGTTATTCTGTGCGCAGCATCATCACAACTGGGTTTCTTTTACGAGACCGGCAACGAGGTGGAATGGGAAGACGCTGGTAGTTTTGCCCACGATGCCGAAGGACTCAAGGTCTTGATGAGCGGGCTCACTGCCGTCCTGGCATCTGGCTCCGCCATCTTGCTGGTGGCATGGTTCGCAAAGGCGTTTCTATACCGAACCGTCGGCATGTTGTTGGTCGGGATAGGCGCACCTCTTGTCTTCGGTACGTTGATCATCCTCCAATCCTGAACGAAGCAGTATTAATGGCCCTGCAGTCTGGCGATCAGCCCTACGACGTCCCCGAAGCCGGAACTCTCGACCGCGGCGGCGCATCGAGCGCCAGCCGGACTGGAGCGAAGACTCCGAAGACTATACCGACTACGACTCCGACTTCGAAACCGACTCCGGGGAAGCGGTCGCTCTCGTGTATGGCGAAAAATGGATGGATGCTGTTGGCCGCAGCCCAAATTGCTTCCGCCAAACAAGTTCCTGGGTGCTCATCGCCGGCTTCCTCATCTTCCTCGCCATTACAAGCCTTATCCGTCCTTCGATGCCCTACAACCATATATCTACAACACTGCCGTTTCCCCTATTAGACATGTTCCAGCCGAAGCCTGACCCCTGCGCCGAACAGGGTCTCATGAACGATAATGAATGGCCTTTTCCGGAACTTACCAACACGTCGAAATGGGAATACCCGAGCGACACCTCGAGAGGATGGGCGCCAGGGACCAACAATATGGTCGTCAACCGCTATCGAAAATCGATTCCAGATTGGCTACCCGACCCGATTCCGCCTGGATTTTCCAAGTGGGCTTCTCGTTCATCCAAAACCCGCGCTTCCTTGAACGTCACGGCCACAAATAAATTTATTCAATCTGGCCATCCGGCTCACGACGACAAGGTTCTCGAATGCGACTTTCCTGTCATCAATGACACGTTCTACAACCCCGTCGGTGATCCGATGAAGATTACAAATCTCGACAGTGACATTCTGCAAGTTTTGCAAACAGCCCTTACTAACAATAGCGTCAAAATCAAGCATGTTGCCCTGATCATGATGGAGAGTCTGCGAGAAGAACTCTTCCCCATCCAGCAGGGCTCTGATATTCACAGATTCATCATGGAGGCCAACGACGAAGACGAGAGAGACGAGGCCAATGCCCGAGTATCCCGCATGTCGCCGAACGCTGAGAAAATCACTGGCAAGCCTGGCAACTTCATGAGCAGCAACGGGTCGACTTACGAGCCAGATTTGCCGGAATGGAACGACACCACGACGCCTGGGTTTGGTGGAATTAATGTCGTCGGCGCACTCACCACCAGTTCTGTCTCGACCAAGAGTCTAGCTGCCATCCATTGCGGCGCTTGGCCCATGCCCGTCGACAAGTTCGAGGAATCCGAGACGGAGAGCTACCAGCCCTGTCTCCCCCAAGTGCTGGAGCTTTTCAACAGGATGAAAAACAACCAGTCCACCAGCGACTTTCGACAGCAAGAATGGTACCCTGCCTTCTTCCAGTCCGTAACCGACGGGTATGACAGGCAGGCCAAGTTTGATAAAAAGATTGGCTTCAAGAATATCGTCACCAAGACGCGAATCGATAACGATGCGACCGACGACGACGACTTGGAGACAATCAACTACTTTGGGTATCCCGAAACCACCCTCAGATCACACATGGAGGACTACATCAAAGAGGCCAAGGCCGAGGGAAAGAGAATGTTCTTCTCGCATTTTACAAGCACGACTCACCACCCTTGGGCGCTTCCCAAATGGTTCCCGTCCACCAAGTATATGGACACAAAGGGGACGATGAGGTGGCACAAGGACTTTAACAAATATCTCAACACGGTCCGCTTCAACGACGCTTGGCTGGGAGAGATGATGCAGATGTTTGAAGACCATGGCATTTCTGACGAGACGCTCGTTGTCTTTGTAGGTGACCACGGGCAGGCATTCAAGGAGGATGTCTCCAAGACGGGCACATATGAGAACGGGCATATAAGCAATTTCCGTGTTCCCATCACCTTCAGGCATCCGCATCTCCCTCGAGTCCAATACAACGCCAACGCCACATCGTTGTCCATACTACCCACCATCCTCGACCTCCTCATCAACACTGGCTCGCTCAACGAGGACGACACTGCTGCGGCATCCGACCTCGTGCAAGACTACGAAGGCCAGTCTTTTCTACGCGAGTACAAAGCATCATACAACGGCCGACGCGCATGGAATTTCGGCATCATCAATGCCGGAGGGCGCATGCTCTCGGTGACGTCCGCAGACGCACCGTGGAGGCTCGTCATGCCCCTGGACTCAAAGTCGGTGTACACATTCACCGACCTTGAGAATGACCCCCTTGAGTTGGATCCTCTATTAAAATGGTCGGTGGGGAGTTTATCGTCGTCTGCAAGGCGGAAACATAATAGCGACGCCTCGGAATGGGTTATTGAAGCCGAGGCAGTCGCGCGGTGGTGGGGTTTAGAGCGCAAGCGTCTCTGGGGCTATCAAGGGGAATAAACAGGAGTTTACATAGAAAGGGCATTTCTATAGTCATTTGGGATTGGTAGCGAATTCACATTTCGTTTTCTGTTAACTATACATCTTCAGCACCACCGTGCTACAAAAGATATATCGCTAGTGATAAATTACAGGCTAGATTGACCATCCTGGGAATTACGATTCTAGGCATTGCACTTTGTGTCACGCCAATACACGCTCCCAAGACTGGCCAGTGCTCTTTGTGTATGCTATGAATTGGATGCCGAATGGACCTCTACAAATCCAGCCGAGTTCCTCACTAGTTAATCAGGTGACGGGCAGTTTTATTAGTCGGGGCTGAGATGTGACAGGTTTCTTGCTCTTGTAGTCGCATGGGAACCCATGTTGGTAGTACAGTGGCCGAGGTAGCTGTTACGTTGCATCAATGACGGACCATACCCGAATTGTACAACAAATTGTGGCAAAAATCGGTTGCGACCTCATTAGAGCAAGTTCGTCAGACAGGATACGAGGTTTAAAAACGAGGGTCATGATTATTGACGGTATAGACGCTACTAACAGGGGCTAGCATATTTTAAATGTTCGGTAGAATAATAGGGTTAGGGTTAGGGTTATACTTCAGGTCGTGATAAAATCCTCGACAATACTGTTAAACCTCTCGGGGTTCTCCCAGAACATAAAGTGACTACCTTTCTCCTCAGCAGTAAAAATATAGCTCTTCCCACCAGGTATTTGAGTCGCCACCCAAGCGATACCAGGCGCCGCATTCACGCTGACCTCTCCCGCAATGACAAGTGAGGGGACATGGATCAAGGGGAGGACGTCACGCCAATCTCTGAAGGCGTGGTCAATGACAAGAGTAGCCGCGTTCTTGTCGCTGATCTTCTTGTTCTCAGAGAGAACCCACTCGAAGTCGGCCTCGGAAATAGAATCCGTAAACATGCTCCTGACGAAGGGTGGTGTCTGGGCAGCCATGTCGTTGGCAAGATCATAGACGCCGATCGGGTCAAAGAGAGCTGATACTTGCTTCGCTTGCTCTTCGGTCCAGTGACGATCGGCAGTCAGGATGGAGGATTGATCGACAAAAACAAAGTGGCTAATGCGGTCGCGAGCATCGGGGTACTGGTCCCACCACGCCCATGAAATGGAAGAGCCCATCGAGTGAGCAACGACGCTGACCTCTGTGAGATCGAGCTGGTTCAACAAATCGTTCAAATCGGCCGCGAAACGACTAATGCGATACCCAAAACCCGGCTTCTCAGACTCGCCGTGTCCGCGCATGTCGTACGCAGTGACACGGTATCCGGTCGACGAAAAGTATTCAACTTGCTTTTTCCATACTGCCGCGGTTTGTCGCCAGCCTGGAATGAAGAGGATCTTCTGGCCGGTAAGCGGTCCGCTCTGCGTGTAGTTCAGATGAACGCCATCTTGCGTTGTGACAAGGCCAGTCTCTGAGCACGGCGGTGTTTTGTTGTGTTGCATCTAGCAGATGGATATGATCATGTGTCCGACAAGCTCTTTATATTCTTCCTATCTGAAAGAGGGTCTTTGGTCAGTCTTATAGACGAAGAGACTGATGATGATCTCGGATGACCTCGGACAGTTGAGAGACTCCGGATCCGTCGGAGTCTTTGGCTTCAACTAGCTATTAATAAAATCAAGGAAAAGCTAGGGCTAGGGCTAGGTTGATGACGAGGCTGCTGACAGGGCCGGTGGCGATGGACACCTATGATGACAGAGGAAAACCTTCACAGCCGTCATAACCGCAGAAATCCGATATCCCGATAAACTGATACATGTGACAACGGCGGTATTTTGTTGGGCTTCAAGGAGGCCGCATGAAGCCCGTGGAGAAAGCTGGTAAGCAACAGAAGGAGCTTCATGTCGATTTATAGGGTGCCGATCTGTGATGACGGCTGGTAGATATGTTGTAGCATGGGCACCTCGATTCTTGGTCCGCCTAGATTCGGGGGCGTCACCGTATAAGAAACCGTGAGGACGGTTAATAACCATGGCCTAATGATGACATTGCAGATTCACTTGGCTGACGACACCGTTAGTCATGGCAGATATTCAAGGTCCCCTGCTCATGCAGCTGAATTCATGCATTGGCGACTTTGCTCCGCAGGGGTGATCACCTTTGGCTCTTCAGTGATGACAAGAGTGGTATATGGGTGGTGACGGTTCTGAGATGGACTGCTCTGGGCGATCCCCAACAATTTTAAATTCACACGTATTTGCAGGGGCATCTGTTGAATATAGCCATCGATCTTGCTCGTTTCGATAGTCCTAAATACGAAGACCTGTGTATTCCAGTTTGAAAGGGGGGGCACATCAGGTTTTTGGCGAACTTCTTGGGCTTAGCGAAAAATGTCCTGCAACGGAAAGATGAGATGATTATTTTGATATGATACTCTATTGGGCCATCGAGCAGGTGCAACGCTGCGCGTAGCGTCCTAGTTTAAAAAGAAAACAGCGTTGTTTACACAAGAGAAGACACACTTAACGGTGCCATTGATTAAATCAAAGGAATCAACTAATTCCGTAACTGATGAGTATACTCCAGCCCCCGTTGGCAAAGAGAGATAGTGTAATTAGGAAAACATTCAGAGCCGTGAGTGCAATTCTCTTCCAGTCCAAGAATAGACAGCCCCAGTTCAAATGGAACCAAAAGGTGGCACTGAAACCGTAAGTAAACCAGGAAACGGCAGTAGCAGAGGTAATAAACAAGGTCGAATCAAAGATGGGTATGGCATTAGAAAGGATAAGAACGACAACCTACAAAATGCTGCTTAGCTTGAGGACGGTGAGGGAGAAATTGAAGTCCCGGGACGGGTTGATCATTTCTGCCATGTAGGAAACTAGTAAAATTGGCGGCATAGGCGTAGACGATTTTGAGGCACGTGTTGAGGCTCTCTCGGAAGGTTGGGTTTCCAACAATTTCAATCTTCCGGTCCCACCCAGCCGGCGCCTTTGCAGGGCCGGCGACAGCTAGACTGATCGAAGCAATGCCGACAACAATAAGAACGCTGGTGGCGTTTGTAATGTCATACATAAAGACAGATTTCATCATCCGCGGAATACAGAAGGTCCAGAAAACGGCGCATGAGACAAACGTAAAAACAACAGAACATGTGGCGTGGTCGCTAATAGAATTGAAAGCAACCGAGAGGCTGACAGCTGGGGAAGTGGAGAAGAATATGAACTGGATGACGTTCATAATACCCGTAAGGATCTCAAATTTCTTGCCACTGGGAACTGCTCACATATCAACCATGTTGACCACGTGGGGTGTTTCCCGTGGAACCGCAGCAGCACGCAGGCCGCGTACCGTGTGAGGCAGTCGATGGCGATGATTCTAGGGACGATTCCGGGGATTTTCATGACAGAGGGCAAAGAGAGCACGCCGAGGCCGATCTGGTTCGTGAATAAGATCATAATTGTATACTATCTCCCAAGGGTACGGTAATTCTTGCCGCCCTGACTGAAGATGTTGCTGTTGTCGGCGACTTCAGATGGGACCTCCTAGAAGTCCTCGGCGGGTCTGTAACTGGGTGGTTGCTTTTAGGCCTGGTAGGTGTCGGAGGCGCTTGTTTCTTGAATGTGGTCGAGCATCGTGTTGCTTTCGGTTGTTGGGTTGGAGAATGTCATGGTGATCGTTGTGATTCCCGGTGGGAATTTGATAAACGTGGTCTGCCAAAATGGATAGGTTTTCAACGGACGGGTTGTAGGAGGCGTAATCACAAAGATGTGACCGATCGAAGATGCCTACGTCATAAAAATATTGCTAAGCTGTATGATAAAGGAAGATGAAATAATAACGAGCGAGATCTGTTGGGCGGAAGAACTAACGTGAAGCCAGGTCGTCTGAAGGGCCATATATATACTAGCCGACGTTTCAGGGAGAATTCGAGCCGTGCCAAAGTACCACAGCATGCAACGTCAGCAACGTCAACTCCTAAGGAGCGCGCTACGTCCAGCCAAAGTTCAAGGACGTGCTCCGCGGGTCATAGCCTTGATGGTCTGACTCTAGTAGTGAATCAGGAAGGGAAGTCGAAAAGGATTGCTATTACAGTAGTTGGCTGGCGAACAGGGACTGCCGCCTAGATCCTCTTCAAAAATATCTCTTCTTTAAAGCGCGTTCAAAATGGTCTACTCACGATAGATACTGACGAGCGGGTATGCAACTGGCCAGAGACCGCTCGCTCAACGCTATTCAACCCATCGTTAATACGTATTATTTTTGTTTAGTTTCCTCATGTTTGATCAAGCCTCATGGTATAAAACTTAAATGGACTAAGCTACGCGTAGTTGGACCAATACAATTACGTACACGGCTAAGGTCACAACTAATCGCAGGAGAACATAGGTTCAAATGATAGGGTTGTGGTACATCCAGCTCTGTCTTGAGCCCTTGCATTCAGCCGGCTCACGGACTCTAAAATGCGTATCAGTGCGATGTTTGTCAAATTATGCTTCCTCCCAAGGGTCATTATACATATCTAAAGCAATACCATCGGTCCCGGGTTGATCCTTGAAGACCTTGCAATCCAACCCTTAACATCGGGTTTCAAGGTAGCCGCTCGCAGGTACGCAGTTGACCATTTGCTGGCCATACATTTCTAAACCTGTATTCCATTTAAGATCCCTCTTACAATTCACAACAAGTCCACTGGATTTAATGGACTGCTGTAGCTTCGAACTCTTCCGCCTCTGCTCATTTCTTCTCCTTCAAATCATCGACGAAGCCAAGCGTGTGGCGGTTAGGGTCGCACACTCTCGCCCACTCGAGTAGCAGCCGCCATACGTACAACCGCATGTCTTCCCTACGCAGAGCTGTCTCGGCCCACTCCTTGCCGCGCTCGGCGATGAACCGCGCAGCGACATCCCCTGGTCCATCGCCATCGGCGAAGAAATCCAGCGCGGGATAAAGGTCCTGGAATGTGTTGTCGAGGGGTACGAAGTGTAGCCAGGGGACAATACGATCGTCGTGCCACTCGGTGTAGACAGTGGCCTTGAGTGGTAGGCTGGTTGACCGCAAAAAGCCGCGGAACCGCGCGCTGAAGGAGTTGCCGTCGACATCGGGCAGGAACTTGTAGTAGTACTGCTTCTTCATCGGGATTTCTTTGGAAAGCTGAAAGGCCTTGCCGAACCAAGCGCACTGGTTGGGAGGACACAAGTGGACAAATGCAGTGTCGGCAAACGTTTTGAGCCCAGCGCCCAACTGCCCGTCCTTGATGCGGCGATTGGGGTATATCTCTTGTGAAGGGAGCTCGAAAGTCATTCCACGGGTGCCTTCGGCCTCGGCGTGAGACACGGAGGTCCCGTTGAGCATGTCAACCAGGCGATGCCGTTGGAAATGATGCCAACTGTGCTCCCAAGTATGGCCGCCCGAGCCATCACCACGCCAGATGAGCCCGTTCTTCTTCCGCGCCCACGACGGTCCTAAGCTTTCTCCACCGGAATAGAACTCGCTCTTGCTCAGGTACATGGCGCCCGGGATGAGTATCTCGTTGTTTATGGGGAGCTTAGAACCACCGAACAGGGGTATCAGCTCCTGAGTAGTCGACAGGCTGATGGGCTTCATGAACGAGCCGTGCAGCTGTCGGACATGTGGCTGGAGACAAGGGTCTGTTGCTGCGGTCCTATTCTGGATGAATCCTTTGTAGGCGTAGCTTGGTCTGTAATTCTGCGGGAACTCGGCCGGCCCAGCGTAATCTTTCAACTGCTCTACCCCATGCGCTGGAGTGTCCGGGCCGCAAGCTTGAACGGCGAGGTCCCAGTACTGTTGGTCATGACCAAACCACTTAGGGTCATACGGGCCAGTCTTGCCCTCGTCGATCTTCTGCAGGCCCTCGAATTGGGTCGTCACCTCTTCAACTGCAGGCATCCTCCTCTGCTCCGCCTCTTTTTTGACCAGTTTTGCAACCGTGTCGAAAGGCACGAGAATTCGAGACTCGTCCATGTAGTTTATAGGCATATCGAGATCCGGCAGGTGTTCCGCAAACTCCTTGACCAGGTCTGTCCACAGTTGGAGCCACGGGACTCTGCCAGCGGCGTTGCCCTGCGCAGACGCCGTGCCATTTCGAACCTTGACCACAAAATGCCAGGCGCTGGATCGCCTCTTCAGCGTGTAGTCTTCGATGGCCCAGTACGGGGTCAAGTCCTTGTATATCCTGTCAAAGTAGTCTTCGACCACGACAGCGTTCGTATCTAGCGCGGCCTGGAACCAGCGATCGAACCCAGGCGGTGGGTGTCTCCCTCGTCGGGTGCGGTATTCGGCGGCAGCTGTCTCGAGGTCGGTGATGCGTTTGCTGAGGATCTCATCGTGGCGCGTCCTCGCGTCGAGCATCAGTTTCTGGATCGGGTGCGTGGACCCGCCGACGGGTTGACGGAGGGCGGGTGCATCCCAGAACTGGGTATCGTGCCAAAGGATGACATTGGCGAAGACGAACAGAACCACGACTATGAGGACGACGTGTCAAAGGGCGAACCGTGAGAGCCGCGGGATCGAGTTCCCAAACTTCAACATTGGAGAAGAAAACACATCAAGTCCTGAGATGATTTCTAGAGGGGAAACTGAGCTAGCATAAAAGGGGTGTCACCTAAGGCGGCTCTATGCCCAGTGACCTGATGCAAGAGTCCCGGTATCACCCCACCATTCCAGAAGAGGGAACTGTTCAACTCTGTTGGTGGTCGCGTTGCCTTTTCGTCGAATTAGCCGGCTTGGCCTATCAGATAGGCTGGTGATCCCTGTTCTCGTATCTGCGCATATCCCTGCGCCTTCAACACTGCCTCAAGGAATACCGGGCGGAGCACGGCTGGCAGGGAGCTGAAGGATTGGGGGTTGTACGAATAACCTTCATTTTAAGCCTTAGCCCGCAACACTTATTAGGCCCGCTTTCTTGGCATAGTCCTAACCCAACGATTGTTCTTCATCTGGAAGTCGCCGGCTGGCGCTGGTTTCAGGCGAAAGCTTGAGGCTGCCGGCACCTTCTCGATTGCGTATCAATCACCAGGCAAGCAATGGATGATAGAATGATAGCCCCTAGAAAGCAGAATTGTGTTAATGACAGATCTGAATAATCGTAGGGCTGCCCGAGGAGCTCAACCACCGAAAGTTTGGAGTTTTCGCTTGGGAATCAAATCGTTTTGCAGGGCGCGAGCCAGGGTGCCCTGTCCTTTATCAAGAACCCTGCAGGGCTTGTGTGCAAAACCCTTGCTTCAGTCTCCTTAGTCATCCCTTCGCGAGAGCTCACTGGCAGTGAGATCTCAGTTCTCGGAATCCGGAATAAGATCTTGCGAGTGGGTTTCTCCTCGGAAGTGGTTTTATTAAGGTTACTCAATACCCGGGGGGCTCATACCGACACGCTGGAGCGTGCAAATAGATATCGCACGCTGGGGCGTGCAAATAGACCTTCTCATGTAAGTCACGTAGTATGAGGTATTTGACGGCAAATTGGCCTCAATTGAGGGCCTACGGTATCAATTCAACCTTCAGAGCGTTTCTTCTACTGTGATGGACCCAATTGAAGCTTCCTATCCCGTCTCTGGTGACGCCCTTATGCTTGAGGTTACCCGCCGGCCTTCTATCGTCTTAACTGACGATCCCTTCTAAATTGACGATGCCCGCTTCGTCCGCGGCGATACCTTCTCTGCTGATAATGCCGGTCTCGTCTCTGGCGATGCCTTTCTAATTAACAATACCGGTCTCGTCCCTGGCGATACCTTCTTAGCTAATACCGCCCGTCTTGTTTCTGATGATAACTTCTCGATTGATAATACCGGTCTTATTAATAGTAATACTCTAACTAGAGTCCTCTATATTTTTATTAATAATACCTTTCTACCTGAAGCTTATTACTGCTTATAAGAGGAGCTGAGTTAAGTAATTAATATTTAGATAAAGCTATAAGGTTATATTTTTATACTTAGAAGGTTAATAAAGCTTAATATTAATAAAAAAATTAAGGTAATTTATATCTATAATTATAAAGAAAAGCTCTCTTAATATATAAAGAACTAGTAATAGAATATAATATTATAATATATAGGATATAACTTTTCTATTATAATTAAGGAAAATATAGATAAGACTAAATAGGATTTAATATATTAATTTAAGGCTGAATATAATTAATATAATTATAAGCTAAGTATTAATTTAAAGGTATATTTAATATACTATAAGCTATTAAAGAAAGATAAATTAGTAATTTAATAGCTATTTAAAGCTGGGGTTATTTTATAAAAGATTAGATTTATATTAAAGTTAACTTTAAATTTAATAGTTAAGAGGTTAAATTTCTATAATTATATTATATAAAATAAATAAGAGCTTTTAAAAGACTAAAATAGTATTTATATTCTTATTAGTTAGCTTAAATATAAAGGCTTCTAAAGTTAATTTAAACTTAATTAAGATAATAGAGTTAAGATACTATTATTTATATATCTAAAGTTATTAAAATATTTTAAATTATATCTTAAAATACTTATATTAAATTATACTTATAAGACTAATTAGTATAAGATACTACTTTTTAATATAATTAGTATTAATACTTATAATTATTCTTTTTATATTATATTTATATTTCTTATTAGTAAGAAAAAGAGTAATTATATATAGATTTTTAAATAGCTATAGGGTATATATAAGGTTAATAGAGTAGCTTTTCCCTTTATAATACTTATAGACTGCTATCTTATCTATATAAATACTCTTACTACTCCTTTCTATTTCCCCGAGGTAAATATAAAATTATATATATAGTATATTAATAAAGCAGTTAAAGCCTGTTATAAGTCTATATTCTTCTAAGATAAAAATAAAACTAAGAATTTTAAAAAGTAAAATTAGTTTTATTATAACTAGCTGGAGATTCTTAATTTACCTATAAAAAGTATTTATAATAAGAGGCTTAAGAAATTTAAGAAATATTAGATTTCTATTTATATTAAGAAGGTAGGCTACTTTTTAAAAACCTAGCTAGATTTCTATAAGAAGAGATTTATAAAGATATAAGTCGACTAATACTGCTATTTTAAATAGACTGCTATATTATAAGCTGAAAGTATTTATCAGCTTATTAAAGACTACCTGCTAAATTTAAATAGCAATTTCTTTAAGATATAGAATACTATTAAGCTTATTCTATTAAATTAGCTATCTGAACTTAAGGCCAGTTAGGCTATAGAATATATTAATATACCTATTCGGCTTACTGGAGTATTATATAGTAATATATAAGATTAAATCTTATATTAAATCTTATTTAAAATTAAAACTTAGTAAGAATAGCTTTTAAGTAAACTTTCTATATATATTAGAATCTTTATAAAAATTATAGAGCTACCTTATACTTATATCCTTAAGTATTTACTGCTATAATATTAGCTATTTTAATTATAATATTTCTATTTATATTAGTATCTCTAATAATTAGAAACCCCTCTAGTTATTATTAAGCTAAAAAAGCAGTTTAATTTCTTTATAGCTACTTTAAGACTACTACTATTAAATATATAATATAAGCCCAGTATATTTAAAATTATTAAAAAAGTAGTATAACTAAAAGTACTACTAATATATTTAAAATATTATTAAGTAGGCTATATAATAAGATCTAAAGTATACCTCTAATACTTTAATAGGCTATTAAAGAGTCAGGCTTAGACTGCTACTTAAATTTCTACTCTAACTTAAGCCCCTCCTCCAACTCAGGCTTCTCCTTCTATATATATAGATATACTAATATATATATAGTTTCACTCTGGCACCCGCTTATTATCTTTTTTATCTCTAACAGGATATTCTATAGTATCTGAGATTATATCTAAGATTATAGCCGAAATAATATCTAAGGCTAGAGACTATATAAGAATATAAATAGAAATAATATATAAAATAGCTTACTAACTATCCCCTCCTACTATAATACCAGAATTTTAATTACAGGCTAATAACCCCTATATTATCTTCTAATAGTATAAAATAGCTTAAGATATCTAGTTTAGCTTATTACCTCTAGAAGCTACTAGAAGTAATAAATAATACTACAGGGCTATAGGGCTGCTTCTATAATATAAGAAAGCTAAGTTTATGTCACGGCCCAGGTTGAGACCAGGCGGTCACAACCGGCAGAACCATGACGTACCCACTTTTCTTTCTCCAATCAGGAATGGATCACTTGGATCACCACCGTGATCCTCACGATCCATCATGAAGGATCACTTGGATCACTATCGTGATCCCCGTGATCCCCACAGTATATATACACATTCATTTAGCACTTTCATAGCGATAGCCTCACCAGCTATCAACACACTTGGTTACATTGAATCTACTATTCTACCATTACCAGACCGTGACCTACATTGCTCACTACGACGTCCTGATCCACTCGATCATACACCTCACGCCTCGGACCTACCCTATACCCCTAGGTTAGACCCGACCGTCACAGTTTAACTGGTACTGTAACTTTAAGTATATAAAAAGATAATATAGAAAGAGAGATTAATTTAGGGATTAAAAAAAGAAGGAAATAATAAGTTATCTTAATTAAAATAAAGCTAAGAATAAGAAAATTAAAAGAAATATAAAAGCAGAACTAACAGAATAGCCTTTTATATAATATCAAAGAATACAGTATATTTAGGCTACTACTAAGGTAGATATTATATTACGGGAAGGGAGTTCTACTGGGGGGAAATTCTAGTTATATAAAGCCCTCCTACTAATATTTACAGAATTAATAGGAGAATTAATTATTATATATTATTAGAATAAAAAAAAAAGAAAAAGCTCTAAGTATATATATAGTAACTTAATAGCTTAATATTATAGTATAGTAATTAAGTTTATATAGAAAGTTAAATATACTTAGTAAGGACTTTATTATTAAATTAGTAATTAATTAAGAATAATAAAATTACTGCTTACTCTGCTAAATTTACTAAATATAGCTATTCTAATTAATATTATATATATAAATATCCGAATTTTTAATAGCTTAAATAACTAGTTAGTAGGTAGTTATATTTATAGCTAGAGAGAGCTAGCTTATACTTAGTATAGTATATTCTTATTAATAATATAACTAATCTATAAGCTATAAATAATTATAACTTTATATTAAATTAATATTAGGGTTAGAATATTATTACTATTATTAAAGTTATTAATTTATATATCTAATATATTACTTATCTTTAAGCTAATATTCCTATAGGTATAATATCTTACTTAGAGGCTGACTTTATAGACTATACTAAGTATTATATACTATAATCTCAGCTTAGGAATTCTATCTATATAGAGAATTAGAGGAGGTTAGATTACTTAGTATAGTATATTAGCTTTACTAATATTAAAAACTAAGTAGGTTAGTTACTAGATAAAAAAGACTATAAGGCTATTATTACTAGTTATTACTAATCTACTATAGAATATATAGTTAGTTCTAATTTAAAAGATAAGATATCCCAGCTGGTATTAATATATAAAGATATATATAGATAGGGATTGCTTAAGTATTATTTAGGTATAAATAAGCTATCTTAATAGTATTCTATTAAGTATTAATATAAGAAAAAAGAGTCTTTTATAAGGGAGAATTTCCAGTTTTTATATTATAATATATAAAATAATTTATATACTTTATTATACTAAATATAATATTATAAGAAGATATTATATCTTATTTACAGGCTCTAAGCAGACTAATACTATAAAAATAGATTATATATTATATCTATTATATACTTAATAATAGAAATTACTCCTTCTCTTTAATTATATATATTAATACTATTTAATATAAATACCTACAGATAATAGCTATAAAGTTATTTACTTACTTATAACCTCTTATATTAAGGTTAATTATATATAATAACTATATATAATAAAGTTATCTACCTATAAGTAATAATTACAGTATTATTCACACCCTCAGGCAACCCAGTATATTATTAATAAAGTAAATTTAATATATTAAATTACTATATATATAATAATTTAACCTCTTTCTTTAATTAAATACGTAAATGCAATTTCTATAATTATAAGAAATCTATATAACTTATATAAGAAGGTCTATTTGCACGCCCCAGCGTGCGATATCTATTTGCACGCTTCAGCATGTCGGTATAAGCCCCCCAATACCCGGGGGCTTAACTAAGCAGACTTTGCTAGCTAGGCTGCCCCTCTCCTTACCGGAGAGGGGGTAATATTACTCGTAACTGCGTTATATATATAACTAACTTCCTCAGACTCTATATAAGCCAGTTGCCTTAATTTAAGCCCAATCTCTTTTAAATTTTCAATTTATTATATTTGATTATTTATCTCAATATGCCTCAAATTTCAGATAAATCCCGTTAAGCTGGAGCTCGTGTGGCTTGCGCCTATCTCGCCAGTAAGGCAGTTATATAGATAACTCGGAGCAGCCCCGTACTTTCTCATTAGAAGACTGTAAATAAAATTGCTGCCCAGTACTATATTAATATATTCTTTATAAAGAAATATATATTATTATTAAGAGTGGAAAAAGCTCTTCCTTCTAGTAGGAAAAGTAGCTAGCTGCCAGCTCTTATAGTAGTAGAGGAATAGGCTCTAGTTGTCTTTATTAAGACTGTTAAAAAGAGTATATTTATAGTTATAGAGCCTGCTATCTATAATTATACTAGCTTTCTATAAAAATACTATATTAAAGGTTCTAAAATAGCAGTCTTAAAGATATAGATATAGTAATTTAAAGCCTATTATTTAAAGCTATAATATAAAACTTTAAAAATTAAGGAAATTATCTATACTAATACTGAGCTTAATATTCTAAAATTAAAGAATTAATTTAATAAATTTAGAGCTATTATAGCTGGGAAAAATATTATAAAGGCTAATTTTTAAAATTTTAATAAGTTTTCTTTTTAAATTAAATGGATAAATAGTAATATAAAGATTTTTTTAACTTAAATAAAGAGAAAAACTTATACTATTACCTTCTAATCCAGTAATAAGAATTTACTTATAGCTATAAATATAATTAATATAGCTAGATAAGTAATACTATTTTTTCTTATTCTAATAATAAAAGTATTACTAGAGGAATATATTATAGCTAATATTAATAATTAAGTAGTTATTATAACTATAGCTTCCAGCTTTAATAATACCTAATAGGCCTAGTAGTAGCTATAATATTTTAATTATTACTTTTTTAACTATAATAATAATTTTAATAACTTTATAATTAAGATCTAATTTAGCTATAATTCTAATTTTATAAGGGAGTCTTAGAATATAAAATTAGCCTATTCTATATTTTAAATAACTAGAAAGTTAGATTCTATATACTGCCTGCTTCTTATAAATAGTTTTTCTACTTATAAAAATTCTAATTTTATCTGGTATTATTATATATTTAATATTATCCCTTTCTATCTTTCTTTATATATAAGTTATCTTCTTTAACCTTTTAATATTAGGGTCTATTAGTATCTTAAAAGGGAATAATAGTATACTTTAAATAACTTTCTTATTACTAGTAGTATATAAATAATCCAATTTAACTTTCTTAATCTATAGAATTAGCTATATAATATAGTATTTAAGGTATACTATATTTATATTAGATTTAAAAAGGCTAGCCTTATACTCTTTAACCCGGAGCTAGTTCTAGAGCCCCTATATTAAACTGCTAAAGACCTTAAAGAGCCTTTATTTCCTAAGCAGCTAGAAAGAGATACTATTACACTCTAAAAGGCTAAAAAGAATCTATATTTAATTTGGAATAAATTGCATATCCTAAGCAGCCTAACGCAAGCTGTTATTTTATATACTAAAGCTGCTTTTAATATCTCTATTATTATAATATTATTATATTAGAAGATCCTAGAGCTTTAAAAAGAATAGATAAGACTGGAAGCCCGGCGTATATATATAAGGCGTCAAATCCGGGTTAATAATAGGATATATACCGTAGACCAGCTATATTAGAAAGTTAATACTTAAAGTTATAAAGAGCGGGTTATAGCTACTAGGAAGAAAAGCCGGCTCTAAGCCGAGCTTTTTCGCGATCTTTATAACAAGGCTGCTTAAGGCAGTAACAAGACTGCTAGCCAGCCTCGTCTTCAGGGCCGGGCAGCTGCTATTATAAAGGCAGCCTAGGAAGCTGACAAGAAAGCCTAGATACAAGCCCTTAGAGACTAGCAGCAGACCTCTTATAATAATAATACTATTAAGCAGCTATTATAGCAGTAAGCTGATACTGATAACTAAGAGCAGTTATATCTCTATATAATATAGCCGCTTTTAACTCTCTTAGCAATCCCAGCTATAATTACTTAAAAAGAAGAAAAAGATACTAGGCCTACTAATTAAGCCAGAAGCCCGGAGACTAACTATAACTTTATCTTAGTAGCCTTATTAATTAAGCTACTGCCTTTACTATAAAAAGATATATTAAATAGTAATAATATTAAGATTATTATAATTATATAGATTAAGGCTATAACTTAATATATTTCTAATATTTAAAATCGCCTAATTACTAATAAAATAGCCAAGAAAAGTAAGATATAATTACAGCCTATAAATTATAAAAAATTTAGCTATAACCAGGCTTCTAATTATTATTTAGATAATAAGATTAAGCTAGAAATTATAATTAAAACTACTTAGATTACTATACTAAAGTTATAGCAGCAAATAAAAAGTCCAAATTAACTAAATTACTATAATACCAAATATTAATAAAAATACCCTAAATTAAGATATATAATATTTCAGATCTTAAGCTTTCTAGTAGTATATTTATTTTTCTCGTCAGCCCGCTGCTTAATGCTAAATTATATTAGTGAAGTTGGAAAAGGCGGTTACACATGCGACGCGGTTACGAGTAATATTACCCCCTCTCCGGTGAGGAGAGGGGCAGCCTAGCTAGCGAAGTCTGCTTAGTCAAGCCCCCGGGTAATGCTTTACATGTCATCTCCGGTGATCATTTCCGCAGGCTGTGGTCCGACGGCCTAAACAGCACCACTGATAATTAAAATGCAAAAACGGAATAAAATATTTCAAACCAATTTTTCAGGTTACGTCTGTGATGCGTTTGCAAGTTGCCGGCTTTGAAATGCGGAAGTGTAGTCAGAGATGGCCCTCGGTTACTGTTGATTCCTGATAGCATGCTTCGTGACTGCCATCGCATCCTGTATAGTCGATCTAAACACACTCGGTACAAGAGACACACCCATACATCTGGCAATATGTCCGCAAGGTGACTGCAATGATAAAAAAATCGTATAGTGACCCAGTCGAGCGAATCCACCATGGTCATCACGGTTTAGGAGCAAGTATGAAAACGAGTACATTGTACACTTGGGCTACAAATGCGTGATCCAATACTGAATCAGCGACAGGAGGAGGCTGTGTAGAGGCTTTTGTGAGAGGGAAATGAGCAACAGAAGAATTGGAAGATCTAACATCCCACCCAAAGGCAGATGAAGGCTGTGGTGGCGGTGCGTCGGCAATACCTAGGAAAGCCGAGGTTGGAGATGATAGAAATAATCAAGATATCATAGATACCACTACCGCCAACATCTGATCACAGTGTTGAGACAACGATCCACTATTGCTGCATTACCATATTAGTATAGATTTCCCCATAACTCTCCCTTTAATTAATTAACCTTTCTCTCACGTCTCTGCTCCTCTCATCACCAAGAACTGACAAAGGAATGTCGCAAAGATGGGCCAAAGATAGGCAAACCTTGAATTACCATACTATATTGCTTAGCTTAATTCCTATGTTGCACTTGAATTGTCCAAAATGCAAAATGCGCGATTTACTTTTGTACAGATAGCTACACTTTTGAGTGACCTGGACCGCACACTATGACAAGGCAAATATGCAGCAACTTGGTTAGGCTGAATCGTTGCGGCAAGGCGGCCCAAAAGGCATTCCTCTCAATCCCTGCTCCCCATAAAGGCATGGTCTGTTTCGCTGACCCTCGTCTGAATTTTCTTTTTTTTTAATCACTGTCAAACCTGTCAGCATTGAGATTTCACCGCCATGGACCCATTATCGATCATCGCTAGCATTGTGGGTATCGCAACCACGGGCGCTGCGCTTTCAAAGACCATCTACGAGTTCATTTCATCAACTCGAGGAGCCTCAAGGGAAATGCGACAGATTGCACGCGCCATCGCTGACTTGTCGATAATACTGGGAGAACTTCATCGAGTGCTGAGAGAAAGCGCTGAGCTCTACAACCGCAAGTTTTTACGGCGTATCAAGTCTGCCACAAAGCGGATCTCAAGGATTCACGGCGAAATCCATAAACTTATGGATGGGGCCCGAGGGCTCACAGCGTTCACGTGGATGTTGAAGCGATCCGAAGTTCATCATAAGCTTGTTCAGATTGAGAGCCACAAGACCGGGGTTAACCTCATGCTGAACATTCTGGTCCTCGCGGTCGCGACGAGAAAGCAAGCGAAGTGAGTCGCGCAGCACGGTATATTTAATTTGCACTGACAAATAGCATCTCTAGACCATCGCGTCCACAAGTTCAAAGGGGCGACCAGCAAAACGATGGACAAGACCAGAAAAATGACATAAGCCTCCTTCGTCAGCAAGCTGAGAATTTGGCCTTCGCAGCTCATCAATCACTTGTTGATCTTTCAGAGAGCCAGGCTGAATGTATCACCGACTCAGAGCAACCGAATGGTACTGATTCCGACGACAAGAGCGAAACGACTTCTCAGCTTCAGGTCCAGGTCTACAAAAAGAAGTCAGACGACACTAATGATTGGATATTTGACCTTGTCTTCTTGTCCTACGCTCAGTCGTGCGCGGATCCCAGTAATCAGGAGTCGGCCGGTTTATCCTCAAATTCAACAGTACCAGAAATTGACGAGGATGCCCAAGGCCTTTCTTCAAAGAATGAACGCAGCACAGGCAAAATGGCGATGATACGAGACCCATCAGAAATTCAAATAGCTCTATACAACCCCGGGGCAGCCTCTTCACTCGTCAGAGAGCTGCTTGCTGACTGGACGGTTCTGACAGAGAAAGAAATTGAGAGCGTCACGGACGATAGCCAGGGTTCGAAGCAGAAAGAAGAGAAGACTTCCAATGAATCGCAAGAGGTCAAAGAAATCGTCTATTTCACAGACGCTGTTGGTCGGAAGTTCACGTTTCCATTTCACCGCGTGAAAGAGTATGAGGTAAGCCGAAATCTTCTGACATGTAAAACAATGAGTTGCTTACTGTATAGGGCATGAAACAACTGATCGACGCGGCCTTTCTTAAGGTTGATGTTCTTGGGCCACATGTGCTCGAAGGGCATTTCGATTTAATTGACACTCACCCTTTAAGAAGCCCTGATGGGGCATCAGGAGAAGATGCGTACATCATATTGCCAGAAATCTGGGAGGATTTCGTACACCCTGGAATGACCGTCGGCATGATCATTTGGCCAATAGATAAGCAACCACCAACATCCAGACAGAGTGTTCCGGTGCCGAGGCCTCTCGGGCTGAACCACGTTCCACCGAACGGTGGTCGCCGTGGAGTCTACCCAGATGCACGGCGTGGGAGAGATAAGTAAGAAAATATCAATGAGCCTGTAACAATAAAGAGTATCAATGCCAAAGATAAGGCATTAGGTAACTTCAACCTTTCAGAGCTTCAAATAGCACAACGAAGACCAGTAGCCCCATGTCCCTCGAGCATATTGTGAGTCAGGAGCCCAGGAAATTATTTGGAACAAGGTCTTATGTCCTCAACTGTGATATCGTCGCGACTTGGGACTCGGAAACCAGGAGCATTGCTGAAGAATTCAAACCCCGGTGGCTCGAAATGTATCTTTGATGGACATTTCAGCAAAGAAACTTGCAAGCATGCTTGAGATTTGTGGAATAGCGAGGTCTGTGATGTGTTGGCGAGACACAGTGGCCTTTAAGGTCGAAGCAGAGATGAGGACTAACCAACAGGTGCCTCTTTCCCTCATACCATGGGTACATAAAGCGTCGGCCTATCTACTTCAAAGGTGGTTTTGGACCCTATCAAGCACGTAAGCCTGTCAATTCACGCCGACTGTAAAAGTGCATCAATCAGAGGAGCCAAAATCAGGCACAGCATAGCCAAGATTAGGATTACTTTCATGGCCTTAATACAATAGCCAGTGCTCGTTAGACTCTTTTTTGGCCATTGCCACTGCGTGTATTTCTGTTGATTTGATTCAATACCCCAATACCGTTTTGTAGTCCAATATTCAACAGATCGCAACTAAATTCCAGGCTCGGCAGGTGTTTTTCTTTCCTTTTCATGACGCCTTAAGAGTTTCTTGATCATTTGCGTCTTCATCGCTGCCATTGTAGTCGCATTGTGGATCTCAGATTTCGGCCGCGCCATGTATGTTAACAGCCACATCTCTTTGGCTCCATCACCAAGGGATCACGTCATTTGTATTCCACATTTCGTCGTATTTCACCCCGCAGCTGGCACTACCAATAGCAGAGCACCAGTCGACAATCACCGAGAGATGTCTCATAATGCTGGAGAATCTCGCGCCTTGAGTGAATTTACTTTAGTTGATATTCGCGTGCCCTCAATTTTTTCAATGCTTTTCACGGCAACGTCACAGCGCTCACAATGAAGACACTGTCCGACGATGAGCTCGTCGCCCTCGCGGGGCAATACTTTGCGCCAACGGGATTATATCAATACACAAAAAGCCTTCCATTTCTTGGCACACTACGATGCAATACGGAAACACTCACTGCCGGCCAATGGGCCGAAGTTATTGTCGAATACACCGTTGGCGCAAGTGGGCTCGCTGATGGAGCCTGGATCAAGGGCACGTTCAAGTTCTACTCGGATTGGGCTCTGTTTCAGACGTCGGATCCAAGACAGGACAACTATGTCTCGGCCGAGTACATTCCTGGGGATCTCCATCCTGGCCAAACCGCCGCAACGGTGCAGTCACTTGCGGTCCGGTTTGACCAGAAAGGCCACGAACGACCTTTTCAGAAGGCTGTCATCATTGATATTGTTGACGGGTATATGAACCCTGGAGACAAAATGGTGGTCCGTCTGGGGGATAGACGATGGGGGGCACGAGGCACCCGCGTTCAGTCGTTTGTCGAGGAAAGTTTTCTCATGAGATGGTATATTGACCCAGTGGGAACCTCCAGGTTCGCACCCATCAAACCAGACATTGCTCTGGCCATCAAGCCTGGAGCCATTTTCAAGGTCAAGGCTATTTCGCCTCGCCTTGTCAGGGCGGGTGTGCCTTTCCCAATCCATGTTCATACTGAGGATGCTTGGGGAAACGCGACAGCCGACATCGAGGGACTAGAGACTCGGATCAGTATTGCGAAAGAGGGTTCCGATTATACGGATTGGGAACAAACGCTGCCATTGCCCAGTCGCGGGTGGACGGTAGCAAATTCGACCGCCTCTCTGCCTGCTGATGGCGACTATATTCTCTCTGTCTCGGTAATTGATCGGAACGGAGACATCTCCCACACCACCTCGGATCACATCACGGCCGATGGAGCGCTCCCTGTTGGTCGCACTCTGTTTGCAGATCTCCATGTACATTCCGATGACACTGTGGGCACCAATTCGACCACCTACAACTTTTCATATGCCCAAAAAGTCGCCGGGCTCGATATCGTGGGTTATACAGCGAATGACTTCAACATCACGGCGGAAAAATGGGACAAGACCCTCGAAATTATCAAAGACATCAACTCTCAGGGAGAGTTTGTTGTGTTTCCCG
Source organism: Ilyonectria sp. MPI-CAGE-AT-0026 (assembly GCA_020744155.1). Classification (NCBI taxonomy): domain Eukaryota; kingdom Fungi; phylum Ascomycota; class Sordariomycetes; order Hypocreales; family Nectriaceae; genus Ilyonectria; species Ilyonectria sp. MPI-CAGE-AT-0026. Next base: position 463,357 of record JAGPNQ010000023.1, on the reverse strand, counting down.
GCACAGAGTGGTGTGGCAACTCTGCTGCCGGTGGGGATCACAACGTCGTCTTCTTGGATGACCCAAACATCACGAAACCTGAGTTTCCTCTTGACAAGAATGGAAACGTTGCCCGAAGCTTTGAGTGGAATGAGGACGGCCCAGCAGAACTGACCCCAGGCGCATGGCCACTGGATGAAGTCTACGCAACGTATGCCCACGCCCCCGAGAAGCACCTCTTGATTCCTCACGTTGGAGGCCGTCGGTGCAACCTCGCCTGGCACCATCCCAAGCTTGAACGCCTGCTCGAAATCGGGAGTGCCTGGGGGCTGTTCGAGTGGCTTCTTCGGGACGCGGTGCAAAGGGGATGGAAAATGGGGGTGTCGGCCAACTCAGATGAGCACCGAGGTCGATGCGGAGGAGGCGTCCCGGGAACAGCCGTGTTTGGCACAAAGGGAGGGTTAACAGGTGTTTTTGCTGAAAACTTGGAGCGGGCTGATGTAGCAACGGCACTTCGAGCGAGGAGAACATTCGCCACAACTGGAGAGCGCCTGGTTGGCCTCGTGCGTACCAAAGACGGCCAGATCCAAGGCGACGATATAATCACAAAGGTTGGCGAGACCATCACTCTTAGCTATGGATTTTATGGATCAAACGGCTTCTCTTCAGTAGAAGCTTGGGATGCCAGCGGGCAGATCTTCCATCGCAATCTCCAGCAAGAGGCAACGGAAGCAGCACCTCCGACGACGCCGAGGATGATCCGTGTGAAATGGGGAGGGGCGCGTCTCTACGACAGGTATCGAGAGGCTGCCTGGCAAGGGTCGATTCTCGTCTCCGATGCTACAATCTCCCACGTGCAGCCATTCGGTGGCGTTCTGGACAATCCTGAAGAAGTGGTCGAGTTGAGATCAGACACCCAAGTCATCTTCAATACGCACACAAGCGGCGACTTTGACGGCGTGGACATCTTCTTCCGCCCAGACTCCACGGTGCCCTCCGCCGTCAGTATATCAGGGCTGCTAGGAGGATACGTCAAGGTTGGCAACGCCCTGGCCGGCAATCCGCATAAACCGCAGCCGGAATTCAATCTGCTCGCAACTGCAGCTGAGGCCAGCCGTGTTGGCGGGAAGCAGCTCCCAATCAAAGGCGGCGCGGAACTCTTTGTATCCGTTGAGGCTTTGGCAGATGTGCCGCTTCCAAGGCGAGTGGAGTGCGACTTTTCTCTCACCGGCAGCGGGCGGGTCGTGGGCGAGAATCAGGCCATCTACTTTGTTGGACGGGAGTTTAGTGGAGGAAAGGTGATCACAAGTCCAGTATTTATAGAATATCAGGCTTAGCTCGTCGGTCGTGATGCAGATGCTCAATTTAATTCCGAAATAAACCTCCAAGAAATCTGTTCCGCTTCCCCGCTGATGAAAAGAGTCGATGTTAGTGGCTACGAACTCATCGAGATTCGTCTCACTGTGGGGATAAGTTCTATGTAACCTTCAATCAAGCTGCCAAATACGGAAACATCGGAAATAATTGAGGCCCCCCTGACGCAAGAATCGTGGTGGCGACTTGCCTATTTTCCCAAACGGGAGTAAATTCGCCGGACCTTCTCCACGTCGACGGGAAAAGCTTCCACACCAACTCCATCGCGAAGCACGTCTCAGGCTTACTCGTTCGCCGGACATGCTTCTCCACGCGCACATGACATCGCCTCCCCCGACTTTCTGTGGGGTTGGCGTGGGGACGCCCAGAAGAGGAAGATTTGGCCGCGGGACTCGCGTTCTGTCTGCTCCACGCTAGGGCTGCGCTGCAAGCAACCTATAAAGAGGTGTGTATTGTAAGACTTGATCTCGCAGCTGTACTCAGAATTGTCCGTTTCTTCATCACATTGGCCATATTAGCTCACTACTTCTAGCTTTGGCTCACAATACGCCCGAGCCCTGATTCAAGATGCCACACGCTCAAGTCGAGCCCACCATCCACGGCGTGCAATTGCACGTCAACGACGGTCCTCTGGCGCCCAATGAAGTTGAAGAGATGGTGTCTTCATACGCTACCGACCCAATTGAGGATCTCTACAAACGATACATCACCAACGGCTACGTCCTCGTCAGAGGCTTGCTCCCTCGCGAGGATGTTCTGGCTGCGCGCGAAGCGTACTTTACATCCCTCGCCCCAAGCGGGGTCATAAAGCCTGGCACGAAGCCCGTCGAAGGCATCTTTGATGATGCTGCCAGTCCCGCAGACTATCCTGGAATTGGAGCTGGCAGCGTCAAGAACGCGCCGCCAGGATCAACCGACCGATCGGCGCTATTCGTCAGCGCTGCGCTCAAGGCGCACACTGAGCCTTGGTATTCCGGCTCTGAAGATGGCAGCGTCCGCGGGTTCTGCAACCATCCGGCGTTGAAAGAGTTCGCTGCTCGGTTGACCGGTTGGGGAGACTCGACTCTCGCTGTGCGGCGAACCCTGCTTCGAAACAACACCCCCGGAAACCGAGCAATCGGTGTCCATTACGACCAATCCTTTATGCGATATGGAGAGCCAACCGCGCTGACGGCGTGGGTTCCCATGGGAGATGTGAAGATCCAGGGCGGTGGACTCATTTACCTTCAGGGCGGTGACAAGCTTGGTCAGGAAATTGAGGAGGACTTTTCTGCCAAGGCCAAGGCAGCTGGTATGAGCGATGAAGAAATGCGGTACGCTTTCAACGCCAACATGATGAGCACTGGATTCTTGGCCGAGGGGCCCGCGGACTTTGGCAGAATGCACGGCAAGAAGTGGCTTGTGAGCGACTATCAGGCTGGAGACGTCGTCTTCCACACGCCACATATGGTATGTCAGACGGCTTTTATTCAGTTCTAGATACTGATCAGAGAACTAGATTCACGCGTCTACCATCAACCATGACCCGGAAGGCCGCATCAGACTCGGCACCGACCTGCGGTTTGTCAACTCAGCGCGGCGTTGGGATACGGTAATTACAAGATCTGGCCATATCGGACCAAGACTAACATTTCTTAGCGCTGGAATAAGGACTTCGAGTTCAACGATGGGTTGTAAAATCACGAAGGGAAAAGTCAGCGAGAGAATGTACCAACACACCATGATGAGCGTCGAAATGTCATCTGTAGCCAGGACGCTAGCAAGATTGAGGACCAAACTTCGGTGGATGCATAAGATCATGAATATCACATATTTGATTATTTTCTCATTTCAAAATTGTCCATTTCTGCACACCATGATTTAAGCATTGTTCTCATGGGGCAGGTTTACTCAATCGTGTTTACCCTCCTGCTTTAAGCCCTGCAACCCATTTTTGAGAAACAACGTTATCAACTTCGCCAAAAAGAAAACGATTCGGTTCGTGCATGCAGAAAAGTCAGTCCCCTGAAAGACTATAGGCCTCTCGAATTCCCCGGGCAAATATGGAGTAGCTTCTTATCCGCCAAGTAAACATATATTAGCTACTGAAGGTGCAACCAAGTGGCTGCTTCAGTGATACTACCCCACATGACGAAACACGCATCTACCTAATGATGAAGTTTCACCAATAATCTAGTAAATTCAGTTTGTCAAGGCCAATGCGAAAAGTCCCATAAGCTGTAGAATCCTATAAAACTGTAAAAGCTCCCACTGCTATTCCAAGCGTGGCAGATACAGCTCAACTACTTACAGCCTGACCTGGGTAGCGCTGCAACAATTCAACCATAGCAGCATCCCCCCTCGTGGTAGCCCACTGCAGTGGCGTCCATCCGTAGTATCTATCTCTTGCGTCGACGTCGACCTTGCCTGTATCCAACAGCAGCTTGACAACGGCCGCATGTCCATGCACGGCAGCATGCAACAGCGGCGTCCGGCCATAGTAGCCCTTTGCGTTAACATTGACCTTGTCTGTAGCGAGCAGGAGTTTAACAAGATCCTCGTGTCCAAGCTTAGCGGCATATAACAGCGCCGTCTGGCGAAAATGGCAACCTCCATTACCATCGATCCTGCCTGTATCCAGCAGCATCTTGACGGCGGCTGCATGTACACGCTCGGCAGCATACAACAGTGGCGTCCGGGGAAAGCTGCTTGTTGAGGCGACATCTACCTGGCCTGTAGCGAGCAGCAACTTAACAATATCCTCATTCCCACGCTTAGCAGCATATGAAAGCGGCGTCTGGCTATAGTAGTCCCCCACATTGACGTCGACGTTGCCTTCCTCAAGCAGTAGCTTAACGATGACCGCATGACCATGCTTGGCAGCATATAACAGTGGCGTCCGGCCATACCAATCGCCTGCGTCGACATTAACACTGCCCGTAGCGAGTAGCAACTTAACAACAGCCTCGTGTCCAAGCTTAACAGCATAAGATAGCGGCGTCTGGAGAAGGCAACATAGTGCATTGACATCAGCCTGGCCTGTGTCAAGCAGCAGCTTGACGAGAGCCTTGTGCCCGTGCTCGGCAGCATGCGACAGCGGCGTCCGGCCATCTTTATCACTTGCGTCGATATCAACTTTGCCTGTAGCGAGCAGCAGCTTGACGATAGCCTTGTGGCCCTCGACAGCAGCCCGTGACAATGGGGTCCATCCATCATTATCTCGGCAGTTAATGTCGAGTGCCAATTTTTCTGCCTTTTGCAAAATGACTGATAACAGTTGTGTCAACTTATATCTTGATACGATGTGAAGCAGACTGGTTCCTTCCAATGGGCAATCGGAGGAGGAGCGCATTACTTCCCGGTAAATGCGTACCCAGAGTTGCACACGATCTTCTGATGGCCAGCCTATATTCTGTAGAAGACCTTCTTGGCATATTCCTTCAGCTTCTCCTTGTTTCGCATGGTACACCCATGATGTCGCGGCGTAATCCATCAAAGGGAGCACGGAGCTTGGGTGACGCTGACCATCGTTTATCCACCACGCGATCTCTTCCATTGCCAAGTAGCTTATGCAGGCCCTGGATAAACTAAAATGTGCGCGGCTGACTGCCAGGGAGCTTAAAACTACGCTGCCGCGTAAGGCCGCTAAAGTCGACAGGCCTTTCTCTATAAAATAGTCCTTGACCGATTGGTGGATAAACTGCACAATCGAGATGGGGTTCCACTGTTCGAACGACCATGCCGTCTCGGCAAGGCCACAGCTGAGCGTTTTGATCCTCCGCTCCATCGTCTCGTCGTCCGACGTATAATCCTCCGACTCCTGGCATTGTCGTAATGACTTGGGCGGGTGGTCAGGGTCAATGCTCAAGGCCCATCGTAGCTCCTCTGTTGATAGTGGTTTTGTCGAAAAACAGATCCATTGGATCATTCTTTGAGACATTGCCATATCCTCCATGCTTCGGACGAGCTCATCGTACAGAGCATCCAACTCTGGAGGGATACGCCGGATTTCCGCCTCGATCTTCTTAAGCCCTTCTCCTCTACGCTCGAGCGCCAGAACGCGTTCCACGACGAGGCGTGCCCACATGAAGACTCCTAGCGCTCGACTTGTAATTGCGTCTGCAATCGTGGATGCAGAGCTGATGCGAAGCGTAGACAGCTGGGTTTTCACGAAAACCGTGATATCACGCATATTTTCATCCTCCATGCATATCTCCGATCGGTAATCGAGCTCTAAAATAGGGTAGTGGCGGCATGAAAAGCAGATCTTGAATCGAGAAGTGGTGGGAGGAAGCTTCTTAATGAGCAACTTGAAACACTCGACTAAGTGGACTGCGTTTTCTTCGCCACACTCATCGAGGGCGTCGACACAGAGTACGACAGACCATCTCTCCAAGACCATCAGCAACGATGACTCGAAAAAGTCCCTCAGCTCGCGCGTGTGCCACTGCCATTTGTTGCCCACGGTGCCAATGGTACCGCATCGGTGCTGAAATGCATCGACGAGGAGTGATAATGAGTCGGGCACCCGGGTGAGAAGTTGATAGAGGAGCGACCGGAAGAGCCCCAACGGCGTTTTCTGCAATTCAGAGCCTCGACCGTGGAAGAAGAACGAGAGAATGATGGATTCATCTCCCATAACCGGTTTTGTTTCGACTCTCCGCAGTACATGCTTCAGCAATGTCGACTTCCCGGAGCCTGGCTTACCTTTGATCCAGAGCAGACCTCGATCGCTGCCGGCCCAGTTTATGTACGTCGCGTGCAGAGGCAGCCAATCGCATGTCCCGTCAACGGCGTCGTCGATATCGTTGGGTCGACTATTCATCTCAGGAAAAGCCAGCGACTTTTGGCACTCCTGCAGCGGGTCTGGTTTCTCCGAACTTGGGATTCCTCGACGGGATATTAGCGCTACGCTATGGATAAAATACGCCATTCTTTCTTACCAATATACTGTCTCTGTACATTAAATTGGTAGCCGGGCCCAGAATTGACATTTTGAGGCCCGTCGCCCATATTGCCGCATTGAGTACCGGAGCCAGAACTGCGGAAGGATACGTCCCCAGAGGCTTTTCTCGCTAGCCCCCCGTTGTGTGTCTCGGATGGGGTCGACGGCATGATCAGCGGCTACGGAGGGTTTGATATACGCAAAGAAACGAGGAGTTCTCAGAGCAGGCGGGCACGGCGTTGGGGTGCTGCAGCTTTGATTCCCCTGCTCAATCAGCGAAGGTTGAGGGATATTATGTCGCGATGAAAAGCTTGCCCGAGAAGGAAAGGGAAATCAGGCTGCGAATGGGCAGAAACGATTGCGCATTTGTGGTTCCACGTGTTGTGTGGTTGCATCAAAGTCGCGAGTAAGGCAGCCAATCATCATGGCAGATAACCAGAACAGGGGGATCCATAATCTAGTCCCAGCCTTCAAATAAAGCTCTGCTTCATGATATTGTCGTCCTCTCTGGGCCAGAGCCTCCAGTTGCAGACAGCCAACTGGCACAGTCCAGACGACGGAAGAAAAGGCATTGTTAGGACGATTCAAGACGAAAAGACCATCTCGCACAACCGAACCACCAACGCTATCGATTTTAGGCCGTGGCAAAATGAAAAGTACCAAACAGAAATCAAGGCGGTTCACTACTCCGCCATTAAGGTGTTTATACCACAAGTTTATCTCCATCTCCCTATCCCGGTCTGTCATCCCTCATACCATCAAGCTTGCTTCGTACCCTTGACCTCATTTCCATCCATTTCCGCCCTTACTTCCCTCCCATCCAGCTCCATTACGCCGCTCGACAATTCAGCAGGCGCCGCCTTTTCTTCTTCGGGAAGCCCAGCTACTGGTGAGATGCCGTCTTTCGTCTCTGCTTTAAACATGTCATCCCTGACTCCTGGCGAAACCGTCCCATCCAGCTCAGGCTTGCCAGTGTTGTCTTCTGGCTGCGCCACTGAACTCGTTCCCTTCCTTCGCCTCCACCAGAGCACATAGAGGAGTGCTCCGAGCAATGCAATTCCTCCGATAGCACTACCTGCGCCAATTCCAGCCTTGGCTCCAGTCGATAACCCACCCGTGGAGGCTCCAGAAGTGTTGGTGTCCTTAGATGAGTCTGCCGACGAGTCTGAGCCCTGGCCACCACTGGTTTTCTCCTCTTGACTATCCAGGCTCTCCGTGGAGGGCTTCCTGTCCTGTGCCGGCTTCGTGTGGTTTCCTTCGCAACTGTATGAACCGTTGACAATCTTTTGGAACAGGTGCTCATCAAACCATGAGCAGTCCATAGATGGATCTCCTTGTAAGACGAAGTCGCCTGTGACCTCTTCTAATCCAAAGAATTCCACGTTGGTAAAATTGCCAACCATGTCGATTGATTTGACGATCCTGAGCCTGTTGGCTGTCACGTTGGAAAGCAGCTCATTGTCATTTATCACGAGTCCTCCGAGTTGGTCGAGCTCTGGCAAGGCCAAGGTATCGAGGACCTGGTTATCCTCAGCAGTGAGCTCCCCTGTCATGTTCTTCAACGACGGCAGGACCAATGAGCTGAATGTGTTGCGGGAAAATGTCATGCCACCGGTGACGTTGACGAGATTGTTCAGGTCCAGCTTGACGACGTCACTGAACTTGCTTTGCACGTATTCGGTATTGGCTTCGCTTCCAGCCACTGCAAAATTTGGAAGCGAAACTTGTACTTGCCCCCCGTTGTTTGTGAACTCCAAGTTGCGGGCGTACTCGAGTTTCGGAAAGTCGATCTGCTCCAGCTGCGGATTGTATGTGACCAAGACAGTGCTATTCACACTCGTCAAGTTTTTAGCCTCGAAGCGATCGAGTTTCGCATTGTCGTTAATGTAAAATCCAGAACCCTTGACCGTCTCCAACGTGTTTGCTTTCAGGCTGAAAAGAACAGGATTCTGATCAATGCTGAACTGGGTCGCAATCACAATGCCCGGTACATCGAGATATGACACCATGCTATCCCAGACCTGGAATGTGCTGCCGACAGTCCAGTTGTCCGAGTGTTCAAAAATGAGATCGTCGCTTCCAACGCGAGCAATATAACTATATCCAATGTATTCAAGTCGTGGAAATGTGACATTGACCGAGGATATTTGGGAAGTAGAGTTGTAGTAATAAATCGAGAGTTCATCTGTAATGTTTCGCAATTTTGGTGCCACAATTGTTACATCGTCGTAGTCGTAGCTTGGATAGATAGTGAGGGATCCATTAATCTTCTCGATATCTCCAAGGTAAACAGTCGAGCTATTCCATTCGCTGCCTTCGAACCGAACCGTGATGTCGCCGTTGAATGTGGAACAGGAAGAGATTTCGGCAAGGGCGGATTCGCTCTCAAGGGAGACGTAGCCTATTCCGGGCTCGCAATCTAGCAAGGGCACTATGTCAGCCAACGAGCTTGCCAACATCAAAGCCTGGGGATTACCTTCGGCATGAGCATGCCAGCACTGCAATAGTGCGACACCTAAACAGATGGCGTATGAAGCAAATGATTTCATCGTGTTTGTGTTGCAAGAGAAAGGAAGCCCGTCGCATCCGAGGCAGCAGCGTGGGATGGGCTTCATATGACCATTCCTTGAAATTGGGTTAATGTTTACGCCGCTGTTCCAAGATCAACGCACCCAATCATTTCTTTGTGTCAGCGCCATGGCGTTCCCTTCGCCACTATGGCGTCCATGGGGAGCAATCAAATGAATGCCAAGAACGGTGGTTATCGATAGCTCTGCCAGCTGAAAATTAGCTCGGGGTGCCACTTGATAAGCTCACCAATTAAGCATTAAGCTTATCTCCACAATACACAAGGGGTTTTTTGATTATACAGCTGACCCTCAGCCATGGGAAGGGTTGGGGCGTTGTAAGACACTCTGTGGGTGGGGGGCTGGCTGGTCACTCTGTCACACGGTCGCAGAATCTCGTCTCATGTGGGCGAAGTTGGGAGCAGGTCCTGAGCAATGAGAACTTGAGAAATGCAGACTGAGTAAGTCCCTATAGGTACTTGGTAACAGTTGAAGCACCCAGCCGTCACAGCTATTAAACTAACGCATGTCGGTCGGGCGGAGGGAGAAGGGCCACGGAGATAAGGGCCTACCGTCTGGAGAACACAAGGCCACAAGCACCCAAATGATCGCTCCCAGGTGTCTATAGAGAGGGCTCAGTATCGAACCCCACGAGAGAGGGTCATACTTACGGGTAAGCGAGTACCGCCCAAGATGTTCTTGTACCTTGTAACACGTGTAGACAGCCACGCGTAGCCGGAGGCGGCTTTCGGCGGGGACAAAGTCGAGACGAGACACGGCCTATGGCATGGTCAGGGATGCGAGCTTAACGACAGCATCTGTGATCTCTCCGACAGATGCGAGCTTTTTACTTCAGAGATAATTCCCCGTTGCATTATTCGCATCTTTGGATTATTCATTCCGCCCGGATCATTGCTTTCCTGGCATTCACCCGGCCAACGACGCCGAGATAAGATTCGGGCGTCCTCACGTCAATTAGAACAGTGCCCACAAATTACTTGAAGAGCAGAAGTTTGAGATCGCTTATTGAAAATGTGAGACAGATAACAGAGAAATTAAGTCTAGTTATGCACCGGGGGAGGTTTAAATAATGCATGCGATTGAAATTTACCAGAGATCAAGGAAATTATCTGGAAGCCAACTTCTAGGTTAGAGGGAGCCCGTTGAGCTGGCCACCACCAGAGTTAGAGAGGATAATAGCGGGGACCTTGTGTTTAACGGCGAGCTTAGAGTTCTTGACACTCATTCTAACTTTAATTATAATAGGTAGGTCGGTCATAGACTGAAGCTTCTTCAGTACTGCCACTGTTGGTGTAGTTTGACATCTAGGCCTTTACTATTAATGTAGCCTAGCGCCTTACTTCCTTATATCTTGACACTTATATGCTAATGAAGCGGCAGTGCTCAGGTTTTACTTTTTGGTCGACCTTGCTTCGTCAACTGTTAACCCCGATTCCTGTTTTCCAATGGCAATTCCCTAGCCTCGTCATTTAAGTCGGTCGGTAGTTCAGTAAATGCAAGCACCCTTGATGGCTACAACTAGCCGTCGACATAATCGGCAATATGAGAACCAAAACACTCGATGCGTGATAGCTGGAGGCAACAGGGGTTTACATAGCTACCCTGGCCTATAGATGCAAGCATTTTTGTTACCCTACAATTTGCGCTTTCATGTGTATTTTTGGCTCGATTAATTGCGGCATTGACTCTTTAATGTGTATCGTTCGCCCTGGGTTGCGCAACTCTAGGGTTCATCGCAGAAAGCACGTTGGGAGAACCAAGATGCATTTAACACCAAATCCGAAGGGACTAGCTCAGCGTCTTCCCCGCTCCAGGGCAAAACCCGCAGCACCTCTTCTTGGATCGAGAGAGCCTATGTTGGCTTTTGCACGGTTGCCAATACCGTATATGGCTACGTAGTCAAGTTCAGTGATATTTTCATATTGAGCCTTAGCTATAAAGTGTGATAAACGCCCTAAGACAGCTGCTCAACACTATTAAGTAGATATCAGAAGTCGATCCGACACATGAATTCGTAATCTCTTTGAAGATGCCATAGAAACAAATAGAGTCTATGAACCCAGGATGGCAGCCGAAATTCTCAAATGTCGTATTGCGTAGTAGCAATCACTCGTCTAGGGTTGACCGTGTTAGGTTTGTGGGACCTAATGATGTATTGTCAGTAAATTCTTCTCTTCGCGTAGTGCATATATCAGATGAACCCACCACCGAAAATCTAGGTCCGCGCTGGCTGGTATCCGTCACACAGTACCGTTGAGAGGTCGGGACGTAGCCCTTCATGCAACATCCAACCTGTCTGAAGTCCTGCGACCAAAGCACCCAGTCGGGATCCGCACACCTGAGATGATTAGGAATGACGCCTTTACTGCAATCCGCCGCTATTTCCGTTAGCTGACACACCCGGAACCTGGAAAATGAACAACCTACAAGTGGGACAGCAAATGCTGACTTCCGACGCGACAGTCAGATCCAACTCCATCCCTTCAGGGCAGCACCAGGCCGCGACGGAAGAAAAGTGTGTCCCCTTCGGACAGACAGCACCGGACGTCTTCTCGTTAAACAGCGGGTAGAGGACAAATCCACCAGGTCCCTTCTTCTTGCACTTTTTCTTAGGTTGACGTTTGATGGTGATTTTCACTGTGTCACTCTTGGCGTCTGCGGTGGACGCGAATAGGACGAGAATTGTCTGGGTAGAACCTGGGTCGTGGCAATCCACTTCTCCCGCGGATCCTGATGGCGGGCCACTTGGCATCTTGGTCCACTCCGAGTTGCTGGGGTCCCGATAAGCCAGTCGCTGCTCACTGTCGGCAGCCGAGTAGATCATTGCCGGGTGGCCGGCCTTGAGCGTGAGCTTAAAGACGCGAATCGTAAATGGGACAACTTTGAGTGTCGCAGTACCAGTAGTTCCCGCCTTGTTGAACGTGACTTTGGCACTGGTTGGCTCGATCTTGGGTAGGCCAGGGATGGGAACTCCACTAGTGTCTATGATAGACTCAAGCGAATACTGCTTAGCGAATAATAAGAATAGATCGGTAAAGCTCGGTAGCTCTGAGAGACGCCTTCTCTCCAGCTTGGCGGGCGTCGGATCTGTTACCATCACCCACTCATTGATATAGTCGAGGCCCTTCGTCGCTTCCAGAGATTGGAAGAAGATGCTAGTCCCGTAAGCATCTAATCCGGGCTGGGCGTATATCGGCGAGCTAGGCTTGTAGCCGAAACCATTCTTGGGCCATTCCAGGTTCGTAGCTGGATAGACGACGTTGCTAAAGTAGTTTGCGGATCCGTCAAGTACCCAATGAGGGTTTTGTACATCCCCCAGCTCAAGGAGCTGGATGCAGTGGTACAGCTCGTGCGCGATTGCTTGCAAGGCTCGAGGAACGTCGGCACCTGCTGCTTCGTGGCTCCATTGTTTGAATGTCTGGATCTGGCAAGGCGACTTCATTTGTTCTGGGTAGATGGTCTCGGCGAGGGTAGTTCCGTCGACTGCGGATGTGACAATGACGACGACCTCTTTCGGAAGCGTGGCGAACTGGCTATACTTGGTTATGCTGTCGTCGAGGGTTTGCTCGAGCACCGCTGCCACTTGCTCCGGCCTGGCGCCGGAGGCGATCCATTTCTCGGTGTAGGATGCGGTGACCTTTGTCTTGCCGAATCTCTTGGGATAGCCTGGAAAGAGGTGGCACTGAGCTTTGATGGTGAAGCTTTCCCCGGGTTTAATCCCCGGCGCCCAAGGCTTTGCACAACTCTGCCACTGCGCCTCTGCCAAGGCGACAAAGGACAACACGGAAAGAAGAGGGAAGTGCATCTTGGAATGGGCGGAACCGAAGACGCGGATGGATGGGTGTTTGACTGGACTTGAAGAGTTTCGTCAAGGCGACATCCTCCGCCCTGAAAATAATCAGGTGGCCGGTGGCTACCCTTTAAGACCCATCTAGATTAGACTAAGGAGACGACGATTAAACAGAGGCCGTGATCACACGGATTTGTCGCATTTGCTGGCGTTTTAGTGACGCCACATCTCAGCCTCATGGTCTAGACTTAAAAGGGCCCATCTAGACTTGAAAGGCCCATCTCGTTGGTAGGTGGTGATCCGGAGCGATGACATTTCTTAGAGATCCGGCAACGCCACAATAGCGCCTCGTTTCCCAAGTGCTTATTGAATGTCGGTGAACCCATTCTCGTAGGCGCACACGGGTAACACGGCATGTTAAAAGCGGCTTGCGGCCTAAAAGTTAGGCTACGCAGTGGGAAGTTGGAGACTTGACCAGCTGAGCAAAGCGCGCCAGTCCTCTAGGACGCAGCCACGCGCAATGATAAAATAGAGCTGAAAATAAAGGCTGGCCACTAGGCGACCTTGGTCAGAACATGCTGTCACTGCCCTGCTCGGGGCAATCAAGGTGGTATGGTTAAGATTTAGTGGATGTAGCTGAACCCATTTCTACAGCTGACTGCGTGTTATTCCACGCGAGGCTAAAGCAATCTTTCGCATCGTGGTCGCGCCCTAACGTACGCAGCTAGGTAATAGAAAATAGCAGAAGCAGCCGGTCTCACACGCCTATTTGTACATTAGAGGCCACCATCAGGACCGACACGAATGCCTGGCTCACCCAGTTGAGCTATGCGATTGACCAGAGTGCTGGAGCAGATACACTTATTTAACCTGATTGCACAACTACGTCTGGCAGTCTGTGTGAAGCGATCATCAATGCTCCGTTGATCCATTCAATGGCCGACCCCGCACTTGCGTTACTCATTTGAATTGCTCATTTAGAGAGCATAACATGATGATAAAGGCCATTGTCTGTGTCATCTTGTAAGAGCAAAAATTCTATATTTCATATAATAGGAACGGTGCGGTGTAACTTAAAACGCTTCGCAGTAATCCGCCGACCAACTGCGTAGCAACCCTCTCGTGCTACGTAACACAACAGCTGTTGGGTTGGTGGATTAACCCTTGGCAGAGAGAAAGGGTGGGGTACTACACATTGATAAAAGTCACCACTTGCAATATAAGAGAAATATCGCTATTGCAAACCAAAGCCAAGTTCAGCAGATCTATCTCGCGACACCCAAGCTGGCTTTTGACGCCTTCCACATACATTACGCCCTCTTCTGACGTAGGGTAGGTCCGGGGAAATATTCGGACATAAGTTCGGACGGCGATTCCCTAGAAATAGGCTATTCCTCGGAAAGCAGCCCCCCGCGTCTCCGCAGTAGCTCAGATAAGGCTTAAGGTATGGATGGGGCCAATACGAGTTTCTGATACTTTGATTGCAAGCCAAATAAGTGTGCCCACCCTTGTATCTCCTCGAGTGATCTTGGGGTCATCTACCTACAATCTTAACTGAAGCGTTAACAGCGACAATCCGCGAGATGATCTTCCCCCATCATCGGCCCACCGGGCCGAGTCACCGATTGGGATGATATATTGTTGACAATGAGCAGAACCACGTTTTCTGCTCCCTGCTTATCTCTGGCAATCCACACACTGCCATGGCGACTGTAACGACTACCCAGAATGGCACGCACATTTCTCAACTGGAGGCTATTCACCTCCGTCCATTGAGCTCAGGCAAGGGTCTCGGCGAGTCGACTGTCCACGACCAGCCCGCCGTGGAAAATGCTCTCGCCGATGTGCCACCGCTGAATGCCCAAACCCAGCTGGAGAGATGGAATTACCCAAAGGGCAATGCTTCGAAGCTTGGGTTTGCATTTTTGACCTTTATCGTTGCTGGAATGAATGATGCTGCTGTTGGCGTATGACGGCTCCGTTGATCTTTGTGATACTTCAAAACTGACATTCTCCAGGCTTTGATCCCATACGTACGAGCTACCCATTCACGACTCTCACTGTGATACGTACTCATAATTTGATAGCTCGAAAAATACTACGACCTGAGTTACACCGTCGTCTCTCTCATCTTCCTTACCCCCTTCGCGGGCTACTCCATCGCCGCATTCACCAATGCCCGCATCCACGTCAGATTCGGCCAGCGCGGAGTTGCCATTATGGGCCCGATATGCCACATCATCACCTTTGCCGCGCTGGCCGCTCACCCGCCATACCCCGTCCTGGTGGTCTGCAACATGATCAGCGGCTTCGGTAACGGACTGTGCGACGCGTGCTTCTGTGCGTGGGTTGGCAACATGGACAAGGCCAACACCATCCAGGGTTTCATGCACGCTTGTTATTCAATCGGTGCTTTGATTGCTCCCCTTATTGCTACTTCACTGGTGGTGACATATGATTTGCCTTGGTATACGTACTACTACATCATGGTAATAAAATCCTGCGCCATCCAGATGAGAGGTGCGCTAACATTAGCACAGGTCGGCATTGCAGTTGTCGAGTTTATCGGCACTAGTATTAACTTTTGGCACAAGACTGGCGCCGTCTACAATGCCGAACACGCACATGAGTCTTCGGGAGCTGGTACGAGAGAGGCCCTCAAGTCAAAAGTCACCTGGGTGGCTTCGCTTTTCTTCTTCGCGTACATGGGCGTCGAGGGTACGTCTCCTAGCTCTCTGCCTGAACACATTAATCTAATAGTCGCGTTTAGTTGGTCTGGGGGGGTGGATCGTTACTTTTATGCTTAAAGTGCGAAACGCGTCCGCGTATGCATCAGGAGCGTCCGTCTCTGGCTTCTGGGCAGGTCAGGCTCTGGGACGTGCTGTGCTCGGGTTTGTCACCGAACGGTATGGCGAGCGGCTGTGCATCACGATATATCTCGGCCTCTGCATCGGCCTTCAGCTTCTATTCTGGCTTGTCCCCAAGTTTATCGTCTCCGCAGTTGCCGTTGCTTTCCTGGGCTTCTTCTTGGGACCCATGTTCCCCGGAGCGGTCATGGTGACGGCCAAGTTGCTCCCCAAGCATATCCATGTGAGTGCCATTGGGTTCGCGATGGCCATGGGAGGTACCGGTGGCACGGTATTTCCCTTTGCAATTGGTGCAATTGCCGCAAGTAAGGGTGTCGCGGTGCTGCAGCCTATTGTCTTGGCCTTGATTGTTGTACTTGGATTGGTATGGTTGAGTTTCCCCCGGATTCAAAAGAAGGACTAGGCGGTATTTTTATCAGGAGTGGGTTGCATCATCTTGTTTGTTATTGTGTCGTACACCTAGGGTGTTCAAGCCGCAATGCGGGTGACACCTTCGTTGGTAGCACCAAGTGGATCAAGGGGCGCCGGCCCTTGACATACAGATAGGAGCTCTCACTTGCTGGTGTTGGCTTGGGAGGAGTGAATTTATTTCATGTAACTGGTTGTTGCTGTGTTGGGAGTACAAAACTTGGAGCGATGGCCATCAATTTAGTCCGGGATGTACGAGGGCCAGTTCTGAGCCACTTGGGCAAATGCGACGGGCCAAGAAGCTCATCAAAGCATGGGATGACCTTCAATTTGCGAGAAGAACACAATGAAATCTCAAGTGACAATGTTGCAGAACCGACCTCTCGGCAATCAGCGCGTTCACTCATCCGGGGCCCCGCAAACCAAGTCGACACTATTTAAAGCGTAGCCAGCCCCTCGGAGAAGGCCGCAGGAGTCTTTCTCTCTAAGAAGCCTTCAATTAGTATTCGCTATGAGTCCCATTATCCCATTCGTTCGGACGGCTCTGCGACGTCTATATCTCGCCCGAATCTTACAGCTGATTCGATCATCATGAGCCCAAAGTCGATCCGTTCCGCCTCCGCTCGGAAAGAAGCCCGAATCTAGCGTGTCCCCCCACAGTCTGGGGGTGGGCCGTTGAGGAATTGAAGCCAATCATGGCGTCGTTCGGAGAGAATTGCCATTCCCAGGTGTCGGGTTTCTCGATCCGGCGCCCGCGACTCGGCAGACAATCCGTACAGCATGCAACGGTGAAGCGGCTGGGTTTCATCGAGTGGCATGATCAGTATTTATTCATCGTAGCCCCTTACAAAGCTGCCCCACGCTCAACTGCTCAACTGGACTCATCTCGGCCCAATTGTCCCTTCTCCCACCCGTCTCGTAGCCACCAACACCGTCACAATGGCCAAGCCCATCGTCCTGCAGCTCGGCGACGACATCCGCTGGAACCATGACCTCTACAAGGAGTTCGAGGCCAAGTTCGACGTGCGCCGCTCCTACAGCATGTCGCGCGCCGAGTTCATCCAGGCCCTGAAGACCAAGGCCTTTGGCGACTTTATGGCCATCTACCGCCCGTTCTGGAACACGGGAGGCGAGATGGGCAACTGGGACACCGAATTGGTCTCGCTGCTGCCCGCGTCGTGCAAGATCTACGCCAGCGCCGGTGCCGGTTTTGACTGGGTTGACACTGAGGCTCTCGCCCGCCGAGGTAAGACTGCTGCTCTCAATTGTTGTTCTTGAACCATTCTGATTATCGACGTAGGAATTGTCTACTGCAACGCTGCCGCCGCCTGCACCGAGTCTGTAGCTGACGCCGCCATCTGGCTCATCATCTCGACTTTCCGCCTGCTGTCCTGGTCCGCCGTTGCCGCGAGGTCAGGCGACAAGGACCAGTTCGTGGATGCCAACCGCAACCTGGCGCCCGTTTCCAGGAACCCGCAGGGCTTCAGCCTGGGAATCATTGGCTTTGGCCGTATTGGACGCCGCATCGCGGAGAAGGCCTACAAGGCTCTTGACATGAAGATCCTGTACAACGACGTCGTGCAGGCTCCCAAGGATGTGGAGGCTCCTCTCGAGGCTGTCTTCCACAAGAGCTCCGACACTCTTCTGGCAGAGGCCGACTGTGTCCTGGTTGCGACTCCATTCGCCGGCGAGGCTCTCCTTAGCAAAACCGGTCTGGCAAAGATGAAGAAGGGCGCTCGACTGGTTAATATTGCTCGTGGAAAGCTCATCAACGAAGCCGACCTAGTCGAGGTTTTACAGAGCGGCCACCTTTCTGCCGCCGGTCTCGATGTCTTCGAGAACGAGCCTCACATCAGCCCCGAGCTGGTCAAGATGAAGAACGTCGAGCTTCTGTCCCACAATGCGGGTGCTTCATTGGACTCGCACATTGGGTTCGAGAAGCTGGGCATGGAGAATATCCTGTCCTTTGAGAAGACTGGCAAGGCTATTTCACCTGTCAATGTTCACCTGATTAAGCCAAGCCGACTGTAAGGGTAGAGTCGCATAAAAAGCGTTGTATATTATCACGGACATGATCACGGCTAGGTTAGAGTTAAAATGAAATGGCAAAGTTCATCTTTTTCTTCCATCTTGTTGAATTCAGAAGAGCGCGTTGATGTAATGGAGATACCAGCTCCGGGCCACATAGCTTAGATCAAACTCCCCGGGACAGTCCGTGTCGACAAACCGATAAAATACTGAGAAGAGCCAGGTTTTATTCCTCCATTCCACGCATGCTCTAGATGAGTCTTGAAGAAAAGTCCACACAGAATTCTGGCGTCTTCACATTTATGGGATCAAAGACGGCGATTAAACAGAGGCAGGGCACCTCAGAGTTGACGATGATGCAAGTGTGGGTGCCACTGCATCCCCGCGGTTGTGATAGTCTGCTCGTAGGAGAATATACAGAATCCATTCTCTTCAAGTTAACTAAACTATCTCCACATCTTCCAGAATTCCTTCCTCAACAATCTCAACCTTTACTTTTAACCCCCAGGGATCTTCCTTTGGCATTTCAATCCAGTTCTTCTTCTTGCCCACCTTCTCAACTGCTCTAACCAGCCCATGGAGGGTCTCCTTGATCTTGGCCTTGTCTTCCTTGGTCCTTTGCAGAGAGATTGTAAGCAGCAAACCCTCCTTATCCTTATCCTTGCCAAGACTCCACGACCACTGGGATGAAAACACCACCCTGGGATATGCCTTGCGGATCTTTCCGCCCGGATATAGCCTGGTCACCAAGTAACCAACTCTGCCGAGATAAGAAGCCCACCAGACTTCCTCTGGGGTGATGAGATTCCGCAACAACTCACGGAACGCAAGCTCGCGAGGTGGCAGCTCTCCCTGATATCGTGACTCCAACATCAACGCAAGCCGGGCTCGATCTCGATGTGATACGCCGTGGATGGTAGACATCAGGCCGACGCTTGTCGAATACAATGCTGTCGTGGACGCCGTCTCCTTCGACATGAACATGTGAACGTACATTGCATTCGCAAACGATTCAATAACATTAAGACCGAACGCTTCTGGGAAGCGCTTCGTCGCCGATGGGGCTGGGATGGCAGTCTTGAGCAATGCTTGAAGTTCGACCCGCGAGTCTGGCGCAAAAAATCTCGTGGCTACTTCTAACGGAGACTGTTGCCGGACTGCAATTGGAAGTTGCTTGAAGAGGTATCCCTCACGCACGCCGCCTTGGCAGAAGTGTGCTTCCTTGATGCCGTTGGGAATAGCTTCGGCGAGCACGTTGACGAGAAAAGCCACGGCGGGAACCTGAGAGCGCCGGCGATCGGAAATTCGAAAGACGTCTTTGGCAGCCTTGGCAATCTTTTCGATGGTGTCGGTATCCTCGAATTGTTTGCGTCCGGCAGTGTACCCGTTGATGATTGAGATAGGGTATTGCTCCTCTCCCGACTGATTCAGGTAAAGCAGCAAATATCCCCAGCCCCGGAATCCACCTCCGGAAAGATAGATCTGGAACCCGCCTTCTCTCTGGGCTGTCTCGACCAATTCTCTTGGGACCTGCAGGCGATGATATGCATCCCTGAAATTCTTAATCATCTCCGTCCGGAACTGCTTCACAGCTATTTCCTTGTCCTCTTTTTTCTTGCCGTGCTGGACATCGTGTAGTTTCTTCGTCAAGGCAGCCGCTCCGTAGGGGAAACTGAAGCTTCCATGAGGGCTTGTCCTGATTTCGCCTCCCTGGCTGATCATCCATGATATCTGGGTGCTGCCTCCTCCCAAATCCATGACCAGCCCGGCCATGTTCGAGAACCCGCTGGCAATACCAAGCGCTCCAATTTGGCCTTCCTCTTCCTTGGGCAGGAGTTTCAGACTCAGCCCTGTCTTCTCGTATATGGCCTTGATGAAAGCAGAAGAGTTCAAAGCAGTACGGGTCGCTTCTGTTGCCACAACATGGATATCCTCCTTTTTGACACCAATTTCTTCACATATCACGACAAAGCGGACCAGAACGGTGCAGACGGAGTCAATGATATGGGCGGGAATCGGAATACGCTTGCCGGTTTGAGGGTCGAACTGGGTATCGTACAGCGAGATGGACGATCGATAGACCAGAACGGTCGGGAGGATGCGGGCAAGTGCAGAGGAGAGCTCAGAAATGGAGAATCGGATGCCATTGCTAGGAGTTCATCAGCCGATTTCAGGTCAATTAGACACCAAGAACTCACCTCCCCACGTCGACAACCCCGACAAGCTTGCCTCCATGACCAAGCCAAGGAGGCAGCACGCTGCCCATCAGATGAGCACACGGTAGATGGTCGCATCGTCGGAATGGCGCGCTAGGCCCAGGCTCCGGTGCCATGTCCTGCTCATCGCCGGAAAATATGTCGTCTGTCTCTTCAAAGTCCGAGAAATCCATGTTTGTGCTGCTTAGTTTCGATTTGGATTTTGGATGTTATCGTTTTGGTGTTGACGTAAGATTTCCCCGGCGAGACTGGAGCTCCTGCTTGTGCATATAGTATTTCACCTCGTATTCCACTTCACGGTATTACTACATCGAGGCGCTACCAGAGGCTGGAGCCGGCCGGCCGTCTTGCCGATATTCACGGGATGGTTCAGCCAAAGCTCAGCCGCCAGAATTTGAGTTGCTGCTACTACACGTCACCCGACAAGAATGACGCAATAATTCTGCTGCCGTAGCCAAGTCTCAGGGTGGGTATGACATTCATTCATCGTATTGTATTTCCACTGTAACAGGAATGTCGATTTCAGCTACGCCACAGTAAGAGGTACACGGAACTCAATCCTACCAAGTTTTTCCTCCATGTCTCAGAGCTACGCTAGAAAAGTCAACCCCCCATCCAGCTCGGCGAGCTTACCGAATGGCTCAAATAGACTCGGGTATTGCATTCACCTCGGGCTTCTTCTACAATAGAAGATTGGTGGCGTCAAATGAGACGGTAGCTGTGGCCTGCGGAGACAAAGCAAAGGTCCCCGAACAGTAACAGTGCGTGTACGAGGTACACCACAGTCTAGACCATTCTATGCAACTGTGACAAATTTGTAGGAGCATGCATGTGACGTTTTCCTTCCTCAGGCATCTATATGTCTCTCGAATCTTCACGATAGGGGGTTATTGTATCATCCACGGAGCGCACCACCGTTGAAGGGGGTTCTTGGCTTTCAAAAGAGGCAATACGCAAGCTCCTGACCCATAGCCGAAATAACAGAACCAACTACGGATCGCCGAGGATTCCAAGAGCGGCGCAATGGATGCGCTTCCCATGCCCTACGAACATGCAGACGAGAGATCTCCCCTGCTCTCATCTGACCAAAGCCCTCGTCCCAGCCGGCAATGTTTACGAAGTTGTATGCAAATGTGCAAACCCGGCAGCTACGTCAATCTTCTCATCGTCTTTGTCCCCTTGGGAATAACCGCTGGCTTCCTGGATAAATCTCCGGCACTGGTCTTCAATTTAAATTTCCTTGCCATCGCATCGCTGTCCAAGCTAAACAACCGCAGGCTGTGCCGTTTATCGGCTGTTCTGGGACCAGGGGGAGGAGGGCTGTTGTATGCCCTTTTCGATAATGCGCCGTTACTCATCGTGAGTCTTACTAGAGCATAATGATCTATATACTAACACGAATGAGGTTGGCATGGCAGCTATTCAAAACAATTCCATCCGTGTTATTCAGTCATGTATTCTCGGCAGCGTATTAGCCAACCTTCTTCTCGTGAGCCTCAATTCCTTCTCCTTTCGTTTGGGATTATTGACTTGCCAAGGTTATTGGATGGTGTTTCTTCATCGCTGGCATCCGCCACTCAGAATCCAATTTCAGCACATCCTATGCGTCCACGACATCTTCCCTAATGATCGTCGCATCGAGTGCCCTCGTTGTCCCATCAGCCCTCTCCGAGGCGCAATGCAGAGTGGATGATGATTGCGAAGAGGCGCTCGTGCGGGTATCTCGTTCAGTGTCCATAGCTCTTCTCGTACTATTCGCAACTTATCTGCACTACAGACTCAGATCGCACAGAGCTCTTTTCATGGATCCGTTTGACGCGTTGAGTAACCGACCAATGGCAGAACTCTTTTGGATTGGCATGGCTGAAGCAATACTTCTCGTCGGAAATCTTGCTCTGACGTCGATGTCTGCTTACTTTCTGGTTAGAACACTTGACGCTGCATCAGATACCCGTTTCATCAGTGATCGGATGGCGAGTTTCGTTCTTCTTCCCCTCGCAACGGATGGTCCATCTCGACTGGGTGCAATCGTGGCTGCTTACCAGAATAAGATGCCAAAGGCCATGGACTTTGCAATCAGCCGAAGCATGCACGTGGCTCTGTATGTAGCACCTGTCCTGGTCCTGTTTTCGTGGGCGATTCAATCGAGATCCCCTATGACATTGCACTTTCCAACACCGGAAACGATTTCCATCTTCCTTGGAACGCTTTTGCTCGCAGAGGTATGCCGTGATGGGCAGGCCGATTATCTAGAGGGGGCCATGTGTCTTGTTATGTATGATTTACCCTGTCCCCTGAAGAGAATTAATTTGCTGAATATTGGCTTGACAGGTTCATGATATTGTCTTTTTCTTTTTGAGTGGTGATCAAGAAGCATGTTGGAGATCATGTTAAAGGATGATTAAAGAGATAGGGACTGGGTATCAAGTAACGCTTCAAGACCGTGTCATTAAAGAGTGGCAAATTCATACTCAAACTGGGCAGGCATTTTCGGTGGAAGTGAATGGCAGAATTGGTGTACGCCGTGCATCAGACATCGCATGAGACTCTCACAACACATCTCGCATTTCCCGCAAAGCCGTGGTCCGCAAGTTTCCCCGAGCTTCGAAGTCCATGGATACTTAATCTGTAGCTGACAGAAACGGCATCAGGCCGAGGTTAACAAACCTGATTTGATCCGGAACTTGTGAAGAATGTCACCGCAGAGGTTCTCGTCCGGCGACGACATTGACCTATCGGCACAGTTACCGCCAGACAAGCCACGGAGATATATCACACCACAAAGTACGCCGCCGACGTGGCCCTGATCGACGAAGTTTCCAAGAGACTATCGAGGGCAGGGAAACGCCGACGCCGTTAACGAGGGCCCTGTGCCTTGACAACAAGGACAATGTCTGTTTTCTGCACACTGCATCATGACCAATGATCTTGTTATTGTACGCGTCAGGGTTCAGGTCGCTTATGTGAAGCCAATCAAGGCGATCCTCCGACGCCATGCTCGGAGCTCCCCACGTAGACTTTCTCAGCGAATGCCACCCCGGCATTCAAAGAAAAACCACTATTGAGTAGCTGACAGAACCTTGAGTCTGTAAGCCAATGTCCTCTACCAGATAGCGCCACAGGCCACCTTCTCGGGATCTCTAGGGGTGGCCGAGACAAAGGATCATCCATTGTCCCTAGTGCGGGGAATCAACAACAGGCTAAACATTTGTGGGTGTGGTTTGAGCCACCACGATGAGTGCCCTGACGATCACGGAGGAAGACGATCCTTCTAGAGGTATCAAAATCCTCAGATTGTTAATCTCCTTGACTTGTATCATCAGGCGTTAAAAGTTGAGCATCTTCGGCCTCTAGGACACAACACTCCGAACGGAGTCTCGTATCCGAACTGCCGACATCCATTCTGAATAATAAATCCAAGCCACAGTCCTGCAGCTGTATGCTGTAACCGCTCTTAATTCGGGGATATAATTGGTGGGGTATTGTGTTCAACACACTTGCCGTAGTGCTACTACATGAATGTCATACAGAACAGCTATGCTGGTCTGGGTAACCACGTGGCTGCTTGAGCTTCGAGATCGAGATCGCGAGCATGTGGATCAGTAGTCATAGCGAATGAGTTTGAGCCTCCATTGTTTGAGTTTGAGGGGACTTTATGCCTGATCCGATCAGGCCATTTTGTCTCATTATTAGCTCGAAACCCCGTGTTTGTCCATTGGAGCTATTTCGAAGTCGTCATGAATCCACCATCAGAATTACGTCACAAGGGACATCCCTGTACTGGCGGAGAGTGGCAGTCCTGGCACCCTTGCCGCAAGGTGTCGTTCAATCTCCTCGCTTCTTCCAACGGCAACGCTAGAGCAAGACGACATTGAGGGGATTGCTTCTCCATATTCACTGGAATCAATTATGATAAGGTTCAATGACCGTTGCCTCATCTGCCATTGGTAATTGATGTGAGGGCTTCCCGGCCTGCTCGTTCCCATTACAGGACTCATTCTTTGGCATAATGCACATGCAAAGTGTGGTGCTTGTGAACAGCAACGAGCGCCATTTCCCACCCGAATCATAGTAAATATATATAGCAGGCATTTTTCATGAATGCATTCACGTCATCATCTTAAACATGGAACACGATGGTCATACACGACACCGAGGTCGCGGACGCGGGCGCCATCACTGGAGGGATGAAGACGAGCACAATACCTCTCGCTCCCATGGCTTGCCATTGATGCTTGTCGACCCACCCGGCCATTCTCGGTACCAGAAATCAAGAAATTCGGGAGACGTCAACGATAAATCGAGTCCAAAAAGCAAACCTAGCGACGCCCGCTTCCATACTCATGAATCCCACCGTCAACGGTCACGCAGCATCACTCCAGGGACGAGCGGCCGCCACACAACCAATCGGAAAAAGAAACATCCGCCAAGGGAACGCAGCAAAATTGAGCATGCTGTAGAAAAATATGCTATGGAAAAGCATGCTGCAGAAAAGGCGATTAGTACGGCAGTAGGGGCAGCGTACCGAATTCGGAATGATCATGGGTTATGGCTTGGAAAGAAGGGATTCAAAGTCGCCACAGTGGCTACAGCTTCAGCAACTATGGACGTACTTTTGGATCACGACCCGAAAAAACATCCCCTCGCGCACATAGCAGTAGCGGCGATCCAGAAAGCTGTTCTCAATAGGATTATGAACGTGAAATAATTATTGGGGGTCAACTAAACAGGGCAAATTGTATGAGGTCACGCTGCTAGGAATATCTCGGACAAGGCCGAAAGGTCCAGCATGGGAGGCTTGCACAAAGGAGCATCATTAGTCCTATTTACGAATTCCCATCCTTTGACGTTTCGGGCATGCACCTCGTCTCTTGAACATAATTGGGCCACACGCTCAACGTGGACGTGTCACGATTACACTTCAGCCACAAGCCGCTGACGAGTTGAACCAATTCCGCACGGCACGAGAGTGCATACCCATATTGGGACGGCAAGGAGACAACGACTCTTAAGCACTGTGGGAGTGATAGACATGTCAACCGTCGCTGTTGAGATGCATTCATTCACAAAGTAGACTACAACCACCTTATGGATCAACATACGGAGCTTGGCAGGAGGATTTCCATGATCGATGGTTCATAACGCACAGTGACCGTTTCTCTGCCACAAAACTATTGAGTTGCGCCACATATGCAGCCAAATGCCATGCATCGACTAGTTGGATTCTGTCACATCTGACTTGTCACTTGTGTCACCCCACTATCGTAATGTATGCATCCTTTAAGGTGTAGACTGGTGCCTCATCTCGGCGAAGGTTAAACTCCAGATTGCTATTAGTAATGAGAACTCAGACGCAAGCAGAAGCCGTCCTGGTTTTTCAGCTGAGAAGGCGGATAGTTCCGTGTATATCTCCATGGGCTTCAATTGGGCTCGCATGTGATTTCCCCAGTGTTCTGCCCGCTGACCAGATGGAGTCGTCGGTGTTCCTTCCTCTCACGAGCCTTTACATTGATTGGGAAATTATCACAGAAGAACATTGCCGGTCAATGAAAACCATGATGTATTATTGCAGTGTTTCCAATCAACCGCGTACGGTAGCGAGATCCAATCTGTGTCGTTTCAGCCTTCTCACCTGGCACTTAAGTACAGAGTGGCATTATAACAAGCAAGAAGGTCGAGTCAATTTTCAATGGGGGAATAGTGCCACCATTAATTACGAAGACCAGCAGGCTGCGTCTCGTCCTTGGGTGGGGGTCGTGTAGTCCTTGTTCCATTCTCAACATCCGCAATCTGATCAGAACCGCGTGGTGGTTTCTTGCTGCTCCTGGTAGAAGGATAATTGTTAGTCTGGAGAAGCTAGGTAGTATAATGGCCGTGATAGACTCACTTGGAGAGCTTTTCTGTTGTATGTTTCACGGTTTCCATTGTTGCCTTTACGTGGACGTATGTATGGAAGACATAAATTCCCTGCGAATATTTGATGAGCTTTGACGAATCTTCGGAATCGAAGCTGTAAGCAGGATATTACTCACCAAAATTCCACTGACGAGGTGCAGGAAGGAAGCGACGAAGGAAAATGCCAGTGTTGTTCTCCACTCGCCACATCCCGCCCTGTTGACGTTGACTGTTCCGATGCCACCAACGCGCCAGTAACGGCCCCAGTAGTAGCCCCAATAATCGTTATACCAGCGAGCAGAGCAGACCCCCGAGGATGTTCTCTGTTAATGGAGATGATAAGTACAACGTCCAGCCAAGAATGGAGCATTGGAATAGGAATGATGGGGTTGGTCGTACCGTTTCAAGCAGGCAGAATGCCACCAGCCACATTATCCACAAGATGAAATCGAACGGGAAGGCCATGAAGAGGCTGTCGAAGGGGGGGCAGAACAGGAGAGAGAAGAGGATGCCGATCCCTGCGGTCACCATGGTGTAGACAATCCTCGAATCGGCATGAACTTGGGCAACTCCCAGTAGATAGGCAAAGCGACTGAGAATGCCCAAGACAATGACGGCGGACGAGAGCTCACCCAAGCGCAAGAATACAGAAATGGCTTTGTGGGACTTGCCACCGTGTACCTCGTTGCGCGACATCCTGAAGTAGAATGAGGGATGTGGATTGGTTGTGGTTGTGTTTACTGATAAAAGTCAGAAGCAATGTATTCCTGGAGATGGTACAGGTCGGTGCAAATGGACGACGAATCGAAGCGAGGGGGTACATTAGTTCATATACTTATACTGGAGCCATTCAGTCTTGCTCACATGTCAAGCCACAAGCCACAAATGAATCGGGTGATAATTGTCTCGGCCTGGTCGAGTAGTCACCACCCCCCTTCCCCTCCCCTTTCATCCGAATTAACCTAATATGATCTGTCAGTGACGTCAAGTTATAAATCTCTACCGATCGCACGGGACGGCTGCTGATCCCGTCTGCCACCCTCCCAATCCCGACGGATGATCTCTACACAGAATCCTAGATCGGCCATTCAACATCTCGCCGGCATAAGAGCTGTCCACCGTAAGCTTCTCTGGGCTGAAATCACTCAGCGGAACCAGTACTATTCGCCGTATATAAGGCTCGAAGTGTATGATTGTACGGCTTGTACATCTCAATGAGGCCTCATTATTGCGACGATAGTAGCTTCTTGGTTATTGACAGGAAGAGCTACGTCTTGTGAGATACAAACCATGTCACCACCTAGCTGTGTTGAATAAATCCCGCGAATACGACTGTATGACTCGTCGGGACCCTTATCTCTTCTTTATCGTGGACAAAGAGCGAACCTGGCCTTGAGACGGGCGGTAACAGGCAGCTCAAGCTAGGGGCACAGGCGTACCGAAGCACAGGGAAAGTTTATTTCCTCAAGAGGCTGGCCTAGCCGAGGAAGCACATGAATGAATAAAACAAAAGTGTTTGATCAATGGGATTGAAGTGTCAATACAAAGCACGATTTGGTTGAATGACGAACAACAGTTTTCGTATCATTATATAAGCAGCTCCCTCCTTATAGTTTAGCATTGTCCAGCTTCTTGTGTACTTCCCTCCAGCCATCTAGTATAGAGTTCTTTGGATTATCCAATCTAGTTTGTGTAGCCATATATATCCTTGGAATACCTGTACTCGGGAAATCTACTTTATCCAGCACCATTGACGCTATTCCCTTTGCCGAGAGAAATATCTGTGGCATGCCATGTCCGGTGAACCCAGCCAGCATGAACTGGTTCTTTCTTCCTGGAACGACACCTATATGGGGCATTGAGTCAGATGAGTACCCCATTACTGCAGATTTTGTTAGTAATTACTTCAACAGCGTGAATTAAACACGTCGACTTACTTCCTGTCCACAACTGGGATGTGTAAGCGCCGCTGTCTTCCCATCCTTGGAATACGCGCTGCATATATCCATCAAAATAGGTCTTTGCAGAGTCGATCAACAGGTCATCGTTGACATTGTTGTACCAGCTATCAAGGTCATGGTAAAACTCGGACCGCGCACCTCCGACAACGATGCTGCCGTCGGGTCTCGGGATCAAATACTCGTACTTGGTGTCTGACCAGCGAATCATGTACGAGTTCGGCAGGAAGGGTGCAGGATTCTTGGTGGGCTTGATATGGCTGCAGATCCCCCGTGATGGGATAATTGTATCGGTAAACTCGGGCAGTAGCGATGAAATATAGCCGTTGGTTGCGTACACGATGTCTTTTGCTCGGACTAAGCCCCGTGGTGTTGTGAGCGTGAAGTAGCCCTCCGTGTCGGCTGACTTGGTAACCCCGGTGACAGGTGTGTGTGTTTGCACGTTCACGCCAGCGTCAATTGCATTGCTCAGCAAGTGAAGGATGAGCTTGTATGGGAAAAGATGGCCTGCAGAGTAAGAAAGGCAACCCTTGGCCCCTTTGACGCCTGACAACTAGTTCTGATCAGCATCATGACACGCTACGATTAGCGTATGCGTGAGGTGGTATCCAGCTTACCCTTTCCGCGTCCGCACCCTTCGCGAAGTGCACATCTTCCATCCCGGGGAAGGCATTCTTTCTGAGCATGTCGAATCCGGATTTCATCTTGTTGCAGACGGAATCTGACATCATTACGTCGACCGCACGCGTCAAGACAAAATCGCAATCAATGCTCTCATCTTCTATCGTCTTCTTCACCGCGGATAGATTTCGCGCCTCAAAAGTCGCACACTCCGAAGCGATCTCGATGCCATGGGTGATGGCGAGACTTGACGGCCGATTTGAGGGGTCGGGTTTGAGATGGCCGCCTATGACGGGATTATTTGAGACTGGAGTCTGAAAAAGGCGAGTTCAGGGATATAACATACCATTTCGACCGGTAGCCCCAGAACAGGCTTCCCGAGCTTCAAGAATCACGATATTAGGAGGCACGATGCCCCGACGCTTGCAGATGTCGAGGATGTGGTAAACTGTCGACACGCCTGCATAACCGGCACCAATGATAGCAATATCCACTTGTGAAGGGACGTCAGAGGTAGACCGATAATCGTCCAGGGGGTGTGGAGACGATCTCCAGAAGGAGGTCGTGGGGTTCGCGACGGGGAGCGGGGAAGGCGGCATGATCTTGATAGCAGTCCGATTGAGGCAAAGCGTAGACTTGGTGATTTCTAATAGGGAGGAGATGAGAGGCATGTAGCAAGCTAGGTGTTGTCTGTTATATCACGACCTGGTCGACTCCGCTGAGTCGCTGGAACGCTCCGGACCGGACCCTAGGAATAGACGAGCCGCGAGTCGTCGTATATCACTGATAGCCGGTCCCGGGATGCTACCAAAGAATCCCTGGCGAATTCCAGCAGGGCCTTTGATAGCTGGAGATAACGCGACTCGTGTTCCGCCGATCGCAAAATGGCATGCCTGCCGCTAACACAATCCGACTATTTCGATTACGGTATTTCTTACCCGGTCCTTGGCAGCTCGATACCAAAGGACGACTGATTACCCCAGCAAAAGTCCCGGCCCGGTTCAAACCGGGGTAAAATATACCGGTCGCCGGTGAAGGGATTGATGTAGAGCAAGGTTCGACTTATCTGGTAGCAATCGAGTTTCATCGATTCAAGTTGATGTTGCAAGGAAGCCAGGTGGTCGATCTAGGTTATGGACGTGGAGGTGCTATCTTGCATATCGCTTGATCAGTTGATCGCCGAATGGAGGATGGATGAATGATAGGCTCGCAAATAGTAATCGATATAAAGCTGGGTTCCCTTTGGTGCTTCTCATTTCCTCCGTGGTCTGTTAGTCGCCTTCGCTTTACCGTTCCTGATGGCAACTTCACAACCAAACGACGACAGCAAAACTGCTGACAGGGCTGAGCTCGCCACTGTAACCAGCTATACCGATAATGGAGGCCAAGGCAGTGAGATCGACGAAGCGTATCTGCGCGCTTCGTCCCCCACCAAATTCTACAGGAGCGTCCTGTTTCAAATGATCCTGTTTGGAGCGTAAGCAACCGGCCACCCAATACGCAAAATCCGGCTTTTAATAATCCTTGCGTAGCCTCTCATTCGTTGGCCCAGCCATGGCTGATGCCATCTCCAACCTGGGAGGTGGCGGTCTCTCCAGCCCTTACTTGGCCAACTTAGCCAACTCGCTCAATTACGCATCTGGGTGTATGGTCACGCTCATAGGAGGGCCCTTGATTAACAAGTTTGGTATCAAGTGGTCGTGCATGATTGCTGCTGTGGCCATGCCTCTGTCAGGTTCGGCTTACTACGTGAACGCGAAATACGGTGTTGACTGGTACCTGCTCTTCTCAAATGCAAGTTACAAGTACCCCCATCTTTGAGATTATCAAGTCTAATGGCCAATTTGATAGATCCTGGGAGGATTTACCTCAGGCTTCCTCTACGTCGCAGAGACGACTGCCATGTTGTCGTACCCGTATCAAAACGATCGAGGTTTCTATTTAGGTATGTAAGAGCCTACTAACATCTATTATTTGTGCTAATTAAATTATCCCAGGCATTTGGTCTGCGATGCGAAACTCGGGCAGCGTTATCGGTGGCGCCATCAACTTTTCCACGAACAACACCCAGTCCTCTGCGGGAGGAATTGCATGGTCTACATACCTCATATTTGTTGGTTTTGGTAAGGTCGCCTTAACATATCGACCTAATGGCTGTTTCTAATTATTGGAATGCATAGCTTGCACCGGTGTAATCTGGGCTTTCCTACTATCGCCCACCAGGCGCGTTCGACGTCGCGATGGCTCCAAAATCCCCATCGCTGGAAGAATCACCTGGAAGCAAGAGTTCAAAGCTCTTTGGAGGCATATGCAGTACAGAAAGGTTGGCCAAATTCCATCGATCATTGCTCCGGCATATAACTTACCCTGAAATTAGACTTGGCTCGTTTTTATCCCTGCCTTCTACTCATTCTTTTATGGTGGAACTATGGGCACATATCTTTCGCTACACTTTTCAGTGCGCGCACGTAGCTTGTCGTCCCTCATTGTTCGTAAGTAAATTCATCACTGCCACTATTGAAATATTGCTTATCCGTTTTAGCGACAATCACCATTCCAGCAGTCATTGCCTATGGGAAACTGTTGGATACAAAGCGCTGGGCGCAGTCGAAGCGAGCATGGCTTGCTTTCTCTCTCTGGGTCATTCCCCAATCGGCCTGCTTCATCTGGATTGGCATTGAATATTCCAAGTTTGGAAAGGGCACAGCTGCACTGGACTACGAACTGTGAGTTGGTCTTCAAGTATTTTCTGGGCCACGTGCTGACACCCTTTGTTCTCAAAGTGCAAGCAAGAGATGGGCCGAGGCCTACCTCCCGTACTTGATCATATTTGTCACCGGCTATTGGACTCAATTGTCTCTATACTGGATTCTAGGCACCTTTTCCACCGATGTCGGATCATCCTCTCGCACAGGCGGCCTGTTCCGCGCTTTCGAAACGGCTGGTCAAGCTGTCTCGTACGCCATCAACTCCAACTCTACCTCTGATCCCCGAATTCCGTTCTACGTTAACTGCTCGGTGCTGGCTCTCGCAATCCCCTGCATGGTATTCCTCATCCGATTGGTGCCGGAGGCCCCTGCCAGCACGGATATTGATGTAGGCGAGGATGGAGTGATACAAGGTGTACCAACCTCGAAACAGATCCAGGCCAGTTAGGATAGCCGAGGCGACTGCAGGGGTTTGCATGTACACTTTCAAGGCTAATACGTGAAGACGGTTCGTGTCCTCATGTATTATCAAGAAATGTCGTCCCCTGGGGGGAGGGGGATCTAGGTATTTACAGAGAGCGGTTCTGGACACAGAGGGTGCAGCAGAGCGAATTACAGTTCCCATCGCCAGTCGAACTTCGTTTCTGCGGCTGAATTGACGTGAAGAGTGTACGGTTTATCTTCCCTGAACATCCATCTTCCTTTAAATCCCTTGTGGTGGGTTTAGCACCTGATCCGGACTGTTAAGAGATGTATGTCTCATGACGTTTCTTCTGATGTGATGCAGGTAGAACGGCTGGTTATATGTTGGGATTCTTAGGATTCTACAATAAAATTAGGTCTGAAGACCGACGGGAAACCTGACGACACTAGCCACCCTTAATGATGGTATCGGCCCTTTAACCATCCATCACCTAGCCACAAATGCCTACTATTTCACAAACAGCTTTCTCGTATGCTTAAAACAAACGAGACTAAGGGATGAACCTGTTCTGCTAATTTCATCGAATCTTGATAACCTCGACCTCTTTTACTTGGCGATGCATACAATCTACAACTTGCTTCTCAGCAGTGAGTTCAAAAACACAGCATGTCCCTGAAAACAGGTAGTGATCCCCCTTCTTCCTAAGCACCACCATCTGCGACAATTCGTTCAATGCAAAAAAGCAAGTCGCCTTGTGTTGCATTAACAGGCGGGTCGGTCTTCAAGGCATGAACTGAGGATTGCGGTCTGCTATGGAATATTAAACTGTGCTTCATGTGCTATGCGAAAGGTGCACCTAGAGTTTAGCTACTCTGTCACCCCGCCTAACACTTCAAAGACGTGAATCAACTTTGCGGCCGATGCAAAACGGCTTCTTTGCACTTTCCACAGCATCTGTCGTGTCTTGCTCAAATACAGCCGCAGAGTCTACTTTCTGAAGGGAGTCGATTCGCTCAGACGTAGCAGAGAACGGTTTCGGCAGTGGTGGGTATGGTCCAACAAGCGATGGGGCGCTGTATTGGACACCAAGGGCATCCAAGATAAGTGGTGTGACGTGAGCGGTAGAGAGCAGTATTCGAGGCATGCCTTGGGTACTTGCATTAGTGTGTATAAAATCGATGCGACGGGAACAAACACTCACCGTGGCCTGAAAATCCTGCCGCAATAAAGTGTCCAGAGTGGCTCGGCATGGCTCCGACAAAGGGAAAGCCGTCAAGACTTACTGAGTCAACTAGCAATAGTTTTATTAGACGATTAATACGCATGAGACACGTAGAAAGACTTACCACCTGTCCAACAACCGCCCTCGTTAACACCCTTCCACAACTCTGCTGGATTGTTTCCTGGCCAGCCGACCACGTCTGATGCAGGCCAAGATTGGTAAAACTCGGGGATACCATCGAATTGTTGGTCCTCTTCATCGTTAAGGTAGCACTTGTCCGGAGAGTGAACAAGAACGGATCTAGCTCCGCCGACAATGATATTGTTGTACGGTGGTGGGAGCTGGAGATGGTAGTTCTATGAGGGTTAGCTATTGAACTTGTTGCGTTCCGGGGTGCACATACGTTGACGACGCTGTCCCAATGCTGGGCACCAGTATGTCTAATGAAACCCTCAGGAGCAGGAATAGACGCCAGAGTTGCTCTGTCCGCAACGATGAGGTTGCTAAGCTCCGGCAAGAGGTGGGAGGCCCATCGGTTCGTCGTGTGTACCACCGTCTTTGCTCGTACGTCTCCTCGCGGCGTTTTAACAGTAATCCAGCCGTCTGAGTCTCGCTCCGAAACGCTCAAAGCCGGAGTGTGTGCCTGGAGGTTCAAATTGCCTGCTTCAAGTACGATGCGAAGAACGGCATGAACAAATTTGTAGGGCCATCTGCGAGCTGTCAGTCATCTTCAGGTATGTCCACAAAATAACCTGGCGCACTCACATTTGACCGGCAGGGTGTACTACCGCCCCGAGGCATGCCTTCATTTGGGTAAACTCCTCGGCATCCTTGGAGCTTTCAATAAGCCTGCAGACTTTGACCACCTCATTCTCTTCTCCGTGGTCCTTTTTCATCAATTCATAAGCGCCCTTCAGTCGCGTCCACGCTTCATCTGACATTGCTGCGTCAAATGTTTCGCCAAACTTGAGGCAAACCTCCTCGGCAATGCCCTCCTCAGCTGCAAGTTCTTTAAAGGCAGGCAGATGGGCCATTTCATGCTTGATGAGCGCCATGGCCCCGTCAGAGCCAAATCGCTTCGCCCATGGTGTGTAGCGCGAGTACGCATGAGGTCTCAATTGCCCACCTTAATTGATCTTCCGTTAGTGTTGAAGATATCTGAATGAGCATGAAACCAACCATTTCGACCAGTTGAAGATCCGCAAATATCCCGTGCCTCGAGCATCAGCATTTTGGGCTTTACGGGGCTGTTTTGCGTGTGCTTGCATTTAATTAGCCTCTTTTTCACAAACTTTATATGAGGCTATATAGTTACCTTGTGCAGCCAGTAGGCTGTAGTTGTTCCTGCATATCCACTGCCGATAATGGCGATATCTGTCTCGCTTGGCAGGTCATTGGTGGAGCGAAAGTCTCGGAGAGGTGATGCAGCTCCCTCAATCCAGAAAGACTTGGTAGGGTTGTTGATCGGGAGAGGCATTGTGGAAATTGATGTGTTGGTCAAGTATTTGCGTAGTGTTGAATTGGCATGAAGATGATTTACTAGACAACTTGACGTTCGCGTCAGCTCTTTAAGTTCATTTGAGGCTACAGACACCTTGATGGTTGAGGAAGTGACCCGGGCCGGTGGTCGGAGGCAGTCAAAGTATTGCACGACTCCACCGTTCCGAGTTATCAATCAGTACACCAGATACTATTTTGAGCTTAAATGGGATTTGACTGACTATTTTAGCTTATCTAATCAAGTCTTACGAGTTTAGTCAGCGAGCGAACCAGTATCTCGTCCGTGAGTCCATGCCGTGGGTGGCCATTTTCTCTGCTAACTTGGTCGGATAATTATTGCAAGTGGGCCTTCATGCAACTTTTCAAGGGGTTCCGCGTAGACTTTAGACCGTTTCCCCCATCTCAATCTAGTCTGGCCGTAGCCAATTTACTGGCACAGGGTTTGGCAGTATTTACCCACTAGCCCGTTAAACATTGCACATCCTCCTTGCTACACCTAGTTCAAGACTGACTCGATAAAATATCATGCACCCTTCACTTCGCAGAGGATCTACTAGGAACTGCTGTATATGGACAATCTCGCGGCGACTGATACGACACGAAACAGGGGCAATCGCCGGGCCGGTTATGTAGCACTTACCCCTCAATACAATTGATTGATCGGCCTGTTACTATCTGGAACATTGATGTTCAATCGCCCCGACCGGACCAGCTGATAAGAACGAATGTATACAACAAGTATTTCCGGTGAGTGACACACGAGGAAACAGGCATAATCGCTGGTCCGATCGCGGAGCACCTACCCCTCAGGTACATCTAATCGACCAAGGGCCGGAAACAAAATACCTATTTTGGCAATTCCTATTTAGGCAATCCCTATTTTGGCAGTGGATGCGGATCTCAATCAATGACCGGACCAGCTCCCGGGACGCTGTGCTGGACCCTCTACATGATGATACAGTAAAGTGTCACATGGTTGCAGAGTGCAGACGTTACGCATCACCTATGATAAGTCGATATTTGAGGGAGCACCTTGACCCTGGCCGCCAAGTATAGTTCACCCGAGCAATCATGAATCAATCCCAACTTATCCCATACCCGCTCCGCAAATTTGATGCATCTCCTAGCCAGATCTGCACTAGAGAACGTTGTTTTTGATGTTGTCGACACGCTCGTCTCCTATGAGCATTTGTTCGAAGCCATGGATGAATGACTGTGCGAGCGACTCCACGCCCGCGACATCCACCCGAAGCGTCTTGGGTGCTGCTGGCTGGAGGTGGCCGAGCGTGAGTGCACATATCTTTCCATGTCTGGACGCTACGTAGTTTTCTTCAAAGTCTTTGAGGCTCTATTTTACCGATGCCTTCATTACGCCGGACTCAAAGGCCCGCACTCCTTCAAAAGCGCGGAGGATGTTGCATATTTAATTGACGAGTGGAAGAAACTGGCTCTTCGAGAGGGAGCTGCCGAGAGCAGTGCATCAGCAAGCTGCGCGAAGCCGGTTTCTCAATTTGGTGTTTTACGGCAGCAAAGACTGTGGGATGCGTGTTCCTCTATTGGTATTGTTTCGTTCTTTATTGACCGCAGTGTTGTGGATTTAATGCGGCTTATCGCACTGGTAATGCATTGGAGGGCGAGGCGCTCCCCGAATTATTTGGACAGATGGATATTACTACCGAAACATTGTCTGATATGGCAGACAAGATGATTGCAGCTTCTGGTAATCGGAAACCAGCGGCTAAATTGGGCAAATAACGTTCGTGGACTTCAGGCCTTAATGGCGAGAATTGGTTTCGAGGCACGGGATGTTGTATTACACTGTACATGCATCACGTTAAATGAGTTCAGGCTCTGGCAATGCGACATACGAAGGTTACAACTTTAAAAATATATAATAAATCAGTCAAACCGCGATATTAAATACTCCGCATAGCAGAGTGTAGCACTATGATAAATGGTTGATAATTACCCCTAATGGTATCCTGGACATTCAACTGTGTTTCTATGCGTGCACAGTGAGTGCAATTCCGACAGATATTAGCAGATAGGCACCATGAGTTCACTTGAGAATTTCCTCCGTGACATTAACTAACTTTTACGGACTTAGTTGCTGCTTCGACTAATAATGGCGAGACCATGCAGGCCCATATATGAAGCTCTTTTTCAAGAGCCCATGTTTCCCCAAACCTCGTATAGTATGTTGACTAACCCGACAGAGAGTAGAACACGAAAGATTTAAGGGCTAGTACGTAATCACATCGTGGTCGACGTCGAATCAGCCATGTATTCGCACCTATACCACAGGGTAGGTGGTCATGGGGGATAGGGGACAAAAGTTTTCAGGTTCCTCTGTAAGAATAGCCTAAGACTCAGTCTCATGAACTCGGACGATGGAAGTCTCCTGCAGCCACTGAGGCTGAGGCCAGAGCACTAGATATCATAGGCCTGGGGCTGGGGTGCGGAAGTGGCTGTTCCCGGTCTCCAATAATAGCTACAGACACATCAAGATGACGTATGAAAGTGACCAAGTGACCCCACAAGTGACATGCGCTTTTATCACAGTGTGTAGACACATATTAGGCAGTTAAATTTTCACCCGCGCAAGAATAATGCTATATTCTGACACCGAAACTTCCCGCTTCATTACCTCAAGAGTTATCAAGAATAGCTGCATCTCATTAGATGTCATCAACCAGAAAGACATAGCTATGTGTAATCAAGCTGCAGTGGCCCGTATGGCCCTCATTCACGCACATGTAAATCGCTATTTGCATAGTTAATCCCATGCTACAACCCTCAAAATAATGCTTAATGATGCACTTTAGCACCTGTACAATAAGACTAATCAGTAGCATTTCTGTCTCCTAAGGATGATTATTTATTGGGTTACATTTCGTTATGAGAGCAGCTTGAGCCTTCACATATGACCCTCGACTGCACAAGTCAACCGAGTGCCCGGATGTAGCCGAGGCTTAGGAAAGCATTTGCACCACATCCCCGGTATTGGAGAAACCGTCAGCTCAGTATTATGACCGTGAAGAGGGGCTGAAGGTAAGGAATAATGCGTACCAGGGTTTGTGGAAAGGTTACCATTTAAGTTGTTGGACTATTGGACACTAGGTAGAGCACCCGACTATGTACTTCCACGATGCACAATTAATAGCGCTGCTGCGGTCTATCCGAGCGGGTATTAAACGAGACTATCGTACCTTTTGGCTTGAACGGATTCGTCCGGATGGAGACGGAGAATTGGATGCTTGGGACAACGAGGAGAATCGCCTCCGTTGGCTTGCAGCCACGTCCAAATAAGGCAACGCTCGCTGCGCAGGGCTGGAGACTAAGCTCAGCCATCGGCATGGAAGAAGCCGATGACTTTAATTTTCGTCTTGGAAGACGGTCAGATGTATCCACGGCATTCCTGTGCAGTGACTGCCGGGTGACCTCAATTACGAGACGGATTGCAAGGGTTCTGGCCACCTTGTTTCTTGGCGTCATGTCAGCTTCGGGTCTCGGTACTGCTGAGAAGACTCTCTCCAACATCCATTCCAAGCCGGAAGGGCGGTTCAGACTAATCCTAAGCCAGCTTAGACCTGGACAAAGCCAGCTTAGACCGGGGCAAAGCCACCAGGTCCCAGAGCTTCCCATGGTCCAGACGCGGGTGAGAATTTAGTGGCGGCCGGTATGATTGTTCAATTTCAGCTGGGCTCCTTTTTGGTCCCCGGCCAGCTAAAATCCAGTCTCAGCTCACGTCAGATTGACACAGCTCGCATTGACTGGCTAATTGGGAGGGCTGCAGTGGCTGCGCTGTCCTTCCGCTATTTGTCCATGGCGTCTGAAGCGTACAAGCCTCGACTCCGCCCTAGACTTGAAGATGGGGTTGGCCATGCCGCCACCTGCAGCCGGGGGAGCTCATTAAAAGGGGAGCTGCAGAAACAACTGTTCGCCGTGGCTCTCGGTCGCAATTGACCATCTCTTCCTCCTGGTAATTGTCGATCCAACCTCAGAATGCGCGCGTCACTGTCTCCCCTCGCCGCGAGCGTCGCCTTGCTGTGCCTCGCCGGTAGCGCCCAATCCGCCGACCCTCAAGAGGAGCTGTCGTCGGCTCTCGAAGGCTATCCCAACCTCAGCACCTTTCGCTCCCTGCTCGGCGCAGTTGGCCAATCATTCGAAGACGTCGTTGGAGACGACCCGAAAAATGTCACTGTGCTGGTTCCTACCGACGACGCAATCAACACCTACCTCCGAGATTCGGGCCTCACAGACGTCTCAGAGCTCACTTTGGCCGAAATCCAGACGTTTTTCTCGTATCAAACCCTGGCCGCGTCATTGAAGGGCAAGGATTTCGACACACCGAATGGAATGACCGTGCCGACACTGTTGCAAGGAGCCCAGTACAACAACCGATCCGCTGGACCGCAGCTCGAGCAGGCGTACGGAGAGAAGGCCACCGGTCAGGTCGTGTTTGCCACGCAAAAGGACAAGAGCTCCCGTCGCATGAAGAGGCAAGGAGCTGGCCCTGTGGTAAATATCAGAGCGGGATTGGCTCAGGATGTCGGCATGACGGCGGTTGATGCCACGTGGGGATCCAAGGGTGTGAACACATTCCAGGTCGTTGACAGGTAAGTCTCCCCATACTTTGCAACCATGGCTCTGAATGCATTATTCACTTATTTGGCGTTGTAGTGTTCTCGTACCGCCGAAGAATTGCTCCCTGACAATTAAATCGTATCCGGACGAAACCCTTCAATCTATGGACCAGGCGCTGAACAAGAGCGGGTTATGGCCTAAAATCAACACGTCTTTCAATGTCACCTGCCTTGCTCCTTCGACCGAAGCTTTCAAGAACGCGGGAAATCCCCAGCTCTCGGGCACCCAGAATGAAGTGGCCGGAACAGTCCTGTACGTTACGAGCTATCCCGTCCTTTCTTTTTGATACACCACCAACTAACCGTTTCTGAAAGGCACCACACTTTGGAGCAAGTTACATATACAAATTTTCTCGAGGACGGAATGGTTCTCAACAGCCTGAACAATACCAAGATCACTGTCCGAATCAAGGGCAACGATATCTACTTTAACAACGCCAAGGTCATCGAGGCCAATGTTCTGACCAACAACGGCCTGGTTCACATGTGAGTTTGACCGAAAAGCCAGCTCTTTTGTTGTCTCAGTTGCTCATCGCAATGGACTCGAATTTGGGTTGCTAACATA
Source organism: Ilyonectria sp. MPI-CAGE-AT-0026 (assembly GCA_020744155.1). Taxonomy (NCBI): domain Eukaryota; kingdom Fungi; phylum Ascomycota; class Sordariomycetes; order Hypocreales; family Nectriaceae; genus Ilyonectria; species Ilyonectria sp. MPI-CAGE-AT-0026. The sequence continues at coordinate 423,644 of JAGPNQ010000023.1, read as the reverse complement.
CACGCCAGTCTTGACTCCGTTATTGAAACAGACGATAATATGTCTGCGAAATCCAGTGGTGACAGTACCTCCACAGCCACCACAGCTGAGGTACCAAGTTCAACAGCTACATCTAGTAGCTCCTCTTCTACCTCTTCGAACGCTGCGAGCGCCTTGACTTTCAGTTACTCCGGGGCCGTTGCCGTGGCAGCTGGCCTCCTGATGTTATAAATTATCGATTAAAGGTTCTGCATACTGGAGTGACAGGCAAAAGCATTTGAGGTGTTGGGGTGCATTAACATGGTCATTGGAATCATTTCAAGGTTGCATATTCCGTTCAACGTGTCTAAATTAATTTGTAAATAGCCAATTGACCTACCGTGGGTACCACATGCCGCGTGAACTTTGTTGAGCTGAGACTTTGTTCCATAGATGCTGTCGGATCAATCCGAGCTGCGCGGCATAACCGGCCCTGAATTTCTAGCTTGCAAGTCCACTTAGAACCTGTTCACAAGGACTAACATATCTGATGCAAGTATAATGCTCGATAAAGGATTTGGAGTGACGGTACTGGTTGTGGGTTCATTTAGTGCTGAGTTGGGGCGTATGCATTCTTAAGCAACAAACATTTGAGAGTCTCAGCACGAGGAAATGGCAAGAATTATTGATAATGAGGACAGAATCGACTAAACAATGGATGTGAAGTAGACGATAAAAGCGACTATGACGTCCGGGAACAGCTGGCTTCCTCAACGTGAGGCGTCTACAAACCACCCCGCAAACCTCACGGAGAATAGTGCGGACTACCGATGCAACTTCCCCCATCTAAATGGTCAAGTAATTGATTAGTAGTCGAGGATATGGCCGGCACGTATCCTTGCGACCAAGCCTCCTTGTTTTCGTTCTTCTTCTCATCAATAAGAGAGACCGGATCATGGTATTGCAAACATCAAACATCGCTGGACATTGACTACCGTGTTTCATTCATAAATAATACTATTGACCCTCCAAATTACCCCTGTATAGAATTTCAATATTTTAAAACGACATCGAATTCGAAAACTGCAACACTGTCACTGTGCATTCCACGACATGAACCCTTCCTCATTTCTCGTCTCAAACGTCGCGTCCCCAGCGAACAGTAGACATGAAAACTCAGCATCTGTCTGATCCTCACCGAAGCTAACAGGGGGATTCCACATATCAGAATCAGGTGCAGTATGCTCCAGATCCCTCATTTCGGCCGTGTTCGGGCGTTGCCTGTCGCCAATGTCGATGCTTGGTTGGCCATCAAATGCCGTCGAATGCCCATTCAGATCCATGAAAGGGTATGTCTGGATAGGTTCGGTTGGATCCGGAGAGCGTTGCAAACCATGGCTTTCCGTAAAACGCGACACAAACGTGAAAATCTCATCAGGATCGACAACCGGCGTTTGACCACGGTGAGCAAGATCGGGTGTCTGATTGTCGTGTTCAGCTAGTTCCCCCGAAATGCCGCTCAGAGAGTCCATGTCGCTGTTGAAAGCGGATTCTAACTCCAATAGTCGTGGGAAAAACTCTTCATGATAAAGGCGGTAACATTCGGCCGCGATTTCCCCACAAAGCTTCGAGTGTTTTAGCACTGCCCGTAGAAGCTCCATTGCCCCTCTGGAGCGCAAGTGGTCCTCTAAAGCCTTCGTGTGCTCCGTCCTGATGAGATCCAAGAACGGGTCGCGACATAGCGGCGCGTCTGGAAAGAGCACTTTGTAAAAGTATTGCCATTGCGCTGTGAGGGACTTGTTTCTATCGACGCGCCTATCGAGTGCTTCAAGTTTCTGGGTTGTGATGACCTCAACTGGTGCAGTGGGCTTAGGAATACAGCCGTGATCTGTTGTGTCTCTCTTCCCAAAGGTCTGGTAACACTTGATACAGTACTGCTTATAGTGCTTGTCTTTGAGATGATATTTTACGTGAGTAATTGTTGTTAGCTTCACTGCGCAGGCTGTATACGCATTAGGCTTGAACTTGAGAAATGGGCAGGCGAGGTGTGGTGGGCGCGCGAAGTGTGCAGTGGCAGACGATCTTTGCCCCTTGTCATGAGAGTCTTCGTCCTCGTCTTCTCCGGAGCCACCAATGAGTTTGCCTTTAGGTGGCCCGTTTGTTTGGCCAGTTGATTTGCCGTTTCTGGTTGCTCTTCTGGTGGAAATACGCCCTCCAAGAGACGCATCTTGCTCGTTCCGTGTTGCACGGTTCCGTTTCTGAGATCTCTGTGGTGCGTAGGACCTCAGAAAGTGGTCGAGAAAGTACTCAACCATCTCATCGAGGGTTTTCCCATACGCAAAGACGGCCTGTGCAGGACGTGGTGTCTCTATGTCGGGATCTGTCATGGCGGCGGAATGAGATTCGGCGCCGCCCGCAGCCCAGGACGCGGCCAAACCGTCCATACCAAACAAGCCGGCTCCAAGGAGGCGCTGAAGCTCGCGGGCACGAGATAGGCTGGATTCAGACCTCGGATTGGCGATGGGAGCTTTTGTAGATGCCGTCTCGGAATTCGGGCCGGCCGTACAGGATGGTGTCTCCAGTGCTCGTTCGACATCAAACGACTCGCTAGCGAATAACAGACGAGAGTCTCTCCAAGAGAATTCATAATTCCTGAAAAATGAACGAATCGCGCGGTTATGAGAGGCGGGATGTACCATCTGCGCTTCGGGGGCTGCAGCTTCGTGACGTTGGGAGAGGTTCGCTGACGACAGGCGATCCGTGGGCATCGAGAGTGATTTTCCTGTATCGGACGTATCAGACTGTCCTGCAGTCGACAAGGGAGGTGCAGTTGACTCTCTCCAAGGCATCATCGGCTGGAAAGGGTGCATGGATTCTGGGCCAAGATCCATTTGAAGCGGATAATCAATTGTGTCATCTTCAAGCACTCTTCCCAAACCGCGTAACATGTCCTCTTCGAAGATGGCTGAGGTTTCGTCCGAGGACTAAGATTGATTGGCTTCGTTAGTCTATGTCTGTTCTTATTGCAACTGCGCGCAACGACTCAATGACGACTGCCACTGGACAGGGCGCCAGTCAACCTCCCCAGATTCGACTTACTTCGAAGGGTTTCTTGGGAGCGGCAGCCTGCGCCGAGCTAGCTGATGCGGCTGGCGTCTTCTCTGAAGAACTTTGGTGGGATGGAAACATGATGTTGTTGGTGCAGAGGTTGGACCGGACAAGGGTAGGGAGGAATGGCGTTGTTTGCTAGGAGAGCAACGTGGAAAATTCCCAAGGCAGGAAGTAGAAACTCAAATGATGAAGGATTATTTTCTGACGAAGAAGAGGGAATCAATTTGTGCGGACACTTGTGCTTTTTAAATCCCAGTGAATCGCAGGATCAGTTTTTCCCCGTCTTCCGAATCGCAAGCCTGCGAATTCTCCCCCCTGCTTGAGGTCGTGGCGTTGGGATTTCTAGCCTCATTTGATTAGGGCGGATCCAAGGACAGCCAATGATGTATAAGAGACTGTTACACAACATGCTTTCACCCAATAGGTAATTGCATACAGTCGACACGTCGAACCAGCCTAACCTTGCAAGGTTTTTTGGGGGCCTTTCTGAAGATATGGGCGTTCACTTTTGGGCAAGGAGCATCACCTGTATCACGACTTGTAATAACCAATTAGACATCTAAGTCGTGAAACAGAAGGCTAATGGACCCAAGGGCAAGGCATTCGCAGAATTGACTACCCCAACCAATGCAATTACCTCGCGAAGCCCGCCCACGGCCCGTAATAAGCGGCGAAGAGCTATACTACCGTCGCAGCTAGTATTCTGACCAGATTTACTCTGACTCGATGGAGACGACGACAGATAAGACCATGTGTGCATTTTTATATGCAGAGACATGACCCGGGGTTTGGCCAATTCTGCAGCATGTTGGTTTCTTATTCTTTTCAACCTTCTCTGCGAGAGGTGTGCCAACTTCCCTTCGAAATGCGTTCATCGCAAAGCGGTGATTGCCATGTACGGCGGATCCTTCTCTTACGCCCCATGGTGGACTGACAACAGGCTTAGTGGCATTCGGAATTGTTGTGGTGTTGTTCTTTGCTCTCGACATAGTCTCAACCTCTATTTAGGTTGGTAGCATACGGAATAAGTCTGGAAGTGTTCGTGTGCAGTGACCAACATTCGCTTCGCATTGAATCATTTGTTTCGTTTCTATTCATGTATGGAATGAGATAAAATTTAAAGGAAACGTGGCATGATGATGCCAATTTCATATTTTTACTTCTAGTTTATTCGATGTGGAACTTGAACATCTCAACGCCAATGCCGCAAGAGACTAGCATCTGTCTAAAGCTCACCACGATCCTTGATTCTCTGAATGCGTGACAAACTTGAGCGTCGGAAGCACAGTAAGAGGGAAATAGTTACCTTGGGAGAGACCTCAATTGACTACATGACAGTTCCTACAAGTGCAAGTCTATGATCGCGAGTTCCTAGACACTGAGTAGCACAAATATACTTTGCATTGAGTACTGATTCCAAACCCTCTTGAGATACTCCCTAGTGAAATTGTCCCCAAACGTAACAAACCACCTTTCACTTTAACTTACCGTTCACTAAATAGGTAGGTGAGTCTAGTAATATTCAAGGGCGATCTCACATCACGTGTTGGAGATAGCGCTCCTGAGTTAGTCAATGGAATTCACCGAGGATCCACTGTTATTTGATGACATCTCCACCATCGGCTTTCGGCACTAAATCCCTTCATTTCAAAGCCGACGCGTCACGATTTGGTCCGCGGTGATAATGCGATCCAGTTTGTCCTGCGAATTCTGCCGGTAAGGGGCCCTATGTAGAGCAGGAAGGCTATTTGAACGGGCTAATCAGGAACCACTAGTAAATCCAAGGTCAAATGCGTCAACTCAGGCATCTCACCCTGCGCGAAATGCGAGAGGCTGAGCAGGTCGGGATGTGAGCTCACAAGACCCCTTCCTCCATCATCTAAGAGGGCGTCAAAAAGATCGAGGAGAGTGGTGTCTACTGTGTCACCAAGCCCTATCCCTCCTGCGGTATCTGAGAGGCCATCAGCGTCACAGCTTCCAGACACCCCTCAAGATAGGCCATCGAATCTCACACCATGCTTGGTAACCTCCCCGCCCACAGAAGCCTGTGATAAGAACAATCTCGACCAATACCTAGCAACTCTTCCGACTGGAATCATCCTCAAGGTTTTGAACGTCTTTACTAGCAAATTTCCCGAGCTCAGGATACTCCAGCCTTCGCTATTCATGGCAGAATACCAGTCAAACCGATCCATGGAGAGCAAGGCGTTATTGGCGACCATACTCGCTACAACGAAGAAGCAACCATCTGTGCGTAATGACTCTTGGGCCAAGGACTTGCCTGGCCAGGAGCTGCTGGCATCATACGCCCGAAGCATTCTGTCGGATTGCATCCTCCAACCACCAAAAATAATCGTGGTTCAAGTGCTCCTCATCTTAACGCTTTACGAATGGGGCGTTCGAGACTTTCACAAGGCTTGGATGCACTGTGGTGGGTGCCTTTTCGTAAATTCCGTCGAATCAAGCTTATATCAAATCAGGTATCGCGATTCGGATGATGCAATCGCTTCACAGCTCCCGTGTCACCCCTTTTCCCCTTGACATCTCGCATGGGAGCGACCTGGACGAGTTCTCTGCAGCGGCTGAGACAAGGACCTACTGGGCCTGCTTTATAATGGACTGCACCATAAACTCAGGGACCTACAATCCACGCATGCTTCTTATGCCGGAAATGGAAACCTTGAAAGTCCCTCGCCCTCCAACATCTGTCGAGTTTGCCTTTGGGTCAGATACCACAACGCATCCCACAGCACAGGGTCAACAATTAATGCCCACGGGGAATGGCCCCCCTGTGACTTTGGACATTGCTCACCACTTCGAGATAATTGCGACCGGCTTCGATATTTATGCCCAGGTAATGGCATTCGTGTTCAATGACGGCCGGCGTGCACCGGGCATGTGTGCGCCTGAAAACTGTCCTTGGGTGCCAACCTCTCCTTGGGCAGTTTGCCAAAGCCGGTTAGAAAATTGGAGAGCAGGACAGCACAGCAGACTGCATTACCCAAAACACAGTGTTGCCGTGTATATGACGCTCGGGTTTGGGGAGTCATTCATTTATCTGAACCTGGTGTACTATCTGAGGTAAACACTTCGTTCCGCATTGCAAACAGGCTCAGAATGTCTACTAACACAAAGGGCCCAGTGTCATGATGTTGCATCGGGAATACCTTCCTTTTTTACCAACCCCGGAATTAACACCCCGTGGTCCAATCGACCACCCTCTACTCGAAGCTGAAGCACCAGCTGGGTGGTGGGATGACAGTGCTCTTCAAATGTTCGGGTCGGCTGAGCTCATCATCGGCCTACTCAGTGAAGCCTCTGAATGCGGAATACCGGTGATGACACCCTTCTCTGGCTTCTGTGCTTTCTCGGCGTGCTTTGTCAATCTCTACATCTACCGATTCCCTCGGATGAATCTAAATCGCAGTCCGCGAGCAAAGGAGCTCATGGAAAAGGGACTCGAGTATCTTCGAGAATTTCAACATGCTTGGGACCTCGGTGCTGGTTGGGTAAGTAGTGATTGTGGACAAGCGACAGACAGACATTGGCTGACATAAATAGATCAAAACCATTCAAAACTCGTCGTTGTTGTATGAACGAGCCATATCTGATAGTCGGCCATATAAAGGCAAGTCTCGCTTCGACTTTGAGACACTTCATCAATCGGTCCACGAGTTCCGGATTATCGACAGATCTGATCAGCACATCCAGCAAATTCACCGAGCCGAGCAAGATGCAACGAGTCAAGCAAACACTTTGACGCGGGAGGTAGCGGCTGTCGATGGAAACTCGCAAGATTCGAACTCTCAACCTCTCATGGACTTAGGCAACGCCGTCGATGATCAAGGGTTATGGCCAAATTGGTGGTCTATGTTGGAGGAGGCTGACTTTTCTGGAGCCTTTATGGCTAGCTAACGGTACTAAAGACACGGCCCAAGAGGGGCTTTTGTACTCAATGCACCCCTATACCTTGACAAATACCCTCCTGGTGTGTATCAAGCGAATGGAAACAATGAATAAGATCCCGACTATCGACATGCCTCCAGCATAGTATGCCGCGGGTCTGTACTGTGCCACGTCCTGACCATCCTTTGAGAGGGAATAGAGTCCCGACGCAATCGGTGTACCCTAAAAGATAATTAGTTAAAGTTTTGGCATCTAAAATCATTACTTACGAAGAAGAAACCGCAAAACCATGTTGTCCACACAATAGGCAAAATGCCGAGGGTGTTTTCGCCACCAAACGTAGCGCCAATAACGGGAGGCACCAGACTAAAGAAGGAACCACATCCCATTCCATTGAGGACTAGGAATACCGAAAAGACACCAATTGACGAGGATAGTGGCCAAATGACCAGCGAGCTGATACCCGTAAACAAGAGGCAGATTATCAAGCTATTGATTGGACCCAGAAGCGAGTCTGCCGCGTAGCCGGCCAAAACACGACCAACAGTTGAGGCCAAGTTCCACGCAGCCAAGGTGATGATGGCAATTTGGTTGGAGTAGCCCATGGACCGGGAGAAGATGGGAATGAAATATGGCGGAATGAACAGAGGGAAGCATGAGAGAGCAGTTCCCGCCACAATGATAAGGAACTTGGGCTCCTTAAAACGGTACCTACGCAAAATGTTAGATGGGATTCATCAAAGGTAGTAGAGACACAAGGTTCTCACCATTGAAGCTTGAGAGTCGAGTTCTCGGATCCTCGCGGCTGTCGAATGAAATACGAAGCAGGAATGCAGATGGCCCAGAGCATGAAACCTAGAATTCGGAACGTCCAAGCAACGTCCAGTTTCCTGACGAGGAGGTTGGTGGCGATGCTCATGACGGCAGATCCCAGACTTCCGCCGCCAAATACGACACCCATTGCCAAGCCTCGATATTTCTTGAACCATCTTAGGGGTGCTGTCGAGCATGCCTGGGGTCAATTGTCAGCTATTGCCAATTTAGGAATGGAGTTGTGAGGAACATACAAAAATGGACAATCCTCCTCCGATACCGAAGAAAATACCGTGGAGAACAAAGAGCGCGCCAACGTATTCCGTGGTCCAGCTGGCAAGAAACTCGCCCAGTCCCATGAGAACGCCACCGGCCAAAGCGGTCTTCTGATACCCAAATTTGTGGACAGAAATACCGGAGAATACGCTAATTGATATCATGAATGACGTCGCCAGGGAGCCGACAAATGTGAGGGTGGTTAATGACGAGGATGTCGTTTCCACGAGTCTGACTTGCATAATGCCCCAAGAGTAGATGACTCCAAGATATACAAACAGGGAACACGCTGCCGCCGAGACCGTAATCCATCCTTTCAGGCCGTCAAAAATGAAATCTTCGGCCGGGGGCGGAGTCGGAGGCAATGAATCTGGCGAGCGGTCGGTCTCGTTGCCCTTTTCAGAGGCTGAACTAGAGGACTCCGTCCATACAGGCGTCTCGGTTTTTGGCAGCGTATCCATGCTGAGTTGAATAAACCAGTCAAAAATATTAAAAATGTTATAAGAATCCAAAAGAATAGTCTCGAGGGACGTATTTATTGCATGGTCAGCTTACGGTACGGGGTAAGAAAACTGTGCGATGGATTCCCACTCGGCTTTCGGTTCTCGGCTTTGGCGGGTCAAGGAAGAAGCATTCCAAAACCGACCATGAAAAAGTCGGTGTATGAGGCTAGCCGGTGCTGGTTAGATGTTTTATGTACAGGTTTAAAGAATAGAGAAGTTCATAACACTTCCGATACTCAAAGGATTTTAAATAAAATAGTTGAGATGTTCACACAGAGATCCCCGAACCTCGTTAATAGGCTCTGGTGTAACGGCAATCGATCATTGAGACGAGCGAGACTATGGCAGTCATGGATTCCATGAGCTTCTAATATCAATGCTAGCACTACTCCAATTTGTCAATTTTCTGGGGAATGGCAGCATTCTCTAACGCTTCAATTCATTTTCAACATGATGCGCTTGTACACAGTTCTGCCGTCCCGAGTCTATTGGGGATAAAAATTTCCCTGATCCATCTAGTTTTCTCGTCCTGTCTGCCCATAAAGCATGAGCCGTTTTTCTTCCAGTATTTATCCTGATTGCGCCGAAATGACCGCGAGTTTTCCTCGCCGCATGATCACAGGAAGACCCCTGTAAACCATTCTCATCTATTGCAGAGCCTGTCAAGCAAATGCCCGATGCAGTATTGGGTGCGCATCATCTACTAAGAGGATGGCCGCTCATAGGGTCCTTAGACCACGGAGGAATGAAGCAATAGATTAGTCCATGTATCGCGCAAGCCAAGATATCCGGCACCCTACAAGGAATTCGTCAGTCCACGGCATTCTAGCGACGAGAAGTCTCCAATCGGTTGATTTGTAAAGGAAGACATACCAATGTACCCAATGCCAGGTCGGGAATCTACTGCCTACAAACACACCTAAACACCTCGCCGGGTTCAAGCCAGCGCCTCCATAGCCGTATCTGGTATACGCCGTTGCGAAGGTCAAGGTGCCAAAGGTCAATCCAACAAGAAATGGAGCCAGACTTGGGCCAACAATTTGGCTCTGTCTTGGATCCAAACCCACTCCAAACGCCAGGAATAGGAGGATGGTCGCGGCGACAAGTTCGATGACAAAAGCATCCTGCACTGGCACCTCGTCGGGGTAAATCCAGCAGCCTCCGACTTGAAAGTCTCGTGTTCCGTAGCTGGCTCTCACCAACAACCCGGCCAATACGCTGCCGCCGATCTGAAAAAAGAGGTACAGAATCATGCGCGGGAGTGAGCACAGCCGGGCGAAGAAAGTCGCGATGGTGATGAGAGGGTTGAAATGTGCGCCAGAAACAGCTCCAAACGAGGATATGAAGAGCGAAAGAAAAACAAAGTTCGTGATACCTCCGATAAGAGGTCCCAGAAATGCTGCATTGTTGAAGTTTCCCAATTGAGCCGTCGGTCTGGTTGGAATCACTGCAGGAGCGGCGTTGGCCCAGACGGTGATGTAAACAAGCATCAGCGATCCTGATGTATTGCAGTTAGTACTGGAGACGAGAAGAGGCGGATCAAAATTCCTACCGACACCCTCAATAAATGCAGCTTTCCAAAGATTGACATGGAGCAAAGGTCCCAAGTCCATCAACTCTTTGATGGGCATGAGAGGGGCCGCATCAGGCTCCTTTTCCAACAATTCACCGTCATCACTGCGGTCGAGGGTGAAGCTTTGATTGGCTCCAATTCGACCAGCAAATGGATGCACATTACTCCGATACATGGGAAGGCTCGCCTCAGGGTCTGCCGAAGCGTTAAAACGCCGCCGGGGGCCTAGCGTCGATGCATCGTGGACTCTCTGCGGAGGGGTGTCGAAGTACGCCATGATAGTCGCAATGCAGCGGAAGCGTGTTCGTCCGGTGAACTGGTTCTCAGCCTCAAGCAGTAAGTCTCGTTCGTCGAATATATAATATAGGATGATAGTTTCGTTAGTACATTAAACCATACTCGTTTTCGACATTTTCCCTGCCATTTATGACGTTATGCCACACAATGGCAACGTTCTTGACGAACGCTGCAGCCACTGATCTCTAACCGAACACTAGTGTGATTGCGGAACAGATTATGTAAGTCCTTATTCTCAATTATCGCCGTCCAAATCGCACTGATAGGTTTTGATCCCACCTGGGACCCGCAAAGTTTTCCACAATGGAACGTTACTAAGGCTGCTAGGGCGCCTGACAGAGGATGACAGAGAGATGACAGCATCGCACCACCCAGTACGTGAGCGTAAATGTGGGTATCATTTCCCTGTATGGCTAAGCGGGATACTGTTGGACCGGCTACCTCGGAACATTCCATTCTACTAAGCCCTTGCGAGGACCAACTTCAGATCGTCAACGGGATTAATAAAGCTGTCGCATAGGTGCAGGGAGACATTTGTATCGAATCTCTTGTGCCTCGAAACGACTCGTCTCCCAGTCTGCTTCTTTACGACGTATCAGCTCGACTAAAATACTAAATGCCTGCCTTTCTTATTAATTACATATAAAAAATAAAAATAAAATATTATGACTTAAAAATAAAAATTAAATACTGAATATTAATCTTTAGACAATCTTATCCTCCAAACTACTCTCAGAGGGTATTTTATGATTTTTGCTAGGATTAAGGATATAGTTATATGCACAAATAGCAATCTGTATGTGTTCGAATAGCAATAGTCAAGGCCAGATGCAATGATGATGTCCAGGGTAGGGAAGTGAAAGCGCATTAGGTCCAACATTAACCATCTTCCCGGACAGGGCGTCTCAACCGAGATGTTATAGCGGGATTTACTCACTTACGCAAAACCCCTTTCGCTCCGAGTCTGTCAGGGGGTTGAATGCCATAAATGGTGGATCACAGACCGCTAAACGGACAGCCCCTGGATGGCTGACAAACCATACGGGTCGCTGCGCTGGTTGCTTAAATGAGAGGGAAGCAATCATTTTGACGAGCTTATCAATATGTGTGTCAATAAAAGAAGTACAGAATCCGCACGAGCACGGCGATTACCGACGAGCAGCCCAGCGGAAGCCGCAGTTGCTAATACTCCACGGCATGTTAATTTGGACCACGATCCATCACCAACCTGCTGGCAATATCAAGGGCCCAGACATCTGTTTGGTAGAATTATTCACGGTCTTATGACGATAAAAAAAATACAAATAATTTTGCGATCAGACTGGCGGAATATTACCACCACATACTTGAGAGGAGAACTGGCCGTGTAAGGCGAGGGTGAGACGAAAGGCAAAAGCGCTGTCACGTGGCTGGAAACCCGGAATCCGGACCTAGAGCGATATATGAGGACAAGACGCCGTCTATTCCCAGTCATGGCAAAGTCAAACGCCAATATCAGTTGGAGTTGGGATTTTGATAGTCTTGCTGGAGTTGACGAGGTTTTAAGCCCGAGATTCAAACAGTTGGGTTGATAAAGTAGTAGAAAGATGGTAAGTAAAAGATTGAAGATTCTTTCCATCAATTATGCCCGCGGGAAGGGAGATTATATTACTTGCATCATGATAGTATAGAAAGAAATAAAGAAAGAGAAAGACCGAGAGAAGAAATATTAATATAGCTCAGAGTTACGTGCTCAATTACATGTTTTATTATATGCTTAATTTCATACTACTAGGTCTGATAGCAGCAAGCTGTTATAGGGGTAAGTAAAGCTAAGGACTCCTCGGCCCTGGAGTAATTTTCCTCCGTCAGCTCCGCCCTTAAGCTGCCTGTAGCAGCTTTCTTACCGGTACTTAGAGGTAGGGCTTTTCAGCTATTCGCCCGCTTCCGCACACTCCGGGACGTCGCCGGGATCCGGTCGGCGAAAACAAGACCAAAAGTGGGTCGCATCCCGGCAACGGGCAACCGGGACATTGGCACCCAATGGAGCGCGGATCCGGACTGGACGATGGAGGAGATAACGGGGGCAAGGAGGATGTGGAGCCCATGACAGCTGGCTTGGCTTCTGGTGGAGGGCTGGATGATCACCATGGTCGGATCTTTGCCCACGGCCATTCGCCCGTTCGCCATCCCGATGAGTATCAGTTGGGTTGGACATGAGTTATTGGCTTCCACAACTCACCTTCGGTATGTCATCTTTGTCCCTGCAATGTCGCGTGCGTTGTGTGTTCTTGGCCCTCCGAGTCGTTATGCAAATTATTTTGCAATTCTCAATTCTTTACATCTCCTCCTTTTCTACAAGTCAATTAAGCGAGCCCTCCGAACTCTTCTTCTCTCCCTTCCACAATTGCGCAACTGCATCAACCGACCGATCTAGACCTTGACACCTCCGCATTGATCTGCTCTCGTCTCCTCGCAATCTCCTACAAGCGGCTGTGAATAACACAAGATGGAGACAAACGCCAGCCATCTCTGCAAGCACACCCTGGTCTGCGGCCCCGTTCACGCAATACGGATCTATGTGCATCCCTGCCATGGTACTTCAAACTCGAACACCGCTGCTCCGTGTCCAACTTCCTGTCCCAACGTCTCTCCCCCGACAGTGGCTCTACCGTCCGACATCCCTCCTCGCGGCGGCTCTCCGCTCAATACTCCTTGAGTCTCTCTGTCACCTAGGAGAGGACCGACCGTGGCGTTTAAGCGCGCGCTCTCGTTGAGCTTGGCCAGGCCAACACAATTTCGACGCGCTTTAGTGGAGCTGAAAGCTCTCCTCCCCAGGAAGCTTCTTTAGTTAGGCGACAAGTCTGCTGTCAAGCCCATGGTCTCATTGCTACTTTTGTGTTCTTCGGTGAGCTTTACTGTTGTTGGAGTACCAGTTACGATGACTGATGGGATCAGGGTCTTGAGGCTATTTTGGGAGTGATGGCATTATTCCTCATCTGTCTCCCCGAGCTCCCCTTTCTCGCACCACTGTTCTGTCGCAAGCTCCGCTCACCCCAAGTGTTACCTGCGCATCGCCGACTAGAGATTAGTATCAACACACTCGTCTTACTTGCACTGGCTGTTCCTCTTCTTTGGACTTAAAGCCAACCGACAACGCGGAAACCGGTCAGCCACTCATGCTAGAGAGTGGAATAAATGTAAGTAATCATACCCATCTAATCCATTCATCATCGAAACTAATCATAGGGCCTAACAGAATCACGAACAATACCAACAATGGCATCCGGAATCCCCAGCCTTTCGCTTGTTTCGGGAATCCAGAAGTAAGTACGGGGCATTCAGCCATCGTACCGCGCAGAGTATGATCGTGTGGCGTCTTTGATGTATCTGTTCTTTGTGCTTGACCTGGTCGGGGGGGGGGGGGGGGGGCATCGGATTTGGCACTTAATGAGGCCGAGTCGGTCGTTGCGTAAGGTTATGCGGCACGGAACAGGAGGTCCGCGAGCTAGTTAGGATGGCAATGAAAAGGAGCAGACTGCGGGGAAAGTCAAAATCTTGATTTTGAGTGATTGTGTTTCTCTTAATAACATTTCCCTCTTCGTACCCATCGTTTTAAACGACTCAAAATTTGTTGACACCGAGCGAGCGTAGTTAACTGTCCCCAACTCGAGCGTGTTGGAGGTGAAAGGGTGCAATCATGAGAACATGATCTAGGAGAAAGCCAATATAGAGCCAAAGCCATTGGCAACTATTTTGGTCGAGTTTGACGGTCCATGTGACCTCTACCGTCCTATTAAATGGCCATTCCTCAAGAAAGTCATGCCGACGGTTTGGAACATTTGAGTCAACAGAGCTGGTCTGCACCTGAACACCACGACGAAGCAAGAATGCGAGCATAACGCATTTTATTCCGCAACCAGCACCACCTGGTAAAAGAAAACTGTCGACCTTGTCCTTCAATTTAAAGAGCAATAACAGTAAAAGGCCCTCCGGTCGTTTTGATTTCCATTAGTGTCAGAGCTAGTCTAAGTCAGTGATAGCTATCCTGCCTGAACACCCTTCCGCGGCGGAAATCAGCCTTCATTCAGCTCCGTAATTCTCATCACATGCATTGTATGTAGTCTCGGATGTGTCCTAGGACTGGGAATCCACCGTGTAGTGATTAGCACAAGATAATTCCTTGCACCTTTGGAGGCGATAACAGTCCCTACCCTCTTTGAAAGAATCTGGGTCTAACGCATTGCACCACCTCATTCCGGGAACATGCCTTTTATCACCATTGCGGCAAATATAGACATCTTTCACGTATCGTATCCTGACACAGGACGACGATCCCCAAGGGCAAAATTGGTCAATGCGAATTAGCGAAGGCACGGTCGTGGACGACGTCGTCACTCGGCGGTGGGGGACAGACCCTGCTCCCGATTCGCAAAGTCTTCGATGCTGATGTGGTAGCAATCTCATGTCTGTCGTTGGGGTTGGGCAATCATGTTCCCAATGAAAGCTACCCGTAAAGTCCCAATTGTTAGGTCCATGATAGCAGAGGCAATCGCACTCTCCAAATGGAAAGCATTCCATCTCTGGAAGATGCCCAGCGGCCTGTTCAGGAGCAATGAAACGCGCCGCATTGAGGCGGTACTTTCGAGCGAGGGTTCGCATCTCGGAAGCTTTGATCGGGTTTCCTGGGAAGCTCGTAAAGGGGTGAGGTCCTGTGTGTGGTTCCCAGCTGAGCTCAAGCACAGCGGACCCTGAATCATAAACCGTGAGTCTAGCCATTGGTGGTGAAGGCTTGCAGCCGAAGTTATGCACTGGATCAGCGCAGAACTTTACTGTGATGTTTGAAGAGTGCCGAGGATCTGCCCTCCATTCGATCAAGTGCGATTCAACGTCTGCCCAAGTGATAACCTCATGCTCACATAGCCGTATATGCCCTTCTCTGCCAATGCAAATACGAGTGCCCTGAGATCCCTTATTCTGATGCATTGTCGAGAACATTGCCTTTGGGTGATTATCTTGGCAGCCAGAGCAATAAAGAAAGGTGTCCTCTGGTGAAAATAGGTCGCGATAAACATCAAATCTGCGCCCTGGTCTCAACCTGTGATTCTCTTGGCATGTAATGCACAAAGCATCTCTTCGCAGTCGAGTGCGGATCTCTTCAAGCTGAGTATGATGTTCCCCGTCGAAGCCCAGTCTTGTAGTACGATGTGCCCCGTCGAAGCCTAGTCTTGTAGTGCGATTGATGGCAAGCCTGAATTTGACCATTTCTTTACACCAACCAGACCCAGGCTCAACTTTGGCGTTTCGTAGGTGATAATAAGTTGGAAATATATGGCCCTGGAACTCTTTGCTGTTGATGAGTTTTCGGAACAGTCGGGAGACCTGTCGAAGACAGAAAAATGTCGGCGCATCGTCGTAAAGTTGGCGAATAATCATTAAGAAGATCTCGGGGGGTAGGTGATATATCGGGCTATAGTAGCTGTTGTACATGGATGCAGCAACGAGAGAATCCATGGTCTCTTCAAGTGCAGTAAGTACGCCCCTTACTTGCATTTTCCACTGTTGAATGGATACTTTGTCAATGGGCGTGGCTGGCATGACCGGATCCGATGTTCCGCAGTTAGGTTGTTCCAGTTGATGAGATGGCTTTTCCCATATGAGCGTACTTGACATAGTCGACTCTGATTTTTCACAATGAGGTTGCCTCTGAGTCGGAAAGATGGCCCCGATGAAAACCTCAATAAAGGCTCGAAGCAATTCGCTTAGAAAATCCACGATAGGTGACATTTTTGGCAATGGTGAACTGTGGATGTGATGGGCTGCAAGGAGGGAGAATGTGGTGTGTCGTGGGTCACTTGTTGTCATGTCATGCAGCCTTCTCGTTGATGATAAAAAACACAGCAAGTTGATGAAGAATAGAATTTGGTTCGATGGGGGAGAATGGGCATTTTAATGGTCCAGCAGCCAAGGATTGGGTTTATCCCCCAGGGTGGTTCTATGGGTCCGAGATGCTGATCCGTGGTGCGTTGAAAGGTTGATTCGTGTACCATTTGGACATGGAGGGCAAACATCTAGGGAACAAACTATAATTGGTTGAGGTTACCCACGAAATTGGATTCTACCGATGCTTGATCAACGAACTGTTACAAGGGGGAAGTGTGCCCTGGCTTTCGTCTTTCTGGATAGCGACCCGACTCCCCGTAGTCATCACATCTGCCTCGTCTGGCGAGTGCAAGAAGAAGTCCATGGCTTTGATTTAGGTATTTTATGCCCTAATTAGCAACAGATCCGCATTCCTACCACATCTCCATCCTTCATCGTCTGCACCTGCTATCTGCGCTCTCGACTGCGCTCTCAATTGAATCCTCCACCGCATCCCCGACTGCACCGTCTGCATCGTATGCATCCTACCCGCGTGCATCCCACCCACGTCGTCCGTGCGTTGTGTGTTCTTGGTCCGCTCGCGATCCCGGCGGCAGATGGAAGAATCGCCAAACACACACAACGTGCGCTGACTGAAGCAAAGAAGACAAGAACCCAAATCCCAACTCCATCACTCCGAGACCGACGACCGACGACCCGAGACCCACGACAATAGTTTTGGGAAGATATGCCACTCCGGCGGCGCCCGAACCCGATGGTTCCAATCCTGGAGACGATCCGAGATCGCATGGAGCCATGGTTCTCCGTCGAGTGGTTCCGTGCTATTGCTATTTTGGATCTGTTAACCTTGCTTGGTACGATTTTGCTTGGAGAACGGAACACCAATCTGAACCTCGTCGCTGGTTTGCCTCTACCATGAGATGGCTTTGCCAACTATCCTCCCCGTGGCACCTGGACCCAGATATAACCAGTTCCTTTTTGATGGAAGAGTCGAGAGCTGTAGACACCGAACAAGATGCCCAAGCTGCTCGAGGCGACCAAGTCCTCGCGGATGAAAAGTAGCTGTTGCCACTTAGAGAGCTGATATCGCCGAACGAGATCATCGGCTGGCTTCAATATTTGGATGTAACACACTGCCAGTTTTAGGCTTAGGAATCTAGTTTAGGTAAATATGTTTAGATTAGACCTAAATTTCATAAACTTCATAAAGACTATGCTTATGTTGTGTAGGAAGTAGAGTACCTTGTAAAACGGCAAAAACGTCCCAGCTGTAAGTTATCTATTAAGCGGACGATCGAACGCAGTATATTGCGTGAGATCCGTACATCTCGCTAAAGTATTGATGCGTTTGTTAGCCCCAAAGCCAGACTCCCGTCCGTGATAATCGGTGCCTTAACCTGTACTGTGGTGTTGTTGTTTGGATGTGAGTATCACAGAGCCAGTTCATATGTAATTCCTTCGCGTATTAACGGTAACTAGGAATTAAATCTGAAAGCATGAGCTACTGGCCCTCCGCCATTTGGATTAAGTTTGACCCAACTCATATTCACAACCATGTTCCAGCCCGTTGAACTATCATCGACGTCTTGACCCGCTGGATGTAAGCGCAGTGGTTGCGAATACGTTGCTGCGGTCGCTGTTTGCCTGTACGTTGCCTGTCTTTGTGATCCCATGTACCACCACGTATAAGTGGACTGGGATATGACGATATTCGGGAGCACCGTAACCACACGGCTCTGTGCATTGATCCGTGGTGTTTCATCTTCGCATGCGTGTGGGACGCGAATCACAGCCCATGCTCGCAGGAATGCGGCGCCATGTTTAGTGCATTCCTGAGGGCATTCAGTGGGCCATCTCCCCCATAATTCCCATCGTCGTAGTGGACAGTCCCCTAAAACTCCATGCTAACCCACCAACACCCGCTAAACACAAACTGAACCACTCTCCTCACAGCCTCAACACGTGTCCACCTCATCAACATCACCACCACCCTCACTCACCTCTCATCCGCATCACCACCTCCCAGCCTCGGCAGCCAACAATGGCGCCCTCTCCAGCGCCGCAGTCCACTCTGGACACCACCAATCCACCCCCCACCGCCACGCCGTCCATGCTCAAGGGCGCATCCCTCCTCATAATCCTGCAGCTCGCCTCGCGCCTCGTCACCTTTGTCGCCAACCAGCTCCTGCTGCGCTTCCTGACCGCACCGCTGCTGGGCCTGTCGACGCAACTCGAGGTGTACTATCTATCAGTGCTGTTCTTTGCGCGCGAGAGCCTGCGCGTGGCGATTCAGCGGCAGGGCGCGGCGGGGGAGGACAAGGATCGGGATGATGGCGCTGCGGCGCGCAAGGAGAGCCAGGCTGTCGTCAACCTGGGATATCTCGCCATTGCCCTCGGAAGCGTCGTCAGTTTGGGCCTCGGCTGGATGTACCTCACCTACGCCACCGAGACAACTCTCACCACGCCCTATCTCGTGCACTCGCTGTACCTCTACGGCCTCGCCGCCATGGTGGAGCTGCTCTCGGAGCCTTGCTTTGTCCTCATGACGATGCGCCTGCAGTTCGGCACCCGCGCCGCCGCCGAGTCCATCGCCACGTTCCTCCGCTGCCTCGTCGTCTTCGGCTCCGCTGTATGGGCATCCAAGCAGCAGCTGGACCTCGGTGTGCTACCCTTTGCGCTCGGCCAGATGACGTACGGCGGCGCGCTGCTCGTCGTCTACCTCGTTTCTGGATACCGCCTGGCCTCGTCCATGGGCTTCTCCATCTTCCCCAAGCCCGTCGCAGCGACTGTGGACGTGCGCTTCTGGGGATCGTACTTTGACCGGCCGACTATGAGTCTGGCGGGGAGCATGATGGCCCAGAGCGTGGTGAAGCACCTCCTGACGCAGGGCGACACCTTTCTCGTCTCCCTCCTCGCCAGCGCCGAAGTCCAGGGCGCGTACGCCCTGGCCAACAACTATGGTGGGCTTTTGGCCCGTCTGCTCTTCCAGCCCGTCGAGGAGAGCAGTCGAAGCTACTTCTCTCGTCTCTTGTCGTCCCCAGAAACACGCGCGCCCATCCCGGCAGGCGACAAATCACCTGCAAAGCCTTCACCGGCCGTGACCGAGGCCAAGACCAACCTCCACATACTCCTCCGGCTATATATCCTCCTTTCCACCGTTGTCGTCAGCATTGGCCCCTTTGTCGCCCCTCATCTGCTTGCGATTGTGGCCGGAAAGCGCTGGATTGACTCTGGCGCGGGTGATGTCCTAAGAGCGTACTGTTTCTACATCCCCTTCCTCGCTCTCAACGGCCTGACCGAGTCATTCGTGGCATCAGTTGCTACAGAAGCAGAGGTTCACAAGCAATCGGGCTGGATGACGGCCTTTTCCGCCGTCTTTGCTACGTCGGCGTTTGTCTTTATGAGCATCTTCCCGCTAGGCGCCATCGGACTGGTGGTTGCCAACATGATCAACATGTTCTGCCGAATCGTGTGGAGCGGCGTCTTCATCAACCGCTTCTTCACCCGTCATGGAGCAGACTTTGGCTTCTTGCCGTTCCTGGCCAACGGTACTACGGGTGCGGTGGCTTCACTGGCCGCCGTGCTTCTTCACCAGCTCAAGTCACCAGACACAAACGATGGACCGATCAAATCTCTCATCAAAGTTGCCGCAACGACAATTCCCGTGTTGCTTCTTATGTACGTATTACAAACCCGAAAACAGAATCCCGCAGCTCTAACCGCTTCGTAACAGCCTATTCTTCGAGCGCCATTTTATCCTCGAGTGCCTCCGATACGTGCGAGGGCGCAAAACGGCCCGGAAATGATGCACATCGCAGCAAGCGCTCTAATCAAACGTAATTTTGGTAGACTTGGCGTTCATGTCGACATCCTTGAAGAAGGCACCGTACATGTCGTGCGTCTTCTTCTTGACGGTGGATCCGAACTTGAGTAGATCTTCGGGGACCTCTTGGTTGGCACCGCGGAGAATGTTGATGAGGCTGCATTTGTAAGTGACTTGTCTTTGAGTTCGAGGCGGGATACTTACGAGCCAGAGTGGGCCTTGTCTTGGACAGTGAACATGGTGATGGCCTCACCAGTCTTGCCAGCACGGCCAGTTCGGCCGATACGGTGGACGTAGTCTTCGATGGTCAAGGGGAACTGGGAAGTGTTAGAGTTGAAACGGCGGGGGAAAAGGATAGACAAAAGGACACATACTGTTACGTTAATAACCAACTTGACTTCGGGGATATCGAGACCTCGGGCAGCAACATCGGTAGCGACCAGAACCGGCGTCGCACCAGACTTGAAAGCCTCCAGACTCCTCGTTCGCTGCTCCTGTCGCAAATCACCGTGGATACCGGCGACACGGATGCCCTTGCGCGCCAAGAAGCCCTCGACGCGAGTGGCCTCCTTCTTGTAGAGACAGAAGACCAGGATACGGTCGTCCTTTTGCTTGCCCTGGGTGTGCTCCTTGAGGATCTGCAGCAGACGGAACTCCTTGTCGCGGCCGTCGACGACCTCGACGCGCTGGGTGATGCGCGTGTTGGCCTGCAGCTCGACGGAGCCGTCGACCGTCTCCTTGCCGCCGGAGCCAATGGTGATCTTGACGGGGCTGACCATGAAGGACGAGGCCAGGGCCTGTACCGACGCGGGCCAGGTGGCGGTGAACATGAGCGTCTGGCGCTGCTCGCGCGCCGGGCAGGCGCCCAGGATCATCTTGATGTCGTCCTCGAAGCCCTTGTCCAGCATGCGGTCGGCCTCGTCCAGCACGGCAAACTTGGCGCCGCTCAGGTCGACGGTGCCGTCCGACATGAAGTCCTTGAGGCGGCCGGGCGTGGCCACGATGATGTCGGCGCCCTTGCGCAGCAGCGCGCGCTGGTCGTCCTTGGAGGCGCCGCCGTACAGGCACACGGCCTTGAGGCCGACCAGCTGCGCCACCTTGACCAGCTGCTCGTGCGTCTGCATGGCCAGCTCGCGCGTCGGCGACACGATGACGGCCTTGGTGCCCTTCTTGCCGATGGCCATGACGGCCTCGACGCAGGGCAGGGCAAAGGCCATGGTCTTGCCGGAGCCCGTCTCGGCGACTCCGATGGCGTCGCGGGCGGACAGAGTAAAAGGCCAGGAAGCAGACTGGATGGGCGTGGGCGTCTTGTAGTTGGCAAACGGCGAGGGCTTCTTCTCGAGGAGGTTGGTGGCGGGCAGCTGGTGGAACTCGAGGATAGGGCGCAGCGACGGCTTGTCGGTCTTGGGGTCGGTGATTGTGATTTCGTTCTTGGTCAGGAACTCGTCGATGTCGGCCTGGGCGACGTTGGACAGGGCCATGGTCTGGACATAGGCGCCGCCGCCAGAGGAAACATCGTCGGCCTCATTCCCATTCGCAGCATCGCCAGATTCGGCCTTGGCCTTCTTCTCCTTCTTGTCCTTCTTCTTGTCCTTCTTAGACTTGGGCTTCTCGGGCTCGGCGTGGGCCTCCTCGTCGGTCTCCCAGGTGTTGACCTCTGCCAGCTGGCGCTTCTTCTCCTTCTTCTTCTCCTTGCGCTCCTTCTTCTCCTTCTTCAGGCGGGCCTTTTCGGCGGCGGCTTCGGGGTCCTGGACCTTTGTCTTTTTGGCGGGGCGCTCCTCGCTTTCGGCGAGGGAGTGTTTTGTCGCGGCCATGTCTTCGGTGTGTGTGAGAGAAGAAGAATGCGATTCGATTGCGATTGTCCGGCGAGTGGCTGGAAGTGAGAGATCGACTGGTGGGATGGTTCTGCTTTTCGCTGGGGAAAGTGCAAGAAAAAAAATCGTTATCTTATCGATAAGACGTTCCTGGTGTGCCGTGAGGGAGCGTTTTGAGTGGATCTAGCTCGAGCGGGCCGACCCACCCGGGAGAGCCACAGATTGGTCAGGATAAGGGATGCGATAAGACCCGATAAGAGACACCCGGCGATAAGAGGGTACGTACCTCAGGCTTTGTGATGATGCATCCCAATGAGGAATCCCAATGAGGCATGTTATCTGCGCCCAACCGTCCGTCTTGCTTCCGCCACATCCCTCTTCTTCCGCGCCGGGTTCAACCGATGAATCATCTCCTCTCCGTGACCTCGTCCCAATTCCCTCTTCCTGAATGGCCTTGTATCTCGTCCCATGCTCTAGCGCCTCGCTCACTCTTACATTCCCGTGGTCAATGGGACGCACACGGTCTGTCTAGTGTCAGGCACCGCATGTCTAGTGTCGGCGACTCCAACCTCCAACAATGCGTAACCTGAACACTTGCTGTGGTCCTCTCCAGTATCTGTCCTCTCTTCTCTCTGTTGATGTTTTCTCTCAATTCCCCGTTCCCCCTCTCGCCTCGTTGCTCAGCTGCAAGTTGCGTTGCCTGCCGCCCCCAACGAGGCCAACTCGACCGGTCCAAATCGCGCATACCAGACCTGCAAGTGCTGCAAGTACTCCGCGTACTGCACGCACTGCAAGCTGTACAAGTTCTGCATCGGACACGCTGACGAGAATTGTGGCTCGCTCTGGCTGGCTCCCTCTTCCCCACGTCCTGCTGCCGGCATGTGGCACATCCAGTTGTCCGGTTGTTATTGACCACTGTCCGCTCGGCCACTTGCCACCCTCTGTGAACCGGTCTGCAAGTCTGTGAACCTGAAGCAGCCCTCACGAGCGAGTGCTTCATTGGGCGCCCATGTTGCTCCGCTGCAACACCGCGTCGGGCCGTCAACAGCGCATGTCGATGACAGGCAGACAGACCACTCGCCTGCGGCCTGCGCATCAGCGAAACAAGCTTGCCCAGGCGCGTGATCGGGATGCCATAACAGATACAAGTGTATGCGAGATCCCCCAGATGTCAGTCAACACGTCAATTCTCGTAGTCCCCTCTTCTTCACTCTCTCCAACGGCTCAACCCCCTATATGGATGTCCCCTCGCTATGCCCAACCCCCGGACGCCCCGAGATGTACGGCCTGGGCATCCGCGTCGGCTTCTACATCCAATGGCTGGCCGCCGTCATCATCGAGTACTTTGACGAGGACGATCTGCCCGACGTCAGATTCCTCGGCGCCTTATTCTCCGCAGCCGCCACCACCAGCCTCGTCGTCCAGCTCGCCCGCGATCGCCTCCAGCCCATGGACATCTACATCACCCTGCTTCTCGCCATCGGCATCTTCTTCTTCTTCATGCCGCTGCACGTGTGGCGCATCCTGACGCGCTGCAACCCAAACCTGGATCCCTTCCAGCTGTCCAAGGAGCAGCACGGGCTCATCTACCAGGTCTGCACCTTTATCCTCCTCGCCACCAACGCCGGCGTCGCGACCTGGTTCTATACGTCTTACTTGCCGGATCTGGACCGGTCTTGCCACCAATACGCGTTTGTCTTTGGCAAGACGGATCTCGAGGACAAGAGGTACATTGTCTTCAGCGCCATGTTTTATATCTGCGTCCTTATTGCATGCGCTGCCTTTTTGTTGTTTCATCCCTGCTGCCGATACATTGTCGAGGTGGATGACCGCCATTACAGCAGAGTCAGGTATTTGGATGGAATCCATGGCATGTGGCGTGACTCACACTATCTAGGAGATCTCACATTCGTCTATTGCATGAGGCTCGCACCTTGGTTGGCTTTGCCGTGTTTGGTGTTTTGGTTGCCGCCATTGAGCTTCCTATTAATTGGAACCACATCGAAGACATCGACGATTTCACCACCTCGGCCCAGCTTATTCCTTTCTTTTTAAGTGCCGGAATAGTCCTTCGTGTTTGGATCCAACACCACGTCCGGAAGCAGGCCAACGCGTCGTCAGACTCATCTTCAGACGAGACAAGTCACGGTCGCCGCCGCCGGGAGATGGAAGATGTTGAGGTAATTGGAGAACCCTGGCCACCTGTACCGCCACAGACATATCGGCGGTGATTAGATAGGATGGAACTAGACGAGCTCGTCCAAAGGATATTGCAGAGAGGGGTGATAATGAGGTGTTCGATCAAGGTCAGTTATAGGTAATAGACCACCCAGAATCTGCATCATAGACAAGAATGAACCGCGTATCCCATAACAGACTTCTCCCAATGTCCACATTCCAACAATACTTGGCTTATTACACTAGTCAACTTTGATTGTAAACAGCGCCATACCTTTGCACTTCCACACTCAGAATACCGTCTTCAAACCTGATTCTAGACCTCTTATATGGGTCCGCTACAAACCCGTCCTATCACGGATTGCGAGGGAAAAGCTGCAAGTATCAACACAGACTAGACTTGCATTGATATCCGACAATTTACCGCCACATGAATCCATTCCTCCGCAACCCCGCATGCCGAGTGTTTACTTACCGGGTTGGATATTCATTCCCTTTCCAAATTCGTCCAGCATTTGGCTGTCAATAACACATTTGGTTGTACAAGCCTCTGCAAATATTCCTGATACCCGAAATTTAGAATTCCCCGAACGGTAGCATAATCCGATTCATCAACTCTACGGCAGATTTACCGATGGCCGAAGCATTGGGGGTCGCTTCGTCGCTGATAGCCATAGTAACAATCACAGCTCAGTCCACCAAGATATTATATGAGACGGTCCAAAGCTTCAAGACACATCAGGCCACTGTCGTACAACTGAATAATGAACTCAAAGCCCTTGGAAAAGTCCTAGAGTCTCTGAAAGACCATGTGGCAACTGACGGCACTGCTTTTCTTCCTCTGGAATTTCCTCTACGCCAATGCGGCCGAGCTTGCCAGGACTTCAAGCATGAGATAGATAAACGCACCAAGCATTCCAGTAGCTCTGGGACGAGTTTTAGAGACTGGGCGAGGTTGAGCTATATGAGAAGCAGTATTAGCGATTTCACCACCATGTTGGCTGGGTACAAGTCGACAATAAGCATCGCTTTGGCCGACGCAAATCTGTATGTTATCCACCCTGTGCAAAGAGCCGCCTAACATGTGCTAGGCGTACCGCCAAAGTAACTCTCCAGGCGTTGAACGATTACAAAGATATGATCCAGGATACAAAATCCGACCTCGAAAATCACCTGTCAGACATAAATAATAAGCTGCAATCCTTTGCACCCCCTGGTCGAGAGCAAGCCATGACAGTAACTGCCGACATTGAACGAATATCGAATGAGAGGGATGGTATCGAGAGGTGCTTGACGATTTGCAGCCATTTTCTAGAACATATCAACACGGTACATGTTCAAATTGACCCGCCCCGGCCACCCTCAGACGGGAGCTCATCCGTCACGCCGCAAGATCCAACCCTGGCGGCTACCATGACACTTTCTACAGTCAAATGCTGCAAGACAATAGTCACAGACCACATTTCCTTGCTGCAAGGTCTTAGAGAGAACACGGAAGCCAGGTTACACTTGGAAGCCAGGAGGCCGTCCCGAGACATGGGAGCTGAGACCGAGCGCGATCTCGAGAGGCTGCAAAGTGAGGTCGACAGCACGAAGCAGCGCTTGGCATTCTTTGAGGATGCGTCGGCCCGGGCATCGTCTGGCAGGGTGCATATCGTGGAGGACATTATCGTGGGAAACAACTCAGCGCAGGTCTGTACGTCTGCGGAGGATCTCTGGTCGGTGAAGAGAGCGACGGCTGGGCATGGGTCGCTGCAAATTGTGGGTTCGTTGCCTCCGGATATTCTTATGGAAATCCTTAGAGGTCAGAACGAGCGACACTTTGTTCAAAATAAGGCACAACCTATTCAGGACGACTTAACAAGTTCAACAGCGGCCGAGCTGTGCACAAGCACAAGCGGCGGGGGTTCATCGACAATACAATAAATCTATTCTGGCCTCTGCGGCGGTACAATCCCAACATTTGCACCCCCGGGAGCTCTAAGAGTATACCCAGTGCCGTAACTCCCAAAGCCCGCTGCGGTCGAAGTCTCTCGGTTGAGCGAGGTCTGGCGCTGGTTGATCATCTTGCCGAGTTCCTGTACCGACGCGTCGTTCCACGCACCGATGACCTGCCACGACTTCGCTCCAGCCTCGACGTTCTTGGCGTTGTACAGGTGGTCTTTTGTTGAGACGAGGAGCTGGACGCCGTCATCGCCCACCTTGACGCCCTCCAGCTGATGCGTGGGGCGGGAGGACGCATCGGGGGGGTCGATTGCGCCGGGAGATTGCTGTGATTTGGGGTTGGGCTCCATTGATGAGGGATTTTGTGGATTTTGAGGCGACTTGGGATAATTGTGAGTAAAAGATGTTGAAGATGTTGAAGATGTTGAAGATGTTGAAAATGAGGGCAAATGGGAGAGAGCTGAGACTCTCACGCAGATTCATTTCACGCAACCGAGTCACATGAGCGGGGTAAATCGAGGTACCCCCGTCGCAGAAGATGGGCATCAATTGACAACGTCACGACAGCAGAGATATAATAAAGGTATGAGTTGCAGTCTCGATCTATTATCTATTTGACAATTAGAATATCTGGCAATTCGCACCGATTAAATCAATCTAGTTAGACGTATATTCACTCGATGTCTTTCCCCGCCTCCTGTCATTATCACATCATCTTCGCTCAACAAAACAACTCCTCCACTTCCTGGACGGCCTCCCGCAGCACGCGGCAGATGTGACCCAGCTGTTCCTCAGTCACGGTGAAAGGCGGCGCCAGTAGCAAATGGTCGCCGCGGACGCCGTCAATAGTCGCGCCGCCGGGGTACAGAGCAACGCCCTTCTGGAAGGCAGCCTGCTGGACGCGCACCCCGAAGGCCAGCTTGGGATCGAATGGCGAGCGGGATTGTCGGTCCTTGACGAATTCAACGCCCCAGAAGAGACCTCGGCCTCGGATGTCGCCGACGGATTTGCAGTTTTGAAGTTCGGTGCGTAACATCCTTTCTAGCAACTTACCCATCTGGGCACAGCGCGCAACCAGGTCGTCCCGCTTGACGATCCGTTGCACGGCTAACGCCGCAGCACACGAGATAGGATGGGCCTGGTAGGTATGTCCGTTGTTGAAGACATTTGTGCCCTGTCGGAGAACATCAACGACCCTGCTGTGCATCAGGACACCGGCAATTGCTGCGTATCCACCACCCAGGCCTTTCGCAATTGTCATGATATCCGGCACCACGCCCTCCTGCTCAAAAGCGAAGAATGTGCCAGTCCGGCCCACGCCGCACATGATCTCGTCGAGAATCAGGAGGATGCCATACTTGTCGCAGAGTGCTCTGACTCCCTTGTAGTAACCTGTCGGCGCAGCCACACAGCCCAGAGTGGCGCCGGATACAGTCTCTGCGATGAAGGCAACCACCTTCTCAGGGCCAACTCGTAGAAACTCGGCCTCTAACTCAGCAAGCAACCTGGCCGTGAACTCGGCCTCGGATTCATTTTCATGCTTGTATTGGTAGGCGTAAGCTGGCGAAACGTGGGAGACGTTGGGGTAGCAAAAGCCCTGGTAAGGCGCTTTGCGAGCCTTATTGGTGGAGATGGACATTGCAGCCATGGTGTTGCCGTGGTAGGATTGTTGTCTTGAGATTATGTGAACGCGCTCTGGTTCATTCTTCTCGTAAAAGTACTGACGGGCCAGCTTCAGAGCCGACTCAACCGCCTCGCTTCCGCTGCCAACGAAGAATGCCTTCTCCAGACCGAAGGGGTTGCCTTCTAGAATGATGTCGGCTAGTTCCTCAGCTGGGGCAGTAGTGTATGCCTGTGTGTGTACGTAGCTGACCTTTCGGGCTTGTTCGACCATAGCCTGGGTGACTTCCTCGTTGCCATGACCGATTAAGGCAACTGCTGCACCGCCACAGGCGTCAATGACGGTTTGTCCGCTAGCCAGCTTCAACTCGATGCCACTCGCTGACTCTACCATTGATGGCTTTTGAATGAGGGATCGATGCAAAAGGTGTCCTTCGTGGTGTGATTTCACGGCAATGGCTGGAAGGCCGGTGTCGTCCCTTGAAGGAGCCATCTGAGCGAATTGAATTGAATTGCAAATGTGAATAATTGGTTTGATGCTTCTTGTAATTTTTGCAAATATGTTTGAATGAATTTGGGATGATAAAAGTCCGAGCAGTCTTAAGAGAGGAATATTTATTCAAACGCAAACCCGAAACCCGATTCCTTCGTCGGGAGTGAATGGATTGCGGTTCGGGTGAGAAGCCAATCAGTATTAACCCAAGCAATCAGACCTTGCCTTATCTTGTCAAGCTTAGTTCACATGAGATGCGCTAGTGCTAGCTTCAAAATTCGATTTTGCAAGGTCCCATTTTCAAGATAACACTGGTTGTCCAAACCCGAGAACCGAAAGCCGAGCTCTAGGGTAGCTTCATTTAGGTATCCCCAGAACAGTACTGAGGGAGGTTTCTTATACTGACAGCGATATTAGCGAAGGGGAGAGATGATATTAATGGTACATAGATTCCTGCCCGCTTGGTGAACGCGCTACTAAAAATCGCAACCTTTAAAGCTCTTCTGGTGCTAGCTGGGCAGAGTGATCATTTCTCATTATTTTTCGGAGTCTAGTTATCGTGCTGGAATATCCTCCGATTTGGTGACAATGTGCTTAATCGGAGCAACGATAGGAATCGACCCACCAGCTAGTCATGTTGGTGGATCGTCGGGGCATTGTCTTACTGACTAAGAAGTGGAAGTCAAATTGTTTTATCAACTCAATTGGCCGAAACCCAACTCTAATACTGATATGAGAAAATGGGCTAGCTACAAGTGTTTGCGGCAAGAATGGCTTCGGCGGCTCGGAAAAACTTGACCATGCATAATTCGGTCTCACTGCCATCAACCCAATATTTAAGTCGTCAAAACGTTGGCCACGATTTCATACCCATATTCTCCCACGCGACTTGGCCTTGAGTCGAAAAGAAGCGCACCCTGGGTATTTACATTTGAATCCTATCACTTTTTGCCTCCTTCCCTCCGAACTAGAAATTTCTTGACAAGACTCTGCCCTGCCCATTTCACTTGCTCCATGATGCCGCGTTTAGGCTCTGCGGGGTTTGGATTCTCCGTCTCAATCTGGGAAAGCCTCGGTGCTAGAGAATGAAGAGAAAGACCGTTGTTGGAATAATAGCCGGAATCGTTGGTCGGTTCCGGTCCCACAGGAGGGTCCAAACGAAAGTGATTACTGGGTGCCGATAAACTGGTTTCTTTTGAGTTATAACCAGAATCTGCCGGTAGTTTGTTGCGTCCGATATGTTTCGGGATCGTTGGAAGTAGGAACGGTTCATTGTCTAGGTTCTTGGGCGAACAGTCTCCCACAGTTGGTAGCCCTACCGAACTAGCGCCGAGTTGTTCTTTGATGTTGTCGAGGACCTGAGTAATCGGGATGACATATCCTGAATTGAATATGTCCGACGCGACAAGGTGACCATATAACTCAAAGGTCTCTGAGTCCACCACCCAAGATCCCGAGTCTCCGTCACAGATCCCTGATATGCCAGTTAGTATTTGAATAAAATAGGGAATGTATAACATACCATTGTCGTCTTCAATAATGATTGTGAAGGCGTCAACGAAGACTTGACTAGGCCCAACAAGAATTCTGCTAGACGAAGATGACAATGAACCCTTCTTGACGGTGTGTCCAACTATCATGTACACTGGGCGGCCTCCAGTTTTGCCGGGAGCATTGTTTGAAATAGTTATCGGTGCCATCGCATCCGTGGGTAGTTGATTAATCCAGGAGCCATAGGGACTACTTAGCTTGAACAACGCCCAGTCATAGGACTCGGCTACCTCGCTCAATGCTGCGACCGGCTCGATGATCCACCCAATCGCGAGTGGCTTCTCAAACTCCCAAGCACGGGATCCAGTGGCTGAATTTGGCGGGCGATCGTTTGCAAATGACTGGGCCATGAATGGACCTAGGTCAATTTCGAGTTCGTCATCATCGTCATCGTCATCAACGCCATAGTCGCCAATATATTCGTTATCTGTCCCTGCATCGGAGTAACCGGTGTCATCTGCGTCGCGTAGATCGTAAAGCAGATGTCCGGCGGTCATTCCATAAAAATAGATGTCACCATTTTCCATGACTACCTTGACAACGCCCCCACATGTCGCGTTTCGTGTTTGACCCGAGGGGCCTTCCAGCGAAATTCGAGTTCCGCATAGTGAGTCCTCTCCCCATCTCTGAAGGATAATCTGATCGCCAAAAACCATCACCTCGCCTTCGACAAACATGATTCTGAGCCTTGGGGCTTCGGGAATGACGGTAATATTGAAAGACTGTTCTCCAGGGATGTTCGGCTGGCACATTTCGGTAATCATCTCCTGCTTGGCAAATCGCTTGATACTAAGATACTGTTCGCGCCGACAGAACACAACAATCTCGGCCACAGCATCCTCCTTCGACTGACCTATCATTAAAAGTCGCGTCGACATTGGGCTCAATCTGGCACCCCGCTTTTGGCTTTTAGAAACATGCTCTAGGAGCAGTTTCTCAAAGTGAGGTTGAATGCCGACGAATCGTTTGGTCGCTGAAGGGTCGATGGGGAGATCGAGAAAGGGAATCTTCTTCTTTTTCTCGAGTTTCTTGCCAGGGAAAAGGAATGAGATGGAGCCACCAAGGAATTTCCTAGAGTCGCTCGGGGCTGGAGTGTTCGCATCAGATATGCCACTTCCTTCCCGAGTGACATATCCAGAATCGGTGCCATCGTCCGACGAGATGACTTCCTGGTTGCCAGGTGTTTTGACCCTATCCGGCGTTTCGCATGGGATTGCGGGTATATTTGTATTCGAAGCCGCCATTATGGGAAGTATCAAACGGCGTGGACACGACTGATGTGTAACGACGTGAACATGAGGGATGAAGTGTTGTACGTAAACGAGAGTTGTGACGGGGAACGGGAAAGCGGGGTCATGAGATAAAAGAGAAAGATCAAGTCCAACACCATAATTGGAGTATCATGTTGTGATTGGTGGCCTTGTTGGCGGCCTCTTGACAACCAGGCTGTGCGGACGATGGCACTAGGGATGTGAGGCAGCCAGACGCCTCGTGCTTCGCCTCAAAAATGCGTTGATACCCGACCTTCCAATTCTCATTGGCTTCTCTGTGTTGAGCTCTCTCAACAATTGAGCTAGTAAGATAGCGTGATGAAAGTGAGGCGAACATGATACATCCCATGCTGCGCCATAAATGGAGTGGTTGCCTCTGTTCCCGATTCTCGAGCCTGAGAAGCGGTGTTAAGGTGCAGGCATTAAAACAAATAACAGCAATGCGAGATACATCTATTCCAAAATTTAAGTAAAATGGCTGCACCGACTTCTAGTTTCTATCCGTTGGCAAATGCCACGCCTCAGGACCTTGCGGAGATCTGTAAAGTCTTGTGGGGTTGGTCGCCATGTTCGCCGTGGGTTCAAGGTGAAGTCTGCCCTCAATTGTCAGCAGGCTGCTCATGCTCGCAGGCAATGAGACTTGAGCCCTTCTTCGACTTTTATCGGAACATGACCGCGTTCTATCTCCCTGATGCGGTTGGGAGTTCTCACCCCGCTCTACGATCCCATGCCGATCTTCGGGATATTGTTGTCCTGCTGAGAGGGAATCTAGATCGACCTCGGATCCACCTCACTACCGAATACTTCACTCAAAGAGAAGCAGAGGAAAGCAAAAGGCCGCCGCTCAGCGACCAGAACCGGGCTTTCAACCTAGCCGCTCGAGTCATCACAATGGTCCAGCCCGCAGCCGAAAATCAGTCGGACGGGCTGTTAGAGGCAGGGAGCCAACCTGCCCTCTGGTCTAACGACAAGTCTCTCGTAGCCTTTATCGGCTCGGTGTTCCCCAAGCGGGAACATCCCACCTTATCCAGGGGCAATGATGCAACTACGACCACCAAGATTCATGTTTCTTCCATCATGGCTAAGCGATTAAAGAAGATCGCCAAGTTGAAGATCATTCCGACCGACGACTTGGCTAGTCATCTATCACTAGATGCGAAGCAAGGCACCGTGGCAATATTTCATTATACGAGCGTACTCAAGGAAGGTCTTACTAATGGCAACGGACATCCCAGCTCAGAAGGAGTCGAAGGAGTCGAAGGAGTCGCAGCGAGAACCAACACTCGGTAAGTTGGCAAATGAATAGAATCGATATAGCTCCGTATCAATACAGCTAATGCATCAAATACACAGCTCAAATATTCCCCCGCAATTAGCAATTGAGACTCTTGCGACTATAAAAGAAGTGTTGTTTCCCGATGATTCAGTGTCACAGTCAATGCTCCGCAGTCTCATTTCTAGAGATAAATTTGATCCCGACATGGCGCGTATCGTCGATCTTTCTGGACTAGATGAGCATGTGAGATATCAATATTGGGGCTCCAGGCTTTTAGATCTGCACGATGAGATTGAGAATCCGACGCCTCGAGGATTCTTCGAGAAGTGGCTCGAGCGGAAAAGCGGTGCGAGGTATGCCATGATGGGGACTCTTATTGGTCTTTTCATAGCCATATTACTTGGAGCGCTCGGCCTTGTCGTCAGTATCTTCCAGGCTTGGGTTGGGTGGCAGCAGTGGCAGCATCCTGTGTGATGAACGGGCTCACGGTCTCTGGAGCAAATGAAGGGCATCCAATGGGAGAGGCAGGTGACCGGATGAGAATTCACCTTGGAAGCTGGGCTTTATAGGGACTGGTTGATTCTGGAAACAAACAGCATCGTTTGAGCGGTGATTTGACAGTTTATTTGGTCCGTAAAGTAGACCGCTGGGTCACATATTGGGCTGTAACAACCCATTTCCTACTCCTCCTCCAACTTCGGTTTCTGGCCAAACAGCACAACTCTGTAATTTTCATAATCAGCTTCACAGTCTCAAAGAAAATAATATCGTCATTAAAGAGTTTCTGATCACTTACACTTCCCAATATGCATGAACCTTTCGATTGCGCATCTCAGCTCGTACGTCGGCAAGGAACACCAAGATTTCCTCTCGGCTCATACCCAGCCCGTGCGCCAACAGGACTGAGCTGATAATCTCCAGGTTTCCTTCAATGTTTGCCAAGGTCCAGAGCCCAATCTCCTTGTATTTGGGATCCTTTGGCCATGTGTTGGTGGGCCATTTGAAAACAAGCCGTTGGATGTTGACGAAGCCTTGCGCTTTGAGACGACCTTCGTGGTTCACTCCTTCATCGAAGCGACGTCCAAGATTTGCGGCGCCTTTGACGGTCAATTCGTCCCATTTGTTCAATGGAGAGTCGGCGGCCAGGGTTCCGTCGTCGCATCTGGCAGGAAAAGTTGGATCGATGACTTCAATCCAACCGCCAGGTTCCAGATTGCTATATCACGGACATCAGACCTATGTCTTGGAAGCCTGTGAAGGAAAAAATTCCACCAGAGAGGCAAATTGTAATGCTCTTAGGATGGTTAGATGTGAGGCACTTACTCCCAGCATTGACGCGTAAATCTGTCCCAGTCCGCAAAACTCCCGGCCATAAGGCGGACAAAGATGTAATCGAAAGGTTTAGTCCAAGTCCAGTCCTTTTCCACATCATCAACCTCGAAGGTGCAGTTGGGCGGGACACTGTACATTGATGAGACACGCATTAAGTGGATGTGTTGGCCAGAGTTGTACCCACAAGGATGGTTGGATAGCGGCGATATCAACACCGAACACCTGACGTCAGATGGGCTATTAGTTGCGTGAAAAGAGCTAAAACATCAATTCCGTACCTCTGCGTGAGGATGTTCATCGGCTATAAATCAAGGTGAGCTGAAAGATCAACCAGGGATGAGTTTCGGGACTCGTTACGTACCAAAGTCAATCGCCCACACTCCAGTGCCAGTGCCGATATCCAGTACCCGTTTCGCTGTGTCAGCGCAAGGAGCAAAGTATTTTTTACCGCCGAATGTCAAAAGGAGATGGTGGTTTTGAAGATCTTAATTGAATTGTGAGCTTCAGGTCTGTCAATTGAACTAAAATGTTGTTACCTAGTCTCTCAGACTCATGCTACCAAGAGATAGTCAGTGAGCTGCCTGCCATTGATCTAGACAAGGAACATTACTTTATCGCTAGGGAGAAAATATTCTGTGATGATGTGATTAGTCAAGACTGCCGGCAAGCAAATGAGGTGAAAAAAAGCCGCAACCTACTCTCGTCTCGGTGGTACCCACGACCGTCCCGCATGTGGTACTCGAGGATGCTTGAGCGCAAGGACGCAGTTGAAATCTCATCATCGGTCTTAAAGACATAAAACAAACTCGTAAGCGCATTGAAATATTTACTTAGGAGCTACCCACCACACCAATGGCCGAATCGTTATCGCCTACATCCGCTTCCTAGAGTCGTATCAGCTCAGGGAGATTCATACGGCTGCACAGCGGGCCGTTCCGCAGTCCCACGCACCAAAAGAGCCGGCTGATCGACAGCGGGGTCAACACTTCCAGGAGAGTTAGCACTGGCCGGCGACGCAGACTTGCTGAGCGAGCGGGGCGAATGGGACGTCATGTTTATCTCCTGGACGCTGTAGCCTTTCGGAATGAGAAGCAACAGGAGAGACCCAACATTGGGATCGAAGAACGTGCGGGGTGTTCGGCTTTTTGACACGTTACCCTTGGCATACTCTGTTGGTGCAGGGGATTATCCGGATAGCCTGATTCGGGTGACGTGGCGCGCTGTTGGTTCAGGTTTGCAGGGCTTCTTTCACTTTTGTATGGTGGACGGTGGTTCTGGGTTACATCGATGTGGCAGGGATTCAGTAACCTCTTCTGCTTAGTGGCACGATTGGCTTTCTGTCAAGTTCCTCGGTTCAAGGAGATAACATCAATCTGCTGCTTTGATAGCGTTGATCTGGACCACTCTCTTCAGTATGTGACGTTTCTTCTATGATCGCTACTATTGAACTGAACATCTCAGATATCTCTCCCGGGAATTGAACAAACGTAGATCCGGAGAATTAATCTTGTTGCAATGGCGTGACCCTGATCATATTTAGACGTATAGGAATTAAGAAGTTGGGAATTCGGCAATTACCAAGTCTTCGGTGTTATTCGATGGGGTTGAACAATACCACTCATGCTAGCTACTAGACATCGCTGGAGCGCTTCATTTGGCGTTATCTGGGTCTGGTGGCTGAGGGACATCCTCAAACATCAGTGGTGTTTTAGAGTGATGGGGATTATTATTTTGCAGCGGTACATAATTAGATTGAGTTTTCAGTCTTAGTTTTCGACTGGGTTTAAGGATTGCGTCAAGAGTGTCCGCTAAGTCCTGCATCAGGACCGGGAGACCTCCAACTATGTACGTCGCTATTAAGTCTGTTATTGACCTGTGCTGCAGTAATCGCATCCCACTCATGTTGGACTTGCCAGTTGGCAGATACAAAGAACTGTTATATAATAAGTATTGCTATTCGCACGCACACGTTAAAAATACTAATCGCACACAAGTACAACTTTTTATACCTAAACTTACCTAGATAGTACAAGATATACCTGGACTGTACGACCGCCTTAAGGTATCTTATTGTGAAGAGTCTCCAGTTTCTACCCTAAAATAAGTTAAAAGATAAAATTGAAATAGCAGAACTTAGAGAATAAATACTTAAAGTAAAGCTTATTTAATTTTCTTAGGTTTAATATACTGATAGGTATATTGATGAGACTTCTTGGTGAAATTGGCCTATGTACTTAAGTGTGCGAGTAGTATTTCGAGTGTGTGCGAATAGCAATACTCTATATGATATGTTTCTCTGTTACGTTGCCACAAATGTCAACCGTTGCCTATACTTAATGCAAATAGACTACCCAAATTAACCATGTTTGTTTCCTACCAATTGTTAACCGTCGTTTCCGTCCAGCACACATCCTCATTATTTCTCGCGTCATGTTCTGATATTTCTCTTGATTCGCCCTTTTCCATATTGTCGACAATGTGTAGCACACACAACCCGGCAAGTCAATATGCCAATCGCCCACATTCACAAGTCTATGTAATTCCATTTGATTCCGTCATGCCCTTCATGCCTGCCGCTTCGGTTGCCTTGCCTCCTATAAGGCACTGAGTAGTGCC
The DNA here is from genome assembly GCA_020744155.1 of Ilyonectria sp. MPI-CAGE-AT-0026. NCBI lineage: Eukaryota > Fungi > Ascomycota > Sordariomycetes > Hypocreales > Nectriaceae > Ilyonectria > Ilyonectria sp. MPI-CAGE-AT-0026. Next base: position 387,427 of record JAGPNQ010000023.1, on the reverse strand, counting down.
GTCTCTTCATCGCAATCCTTATCCTCGTCCTCAGTGTTTTCGTCCATCAAATAAACGCTCACAATTGAACCACCAAGCGTAATAGCGGCATTGAACCACCAGGCAAAACCGGAGTATCCCGCGTCAAGTCCCACTGAGTACAGATACCCAGCTACTATAGGGCTAAAAGCTCGACAAAAGCTTGCAGTTGAGGCCGCGAGACCATTGATCGTTCCTAGACTCGCCTTGTCTGAAACTGCATTGATTAGAAGGATCGCGTTAGCAGGATATGCGATAGATGAGTAGGAGCATCTCCAGATCAGAATCACATATACTGCGACCATTCTCAGACTCTCAGGACACAGAACTGCATACGGCGCGAAAAAGTACATGAGCCAGTAGGTGAGAGCCAGAAATTTGAACAATTTCAAAGGACCTGTTCGGCTGACCATGAACGGAAATAAAACCGCAGTGGCGAAGATGGAGTATATGCCTTGCATAGAAAGGACAAAGCCCACTTCCTTGGTGTCCATGCCGTATCCATCGACAAATTTGAATGGCCAAGACAAGTGTCTGTCGGTGCGTGATTCGGTACTCAGAACGACGGGAAATAGGACGTCGAAGGTCATGGTATGGCTAACAAGGTTAACGGATAGTCCGAGCGGCTGGTTTCGAACACTCACAATGCGAGAATTCCGTAACAAGCAATGTTCAGGATAACCTGACGATTGAAGGCGGGTCCAGGTTTCTTTGACAATTTTAGGCTGTCTTCAATTGGTTGTATGATTGGAGACAGGCAACTTGGTTCAGCCTGAGTGGTTGATCTTTGCTGGGTGTCTGCTGGCTCAGAGTTGGGGAGTAGCCGCGAGCCAAGTGATAAAATCCAATTGCCGACCTTCAGTGCAGGATCGGGACGTGAAATGGTTGGATTTGTTTCTTGGAAAAACAATGCGCCAAATGAGGCCCCTACAACGAGTAGAATGGCGCTGCATAAGTTTGGCAGCAGATATGGCCAACGATCCCAGATGGAGCCTTTTTGGAAATAATCCGGGTAGCTGATGCAAGGTCGAGCCAGAGCTCCTCCGACCATGGGACCAATGATGGATCTGTAGGCTGTCAGTTGAGTACAGTTGACTGTCGTACAGGTGAGCTTACCCGATGCCCCAAACTAGAGGCATGATCATGTATGCACGAGCTTTGGAGAAATTAGAAGAGACTTGATAGGATAAGCCGGATTTACTCGCCTTGATGTTCTTTAGCGGTGACCATTTCACCAACAACTGTTTGCATGACGCTGATGTTCCTATTCGAAAGAAGTTAGAAACCGAGATCTTGAAGGAGGGAAAGGCATTCACGAACCCGTTCAGAAGCCCCGCAAGAACACGAGCGCACAACGCCGTCATAATATTTGACGAAAGACCTAGGAGCAGCATGCTCGTGGCTGTGCCAAGCAGAGCAATGACGATGACAGGCTTTCGGCCGACCTTGTCACTGACGCGGCCCCAAATTGCGCCGGTTGAAAACTCGGCAAGGGCAAAGACGGTGGTCATCATGCCGGCATAGGTCGAGATCTGATTCGGGTCGTCGGTTTCATGGAAATCCTCGATCATGAAGTATATGTACGGGAAAATAGACGTGAAGGCGATGGGCTCACACAGTCGACACAACGCTAAGATAAGCGGAGAGTTAGCGACATGCACTCCAGATGCATGATCGAGTCCTCTAGCCTAGCCTGAGACATGGTTTTCGCTCTATCCGAAGCAAACTCACCCAGAATCAGCATCTGGCGTTTGGGGAATGGCGGCACGCCGTCTGCAGTCCCGATGCTTGGTGCATCACGTTGTTGAGTCATGGCGGCGGCTGCGTTCCAACAACCAGGAAATAATACAATCAAGGCTGGGGTGTCATGCAAGTTCTCGTTAGACTTGGGCAATCAAGATGCTCTTCCAAGCGGCCTTCAAAAGTGTTTTATTGGCGCAATTTCGGTCGCTTGGACCCTGGATCTTCACTGCCGTCACAGATGTCTCAGTCCAATCCCAAAACGGAGCCGAGACGAAGGGTTCCAGCGCGTCGCCTCCAGAAAGGCAGAAGAACGGGACGACGAAGCTGGAAAGACGCAGCAAAAGTAGCGGAAGAACAGAGTGAAAGGAAGATAAATGGCCTCACGGTGGGTCTCGGGGTTATAATCGGAGGCTCCTGTCACCGCTTCGAGCGTCTTGCGCTTGGCTTGTCAGACCGGCCCGCAACTCCGCCAAGTTTACGCCGTAAATAGTCTACAATGTGAGTGGACCCGCCGTCGTTTTGCCGGACACCCCCTCGTCTGCGGGTGGTTATCAGTGCCTAATCCGTGGAGCAGTGACTGGCCGGGCGGAGATATCTGCAATGAGGCCCCCCAGCGGCCCCGTAATATGTGAAGAAGGCGTGCATCACATGGTCTGTCAAACTGCACAAACCTGGCATGTGGGTGGGTAAGCCTGATAATAATAGTCTGGAGACTGTCCTTCATCGGCCGGACCGGCAGTTCATTTCATCTATGGCAGGGGGGTTGAAAAGGCCGCGGATGAGGCCAATCCAACTTGCAGCACGGCACCCTCCTGTCAAATGTCACAAGATCAATAATATCAAGGGATTAATGCACTATTCACCTGAAGTTATCTCCAAGAACCAGAGGGGTGCAGACAAACTAAACTGATCTGCAACCACTTCCGATGCGTCATAATCTCAACCCCGCCCGGGAGTCGGTGTGGCCATTCCCATCCCTGCTTGCCAGACTCTCTAGACCAGATCAATTGAGGCCATCCCATGCTAAGTTCGAGGCTGCGGCCGTCACATTCCATCCCCGCTCCAATCGGAACTCGCCCCGTCCCTCCTCCTCCACTATCAGATCAAGTGGCCATCCCCAGGTTCGCCATTCTCTCCGGGGAGAACTTCCTCAACTCCACCGCCTTGTGATTTCTTTTGTCGGCCCGAGCGCGTATCTTGGATGGTATTCCGCTCCCAATCACTACCGATGCCCGTTTGACCCAGTTGCGCGCGCGACTATCACGCGGGATGGGCTGCATCGTTCCCCGGGCCCGCGCAGCCAAGCCTCGACCAGAAGCAAAACAAATGTTCGCGAAGCATGCATGTCATGCAAGGCACAGACTGACAGGTGCTAAGCATTCATACATCTGCCGGCCTTGTCTGCCGGTGCCGAATTAGCCGTTCTAATCTTGTATGGAGCCGATGTGGGAAGAATTCTCTTGACGCCGGTATGTAGTCGCCGGAACATCGTAGACGCAGCGCAAGAAATAGCCACGATGATGAGCCAAGGCACATCGATTTCGGTGACCTTGGTTTCTACTTGCATAGAGATTGCAAAACCAGATTTAGGGCATATACCGACCCCGGGGTCCGCCGTTTTCGACCGGCCGCGTATCTCGCCTTCTTTCGGATTTGCCTAACTCTCTGTAACCTCCCTCATTGGACCAGGGAGCTTTTATATGTTGCAATTCTCCGCTTGGGAGGGCATCGAGGGCGATTGCGCTGATTAGTTGCCTGGAACAGGATGGACGTCGCCTTTGGCCTTTCCCACGGTTATCTCAATTACGCCAATTGGACGATTTCGCACTTCGAGGAAGATAGATTTATTGGGAGGAATTTGACATTCAGGTACAATGGTGAAGACCTCCCAGTCTTTCTGTTAGGTTTGACGTAAATGGGACACCCGGTGACTCGTGGCATTTGATGATTTTTGTATCCTCAATATTACGTAGCTGCTATAATTGACACGGAATGAGGAGTAGCGTTGTTGTTCTATTGAACGACTCAAATTGCTACGCTCGTCCTGTAACTTATTGGTCTAGCGGGAATTGGGGCACAAAAGGTTGGCGACCTGGAAGACGCGATGGCAACCTGGCAGACTAGCTGCTTACATGTTAACTACGTAGTCACGTGGAAGCGGTGACTAGAATAAGACGCCGCGGCATCTTCAAGTCGTTAGCATCCAAGCACGGCGTTCAGACGCAGCGATACTCACTGTCAACGCGCAAGTATCAATCCAGTCACCGAAAGCAATGTCTACAAACGAGTCGGATCAGCAGGCACGGGTGAGTCAAGAGCAACAAGAGTCACAGGATGACGAGCAGCAGCCGCACTCTCGGAGCCCTGACGATACCCCGGCCACTGAGAGCGTCAGACAAAACCGCACAGCATGCTTGAACTGTCGCGCCATGCGGCAGCGATGCGACCGTAACACGCCGTGGTGAGTGTTCAAATCTATATCCCGAGATGGGGCGTGGACTTGGAAAGGACTGACACGTGTAGCTCGCGCTGTCTTTCGCAGGGACGCCAGTGTCGGTATCCGGCTGGTTCCAATCGTGGCCGCAAGCTGGGGAGCATGAAGTGGGATTCACTACCCACCATGACCTGCGGGTAATCTTGTTCGCTCAGCTGACCCAAAGCTAGCAAACCTACGACTGTAGAGAAGCTACTGTTCCGGATCAATGAAAGCGGCGTGCGAGACCAGGTGGTTGCGGCCCTGCTCAACTCCAACGTGGACCGCTCGAATCGTGACCTGTCGCCTGAAAATGCCCAAGAAACCACTTCCGCTGCCGTCCGCGCGGATTCTCTTCGTCCCAGTGACCGCCAACCGGGCTTCAACCAACACGACACCGAGTTTGATGCCCGGCATTCCCTCGTCTCTCCCTTGAACATGATGGCCGCTGCCGTCGCGGCTGAGATTGTCCCCTCTCCCCAGAACTCCCGCCCGCAAATAGGTTGCTTTTTTAAAAACCAGGTCGGTCGCAGAGGGGTTGTGGAAGTTTTCGAGGAGCGATTGGCTAAATACTTCGGTAATGTCTCACCCCTCTCACCATGCCGTGATAGAACGCTGACATTCTTGACTGTCCAGCCCCTCACACAACTCAGCAGACGGACTGGCAGGTGTTGGCCTCTCAATCCGTAGACCACACCTTGAAGCTGGAAACAACAGCTTGCGATCCTATCACGGCGCGGCTGATTGACCAAAGTGATGTCTCGTGGTATTTCAAATTGTTCGCCTCGTTTCCTCGAGTACACTGCCACCTTCGCGTCTCTAGGCTAACCAATTATCTCCACAGGTTTTTTAAGATGCGCAACCCAGTTGTAGGCCTGCTGGATCCTGCCTTACACACACCTGAATATGTGTACTCCGCGTCCTTCACTCTCTTCTCGGTTGTTTGCGCTCTAGGCTGCGCCATCTCGGTACGCCCCAGAGATAGAGTACTTTACCCTGCCTTACTATCATTAGCGGAAGGGAGCATGAAGTGGTCCATTGCAGTTTCTGTCAAATCTCTCGAGACCATCCAGGCCATCATCAACATGCAGTACTGGGCGCCAATCTGCCAGAGGCAATCGGACGATCCTTGTTGGCTGCACTTGAGCCATGTGAGAATATCAACCTGAACTACCCTAGCGCAGGCGAAGCGAACATGATACTGACCTTATCATAATCCGGCATAGGCTGCACAGCTTGCAAGAGAATTGGGTATTCATAAACCCGCCACTGTTGCCGACCAAGTTTACGCCTTAGCCCCCGATGCAACTGCCGATTATAGAGAGCGGCTCCTTCGAAATTTCGAGAGGACTTGGCTCTACGTATTCATCGCCGACAAGAGCTTTGGCATCATAACCGGCCGCCCCATAAGCGTCTCTTGGAAGGAAATTCCAGCCTCCGTGAGCGAGTGGTGGCAAAAGCCGATGACTAACCCGCACGATCGGGTCATCTGTGGTATTGTGGAAGTAAGGAGGCTCTTGGTAAGTGCTAGACACTCGAATACCCGTGTCAAATAGCTAACATTGCTGGCTCACAGTTGGTCGCCTTGGAACAACAAAAGCGCACAGAACGGACATTGAAGTCTATCCTTGACTGGCACTCACATGCTTTCGGAACATTGGACCGGATCCGTACCGCCCGATGTGCCTCTGACGGTTTTGCATCAGCAGAGTTTCTCCCAGTGCTTGCTTTTTACATGGACCATAGCATCCTGGTCCTTAGTGCCCAGGCCTTGAGAGATATGACTGCCCTGGATGAAACAATGACATCGAGTGAGCTATCAGCAGTCTCTCAAAAGGCTTTTAATGTCGCCAGCCGAGTTCTCGACCTTGTGCTTTCCGACCCGGTGTTCCGCGAGCTCATGTTCGGATTCCACAATAACATGTACATAATGATTTGCCATGCAGTCACGGAGATCCTCCAGGTGGGTTCTTTTTCGAGTACTGTTAATATCATTGGAGTCTTGGATGCTGACACAATATGTGACCAACAGGCTATTAAACGTGGTGGTCTAACTTCCACGGACGTTGCAGAAGCTTCTTCCAAAGTGCGTGCGATTCCAGACCATCTGGAAGTGATCGCGGAACAGCTCCCACCCACGTCAGCAGCAAATCTGTATATGGGACTCTCTAAGTTCTTTGTGTGCAAGCTTGACAATATTGCCAGCGCTGGAGATGACAGCGAATGCGGAGGCAATGCCCAGGACCCATTCGTTTCCGACTGGTGGAAATCTGTTGACCTTGCTTTGCTCGATTCTACGGCCTGGATTGACATGAATTTCCTCAGCTCTGAGCCTCCTGTTATGAGCACTGAAACTTGGGATGGTGCGGAGGAGCAGGGTCTAGGCGATTTTGTATTCAATTAATCCCTCTAGATATGGCGATTGTACGTATCTGTCATTTAAAGAGAAACGAAGTAGACTATACCGGCCACAGTTCAAATCATCTTCACTTGTAGTAATACGATTAACAACGACTCATCTCCAACCAATATACAGTGCATGAGTTTGATGTGCGACGTACTAGCTAAATGACGGCGTGGTATACCTCGGTCCCCCTTATCGCAGATTGTGATTCTCTGAAGGTTGATTGGTAAGAAGGCGAACCATTCCGATACTTATTGGAGTGGACCATACCACCTTACGTGTCATTTCCTCGTGAGAAACATGTACGAATTGATAAGCACATTGAGCCTTCGGAGACCTGCGGAGCAACCGGGCTTTACATCGGCGTTCTAAGTGGGGCCGCTCCGAATGATTCCGGCCATACTTAAGCGGCCACAGGGTTATCGCGGACTTGACCGGTGTCCTGATTTATATCCGCCGGCAAATTTTCAGCTTCGCACTTTCTCCGTTCGGTGTAACTAAGGGCCGGGCTCTAAAACTGGCTTCGTTTGTGTGTTACGTTCCTTGACCTTTACGACCAAACGTCATGCTTACAATTACAACAGGTGAAAGTCCCGCCGTCGTTCGTATCCGAGTTTGTAAGAATCAAAGGGTGATCATTTGTAATCTGTGAACACGGAGGGTATAAAGGAGCCAGCATGGGCACTCAAATTATCGGACACACTAAACATCCTCATCACCTATTACACGACTGTCATACAGTCATCTCTCTGCTACTTCTTTAAGCCCATCTTCTACTTTACCTCAGCCTCTTCAACTCTACTTCATCATGTCTGCACCTACCTCGACCAAAGCTTGGACTGTTACAGGCATCTACAAGAACAATTTTGATGGCCTCCAGCTGATCAATGATGCCCCTGTGTCTGAGATCTCCGACCATGATGTCCTGGTCCAAATCGAAGCGGTTTCATTGAACTATCGAGACCTCGCTATCCCGAAGGTGATCCACGGCCAATTATCCTCCATTGATCTCAGGTACTAACTACCGATGGCAGGGACTGTACCCATTTGCCATGAAGACTCCTGTCATTGCTGGTTCCGACAGCGCAGGCATTGTACTTGCTGTTGGACCCAAGGTTACCGATTTCTCCGTTGGAGAGAAAGTCTGTACACTTTTCAATGAGTTTCATCAGACCAATCCAATCACCCCCGAAGCCGTCGGAAGCGGCCTTGGTGGCGCTGTTGATGGTACTCTGCGCAAGTATGGAGTCTTCCATGAGCGCGGACTTGTGAAGGCACCTTCGTCGCTGAAGCCTGTCGAGGCGAGTACCCTGACATGTGCTCCGCTGACAGCCTGGAATGCACTATACGGCCTTCCATCAAAGGCCGTCAAGGCCGGGGATTGGGTCCTGACGCAAGGCACTGGTGGTGTAAGCTTGGCTGCAATCCAGTTTGCTTCGGCTGCAGGCGCCACAGTGGTTGCCACAACTTCATCAGACGAGAAGGCAGCTACCCTCAAGAAGCTCGGAGCAAGCCATGTTATCAACTATCGAACAACTTCCAACTGGGGGGAGATTGCTCGGGGACTGACGCCACAGGGACTTGGGTTCGACCACATCCTTGAGATTGGAGGTGCTGCCAGTATTTCCCAGTCACTCAAGGCCATCAAGCTCGAAGGAGTCATCACGATCATTGGGTTTCTCACCACGGCTGATAGCGATAAGCAACCATCTCTGATGGACGCGCTGAGCCATATCTGCACGGTCCGCGGCATCTTTGTTGGTTCAAAGCAGCAATTCGTGGAGATGAACCGAGCTATCGACTCCGCAAAGATTGTCCCTGTTGTCGATGCGAAGATCTTTGCTTTTGATGATGCTAAGGCTGCATACGAGTACCAGTGGCAGAGGAAGAACTTTGGAAAGGTTGTGATTCAGATTTGAGTGATGGATATAGCTCAACGTCATATATAGCACAATGAATCACGGCGACCCGAAATTCGTGCTTGTATGTGAGTTCGGGATTTTCTAAATATCTACGGTGATATTGCCAGCAAAGACGATGGTTTCATTGATCATGATTCGCTTTGGCTCTGCGATTAGTTTCCATGATGAGTGGATTAGAAGCGGATGGTTACTCACATTGGTGTACATGATTCCACTCTCCAACAGGAATAGTTCATTGGTGTTGAGTTCGCCAGTTGGCTCTACATCCCAACGAAGAGAAGCGGCCCGTGTCAGGCGAGGCGGGTAAGTCGAAAGCAAGCTCTGATAAGGCGTGGGCACCATTCTGTTATCAGGCACAGGTAAAACTGTGGAGAAGCGGAGTCTGTGACAGATCAATCGTGCGAGAAATGGAATTCCGGAAAGACACATGATGAAGAGAGTGACGATTCCGACGATAGCTTCGGCGGTAAGACTCATTTGAGGGGCTGACTCGAGATTGACCTGGGAGGAGTTTCTGTCAAATTGTTGTGAAGGATTAAGTGCTAAAGTAATTGATATGGACGCCATTCGACCCTTAATATATACTGCTTTCCTTCTTATGGTATACTAGCAAGCCAGTGTTGGCACTGCCACTCGGGGCCAGATTTTGGACGGGCTAGATTTTGGACAGACCCAGATTTTGGACAGGCCCAGATTTAGGACAGGCCCAGATTTTGGGCAGCGTCAGATTTTCAATGGGCAACGACAATTATTGTGATTGGACGAAGATGGGCTTGGACAGCCCTGGGATTGATGACCGCATAAATTTGCGACTGCAGGTCCTATTGGACAAAACTCAGTTTGTGCCTTCTGACGCTTGAAATAAGAATCAGTCTTGGTATTCGCACAGAGATACAGGCTCGTTCAACTAAATCCCAGATAGATCAATGTAACTAAGTACTATGTAAGCCAAACTTGGGTCTTACATCTACCTTAATGAATAAATATCAGACATAATGGAATAAGATGGAGAATAAACAGCTTGAAATGAAAACTGAGCGCAAAACGTAAAATATAACTAAATCCTCTTTTTTATGCACTGGTAAAAGACTCAATCTTGACTGAACCACCGATAGCCTTAGTTGCAAAATTAAAGATACCATACCGGTATCCCATATAAAACTGCCAGCTATTGTCAAGAGTTAACTCCGATCCAAACGTCACAAACGTTGTACCGTCTAGGCTGTACGAGAAGGACCCTTTTTTCCCGGAGCCGGGGTGAATATCCGCCGTCGCGCGGAACCAAACCTTCCGACTGGAGATGGAAACACTTGCGGCCTGCGATCCAGTCGACGCGGTGGCCCAGGTGCTCTGCACCATTGTGAGGCCATTATACATGACGATAGAGTAGCTGGAGCCGGAGCGTTGGACGGCGATGTAGGCTGAGGTTTGCCGCAGCAGGGACAAACCAGCGCGGTCGCCGTCAGCCATGGACGTAAAGTCAATGACGACAGTACCAACTCCATTGGGACCGTGAATACGCTTCGTCAGTGTGTTTCGGGCGGCGTACAGATCGCTCGTAACCGTGGCGGTGCTGAGAGTCAGGCCGTTGGCGACCTTGAACTTCGTCGTGTCTGGGTTGTGATTCCATTCCCAGGCTGGCCCCAGGCTCGAGCCACTGAAGGAATCGGTTCCGAGTGTCGATTGCACGGCTTTCGGAGTCGCCGGGTAGGGATACGACGAGCCCCAAGCGCCGCTGGCCAGCGTCACGGCCGGGAAGCCGTCTGAGCCCCAGGTGACGGGGGCCAATACTGGGACTCGGCCTCCCGGATAGTTGTCGATGAAGGCCATGTAGTACCACTTGCCGTCCGGTGTATCAATGAGACTGCCCTGGTGCGGATTGCCAGCACCGGAGACAGGGGCTGAGACGCTCTGGACGAGGGCTTTGACCGTGTACGGACCCCATGGGCTGGAGGCTTGCAAGACGTATTGGCTGCTAGCTGGCTTCGTCACAAAGATGTAGTATTTTCCATTTCTCTTGTACATCCGACTGCCCTCCAAGGTGCCAATGTCGGATGGCGTCGAGTACACAGTCTGCTTTCGGACCTCGGAAAGACCATCGGCTGACAGTTGGGCGACGCTGAGTTGGGTGTTTCCATAGGCCACGTACATGGTGTCGTCGTCGTCGATCAAGAGGCCTGCGTCGTAGTAGCACGTGGCGATCTTGGCTTTCTGCGACCATGGCCCCGTGGGCGACGTGGAGGTGAAGACGTAGGTGGTTGAATACTCGATGCAGCCGATCCAGTACCAAAGCCCTTTGCTCTTGCGGTACTTGAAAGTTGAGGCGTAGATGCCCTTGATATAAGCCTGCTGGCCGCCGGTCAAGTCGTACTTTGTGCCCCAGTCAAGACTAGGGACGGCGTGGCTGAGATACTCCCAGTTCACAAGGTCGTATGAGCGCAGAATGGGGGCGCCCGGCGAGTAGTGCATCGTTGAGGCCGTGTAGTAGTACGTGTTGTCAACGCGGATGATTTCATTGTCGGCCAGGTCCTCCCAGAGTACGGGATTGTTGAAATTCTGGCCGAGTACAAAGGATGCGAAGCTGAGGGCTACGGCCATGAGTTGCTTGGGAATAAGCATGCTTGTAGAAAAGATCTTGCCAGAAGTTGAACTCAGCGATGGTCATTGCAGCAAAGAAAGGTCAATTGGCCGAGGATGTTGACCCTTTAATAGGCGAATAAATCATCCAAAGCACGACACCTTATAACCATTAATGATGGGAGTTCCGTCAGCGCCGCACCTCCTTTCTGAACCATAAACCATACGACCTCTGACGGAGTCAAACCTCCGTTCTTCACTAGGATTTAGCACTATCCGTCTCCAGGGCCATCTTGTGGGGAAAAAAGAGGGGCAAGAGATCCTACCAAATGAGATTTTGGCTCAGGTAAGTAATTATTTCGAAACTATTGCAATTACCCGGCGTCAGGGTCGCATTTTCCTCTGAAGCTATGGCCAGAAGCATGGTGGTGCTTAGCGCCCCAATGATCAACTTGATATATTGGCATGGTAGTTCTTCTACGCCGGCACTAAGCTGCTTTTATAGCCGCCTGGTCTCCTATATCGATCTTCCATTCTTAGCCGTATTATCCAGTATGCCTTATCCCAGCTTCGGGTATTTTGCCTCAACCGCTCCAACGGCGTCATCCGGCACACTGAGGCTGTTCAGTTGCAGCCAGAGATCGTCTTCCGCACAGCTACTTCAGTCGGTTGGCCCTTGACGATCGTAGTGTATACCTCTCAAGCGATTAACCCCCAGTTCGTCGGGAAATAAAAAATGAACCCTGAGATGCGACCGACCTGCTGTGCCATTAAGTACTACGATCTTATATCAAGTGGGAGCCCCTCTGCTGTTCGATATCAGCATTCTTGGCATGGCAACATGCAAGCCTCTTCCCGTTGTGTTAGTCTCCTTTAGCATTCCGATACCACAAGCAGTTACTTAAACGTTTCTGGTCGTAACGTATGAAATGGAAGAAGAATGGCGAGGTTTTCCGTAGATATTAGGCGCACCAATGAACCCATGTTGGCGGTGTTGTCGAACGCAGGCGATTCACAAAAAGCTAGGAACTGCAGATCGAGGTGAACTCCTGGGAATTGGGTCAGTAAGTACGTAGTCAAGGGGGTCGGTTAAGCTGGAGAAGTGGCGGCACCATGCAGTTCAGGCGATGCATCTTCATGAGATGGCTAAATTGATCTGTTCTGAGGGTGCGCTGCTCAGCGGCTGAAGATCATCTCTGGAGATTTGGAAATACGAAATTTTCAAGTGGGGAGTGAGTTGGAGATTAATCAAATATTCAACCTCATTGGCTCCTCATGCTGTCTATACGAGAATGAGCATCGCCCTTTTAACCCCGGCCGGCTAAATGTACTTTTGTGCGACCGAGCACTGTATGTCTGGCACCCTTGGTAGCAATATCGTGTATCTCATACCCCTACGACTGGCATCCAAAACACGTGGCGGGGAGACTGAATACACAGGTGTTAAGTAATTCCTACCCTATAGTTAGGACAGATGTAGTCCATCTTCAAGCTCTATTCGAATGCCATCTCTCAGCGCTCCGAATACACAGTTGTATTTACAAATGACCGGTCCTCCGCAGCTTGGTCCTGTCATCTGTGATGTGAACGCCTTGGCGAGATGTACCCAATCATCAAGTGTACCCCCATCCTCCTAAAATAAACAGTGTTCTTGCTCTGTAGATAGAGGCGATCAGAAGTTCTTGTCGTTTAGGCACCTTACTCAGCCCTGTGCCAGTCTCTGAATATTCCTAGCTTTGTAAATGCCTTCAGTCTACATACAATCACTTGGTACTGAAATAGGATACCCGAAGCTTTTTCGCCAGTAGTACAACTTATTTATTTAGCTTACTACATCTACTAACAATTACTAAGTGTAACTGTGCAACATCATGATCCTGCTAAGTGAGAAGTACAGATAGTAACCACCCATTGCTTATACTCAATACTCTGATCCCTACTAGAACGTGAGCACTCTCAATCCAACTCTACCCTCCACCAGCTGTACATTTTGACTAGCGTCATGTAGTACACTGCAAAATACTAGAAGGTATTTCTCACTCAGGACCTTGGGCGGGAGGACCGTCTTCGTTAGTAACACCTCCACCCTCGTAATAGAGTGCCGCAGCTCCGGCCTGGTTGGCATATGTTGTGTTGACGCCGAAGGATAGCCAAGCGAAGAGGCCGTCAGAAACAGATGATCCGAGAAGCATGTATGACATCAAAGGATCGACACCATCGGTGCTGGCCTCCTCCGCAAGAATATCATCGTCAGCGTTCTCAGTCAATTCCTGTTCGTTGAGAATGTATGGTGATGTGGCCTCAACCTCGGAGATTAGAGACTGATCGAAAAAGGCTTGGCCAACGTGCATGGCTGTGTTGTCGTGGCCGATGGTGTTGTTGGACAAAAGAGTAGCGTTTGCGTGGACCATGACGTGAATGTGGGTGGCACGGCCAGTGTAATGGCCAGGGAAAATGCTCTCAAATTGTACAACGCCATCCTCGTCTGTTTCCTGAAGGCCGCGAAGCCAGGTAGTGTCAAGACCGCCTTGACCACCGCCAACTCCGGAATAAACTCCGGTAGCATTGCAGTGCCAGATCTCAACAAATACGTTGGGAACAGGCTCACAAGTGTCGACATCGACGACTTGGTAGTCGAGAGTGATGGCGACGCCGGTCTGCTCCTCGCCAATATCTCGGCGAACATACTCTCCGGAGACATCTGGGCAACCGATTGTTAGCTTGAAATTGGTCAAGATGGGAATATTTCTTACAGTAAGGGCCATTGGTGACCTCAGGGGTCAAGATACAGGAATTGTTGCTGGCAAAAAGAGAACTGGCAGGGGAACAAATGCTGTAGCCATTGGAAGTGTTGTTGTGTCCGTAGCGAGATCTGTCTCCAAGTCGCGCTTCCTAAGGTTGGCAACGGCAGCACGGCGCATCAGGTTGCGCTTTTCAATTCCACGAGCCTCCAGCTTGGTAGCACGGCGCATCAGGTTACGCTTTTCAATTCCACGAGCCTCCAGCTTGGCAGCACAGTGGCTGAGGTCATTGCGGCGTGTGACACGCCCCTAAGCGCGTCGCTCAGCAATCTCTTCGCTGAGGTCGTGGCCAGGATGGGCTGCGGCTCCAGCCACAAGAATGGCCGTAAATACGGTAGAGAAACGCATCTTGAACAAATTGAAAGTGATGTTCAAGGGTGGAAATTATTTCGGTGATGATTGCTGGAATGATTGCAGAGTAGATGAGCTGAATGATGGAGTTGAGAGTTCTTTACGTCTCTTGACAAGATATTATATATGTGTCGGTGAGCATGGATTCTTTTTTGGCACAATAGCCATTGACAGCTAAGCAATTTTAAATCCACTTCAGCCAAGGTGTACGCAAGCCCTGTGATGACGACTTTCTTTGGATGCGTGGTACAGGTAGACGGTGTAGCTGAGCTGAGTATTTTTTCGAAGCACTCTGGCAAGCATAGGTACGCGTAATGCCAGAGCGATGCTTTAACACCTGGTGGAGAGTCAGCCTTGGCAGATCGTCCTTCTCGGCACTTAGGGAGCTAACAAAACACTCCACCACTTAGAATGTGTGTAAATGAGGATGACCTAGGTTGTTAATCCAAACTCTGGATTTGGATGACGTTGGTCCAATACTTGAGACCGGCGTGATGACGAGGTCAGTGTGTACTTTTGTTTTTGGCCAATGAAAATTGAACCGCAGCATCCCTGTATGAAGAAGATCTTCAGGAGTTTGCAGGGTGTTACATCCCAGGTTGGGACCGTGCGGTTACACCTAGTAGTAATAAGCCACATATAAAACCATAACTACTTCAATTAAAACGTTAGATATTTAAGATAAATACTATCCGAAGAGCTTGATCATTATTTTCGGTGGAATGGGTCATGTGTCGTCTTATGCACCTAGTTGGCATTCCGGGCCGTGCCGGAGGTGGCTCTCATTAGTACTGCTATTTGCCTGTTTACCATGGACTGCAATCGCATCCTTTGGGGTTTTAGCCCCAACAGTGGGCTAGGCTGGCGCCAAGTTCTACTATGCAACTATGTGGCTAACGCCGATGGAAGGAATCGTTTGGATTTGGCTGTGATTCTTTACGTTTTCGCGGATTAGCCTGGTCTAATTGTGTAGATAAGCTTGTTATCTCCCCGTCTTTCGCGCCAAGCTGCGCAGTACGCTTGCCGAACGACTGGTCAACCTTGCGAATTTCTAGTGGCGAGTCGAGGGCGGCTCCCGCCTTACTAAATTTTTAGACCCGAGTAGTAGTGTCCGTCTTGATGTATCCTTTGGCCTCGCGTGGTTCTCAAGCGCGACACATCTCCCTGGACTTATTGCTACGATAACCTATGCCCTCGAATGGACAAGGGGAAAACGAGTGCGAATTAGCCTCTCGCTCACCTTCCTCATAGTGCCAATGGTAGCTACGGTTCCTGTTGACTTCTTGGACTGAGGAGCCCCCCAGCATTGTCGGGAATCTATCTCGTCTATCTCTCGACACCCAAGGTAGATAGGTAGACGTAGACGCTTAGTCATGACAAGAACGTAGATAGATAGAGGTAGGCTATGTGTAGATATAGATAGATGCATCTATCTACCACTCTAAGTACGATATGCACTAGCCACTAAGTAACTACCCCAGCCACGTCGCCACTCATCTCCTTCAGCAACCGTCATATCCTTCTCGAAGCTCTGCCTTCAGCCATGACCTGACCGTTTGGGTAATTGCAATTGTACTCGCATCCAAACGAGTTCGCTGAGGAGAGACCATACTACCAGCGGAGAAAGATGCTCTCTTACATTTGGCAGGCTAAGATATCAATCGCCATTTTCGCTAGTCGAGGATAGTCAAACCGCTTGGATGACCAGTATTCGAGCGGGTTATCGTGCTTGAGAATTGTGTCCTCCTTTATAGATTGCCGCCTTTCGAACTCATCGGCAACCGATTCTTCTTCGGAATTCGGATACGACATAGGCTCATCTTAGAATGAGTCAAAGGGATTGTACTCCCGTGCCCGTCTACCCCGAATCCTATCCAAGGCAACCTCTCACATTTCTACTTTGATATAAAGTCCTTGATATTTTGATGCTGATAGGTTGCTAATGACCTCAGCCATAGATGAACTATTTTCAGTTTACTACCACAGAGCGACCTAGAAAACGTTCAGCTCCTCGGGTTCGCCGAGTGTTGCTTACCAGACGTGACAAAACCTAGGATCGATAACATCTCTCTGGCACTCTGTCGATCTAACCAATCATGATCCGGTTCTTTAGACTGGGACACATGACCGTCAGAGTGCACCCTTGACGCAATGACAAAAACGGTCCGCCGAGCAGGTAATTTGTTCAGTAATTTTCATGTGTCTATTGGTTCCGAGGAAACCTCCCCTTGGAGGGAAAAACCCCGCTTGACACCCCTCACCCCTTCTAATCTATCTAAGAACCCTTATTTCCCTTGAGTGCGCACCCCACGCCGCCCAGCCGGTTTTCTCGTAATGCAATGTGTAAATAGACACCCCCCCACTCCTGACGCTTATTTAAAGGTGTAGAGAACATTGTCTCCGTTGGACTGTCTGTCCAGCTCGATCTGAACAAGCGTCTTACTGGGGCCAAAGTCTCTAATAGCCCCTTTAATGATCTTCGAAAAGACCGTCTTCTCGAACCGATCCCAACACTTCTTTCCCTTGGCGTCGGGCTTTACCTTATAATCAGCATAGCGGCCTAAATCCAAATCCTTGCGGCAGAATTCCACAGCATCTTGCATCTCCTTGTTCTGGATATTCATTCCTCGCACAGCCTTGAGCTCCAACGGGTCGACGCCCGTCTTTTTCCAGGACGCATAGAGGATTTGTCGCAGCCTAAGACGGTTCGGGGTCTTATCGTATGCATTCCAGACGGATTTGACAGTCAAGGTCTTAGTTTTCGTGTTAATCGTGAAATTATCCAGAACCTTGCTTCTTTCTCCGTCCTGGACGCCGTCGGCCGGCTTTTCTTTGCCCTTGGTGCCATCGTAACCGGTTGAGAAGACATCGAACTCCCACACGGACGACCACTTAGTAGGCACTTTATATACCAGTTTATATTCGGTACGGCGCTACATGAGATTGTTAGATACCTCACCAGTATAATATCTTACAGGGATGACATACAAGGATATCATTGTCAGTCACAGTTGAGCCCGGTCGAGGAGCGCTGGGTGGAGGAGCGCCAGAGATCTAGGAAGAAAGGTAAGGAAAGATTATAGAACCAAAGACTCTCCAAGTGATTCAACTTACGATGCCGATCAGCAGGCCGAGGGCCACGAAGGCGCTGAAAATGAAGCGAGAGATCATTTTGAGCAGATGAATGAGTGTTTGTTAGTCAAATGAAAGTTGTGCGAATGCGAGTGGTGTGTAACGAGAGCGAAAGGAAAGTCGTTTTCAGTATGATGATGAATCTTAGAATGAACGGCAGATGTCAAGTATATATATTCATCAAGTCGCTGATAAGACGACTCATTCCTTAAAATGCCAAGGCTTTGTTTCTTTTTTTATTTTCTAGTACGCATGAACTTAATATATTTCAACATAGCAAGGGACAAGCTCAAAGCAACTACTTCTATCATTTTCTACGTCATGATAGTCTTAATTTTACAAAATACTCTTTTGATAGAAGACTACTTGGGCGTATCGTCGGGCCGATGAGATAAATTTAGATAAACTCGTCGGACCGACAACTCTAATGCCAGGCCCCTTGCACCTTGTCAGACAATCCCAGAGATCTGATCCTTGTTTCGATCGAATACCCTGTCCGGCAGTGTAGTGCCCAGCTGAGCTCCTGGGTTGCGCTTTGGCCACGATAAAGACTAAAACCTAAAATACGATCTCATCCTGGATTAACGCTCTTCTCGCCCACTCTGCGTTCGGTTGGAAAAGGGGACTGGGAGAGAGACAGTTCGGGACCTGGCTACATCTTCATGCTCCTACTGAGTCAGGGATGCCACTCTTGACGGGTATGGAGGTAACTTTGAATGCCCCTGCCGATGAAGAGTCTAGAAAAAACATCCAAAATGCCGCAACTTGGGGAAACACAAGAGTCGTTTCAACCCAACTATGTAATTCCATTCTAGAAGCCTCGTGTCGGTAATAAAGAGTAAAGTGTTATAGGGCCCCTGAAGTTATTCTGAAGAGGTTGCTCTGAGGTAATTAAGCTCTCAATGTGACTGAACTAAATGACCCGGATCACGGCATGTACAATACAACCCCTGAAAGTTCGGCTCGGGCCGTGATTTTCAGGGGTTGTATTGCACCGCTAAGTAGCCAGGGTGAAAGCTTGCTCGCCCTGAACTAGTCTCCCTATGGGGCCCTTGAGCTGGGATTGGCCAGGCTGGGGACGAATTCGCTTGTTCAACGGGCGTAAACGGGTCTTTGCACTCCCAGCAAAACACACGGGTATCACCGTTTGAAACACGCAGGGGCCAGTATCTGGTTCTGAGCCACAATTGATAGTTCACGCCCCGCAGGGCAAGAGCCAGCTTGAAGTGTATGAGTATTTCCTCCTTATCCATGTCGCCTTAGGTCTCATACTCTGTCAATCAGATAGAGGAGAGGACACGTCTACCTTGGTCAGCAGATCATCGGGTTAGGTGAGAACTTAACAGTTGAAGAATTATAATTGAAGTGGCCTCTGTGTTCAATGCCTGCAGACCTTGCTATTCCCAAGATGGAAGTTTGATAGGACAACTGGATTAAATCTAGATCCCTGGACCTGCAATACTTTGAGCATGTAGTATCGCCCAGCTCGAGTTTCCTCCTTCATCATCTCCACATCGGCCAGACCGGGTAGCCATGAAACTACCCGGCTTTTTCCCTCAACATACCTATTCATGCAAAATCTGATTGACTCCCTCATCCGACTTTTCAAAAGGGCCAAGGGCTTTGACGTCCTTGAAAGCAATAGCAGAAATGTCTTGGGCCCAGACTCTCATCCAAATCGGCAAAACAGGCACCCAACGCGCAAAGCCTACCAACGCAGGCACCAAACTATGGTGAGCCCTACCGCTGTAGAGAATTCTTGTGGTTGTCTCAGTGAAATATGCCGCTTTAATAGCTGACATGCCAGGTACCGATTTGACGCCTGTGAGCATGTCGATCTGCACGTGGCTAGAACAAATGCATGAAACACGAACTGCTGGCGCCTTGTAGATGTGCTTCATCTCGGTACATACCCTTATAAATAGAAAGGGCGGCGGATTTGCTAACAGAGGACTCGGTCGCAGACGCGGTAGTCGTGTAAGCAGTTTGAGAAAATATAATACGAAGGTAGCCATGATTACGAGCCATTAGATTCGGAAAAAGGTCTTCATGGTCCACATCAGAGCAACTGTGTTCACCCCGAACGTTGCAAGATTCCGTCCATCTCAGTCTGCGATCAAAATGATATACGTCTGACGATAACAGCCGTGAACAGTTCAATGTCTCGTTGGGAGGCGGGTGTTATTGGTTTAGCAAGGCAGACTGCCGCATTTGTGACGATAACTAGGGTCTCCGACATCACTACCACGCGAGGTAATTGAGCGGTCGCGATTGGCCATTCAGATCACCTGGGACGAAAGAGCGACGTACTGCTTGACCGTATTTTGGAGCCGACTATAATTCGTCAAATCGCATTTGTAATAATAGACATTTGGTGCATCGGTGAATGGTGGATGTCATCGTATCCAGGGTAGCTGAGATGCAGCAATCCATCCTCTGAAAATCCGACTCTGGAAGGGAATTGCCCGACAGGAAGAGTAGCTGCTATTGATTGAGTAAAGGGAGCGTGTGGTTACATCCTCATTGAACCCAAATATCCTCGTTTAATGACTATAAGAGATACCATCCTTATCTGTTTCTTTGCCCGGCTAGCCAGGGCCTTGGTCAATTTCTCCGAGTGTCACTGCAGTCTAACACACTACGTCATGTGTCAACAGGCTATTCATTGGGTGCACTTCTTTCTCGACGAATAAGAACATGCATATGACTGTGCTATGATTTGCCACCGGATTTTGGACAAGCCCAATATTGCACATTTGTTAGGCATCCAGATTTTGGACAAGCCCAACGTTGCACATTCGTTGGGCATCCAGACTTTGGACAAGTCCAATGTTGCACATTCGCTAGGCATTCTGTGACAATGCCTAAGGAGAAAATTGCGGCGGCATCCTATGCCGTGATAAAAGACTGACATTCCCCGGCTGTTCTCATTTTAAATATCTTTCAACATTCCTACAAGTCAACCAACAACCATCCTCATTCTATTACAAGATCGACTCATTCTAAGCCCCTTTCCCGTGAATCTTCCACCATGCCGTCTCCTGTGCCCCGTCTTACCAATGCTGAGAGAGACATATGGGAAACACACGAGCCGGTTATTCGTCGGCTATATGAGACTCAACGGAAAACTCTCAAGGAAGTGAAGCAAATCATGGAAAAAGACTATGCATTCCCCGAAATGTCGTGAGTCAAGCCCGTTCTTGGTATCCTTATAGTCGTGACTAACCAGCTTGGTAGTCTGTGGATGTACGAAACAAAACTTCGAGACAAATTCAAGCTACGGAAAAAGCTCAGGAAGGATGACTGGCCGATTGTTTATCAACATTTCCGAAAGAGAGACGGAAGAAAAGATACAGGCGTTTACCTCAATGGCACGGAAATACCGTGGAAGAAAGCCTGGAAGGAGATGAGAAGATCCGGAGCCCTATCGGCAAGTGGTAGTAAGTCATGTCATTTTTATCCTTGGGAATACCAACTCTGACCAGAATTTGTCTAGGCCGAAATGCACCTCCTCCGCTCCCAGACGGCGTAGATGTTCGGACACCATCCCCCTCAGGACCGTCAACACCACATGTTGCACCATTAAACGAACCAGCTTCAGTGCGTGCTATGGTGCCTTCTCCGAACTTTGCTGCACGGAGCCTTCAAGCACATGCATGCCAGCCAATGCCAAGAGTACCGCATGAGGGAGTTCCCTTGGAACAACACCTCGAGAGCGCAGTATTTCTCGACCCGGGTCTGATGACCTACAAGATTTTCCTCGAAACTATTCCATGGAAAAGGTTCATTGTCACACAATTGGGTACGTATTGCAGTTTAAATCATTGCCGAGGAATAGAGGAACTAACATCACAATAGCGAAAGTGAACAACTGGCATCAGCTCCCTATGAGTCATGAAAAGCTACAACAGTCTCAATTTGAACTCGCTTGGAGAACGGATTTTTTGAATCTCAGATCCTCCCTCCACCCGTTCAACATACTGAAATTCAAATCGAGTCCAGCCGCTTCCGCCCTGCGCGATGAGATTCCCGCCTCAACAGCTGTTGCCTTGGAGTTCAACACATATCATTTCTTGGCACGAGCTATATATGAGTTATCCAACAATCTGTCCACCTTACCGTACCAGCGTCCAGAACTTTTCAAGATCCTCTTTGAACGGATATCCCGGGATATCCTTTACCAGCTACTTGCGAGTGATCTTCCCACTGCTAGGGCTGCATGGGAAAGCATAATTTATGCTGCCTACACCCTTGATTACAGGAACGAATTTATCTTTTTCATTGAGATTGGTATTCAACACCCAGACTGGATCCTTTCCGATGGCGACTTATATATCTCCATTGCTGCCTCGATGAATACACCTAATATTGTGCAGCGTCTACTCGAGATAGGAGCTTGCCCTGGCAAGAATCGCTCCCACGATTTCTCCCCTCGAATAACAGAGCCTGCTATTATTTATGCTGTTTTCAATGGCAACCCGGAATGTGCAATGCTCCTGGCGAATAGGTGTGTGGACGATGACTGGCAGAAACTACTTTTGGGATTCGCGAATGAGCGGTCAGTTTACATGCGGCAAATTCAACGCCAAAGTCGACTCAGTCTCCGCAGTAAGGAACAGAGCGCGGTTCTGGATATCTTGCTGCACAATGGATTCGAGGTCGATACAAAAATGAAGTTCCATGAGCATTCACCAACTTCATTGTTTTTATAAACAAAATGAAATTCAACCTGAGAACTGGCCATCGACCTTGGAATTTATTTTTTTCTTGAGCCGAGAGGTTTATGACAAATTGGTTAGATTCAGCCAAAGATCACCATCTGAAATTACACGCCCCGCCGTTTGCCTTGCTGCAAAGCAAGGTAAAGAAGCATTATCGAGCTACTTGAAACTACTCTACCCGATGAATTCTGAGAAAGGAATTGTTTTTCTGGAATTGATGCTTGCTGAACAGTTCATCGGCCCATCAATCAACGACATTGATTTGAAGCTTATTCGATTACTGCTCGAGTTTGGGGTCAAGATAAAACTACCATCGGTGGAAAGCTCAGCCCGAAATCCGTTAATCCACCTAGTGGAGTATACAAATCCTTCTAATTTCGACGAGGACCTCTCAACCATTTTGCAGCTTCTACTTGAACAAGGGGCAGATATCGACCAAGTGGTTTTGGAGATGGCGGTACCGCGGACAGGACTCGGCCATTTGCAGATTCTTGTTCACCACGGGGCTGATATAAAGAACCGAGCTGTTTTGGCATTATCTACAGCTGTGCGTTGGAGCAACCATCAAGCGGTTTCATGGTTGCTGGAAGCTGGCGTGAATATTAATGCCGAAATCGAAACGCCTGAAGGGTCTTTTACTGTGATCGCCCATGCGATCCACGGCAGAACTCAACAACGTCCTTATCCAGGACTTGCCAGCCCAAATTGCAATATGATCGAATTTGTCCTTCGCCATGGTGCACAGCTGCAGGCCAGTCCTATCGGCTCAAATGACGTTGATTTCTTGATTCAACTTTTGGGTTCCAGAAAAAGGAATGACAATCCAACAAGTGTGGAGATACTTGGCGTGTTCTTCCATTTTGGAACGAGTTTTCGAGACGTAGCCACCTCACAGGCAGATTTATTGGAAGCATGCCTCGGATATCAGAATCTCAACTACCCTGGGGATTTCAATCATAGCCGATTGGATCTTTTTGAACTACTTCTAAGACACGGCGCTTCTGCTACTCGTGGCTCACCCCTCTCCTGCCTGATCAATGCCGGAGGCCGTGACGAGTTAGTACTTGAGCTTCTGACGGCGGGCGCCGATGTCAATGCATACGCAACAACAAGCAAAGATTGGGCCCAATTTACCCCCATTCAAGCCGCGGCTGCACGAGGAAACCTGAAGTTGGTGCTTCTGCTGGTGCAGAATGGAGCTGACATCAACAAGCCACCTGTAGGACGTTTTGGGCGGACAACCCTGCAAACTGCTTGCGACTGGGATCACTCGGCAGCGGAGGACCTGAACACTAGGCTGGATTTAATCCGATTCCTGGTTAATCAGGGCGCTGAGATCAATTATTCCAAGAACGGAGTTACTGCGCTCGAAATCGCTGCATTTCGCGGACATCTGGAAGTTGTGGTTATGCTTCTTGACCATGGCGCCATTCTTAACCGGCCTCCTATCAATGCCACTAACGGTCCTGAAGACAAATATTCTGCTTTGGATTTTGCTGCTTCGGGGGGCCGTCTTGATGTCGTTCAGCTCATACTAAGTGCTGGGGCAGTCCGTCGTGATCCGGGCAAGACTGGATACGACGGAGCCATTGCTCACGCTGAGCGTAAGGGGTTATTCGCTGTGGCTAGTCTTATACGAAACCACGTGCAATTTTGCGGCGGTATTTGAACAACGGCCCTTTGCAAGGGGATTGCAAGGAACCTCTATGCCTTGGATATGGCTGCTTCGGCGGGCCTTCTTGATAAGATCGAGTTCTAACACAGGCAAAAGGTTTCAGCCTCAAGTTTGGCAAAATTGGATATGAAAGACGGGCGGTGTTCAAGTGGTGGCTGCTTTTGGTGAACTTGGGCTCGATTCGCAAGGAGGGATGGCCTCAAAAGATACCATGATTGTCTTCGAGGGAATTCGGGGCTAGGTTTGGTTTCTCCTGTATCCTGGTGTCTATCTAATCTGTTTGCGCTGTCATCTGGTGATTTTTTAATACAATGCCTTTTGCTCGTCCCACTCACATTTATTGCATTAAGTCAGTTGCGAGCAAGTGGAATTGGTCTTAGCAAGCAAATGTTCAGCATTATATCCACTCTTAACTACCTAGCACATCGGATACTCCTTGCACTTGGACATAGAAGGATTCTTGAGTCTGAAATATAGGTAGTTGCCACATAATACAGCCCATTGACATCAAAAATAGAGGTAAGAGTTTGCATGCGATATTGTTCTTTGAAAGGTTCTGGACGTCAGTTGCCGGGAATCGACCTAGTCGATCTTGAAGAAGCCATCCGACTTAGCAGGGAAGCTGTCAATATAGCACCGGTAGACTCCCCAGACAGGGTAGGGCGATTGACTAACTCGGGAATGCGACTCGTGGAGAGGTTTTCCCTGAGGGAAGAAAGCACCGATCCTGAAGACGATGTCCGTGTAATGCGAGAATTATTAAAGGTCACCCAAGTGGCCATCCTGACAGAGCCATGTGCATGAACAATCTTGGTACTGCGCTTGACGACATATATCTTCAAAGCAGCAGAATGGCTCATCTCCACGAGTCTATTCAAACCACGCAGAAAGCCATTTATCCAGAAATGCACGACTGTTCGGGCCGGACTATGTATTTGAATAATCTTACGCTCCGTCTTGGGGATAGAAATGCGAAAAAACGGAGAAGAAGCCGACCTCGACAATGTCCTCAGTGTCGTACGAGATGCCATCAACTTATCACAAAAAGACCCAGTGAGTTCTTCATCGCCAATACTTTCTGGGACCATTAGGCGAGACTTCTCATTCTGTCCAACAGAGAGCGCATCACAACCAGCGGCAGCCAGCAACCATCCTCCGCTGGTGAATGTGTCCCGCGCAATATTGCAAGCTGGCGGACTTTTTGATTCAAACCAGCGGGACCGAGATCCTAGAATACCGAAAAGGTCTTGACCAGTACAAAAAAATACTCCGCCGAGGACTGCTGCCGCAATGCCAGAAAATGTCTCATCCATGGGGCACCAATTAACCGCACGAATGTTTTCACTAATGCTGAAAGACATGGATACGTTACATCGACACTCGTATTCTCGCAAAACACCCTGAGTTCGTAACCCCGGAATCGTAAGTTAGTCTAAATGCGCTCCAATTATTGGTGGACCTGCGGGTTTCGGATAGGGCAAGAGATCGGCAGAGAATATTAGAGGGTGCATGCAACACCTGACCTAGGTATGGATTTGGCAGGTCCGGAGGCTGTTCCTCCTTTCAAGAACAAAACTCCCCATAAATTTCCTATTAGGGCTTGTTTGGAAGCATGATTTGCTGCCATAGTAGATGCGTGCCAATGGCAGCTGGCTGGGTGATGTGCTTGAGAGATCTGCATAGTTACGATTTGACGAGTTCGCTGTCTCCATTGCGGGGGACTTTTGTGATGTAATGGTCGTTGCGACGGCCCGGACATTCTGTACTGTTGTATACCGCTTATAAAAGGGGTTGTTCTGTATGCACTGAATTAGGACGAGCAAAGCAAGCAGCAGCACACTCAATTCGCCATGCCAACTCTCAAGCAGCTCGGCAAGATTCTTGCCCTTGCCTCTTTATTTGGGGGCAGTGCGTACGCCCAATCAGATAATCTAGGTCTTGGCAATGGCTTCATTGATGTATCCATTGGCAACTTCAAGGCCAAGATTGCTCATGATGCCCAAGTCCTAGCTTCGCTCTCTCCAGCTGGCGACTCTTTTGACTTTTTGCCCTACGATCTTCTCAAATATCGTGCCGCGAATGGCCAGTACCACTGGGGCGATATCACATATCGCTACCGGCAGGGAGACGACACTACGTGGATTGATGGCGATTCTGCGCAGAACCGTCAGCCAGTCAAGAACATGACTGCCGGAAGCAATATTCTCGCAGCGTCGAGCCTAGAAAAAACTCTCCCGAATAGCCCGCTTAGCATTTCCCGTGAGTGGCTTGACGTTTCGGGAGATCTCGGCCTCCGCTTCACGCTGAAGAACACCGGCAATAAGCCCGTCGAGATCGGTAGCCTTGGATTCCCAGCCGAGTTCAACAGTATTTTCAGCGGCAGATCAGCTACCGAGATGCAAGCCCACTGCTCTCTCTCCGATCCATACATCGGCATGGACGCAGGCCAGATCCGTGTCGCTCCTGTCAAAGGTACCGGGAAAGCTCTTTTGGTAACACCGCTGGGCGGTACAAAGTCTCCCCTTGAGGCGTATCGCAACCTCAGGGAGATTAGCAGAGACCCTACGTACTACGGAAGCCAGACCTTTGAGGGCTTCTATGAATGGCAGGTCCTCAGCAAGGCTTGGGCAGAGAACGAGTGGAAGGACCAAAAGCCCTGGAACACGCCTTCATCCACGGTCTTGAAGCCAGGCCAGTCGCTCAAAGTCGGCGTCAAGTTCTCCTTGGCGGACAGCATCCGGGGCTTTGACCAGGCTGTTCGAAAAGCGGGAAACCCTGTCGCTATTGGTGTTCCGGGCTTCATCACTGCACAAGATCTGCCAGCCCAGCTGATTCTTCAGAGCGACAGCAAGGTTTCTTCTGTTACTGTTGAACCCAAGGGTGCACTCCAGGTCAAGGATGCTGGCAATGGTCGGTACACACTTACTCCCTCCTCTTCAGCATGGGGTCGAGTTCGAGTGACTATCGTCTATAAAGATAAGAAGGTCCAGACTGTTCACTACTTTGTGACCAAGTCTACTACCGAGACCCTTGGCGATATGGGAAGATTCCTGACTACAAAGGCATGGTTCAACCAGTCGCTTGATCCCTTCAAGCGGTCCCCTTCCGTGATGACATACGACTATGAGAAGGGACAGATCGTGGACCAAGACTCGCGAGTTTGGATCGCCGGCCTTAGTGACGAGGGTGGTACCGGTGCATACGTCGCAGCAGCGGTTAAGCAAGTCATCCAGCCTGACGCCGAGGAAGTCGCAAAGCTCGAAGAGTTTATCCAAAAGGTCATCAGGGATAACCTTCAAAGGAAAGACTACGGGGTCCAGAAGTCTATCTTTTACTACCAGCCAGCCAATGTGGACTACGAGTACCGCAAGGATATCGACTGGACCAGCTGGACGTCTTGGAACAAGGCGGCTGCCTCTGACATTGGTCGCGCATACAACTACGTTCATCCCGTTGCAGCGTACTGGTCCCTGTACCGCGTTGCCCGAGCTTACCCAAATCTCGTCTCCAAGGACTGGACTTGGTACCTTGGTCAAGCCCGAGAGACTATTCTCCGGATGACCAAGGCCGATGTCGGATACAACGACTTCGGGTTGATGGGAGAGACTGTGTTTGGTGAAGTTCTGGCCGATCTCCAGCGCGAGGGAAATGCCACTGCCGCCGATGAGCTGGAGAAGGCAATGAAGGCGCGAGCTGAGATATGGGATGCGCAGGAGATTCCTTACGGAAGTGAGATGGCTTGGGACTCTACTGGTCAAGAAGGTGTCTACTACTGGACCAGGTATGTGGTTCCGTCTCTGTTTGTTGCTGATGCTAATTTTCCAGGCACTTTGGCATGACCGAGTCGGAGAAGAAGACCATCAACAGCGTGATAGGCTACATGCCCAATGTGCCGCATTGGGGCTGGAACGGCAACGCCCGGCGATATTGGGACTTTGTGTAAGTGGACTCTCTCCCATCAAGACAAATCAACTCACATTCAAAGCTACGGAGGCAAGCTCAAGAGGATCGAGCGCCAGATCCATCACTACGGCTCAGGTCTCAACGCACAAGTCCTCTTGTCAGCATTCCGCGATGACCCGTCAGACGCATATCTTTTACGCGTCGGCTACGCCGGTTCAGCTGCTCCGCTCTCCAACATCAACCAAGATGGCTTCCCCAGCGCTGCTTTCCACTCTTTCCCCGACACGCTGAAGTGGGATGGAATCACCGGCGACTATGGTGGCGGTTTTATCGGCATGGCTCTGAACTCGGGCACGTACGTCGCCGACGATGAGGAGTTGGGCTTAGTTGCTTTTGGAGGTATTCTTTCCACGAATGGCGACAGTGTGACTGTTCAGCCTAAAGATGCTGTGCGGAAGAGAGTGTTCATCGGGCCTCTCAAGGTACTGATAACGGTCGACGTCGGGTCCGTCGAAGAGTTCACGTTCAACTCTGCCAAGGGTACTGTTGCAGTTAGTCTGTCGCAGTTGAAGGGCTCGCCGGAAGCTTCAAGGGCTGTTATTTGGATCGAGTCGACTGGTGGTGAGAAATGGCAAGTGAAGGCGGAGGGAGCGTCTGAGGGCCGAGGCGGCTGGATTGTTCCATTGGGATCTGGGTCTATTACGATTTCTCTTAGCAAGGCATGAACTTTGTTGAGATTCATAAGCTAATAGCTCTATGTACCACGCTTGATTCGCAAGCCTCTTTGACCGAAATCTTCCCGTGATTAGAATCGTATTTCTACAAGTACTAAATGGATACTAAATAATTCCATTGTTCTAAGTACTCCAGCCATCCTTCACCGACGGCTGTCGCAAATTTATACCGGCAACCTTTGAATCAGCAGAGCCTAGGTGCTTAAACACTACACAATAGAAGTCCTGATATTATACTAAGACATGATTTTTCAGACATCGCCTCAACTTTCTTGAAGCCGTTAGAATACTGTCCGAATTTGCGATTTTCTTTTCCAAGATTAATCAAGTTGCATTCACTGCACCTCGGAAAGGCCCAGCTCAATCCTGTTCTTATTACGGTTCACCAAGTACCACGTAGTCTTTTACTCAAACATCAAGTTAGGGGTTAAAAAGCTAGCTAAATTATCTTCGTTATTCCTCATGAAAACCAATCAGTCCAGTCAGTTCAGAAGCCCACACATGGCCAAAACAGCCAAGTTCGAGCCCTCTTCTCCATTCACATCCCCGACATAACCGAGCCTGCCCGACCCAACCTTGGCAAATACCACTGCAGCCTCGTTTGAGGTTTCCGATTCAGTGTACCAGGCCGCTGATCTCTCTATGCCTTTTACGAACAGCGCCTTTTGGCTGTATGAGGAGGGGAGCCGACTTGTCAGGTGGCCATCAACAACACCGCTGCGCAAGCTCACGTCTGTCCGGTGATAAGATCCTCTCTGCCAGGGAAGACCCAGCCTCGCGAAGAAGCGGTTGAACTGGCCCCCGGTCATCATGCTGCTGAAACAACCTGCCAGCACAACTGTGGCCCCCTCACGGAGCCGGTCGATGACACACTCCTAGACCTTCCTCTGACGCGTGAGAGCTCCATCGACGACAAGGATGACGGACGGAGGCGGCTGATGTCTAAGCATGGTCAGGGCGGCTTCTGGCGTCGTGGCTCGCTCCATCTTCGCTTTCGAACTGATATGCGAGACCAGGTTTCCACAACAAGCGTCGAACAGAGATTCGCCCTCAAGGCACAGCGTAAGGACACGAGAGCTTGGTCCGGTCGCGGTCGTCGTGATTTGCGAAGAGCCGAACGAAAAGCCGAACGTGATATCTCCAAACTCAGTGTCACATGTATCAGTATATCAGGGATATCACATGTATCGGGATATCGGATTTCTGCGGTTGTGACGGAAGTGAAGCTTTCCTTCTGTCATCATAGGCGTCCATCGCCACTTGCCTCGTCACCGGCCTCATCATCAGATAAGCCCTAGGCCTAGCTTTTCCTTGATTTTATCAATAGCTAGTTGAAGCCAAAGACTCCGACGGATCCGGAGCCTCTCGGCTGTCCGAGGTCATCCGAGGTCATCATCAGTCTCTTCGTCTATAAGACTGACCCAAAGACCCTCATTAGATAGGAAGAATATCAAGAGCTTCTCGCACACATGATCATATCCATCTGCTAGATGCAACACTCAGCCTTGGCCGCTCCATCTTGCGCCGCCCGTTTTGCCGCCGCATCGGCATCGCCATTCAGCTCCCGTGGGATCTTCCACAGATCAACAGTCATCCCCTGGTCCTTCCATCTTTCCACTTCACCAAGCAATACCTCCCACAAATCTCGATTCTTGACATTGTCGCGGTTACGCGTCTTCCACCCGTTGCGCACCCAACCTTTAGCCCAGCCGGTGGCGCCATCGACCACATAAGATGAGTCGGTTGCAATAACAATGCTGTCATAGCCCTCATTCTGCCAGTCACGGAGGCGCAAGGCGCCGATGGCTGCCCGCAGCTCAGCTCGGTTGCTTGTCGCCACGCTGTCATCCCCAAATGGGCCCTTGTCTTCGAGCCGGCCGGACACACCACCGCGGTAACACTCATCGTCATTTCCAGGCGGTGCGCACACAACGGCCCAGCCTGCACGAGGTTCCAGCTGACCGTTGTTTGAACAAGCACCGTCGGTGTATACGAGGACCTTGTTTCTGTCGTTGCGGCTGATAAACCGAATCGTCTGGCTGCGGACCATTGGAGTTGGCGGGAAGAGCTCAGCTGGGTGGGACGTCGGCAGCGGAGGCTCGAACCGTGATGGAAACACCTTTCCGGTTCCCTTCCTTAGGGCTTCCGATAACGGGTTGCCCACACCAGCATCAGCAGCTTTACCCTCATACACGCGGGTAAGTCCGCAAGTGTCCGCATCAACCATTAGGATAGCATCTTCGATGTCTTGCCAGGCACGTTGGCACTGGTGAAGAACTAAATCTGCCTCCTCTTGAGAACCAGGGCTGAAGGAGGATGGCAGGGAGGGGGCCTCATCCGCCACCAAAGCTTCCCAGAAGAACGGGTTTGCTTCATGCACCACCTGACAGAGCTTCAGGTATTGGTCTTTCAATGTGTCAACCTTCGTTGAGATGTCCCGCAGTCTCATGGTTCTCATGAATTGTCGCGAAAGCCTTCCTACAGGTCGGTCGAGCGCGTAGCTAGGCTCGCCGAACCCACCTCGAGACTCGTCATATGCGCTTAGGTCGAGATAAAGGTGCAACTTAAGAAGGGTGAGGGCCACGAGGTGACTGAGGCTTGGCGCTCCTGAGAAGAACAGGTCGGTGGGCTCGAAAACGTCGGCCCCGCGAATGTCGAGGTACGGTAGCGTGGTGTCGTCCCAGTTGTAGCGACCATTGTAATGATCTTCGTCGTCGACAGTGGCCCACCACTTGAGGAAATCGTAGCACTCCTGGTCCCGCTCGAGCCGCAGCAGAAGATGGGGAATGATGTCCCGCACACCGAGGTTGTCGCTTCGACGGAGCCGCAGAATCTCGCTGAATTGCTCAAGAGCATCTTCTACATCGGGCACCGTATCGCGTTTGAGGAGTGCGTTGGCAGCGGCGAACCGCGCCCTGATTTCATCGTCCACCATGGCGGCGGAACTGAAGCTGGAGAGCTTTTGGGCTGCTGAAGGACTCGTTCCAAGGCGGAATTCTCGTAGGCGGCGATATCGGAGCAGTATCTGGTCTCCGCTACTGACCAGGTGTGGCGCATAGGATCGTTGCGATACTGTTGGACCAGATAGATAGCTGGAATACACTTACGAGAGGTTGTTCACGAGAGGCTGTTCACAGCCTGGCCGCCACCAAGGACCGCCACATGTGCCAACGGGTAAATCGCGTGAGTTATTCCTCCTCGTTCTCGAGGACAATGGTTTCACAGCCTGGTTTCCCTTCAACTGTTCCCTTTCCCCGCTTTACCATTCACGTTCAGCCCGACAAGTCTCGCAGTCTCATCAGGCGCTAATAACACTAGAAAGTGACTATCCACTACTAGTATGAGAATGCATCAACTGCCGTGGTAGGCCCGGGCGGCTGCGAAGCGGGCTGCGACTCTCGCCAAAATCAACCCGCGATGGAGACTTTCGCCCGAGGACCTCGAACGAGCTCGTCACCAGCGGGACCTCACAGGCCCGTTCATCCAGGAGTTTCTAGATGCAGACACGGTGTCAATCACGTCGATGAACAGCTTACCGATCCTTGCAGCCATCCGGGATCGGAAACTGTCTGCGACCGAGGTTGTAACCGCTTTCTGCAAAACGGCAGCCGTTGCCCATCAGGTCGTAAGCTCAGCTCTGCAACTCTGTCTCGTGATTTCCGGTACAAGGCTGATGCTCATGTCGCTTAGAACAACTGTCTTCACGAGATCTTCTTTGAGGAAGCACTCGATCGAGCGAAGTATCTAGACGACTACTACACCAAGAACAAGAAACCCCTCGGGCCGCTTCATGGTCTTCCCATCATTCTGAAGGACCAGTTCCACGTCAAGGGGACTGACACCACAATGGGATATGTGGGTTGGATTGGAAGTAACCTGGGTATCTCGGACCCCAAAGAAACCCACAAGGTCGAAAGCCAGATTGTCACGGAACTGCTATCCCTAGGAGCAATTTTGTTCTGCAAGACAAGCCTGCCTCAAACGCTTCTGTTTGGAGAGACGAAGAACAACCTCATCGGCCAAACACAGAATCCTCGAAACCAGAACCTCTCATGCGGCGGATCATCTGGAGGGGAGGCTGCACTGATGGCATTGCGCGGAAGTTCTCTTGGCGTTGGCACTGATATTGGAGGATCGGTTCGCATTCCCGCTGCCTTTTGCGGCGTGTTTTCCATCAAGCCAACCCCGGAGCGACTTTCCTATCGCGACGTCGCAAACACGAACCCGGGTCAAAACACCTACCGCTCAACTATTGGGTTCCTCGGGACCTCGATCGATGCGCTGGAAATACTGGTCAAATCCGTTCTCAACCTGGAACCCTGGCGACGTGATCCAGCTGTCGTGCCGCTTCCTTTCCGCCAGGAAGTCATAGACTCATACATGTCGCGAGTAGATTCTCAGGGGCGTCCGAAGCCAGATGGAGTGCCTCTGAAGATCGGTGTGTTCTGGTCAGATGGTGTTGTCGGTCCCCATCCCCCTGTTCTTCGAGGCCTTCGGATGGTCTACAATGCACTCAAGTGCTCTGGTCACAAGGTACTGTATCACACTGTAATCCCAATATCCTGAATCTTTTTTTCCTAATATCCCTGAGTAGATGATGGATTGGGCACCGCCGTCACAGGCTACGGCCAAACGTGTTCATGTAAGCTGAACCCTTTCAAGTCGTTGCCCAACGGATACCGCCAACAAACTTCATTCGTATCTAGGTATCCTTCCTCAAAGCTGATGGAGCTCACGACATTCATCAACACCTAGATCTGTCAGGAGAGCCTTTGATCCCCGACTTGAGAGATTCATTCCAGCTTAGGGCACCAATGGACTTGTTACAGTACCAGGACCTGACCCTTCAAGGCCTGGACTACGAGCGACAGTACTCGGACTACTGGAACTCCACCGCTGACTCAGATGGTGTGTTGCAGCCAACTAGAAGTCTAATCAGAAGCCCAGGTCCAGAGTTGACATCCTTCTAGGCCAGCTTGTCGATGCCGTCATCATGCCTGTGGCGCCGCACGCAGCTGTGATTCCAGGCAAATTCTACCACACAGGCGAGTTCAAGAAATAGTATCACGCAGCGGTAAACTGATTTTGAGTGCAGCATATACTGAAGCCATGAACCTGACGAACTACTCCGCCGTTGTCATCCCAGTCACAAAGGCAGACGAGAAGATTGATGCTTTCGACGAATCTTACAAGCCATTAGGAGAGAAGGATCGACTCAATTAGCAATCGTGTGAGTATGACCGGAGGCTGCTTTCAACCTTGAGACCATGTCTTCACATTTCTTCCCTGGGAAGAGTCGGGCTAAACAGCTTCACTAGATGATCCAGCAGTCTATGATGGAGGCCCTGTTGGAGTTCAGGTTGTTGCAAGAAAGTTTGAGGAGGAGAAAGTTTTGGCAGTGGCTCGAGTCGTCTGCACGGCCCTCGAACACAGTCACGCTCGTTGAGACCCCGCTCGTTGAGATCTTGCTCATTGAGATCTTGCTCATGTGATATCACAGTTTGTCAGATCTGGTGATCCCGTAAGTGGGATCTGACAGTCTGAGTAACGAGCCTTTGGCACAGGGCAATACACGATCCGATAAGGCAAAAATAGCCTGATTGAATCAAGAATAATAACAATGAGTCGGGACTTTCCGGTCTTTGGGGATAAAGGTCATCTGGTCGGATGCTTGCAGCCACTAGGGCTAGGATCGGAAATACCGTACCGGGTAGGGACCAGTAGCCTGACCTATTGGGACCATAAATTGGGAAGATCTCAGACGGGATCTGTTAGCAGCCATCATCCTTCTAGCATCTCATTCAATTGACAGTCTTGTAACCTATCCTTTTGAGACCTCTCAGAAATCTATTTGATCAAATAGTATCAGCTGAGAAAATCATCTATTTTGCCAAGTCAAGCTATGTATCCGGTCTTCAAACCCGGCTCCATCCGACCTTTCGGTTGCAATACTATTGCGGTTATTACAGCTCTGCCTCTGGGTGGGTTGTGTGTTCTTAGTATCCTCTGCTTACTTCCTCACTCAACAACCTTATTTTCTTTATTGTAACTGATAACTTCATTGTTGAAATCACTGTTCTGACTACTGTTTCAAATTCTGTATCTTATATCCATCGGGATTTTGCCTTTTCCAAGATCTAGCTTTTCCAGCAGATCTAGCTTTTTCAAGGCACAGCTGTTACCTGCAGCTCATAAAGGTATCGGGAAAGGTAACCAGTTGGACTAGAAACCTTAGTCTGTCTGAGTGTATTGTTGATACGATTGTTGGTGTTTTTTTTTTTTACTGTTGAGCTTCTAGTCCCCCCTCTGGGTATGTGTGTACTAGGGCACCTTAACCTCTTGATAGAACGCGAAAATCCAAGAATGCATTCCCCAACCTCCAAATATCAAGCTAACTGCCCGTCACTCCCCAAGCCGCCCTCCACCACCTTTTACTTTGGAGATGCTACTTCAAGTGCTAGCTGAGAAGAAATTGGAGGGTCGAGCCTTGGTCGACTAATCCCTTCTCTGTCGCACCCGATACTGTATCGAGGCTATCGAGGAGACCATTTAATCCTTTATCTCCAACCTTTCCTGCCGGTCTGATCACTCATTTTCATCGTACTCTTTCCTGCATAAGTGCCAGTCGTTCAGATGAATTCCCAAGCAACCTATTTGTTGGAGCTCCGCTGGCCATCATCTACACTTGGACCAGACGGCTGCATCAATTTGTGAGTGTTCGTCATGACAGTATTGATGGCACCTTTATCGGCCGCCGGCGCATTTCCAACTGTCTCTAGTTCTAAGCAACTACCGAACTACCGTGCTATGTTGAACCAATTGCTCCCTAGGCCACCATAAAGAGCTGTCTGTTGAAGATCCCCCCGCACAAGGTGCCTTGCAGCCCCCCTCCAAGACCAACCAACCTCAAGTCAGAATCTCAAACCAAACGACCTTCGGTCTACAATTGATATGTGCCACAATTAGAGACCCTCTAGACTTTTCTTGCTATAACTCTACTCCCAGAAAGTTTAATAATGGTTGAGGCAATGCCTACTCTACTCTTGAAGCTGCGTTGCCTTCTCAATCTCGGCTCGGCCGACGCTATAACCCTGAACAAAGTCCCCATACAGCAGCGGTTCTGCTTCAAGTAGATGGAGGCATCTATCGAAACAAGCTGCCTTTCTATCTAGAAGTAGCTGGAGCGCGTTTCGAGAGTCACTGCTAAGTAGCAGCTCTGCACTTGCCACGCCATCTTCCAGATCCAGAAATGCGCGAGCGAGTCCGAGTAATAGCCCCAGGTTCTTAACCGGGCGGAGAGATAGATGCAACATAGCATACGCGAATTTGGTGGCGCCGACAACGGCATCGCTCCTCCCGCCTTTGTCGTCATCTTCGTTACCCAATACGTCCTCGAGACTCTGAGGCCCTTTGCCTGGAAGACCGTGAGCCAGCTCGAGACCTAGATCGACGATGCTGGGTCAGTATCCTGAACGCGAGTGTTCGTTCATACCCGCAACTCCGGCCGTTTCGGGCATGAATCCCAACTCGGCTCGTAGGATACGAACTATCTGCGAATGTAGAGCCGTGGCGGTTTTAAACGGTGCATTGACGGCATTCTCAAGCAGAGCCGAGTGCGTGAACCAGAGAGGAAGCAAAGCTGCCAGGCTGTCCGGCGAAACTTGAAACGGTGGCTGAGGCACAAAGGTCCTGTTTCCATGTCCTGGTGATGGAACATCCTCGGTTGAGACTGATAGAACATGAGCCTCTTCCGGAAGTAGAACTGGGTGGTTGGTAGCGACATTGTTATCATGTTTCTTGCCAGCACTGATTTGTCGTCTTCTTCCCGCCCCAACTGCCCTCCAGTAAGTACTTTCTTCCGGCGTAGACAGACCGTCAATCCAAGAACTGAGCGCCTCGACCTCGGTGTGGGTGAAGGCGCCAAACATCCTGCCCTCCCAGGCCAGCTCGCGCATTTGACGATCGGAAAGCATATCTGACTCAAACCGGAGAGCTTCATCTGGGCCAGGCGCTCTCGGCTGGACTGGAGCGTATATTTGAGATTCATACAGTTTTCCGCCGTGAAGCTAGTCCCTCGACAAGACACTTGACTGAGGTAAGTCACGCGTCTCCTGATTGCGGCCTCACCTTTAGGCCTCTTATTTTTTGGTCCTTCCCCCCTGCACGTCGGGATATTAACTGGCGAGCCATAGTTCACCGCTCTTGAGGTCGCGTTCGCTCTTGAGCATAGCTGGTTGGAGGTCATAGAGCAGGCGGAATCGCTTTTCGTCCACGTTATTGACGGCCTCCAGAAACGGGAGAAGTACCGCCATCAGCTTGCTCTTGTAAGGAGATTGTTTCCGTCAGCGGGCAGGTTCAAGCTAGCTGTCGATGAGCACGGCAAACTGCCTCGCGTTACATTCAGCGAAGCTAAACGGATCGTCCGTGAGGAGTTAGGGCTCGAGACCAACACCCAGGACGATTTGAGGTAAGCAGCTACATGTTAGTGTTGCGTAGCCTTGCTAACAGAGTCCAGCTGGGAGGAAGAGAAGGCTCTCGGTAATTACCTGGCCAGTTCTGACTCAATCTATGGCGCTTCGACGGACGCCTTCTCCATCACTCATTATCCCAAGCACTTACGACCTTACAATGTCCAGCCGGCTTCTGAAGAGAATGATGAGCCCCTCACGTATTCGTTCGATATTATCCTAGGAGGCCAAGAAGCCGCCAGCGGCTTCCAGGCCATCAACGACTACAAGGTGCTACACGCCGCCATGGCGAGTCGAAATCCGCCCTTCGACCTCAATGACCCCCAGTGGCGGCCATTCTTGAGTGCATATGAGGCCGGGGCCCCATTACAGGGAGGATTTGGGATTGGGCTCAATCGCTTGTTACAGAGTATTCTGGGCTTATCTGACATCCGCGAGACGACCTCGTTCCCGCGCGATGCTACAAGGCTTGAACCTTGAGGTAGATTGATCAGTTCGGATGATAGCTGCTGTCATCTTGTAGATTTGTTGATAGGTAGTCGCAGACGACCAATCAGTCGGCTGCGAGAAATATTGAATATACAGCTAAGATCGTCTTTTGAATTGAGCTCGAAGCAAAAACACTTGTAATGCCATCGCCGAATGTTCGCGTAGTCAATTATTCCTGGGATTTGGTGTATGTAGTGTCGGTGGTTTCAGAGTGAATAAAATTGTACATAAACCATCAATGCACTTGGCAATTACTTATCTCCATGATGGGCGAGCCCCTACATCAGATCATTACTTTTCTGATTGACATATACTTTAGCCATCACTATTCAAGTAGCATATACGTGATTAAGAAAAAGAAGTGGCAAGGATCTCGCGGCTTGATGCCATCTATCTCCCTTGCGCAACTGAAAATCTAAAGACCAAAGTCATCCGATCCCTTCACGACGAATGTGAATGGCGTCTTGGAATTATAGCAACGAGCGCAGTGTATTACGTTTGTAACTCAAGACCGGCCGAGATTGCGAAAGAAAACGGCGGCAACTACTACAGCAAACCCTGCTGACCCGACATTCGTCCACTGGGCGGCCTGCAGCCCACGCAAGAAGTTTGAGTCTCCAAGCGGATCGTTGATCTTGTGTTCGCCCTGTACGGCCGATTGAATTGCCGTGGTGACAACTAGGCCAAGCGAGCGGCTGATATGATTCACCGTCTGCAACAGTCCACCGCCAAGAGCCTGATCTTCCTGTGGGAGCTTCTCGGCAATGAGTAGACCTACTACCGGCCAAACCACCTCAACACTGAGGCACAAGCACATAGCAGGAAAGCTCCATGCCCAATACGTCGTGTGGGGTGGGATTGCCGGGATCGCAAAAAGTAACGGAGACGCAAGGCCGCACAGCAGACCGAACTCGAGGATATAGAATCCCGGGATCCGAGATAGGGCGGGCGAAACGGCAAATGACACGGCAACTGAGAAAGAAAAATGTGAGCAAGCTTGAACGTCGTTAAGGCCTTGATATTCCTTTTGGCTAGGCAGGGTATGGAATACTTACGTCCAGCGATGCCGGAGGGCAGAAAACGCAGAGTAGTGTCTAGGACTCCAAGCCCGAGATAGTCTTGGTAACTAACACGAGTCACTATCAGTGATTGCCTTTTGAGAAACAAGTCACTAATGGCGGAGGCTTTCAGTGACTCTAGGGTGGAAGGCCAGCAAGCAAAATAGGAAAACAGTATAGGACATACAAGAATGTCGCAAAGACGAGAAAGCTGTTAAAAGCCGCATAGAAGCAACCGACCACAACAAACAAAGCAGAGAACTGCAGGTTTCGGAACATCGATATCCTTATGAGAGGCTGTAGAGTCGAGAAATTTTCGAGACGATATTGCCAGTATACGAACAGAATGAGTATTAGAACTGAAACGGCGATTAGTAGGGGAATCCAAAATGTTTTCCAACCTAGTGTATCAGCCTGCGTCAAAGAGATGAGCAGGAGTACTAAGCCAATCGAGATCAGCCCGCCGCCTATCCAGTCAATACTAAGGTACCCTTTCTCGTCCTTTTGAGAGATGGATACAGGATTGCGCCGTATCTGAGGTTCAGAGGTGACAATGAAGGCGGCAACTGTCGTAACCGCGGCTAGGATCGCAGGGATCCAGAAGACCCATTTCCACGACAAAAAGCCACCGATAACGCCACCTGAGATACTACCTAACACCGATCCGAGCGATGCAGCAGCCGACGTAGTCACGTAAGCTCTATTTCGTGATTTGCCAGGCGGAAAGGCGTTGGCAATGATGCCAATCGCGGAGGGGATCATGGCAGAGCCACTAAGGCCCTGCATAGCGCGTATGATGTAGAACGGAATCTCATGTGTAGCGAATCCCAGGCATAGAGTCGATATCGTAAAGAGAGCCGAAGAAATGAGAAATACCAGGCGGCGCCCATATACGTCGGCGAGGCGGCCCCAGAGGAGCATGAGACAGCCCGAGGACACGTTGTAAATCGAGATAACCAGCTGCTGTCGCTGGGACGGGATCCCAACTGCTTCGCTCAGATCGGGCAGCATGACGACAATTGCTTGTACGTTCAGGATCTACTCTTACAGGTTGCTTGGTTATCATCCCATACAAGTGTACATTTGTATCCCACGAGTCAGAGAAGGGAAAACGACGTACTGTGAGAAGTCCCGCACTCGACAAAGTAACGACCAAAAGGACACTTCGAGCCTTGGACAGAGTAGGGAAGCTGGAAAGACGCTGTTGGCCGGAGCCTGCAGCTTCTGTTGGATCGTCTGCCCGGTCTTCACAGACTGCACCCTCCTGTGCTAGTCCGGGCGCCAGCATGATGTCGTCGGCGATGATGCCATTATTGCTTGCGCCCGTCGCATGGGCCGAGCTCGCGTTGGTCATCTTAGATGGGAGACTGCGCGCGTGTGGTCTTCGTTGGGCCTCGTTCGCGGTAGGATGCACCTGGTTCTGAATCTGTAACAGTTCAAATTACACCGCATCGAGAGAAAACATCGAGGACTGGTTGGATGTGATGCTAAGGATTGAAGTGAAGGCCGCTGATGTGCCGCCCTGTGTCGGCCTTGGCAGGTAATCCAGGCAGCACGACATATCAGACATATTGACACCACACTTGGCAGTGGGTATCCGGTGACTTACCCCTGGACCAACAACAGGAATATCGCAGGTGGATGCAGAACCGTTATATGAATATTGACATATAGGGAAGTGAGCAATTATCACCTAGATGCTGGCACGAGAATCACCGGGGAACGATGCAGAGCAGAGTCTACGTTGGTTTGAGTTGCATTGGTACCTTGTAGCATTATCACATCTGTTTATAGTCAAGGTGATGACTAAGAACCCTCACCAAGAGATCCTACGCCCTCAATCTGACGTATTGAAAACGTATATCGTTTCCGGCCTTCCTTTCTTGGTGAAAGGAAGGAATGGGGTTGACAGTCGTAACGCGGCGTGGAATATATAGTTCATTCCCTTGTGAATGGCGTTTGCATCGCACACTTCCCAAGAATCTGCATCCCGCAAATTTCGTCAAAGTAAAGACCAAGTGCGTCATGTCGTGATCCTCCGTTGGGTAGTTGGGCAGGAAGCGAGCCTCCTACGTTCGGGAACTCCGAACACCTATTCGTCCGACATGCTATGCTTGGGAGCTTCTCAGCACTGCAGAGCGCCAGACTAATCACCCGGAGCTCGAGGGACATAAAGTGACGTCTTAGAATTCAGGCAGGTCTGGGAGTAGCGAAAAGAGGTCAAGTATCTGTGATAAATCAAGCATAATAGACGGCCCACCCATGGTCAGCAGTCAATCCATTTCCTCAGTCCACAATTTAGCATCTTACCAGACTTACAAGCCTCGAGTACAACGTACACGTCACACTCAATCATCATGTCTCAAACTCTCCAGGCCCGAGCTGTGCTGCACAATCATGACATAGTCCAGCCTGCGTGGATCACTTTGGACAAGTGGCTTCCACCTATCTCTGAGGACAAGGACTGGTGGTGGAAGACTCTTGGGCGGCACCTTATCACTCTTCTCGACCATGCCGACTACAACCTAAACGAGCAGTACGAGGCTCTGCTGTTCCTGCACCGATGGGTCGTTCCCCAGATGGGCCCCAGACCACGGTCCATCCATCCAGCATGGAAAAGTTTCATGACGGATGACCACTCTCCCATTGAGTACAGCTGGAAATGGGGCCTCGGCGACAAGAAGCCCGAGGTTCGCTACAGCATCGAGGCCATCGGTCCTTTGGCTGGAACCAAGGAAGATCCATTCAACCAAGCTACCACACGAAATCTTCTGCAGAGTCTGGCAGCATCGATGCCTGGGCTCGATCTGACTTGGTTCGACCACTTCTCGCGAGAACTGCTGGGTCCTGGGACGCCAGCCTCGTCTTCCCCGTCGAGCCCAGGCAATTCAACCATGTTCCTTGCCTTTGAAATGGTACGCGGACGCATAGGAGTCAAGGTCTATTTCTTGCCCGTCGAAACAGCCGAGCTCAGTGCCGCGTACCAGATACTGCAGGCCATCCGGAGTGCAGGCTGTCAGAATCTCGAGGCTGTTCACCAGTTGGAGTCGTACCTCCTGCACGACACCGCCGGATCCAATCTGCGACCATTCATGCTTGGGATCGATTGCATCAGCCCAACGGCCTCACGGCTAAAAATCTACGCACGGTCAACTGAGACCTCGTTTCATTTCGTTCGCAACGTCATGAGCCTCGGTGGTCGCCGGACGGGCCTCGATGCCGTGTCGAATGAGTTCTTCGATCTGTGGAAGCGCACCCTTGGTCTCGATCCCAACAGCGCGCCTGAGACAGAGTTGCAGACTGTGGGCCACCCCACGTCGGGTCTTTTATTCTACCTCGATGTTGCGCCTAAATCTCCCCTTCCTGATGTCAAGGCATATATCCCCGTTCGGCACTATGCTCAGAACGATCTACAAGCCGCACAGGGGCTGATCAGTTACCTCAAAGACCGGGGCCATGGCCGATACTCCCAGCCGTACCTACGGAGCTTGGAGGCTTTGGGACCGCGGAACAGTCTGGGACGTGATACTGGCGTGCAGACTTATTTCACGATTGCGTACCAGCGTGGTGATTTGTCTATTACGTCCTACTTTAACCCGCAGATGTATACTGCACATAGACGGTCTTAAAGATGATAGATAGCTAAAACGAGCTAATACAACCGCTAGGACAAGCTACCAAATACCCGTTCGAAGACCGACGTAGACAAGACAATGCCCTAATCGTCAATCACGATCATCGTTGAGCCCTACTATACGATGTTGCATTCCATATCTTAGAAGGCGATAGACCTCGAGCAAGTTTACCTGCAGGTCCTTCATAAACAAATGGAGCTTGCGATTCTTGTGACCCTGGTTCGTTACTGTGCGTTGATGAACACGTGGGATGCTAGATCGTGTCTTTGGGAGGGGTTTCTTTATTATTCCACCAGGCTGCTTTAGATGATATGGGTCGCTTAGATCGGCTAATTAATCACCACCCGTTTGCCAACGTAGTCTAATGTCATCGCCTATCTCTAACCGATGCTTATCTCTTGCCGAAATGCCCCACGAGCATTGGCGGCTCCCGCTGACCCCGCGTGTTGCGCTGTTGCTGTGACGTATAAAATTAGGGAATGCACCTGTTCTCGGGAAGAAGGAAGACAACATACCTTCACGTTGTGACTCTTTTCTTACAATCTGATCTTGTTGAGCTTACAAAATGATGTCGCCCTCTATGACCACCGTGGCCACTGCTAGCCGGCCAACCTATCCCGTGGGTGTTCCCATCAAGTTTTCAGCAGATGGCGCTGTCCAACGATACCCTGGAAATACAACCGTCTGCCACATACCGGCTGGCTCACCCCTATTGCCCGGCCTTCATCGTGTCCACGACACTCTGGGTTCTCACCCAACACTCTCCCGGATGATTCGTCTTGTGCCTCAAGAATCATGGCACATGACCGTTCTCGATGGCGTTCGTGAAACGGAATGCGAGCCTGGAATGTGGCCGCAGGGGCTGGAAAAGGAGCCCCTTGAGGCCTGTACCAAGGAATTCTCGCGGAGCCTGAGACAACTCGGGCCAGAGCTGGAGAAGGAAGGCCTAGCTCCGCCGTACCGAATGCGCGTTCGGGGCTTTGACCCTGCGGTCGTCGGAGTTGGGCTTGAGGTGGAGGGTGCGACATCTGAGGAACAGCAACGAATGAGGAAGCTCAGGGACAGGCTTGCAGACACACTGGGCTTCCGAGCGCCGAATCACTTGACGTACCAGTTTCATGTCACCATTGCTTACTGGTTGCGACATGTTGATGGCGAAGACAGGACTGAGCTGAACAAAGTGTTTACAGATCTTCTCCCTGCCGTTGACATGGAGTTCGAACTTGGGGCGGTGGAGTTTTGCACCTTTGAGAACATGTGTGCCTACCCTAGACTATTCTATCTTGGTGATGCGAGGGAATAGAACTACGAACTTGCGAGACAGTGTTGGCTCAGTTCGCCGGGGACCTGCTGGGGCTAAGGGACTAGCTATAGACCAGATATAGGACATAAATAGATTGCGTTACTGCTGTCGAGTTCTTTGAATTGAGAATCTTTCGTGTTCCTTGTAAACTTTGCGACTAAATGAGAATCAATAATTGTGCTTGACATATGAGACGATCATATTTGCATCTTCCCATCGTCTATTCGCCAATTCCTACCCTACATTTATATCAGACTGTCCTAATGGTAGTGGGGTAGAAT
Organism: Ilyonectria sp. MPI-CAGE-AT-0026; assembly: GCA_020744155.1. Classification (NCBI taxonomy): domain Eukaryota; kingdom Fungi; phylum Ascomycota; class Sordariomycetes; order Hypocreales; family Nectriaceae; genus Ilyonectria; species Ilyonectria sp. MPI-CAGE-AT-0026. The sequence continues at coordinate 343,739 of JAGPNQ010000023.1, read as the reverse complement.
TTCAATTTCCTGAAAGACCCTAAAACTCGATTTTCTGCCCGGTCACCCACCTGGCCTTCAAGTGAAATGGAGGCCACGTGGTAAGGAAGACAATGATTTACGACAGCTATCCAATCTAAACCTAGCTAATGCTAAGATGGGTGACCCAAAGCCGACTCACGATCATGGCCATCGAATGATGCGATGTTAAACGACCAGTTAACAAGTCAGGCCATGAGTCCATTTGCGGGCACACCCGAGTCAACATCTGAATTGAACTTAGCTCCCTCGACTAGCTCGCCTGGAGATAAGTGCTCGGCTGCAGATAAGCATACCCCAGTCTTGATGGTCTAGTTGCTCCATGAAGGTTCAACGGCCGGTGCTGAGCTTGAGCACGCTGTCAACCCCACGATTCTGACTGGTTGAATTTAACCGGAAATACCACTAGTGAAGTGGAGGTCAAGCCCCCAGTTTGCTAGCATTCAGCACTCAGGAAACACCAGCAACATCTTGCCCTACCCTTGAGATGCTTTGGGACGGCAATTCTATATAAAAGTCCTCGTCAGCCCGTAGTATGACAATTTGGAGACATTAAGTACCAGCGGCTTTTCATCTCATAACCCTCGCCCTCTTTACACCCTCCACTTTTGAAGTGCCTTGCCTATATACCAGCAATGGGTGACTCCAAATCACCAACCCAAGCGGAAGAGCCGCAAGCCACTATGATCGAGTGGCTCAACGACGCCCAGGATGCCACCGCCGAGGAGCATAACCTGAGTCTGCTCGACGCTCTCAAGCTGCGTCCCAGGGCTGTCTTCTGGAGCCTCGCCATGTCCACCGCCATCATCATGGAAGGATACGACACCATGCTTGTTGGCAACTTGTTTGCCCAATCAGCATTCAAAAAGAAATACGGACACCTTGTTGGGGAAGACACTTATGAAATACCTGCCTCATGGCAAGCTGGCCTGAGCAATGGGTCGGCCTGTGGTCAGCTAATTGGTCTTTTGCTCGCCGGATATGTTAGTGAGCGTTTTGGATTTCGCAAAACAATGACCGTCGGCCTCAGCCTGATTTCTGCCTTGATCTTCATTCCTTTCTTTGCCCCTAGTCTCGAAGTTCTCGAAGTCGGACAGATTCTTTTCGGTTAGTTCATTCAGAATTTTTGGCTATTATTCCGTTTCTTACATTCTATGCAGGAATTGTGCTGGGACTATTTCAGACAACCCCAGTCATCTACGCCATGGAGATATCCCCTGTGTGCCTTCAGCCATATCTTACATCTTATGTCAACTTCTGCTGGGTATTCAAATTCTGCTCAATAACTTATGCGATGTAACTAACAGTTAGAAGGCTATTGCCCATCTCATTGGCGCCGGCATTCTTCGAGGCTGTCTCACATTGGAGGACGAATGGGCGTATAGAATTCCTTTCGCAGTACAGTAAGATTCACTGTTAGCAAGCCGCTCTGTTTCCCCACTAATTTGAAGCGTAGATGGGTCTGGCCCGTTCTCTTGATCCCGCTCCTGCACTTTGCTCCGGAATCGCCTTGGTGGCTTGTTCGACAAGGCCGACTGGAAGACGCCAAAGCGGTGCTAACACGACTTACATCTGGTGGCCATGTTGGCTTCAACATTGACAAACAAGTGGCTCTAATGATGGTCACAATGGAGCATGAACGCACGATCAATGCCCAGACATCCTACTTGGCATGCTTCAGAGGTGTCGATCTTCGGAGGACGTTGATCGTAATTGGGATTTACTGCATGCAGACTCTAAGCGGTAATCCTCTGCGTGGTTATTCCACATACTTTCTTCAGCAAGCTGGCCTTCCGACTACTCAGGCCTTTAACATGACGATTGTCGGCTATTCGTTGGCTCTAGCAGGAGGTTTCTTCACGGTATGCATAATCATCATCACGCCAGCAGGCTACATACCTTTCCCCTTGAACTTTAGACTAACCACACTACTTCTTTAGTGGGTTCTTTTGCCTGTTTTCGGCCGTCGAAGCATTCTTCTCTGGAGTCTTGTCATGATGTTTGTTCTGATGGTCCTAATCGGCGCTCTTGGGGTGCCACAAGCAGAGTCTCCAAAGGCTGCGTACCCGTGGGCAATTGGCGCTCTTCTCATCATCTCCAACTTCCTTTACAACTGCTCCATGGGGACCCTCACAAACACGCAATGCGCCGAGATCCCATCGGCCCTCCTTCGCAGCAAGTCCGTCGTCCTAGCTCGCTGGAGCTATTCCGTCACAAGCATCGCTGCCAATTCTCTCACGCCGTATCAGTTGAACAAGACGGCGTGGAACTGGGGTGCAAAGACCGGCTTCTTTTGGGCAGGAGGGTGCATGATTTCTGCCGTCTTTGCTTTCTTCTGCGTTCCGGAATCGAAAGACCGAACGACAGCGGAGATGGATGTCCTGTTCGAAAGGAAGATTGCCCCACGCCATTTTGCCAAAACTCCAGTGGATTTGATCGAAGCAATTGGGGAGCAGGATGAGGGGAAAGCGGTCTAGATCAGTAACTCTGAAAGAGTGTCCTGCATCTCTTTGGATAAGAGAGAAATTTAGGGATAGCATTTACTTCATTGAGGGACTTTGAGTGTGGCGTGACTGCGTTGATAGGCACTGGGCAGTTGTAGTGTAGTTGGATGCTTGGCTAAATACTTATTGAATGGAAACTCCGTCCAGCACCCGGGAAAAGCACTCAATCTCTGCTTCTTTTTCGCCCCAGTCCGCTACTTCTTTCGGCGTATTGCCCTGCCCCAACCCCGCTTCTCGTCTGGCTACGCTAAGTGCCACCCCCACCAAGAAACTCTGTTGTCGTAGGATAGGTAGTTGATTATGTGACATCTTATACTTGGATCCGTACAATCTGTTGTTGCGATTTTGCCAAGCCTGCATCGAATTTGCATTATTTCCAACAAAAATTTACATGAATGGAGGAGGCACACCAAAATACCAAACACAGAAATATTTGGACGTCACCCGTCTTTCTTTCCGCGCCTGGGCGTCCGAGAGCTCTTTACCGAATGCTGCAAAGAAGTCGCTTCGGTAAATGGGGCTTTGGATCTGGGCGATTCTCTCTACTGCCCACTGATTCTGTTCCTGGTCCATACACTCGATTGCATATAGAAACAACGGGCGAAGATAGCCGGGGTTGAGCTTTCCTACGTCGAATCCTTCGTCTTTAGTCCCATCACCATCGACAATATCTCTTATTGCCTGTATTGATTCCCTCGAATCTGTCCATTTGGACACTGGGTCACCCAGCACTCGGTCTATCTCAACAATCTCCGCGTGGTACGCAGCATCACAGATGCCAATGAGGGATATGATGGGATTTGCGATTTTAGCTGCAAGCTGTGAGCAGAGGCTTTCTGGTGGTTGACTTTGGGTAGCGCAGCGACTGTGCCATAGATCGTGGAGCCGGGACTTGATAGCTGCTATTTCTCGAACCACCTCCTCCTGGTCCATGCCTGTGGTTCGAGAACGGTGATAATGCGTCAATTGGGCAATCTCCCCTGACAGAATTTGGAGGCGGTAGTAGAAGTTGAAGATGGGAGCACTGAGTTCTTGGTACAAATGACTAGATAGATCCGAATCGAAGCTCGCGGGTGGTTTGATGTTGGGAATGGCGCCGTCGTAATCGGGGAATAGACTGTAAACACTATCCGATATGAGACCCATACCCCCTCCCCGCAAAGTGATCCGATTGATTATCTTGAACCATGTGATGAGTCTCACAAACAGCTCCGAGTGAGTTGAGGGATATTGTGCCCAGTCCCTCAATCCCTTCAGGAACATTTCGCTTGGCTCTTTCAGTGTTGGGGTTGTCTCCCCGGAGTGAATCAGCTCGAACAGGCCTAGCAGGAAGGTAGCAACCAAAGCGCTGCCAAAGTCATGGCTGTCGTTATTCAGGTGCTCCTGGACAGCATCCTTTGCATAACGATAAAGCGACAGCGCTCTAGCTACAGACAAGGAGTAGAGTTGTGCCTTGTATAATGCTGAAACGGCAGTAATGGCCGAAGAAATAGCTTCGCAAGATCCCCCGAGCTCGACAACGCAGTGTTTCATGATCTGCCAGTTGACGCTGTCGAAGGGGGTGATTCCAGGGCAGTCAACTGTTTCCAGGAAGAATGCCGAAGATAGCTGCAAAGGTTTGCCGCGGGCTGCGAGAAGATCCATTGTGGTGGTCAACTCAATGTCCCGTGATATCAGAGTCGCCGGCGAATCAGCCTCAGCTTGGCTGTCATCAGGAGTCCACAGGTTTTCCCGTCGACCCTGAAGAGCTTTCTCCAAGCGCGATGTTACATCCACGATTGATATGTCTGGATACTGAAAAGGTTCTTGGCTTGCACTGCAAGATGATGATGCCTCAGGGCCAGCGTTGAGTCCGTCTGCGTCCTCGAATGGGGAACTCGGATGGACTCCAGAGTCGTGTTGGGGCCCTGGGGATTGAGCAGTCCCATTAACGCATGACGATTGGCCGGGAGTAGTGCTGCTAGGATTGAGAGGGCTAGCAAGAGCCTGTTGAGCTCTCCTGGGCTTGTATGTGCATTGCAGCTGCAGCCTTGTACAATTGTTGCAAATGGGCCTCGCTTCGTCGCACTTTACCTTTCTAGAGCGGCAGGTCAGACATCCACTCCGAACACGACCACGGTATCCATGCTGGAGCGCTCTGGGAGCGATCGGCTTGTGCATTGTCGCTAAGTGGATAAAGTCACCGGGTTGGTTGAGATGGCCTGGGAGAGGAGACGATAAGAAGGAAGTTGTCGAGGAATTGCCGGTCGCCTCCCTCGCTTCGCCGGGGCCTGTTTTCACTCTCTGCTCGAATCGAGCGAGTATCAGTGTAGCCACGTGCGAGTGGTTTCGCTGCACTACGGCTGAATTGTTACCGTTCTGCGTTAGGCCTGAACCTCGGGCTTATCTCTAAGCGAGCTATGTATGCGTGAATTATCTCTTGCCGACTCATGGGAAATGGCGTGTTGACCATGCCGGCGCTAGATACTCCACTTTTCTGGTCTTGAACCTCGAGGTAGACGGACAAGGGAAGTATAAAGAAGCCAGAAATTCGAACTTCACTCCGGTCTAGTATCATTTTATACGTTATTGAAATTCAAAGAAATTATCCAACATGACAGACGGTGAATTGCAGGATATTTGCAACTATCTAATAGTCGTTGCGAGAGAAGCAGGCAACGTTATCCGGCATGCCCAGCCGACTTCCCTTACTCCCACATCTAAGAAAAACAGTTTGTATTTCACTCCCCATTCGACTCCTCAGTAACTAAACATTTCCTAGCTGCGGATATTGTGACGCAAACGGATCAGGCTGTGGAGATATTAATCCGAAGTCGTCTGACGGAGCGATATCCTGCGTTTGATTTCGTCGGCGAGGAATCCTACAAAGTCGGACTTGAGATCACAGATCAACCAACATTCATAGTAGATCCTATTGACGGTACTTCGAATTTCGTTCATGGGTTCCCGGCGGTGTGTGTCTCAATAGGGCTCGTTGTCGGAAAACAGCCAACGGTCGGGGTCGTTTTTAACCCGTTTCAAGAGGAGCTATGGAGCGCGGTTCGTGGCCAAGGCGCCTTTATCCAACAATTCGACGGCAGTATTCGGAAGCTCCCCCTTGTCTCGGCACCGTCGGATGGGCTGAGAAGCGCCTGCATCGGTATTGAATGGGGGAGTGACAGAGAAGGACCCAATTTCGAGCTCAACCTGAAGGTCTTTACGATGCTGGCTCGGACTACCACTACAGGAGGCGCATTTGTCAATTCGCTTCGATGTACTGGTTCTGCTGCCATCGCGATATGTAGAGTCGCAGCTGGACAGCAAGATGCATTTTGGGAATGCGGCTGCTGGGCTTGGGACGTTGCGGCCGCTTGGTGCATCTTGTCTGAGGCTGGAGGCATCATGGTTGATGGACACCCTGGCAACTGGAATCCACCAATTGATAACCGGCGATATCTTGCGGTGAGACCGGCTACGGAAGGTCAGAAAGAGTTTGTGGAGGAGTTTTGGTGGGTTATTGGAGATGCTCGGTCGACATATGGGCCTGCACCTTGATTATGTGGCAGCGTAGAGTTTGCATCTTGTGTGTTTTACTATAATGCGCAACAAATCTAGACAATTTTTCTCCTACCAATACATATAACTACTCACTGCTTTTAATCGGGGCTGCTTAGTTGCACGCTATATTTACTCAATCGCCACAAAAAGGGTCCGGGGCTTTACTTTCTGAATGCCCATGGATCTAAGGTCGAAACAGCTAAGAAGGAGGGTATTGACAGCCTGACAGGGGAAACCTCGTGAGTGAGGCTGGTTGCCTGGCGCTCAGGTTGTTATATTTTAAACAAGCGCACGTGACACATCTACCGCCCCCGCTCTTTCCCACGGTGAGAGCACGTCCTTCACTTCCTCTTCACAACTCCTCCTCACACCAACTCCTCCTCACATCAACTATGGAGGAACACCAACTCATCCTCACACCAACTATAGAGGAACGCATATTACGACTTCGTCGCGCACAGGAAATCAAAGTCATCAATAAGGCGCAAGCACAAGCGGCAGCAGTCCCATTCCGCGACGATCAGTGGATGTCCGGCCCCCCAAGTTGCTCTGCTGCGGATTTCGAGACGCCGCGTCTCCGGCGATGCCTCTTTGATCCGGCCACGATTAACTGGAAATTCTCCTCCCGAGTTGATGGTGGACTCGATGGATATGTTTGGAAGGTGTGGTTTGGAGCGGATGGCCCCTATGCCCTGAAGGTGGTAAGTATTCTATAGTATCTATTCTGTGGCTAGCGTTTTTTTTCTGACTTACTTCTTTAGTTCTGAGATGCAGAGCCGCCTGACTTCCATCACTACTTTGCCGCTCAGAGAGAATGCCAGAATGCTGCCCTTCTCTAGATGATAGAAACGGCGGTGCAAAAGGCCGCTATCGCGGCCACTCCAATCCTGGTGAATGCCAACCCAAGAACTAAAGATGAGGCTTTAGCCAACCTTCGTACCTTTTCTAACGAAGGCCGCGAATTGCATCTATCTACTGAAGGATCAGAAGTTAAGGCAATATCGTCAACCCCACGCATTAGGAAGTGCTATGGCTGGTTGAACCTCAGCGGCCAAGTATTCCGGGAGTTACCTATGAAATTGAAGCCGCCAAACCTCCGTGTCGGCAAGATTCACCGCGCTATGTCGACGAAGAAGGAATATATTGCAATTGTATACGAATATGTCGAGGAAGGCGAAAACCGCTGGGATGCCGTGGAAGAAGTTGACAACTTCTTTTGGCTCGCTGGCTTCGGTCACAACTTCTCCCCTGCTGCAAGGAATTGGAGGAGCGGAGTCCTTGTAGATCCGTCGGATATTATTCATGCTGGTGGATATGGATGGCGCCCGAAACGCTATGGGCCAAGGACGGCGAACATGCTACTAAGAGCATAGCACCTCCTCGGCACGTGGATTAGATCGGCGTTGTTCGACACTGGTATAAGGGTCTATGGCGTTAAGGGGATACAGGGGCATGAATATAGAAATTCCTATAGCTCGTGTTCGAAAGAAGTCTCAATTACATGTTATTAATTCCTAAGTGTAGCAATTCGTTGCGGACAATCCATGGTGACTTCTCTGCTCTTGCGGCAGCTCAGGATTGTAGACGAAAATAGAAATCACGACAGTCTAGATTCGTCGTTGAGTATCTCTGTACTTGGTCTTCCTGGTTTCATCCGTCGACAAGCTTATGTACAAATTACGTATTGAGGCTATGAGGTATGGGGTTATATTAAGCTGCAAAATTCACCCCGTAATAAAAAGGATACAAGCTACTTTTCCCCTGCCTGATCTTGGACGCCATAAAACATTTCCAGAACCCCGCAGGTGGTCATATTGAAGGATAACGAGCTATCTAAAATTCCACTAAACACACTGTTGCGTAGGCTACACACAGCAATACCTGAAACAATTTATCTTTGCTGAATCTCCTGACGTCACAGAGTGATGACGTTTCCCCAATTTCCTTCCCACTTATCATATAAAGTATCTCCAGACTTTCGAAAATCTTGGAGATAATGCCTTGTATCCAAGCAGTAAATTCCCGCAGAGAAAATCAGGACACATGTCGAAGTTTGCTTGCACGCATACGTCACAATAAAAATATGCGAGGGTGTTGTATTACCACAGAAGTCGCAATTGACCATTTGCCCATGGATATTCCAGCAGTCTTCGAGCCGTGTCAGAGATATCACGTGGTCGTGCCGGGCTGATTTGGGCTGATTTGGGCAGTCAGCGTTCATGTCATATTTTGAATCAGGACATCTTTCCAATATGTCCCAGGCCGTCGGCCTTGCACCTGGCGTTTCGGCGCGACAATTTGGGAATGTTGCCGAAAAGATATTGGGGAGTTTCATCGGACGAGCGACAGAGCCTCGACCGGGTAGGATGAATCCCAGTACGCTTGAGACCCGTGCAACCGGCCAATGTGCAGAATTCTTGAGGACCTTACTGATATCTGTTGGCCGTAATTCTCCACAAGAGTAGCCCCAGTTGATATACATCGGTAGACGCCTGAGCTTTAATTGAACCGCCAAAAGATGCCGAAGCATAGTACTCAGGGGGTAGCAGCGCAAAGTTCTTGTCATCGAAGGCACAGGTTTTGCGGCGAGAGTTGTATATAACAACATTGTCGTCGCCATCGATCCCGAAAAGAGGACGGATTGCGCTCCCCAAACAAGTGGCTACAAACATGTTGTCATGTAGCTCGGCAACGGCTCGTACGACTTGTCAACAATATTTTCCCCGTCGCTCCCAAGTCACGGATTGGCCTGACTTATTCACGTAGCCTATCACAGTGTCCAGCTTCCCCTTGGTGGGAAGCGCACATATGAAGCCATGGATATTGCTATCATGATTATCTAGGACCAAGCCAAGAAAAGGACTGATCTAGGGCCATTATCAAGATAATATAGAACTTGTAGCTAGTAAGTAAAGTATAGTTCTACAGTATTAGCTTAACTGTACTGCAAATAGTTTAAATCCTATAACTCATTGGTTTTCTGTAAATATATACTGGCATTGAGTCTTAACTATAGCAGAATGTTTTGTTGTAGAATAAAGTACTATTCTTATACTAGCAGGCTGTTTTTCTTTCTTAAATTCTAAACTAAATATACTAAATTTTTAGTAGGTTCTTTTACCCATTTTCAGCTACTATAGCATTATTATCTAGAATCTTGCGACAATATTCGTTGTAATAACCCTAACCGGTGCTCTCGGGGTGTTATAAGTATAGTCTCTAAATGCTGCGTACCCATGGGCAATTGGCGTGCTTCTCATCATCTCTAACTTCTGGGGCTCTATCAACCTCGGCGACTGGGATTGTGGTTACAGGACCGGCGGTTCAGTCTGAGATAAGATGAGAAAGAGAGGAAATTGCTTTGTTTAGGACAGCCGGAAATAAGATTATCATGCATCTCAGAATGACCCCGAAATGTGACTCCCAGTAGCTGCTGCCACTGGCACAATCAGTTAGGTCCAGCTTTGAAGAATCCCAGTACTATATCACGTACCTCTAGGAGAAAACGGCAACAACTGGCTCAATACGGCTTTCGTGCAAGCCGCCGCAGTGGCCGCAGCATAGTTTTGCAATCGCTTGCCGTTATGACCGTCCGCGTAGTCGCATGCACCCCTTATCGCTATAGATGGGAAGGTGTCCCAAATACTGGCGCTTCCCATTTCGAAGGCTATAACGTCTTGCCTTGCTGCAATTTTATCGCGAAATTCCCGATTCCTTATAAGATAGTCTCCCGACGCGATGAGGCCGAAATGAATATAAGGATTTGGGCACCCCTCGGCAGTTTCGAGACGAACTCGCTTCACAAGCTTGCCGCTGCACCCTACTTGCTCACACGGCTCTTTATGCTCTTCGTTGCTATTTTGAGCATCTGTTGTCTCACATAGTATGTCATATTGGATCCCGGGATGCTCGGCATGTAGGGATTGTCTGAGCTGAAGACTGTCGAGGGAGCTGGCCATCTCGGTGGCTAAGAGCTCACGGCTGGCCGCCCCTTGCAATTTCGCCAGCAATTGTCGCATCTTTAAGATTTTTTCCTCTAGGAACTGAAGCTTTGCCATCGTGTGCATCAAGGAATCTGCGACTTGACGCCCAGGATCGTACTGAACGAGTCCACTGCTGATGATGACGTCACCGAGGATGATCTCTTCGCCGTTGGGGCCGAAGGGAACGGCACTGCAGAGACCGACCACCAGAGCAAGTTTGATGCTTGGAAAGCTCATCTGACAGCCAGCCGCGATTTCTGCAGGATTTTCTTTCCCCATACCCCCCGGAAGCACTAAAACAACGTTGTGATGGCCGATAGCGCCGGTGCGGTATGAGTTAGGGTCACCAAACGCTTTACCAAAAGGCAAGGGGTCGTCATCGTCCCAGTAAGCGTCGAACATAGCATAAACACCGTCGGCCTCGATGGCAAGTGCGCAAAAGATTGCGATCCGAAAGCCTTCACGAGTAGCTGGGCGGTCGGCATGCGCTCGCATAACGTCAGCATCACTGTTGGAATCGTTGATAGCGGCATGCCTATCCTCCAAGGTACCAGTGCCGACTGAACCATTGTCAGTAGGGTCGGAAAAATATAGACGATCGATAAAGAAGTTGGGCTGGCTCTGGAAAACTTCCTCTGCGGGAGAAGCAGGTCGGCCCCTGGATAGTTTGCGCATCAGTTCCTCGTAGTCTCTGAATAGTTTGCTCATCAGTTCCTCGTCCTCAGGTTCCACTTCCTCGTCCTCGAGCTCAACTTCCTCGTCCTCGGGCGGCTCACGCTTTAGCCCTTCACGCCACCGCTCGAGTTGGCCTTGGAGACTTTCAAGTAGATCAAGATCATCCAAATGGCGATCGAACTTCTCCTTGATTTCGGGGCACGAGGATAGCCTGGGACGCAAGGAGAGCACGGGGTGCAAAGGATCAAACGCGCCTATGCCGTTGTTTAATTCGACATTCTCGCCGGACCACGGCAGGCTGAGAAGCGAGAATTCATGCATGTGCCCCGTCACATGCCTTATCAGCTCCGGGGAGTCTGGATATCCGGATTCGCCGCACAGCGGGCATGCCTCAATTCCCATTCCATGCGTGGAGGATAAAGAAAGTAGCCCCGGCAAGTCTGTTGATGCGTCTTTGTGATGCTCCAAGAAGTGATTGACCATGTCTTGCATAATATCGTACATGGGACCACCATCGCAGAACGGACATTGCCAAGCGACATGGTCGTCGGCCACGTGACGCTCCAGTTCGGCTTCCGTGGCGTAGTAAACGTATGGCGTTGGGCATCCGTCCGAAATGCATGTATATGGACAGATATCTTGTGCCAGATGCTTCCTGTGATCAAATTGTCAGCAAAGGGTCAATATCAGTGTTGCGGCGGGTGGCACGCATCCTTACCACCAGCGGTTGCCCTTGGCAGTTTTTGCGGGGAGCACTTGGCAGCAACACGGACAATTAAACATGGTAACGCCTTCGGGCACTTTGATAGATGGGTAGCTGGTGGATGCATTAATCCTAGTGATACCACTCGTTGCTTCAGACCTTGAAGCACTCGTGACAACTCCGCCGACAAATCTCAACGGAGAACTGTCGGCGGTCGAAGCTTTATCTGCAACCTCCTTCCGGGCCCTGGTCTTGGCTTGTCCCTCGCTGGAAACTTTGAGGGCAGGGTTTCGCTGTTTGATGACGTTGTTAAGGGTAGCGCGGAGCCATGCCATCCAAGAGGCTCGGCGGTGAGGAGTCTGACTGTCCCTGGGAACTTCTGGCATGTTCGTCGCATTTCGGGACTCTTCCGATCCTGTTGGTACCGCGGCAATGCCGGGTGCTTCCAGAGCTTTTGACTGCTGTTGTGCTTGCAGAAACCAGTGTCGCCTTCTCAAGTTGCCTTCAACCAGGCATGCTTGTTGCGGACTGAAGTTGCCGTCGATGAGATGGTCACGAAGCATAAACCGGAGATGAGCTTTGAGGCTTTTGAGATCTGGATCAGTATCGGGGGCATATTTGTCACCCGCCCTCTTGAGCCGAGATCGTTTGCCTGTTTGGCGGATCGCTACCGCCAGGAGAACGAGATCCTCGAGCGTTGAGTCGACAATTTGCAGGGCTCCATCGATGGGCTTACCGGTGCGGGTGAGCTTAAAGCAGTCTTGTAGGGATGCAAGGAGCATTGCCAATACGCCTTTCACCATGGTCAAGTCTTCAGTTCGCTTGCTAAACCTCAAATCGAGAGAGACGTCACCATTCGCCAAGGCGCCGACACCATCGGCCCAGAGATAGAAATCGGCCAGGCGGTTCTCGAAACGTTGCCTCGCTTGGGCCTGTGTTGCTTGGGCCTGAGTTGCTTGGCATTGTTTGAACAGCTCGACGCATTTCCTGGTGAGATCAGCAACTGAACTTGTCGTGAAGTCCATCGTGTCTCCCGTCGCTGGGTTGTTTCCTGTGTCGTGGATGCCAGTGGATAGATAATCTATCCTCCTGTTCTGCCAAGCGGGGAATCCTTCCAAGCTGACAAAATCCTGTCCTACCTACAGATACCTGACCTGAGAAGTCAGCCGCATGAGACTCACGTGATTGCTGCCTAACATTGAATTAACTTACCCCGCGATCAGGGACTCAGCTGAAAGTAAGGCTCGGCTTTCGTTTGTTACAACCCCAAAAAGGCCGCTTACTCGAGCTACAAACCGCCGTATCAAGATGCCACAAGATGTTGACCAGCCGACGTGGTTCAAGCTCCATGACTTCACAACCACAGCTGCTGACCTCCCGCTTGGAACCGTTCTCCGGGACTGGAATGATCCCTCCACAGCCATTTTCGTGCCGGGCGACGCCGAGGATCCGTCCATTACCTGGCCGACAGAGAGCCCTGTACTTACCGAGGAAAAGCACGAATGGCATGATACCAACGATAGCTCCTCAGCGGTGAATATCTTGACGAAATTCATCAAGACTGCCACTTTCAAGACCGACATCGAGCGCCAACGGCACGGGAACCTAAATTACGGAACAGTCGACCTCAAAATCAAGAAGTTCCAGGGGGTTCGCCCATTCGATAGTAAGGCCGCCAAAGCCATTGTCAGCCAGAATGAAGTACACAATTACACCAACTCCAGCTCCTTCGGGTACAAAGACGTCTACGTCGTCACAGCCTTGCGGCTTGCCGACAAATCCTTCGACGTTGGGAAAGAATCCGGCTCGGCTGATCGCACCGAGGTCTCCGGCTCAGTCAAACTGCCGAAAGTCCCCGTGAACGTCACCCCCTCGTACAACGCCAACAACTCGAATACGGTCGATCATTCATACAGTACTGCCCAGGGAGATGCAGTGGGGGAGGGAGTTGTATACGCATATCAGATGCACGTAATTCGCGAAGCGCGTGACACAACCACGACGTGGTTGTTCTCACACAAGAAGGGTTTTATGACGGGCGAAGACGCCCCGAAAGACCTAGAATGTGTTGCTGTGACAAAGGAGATGGAGGGCTTGGACTCTCATTTGTTCGAAAACGTAGGAAATGGAGAGTATTTGTATGTTGGCTGATACGAGAAGGTATCAGACCGTAGGTCTAGGTAAGAGTTATGAAGGATTGATGATGTTCTGATCTAACTAGCAGAGGTCGGAGCCCTTACAGCCCTAGGCCTGAGGCATCAACCCCCTTCCCTGGCTGTGAGGCCAAAGCAAGGGCTTTCCGCGTCATCGGCTCTCATCCAGGATAGGAATTTGCTTCACCTGAAGGCTGTCTGTCATTCTTCCTTCATCTTCTTAGTCGTCGATTTTGCAAGTTTAAAATTTGAATATTTGGTTTAGTTTGTCTTTGCCCATCAGAACCTTGAGTTTGCAGCTGCTAGCTCAGGTAGTCAGTACGTGGTAAAAAGTGATAGCTTAGAGGTGCTGCAGTAGTAGAAGAGCAAGAAAATAATATTATTTAAAGTCAACCTGTCTTTAATCATACGATATTCCTCGATATGAGTAGGTATGCTACTAAATTCCAAGTCACCCTGCTCATCCATCGGCTCTACGGACTTCGCGAGGGCCCAGGGAGGCAATATCAACGATCGTAATATAAAAAGGGTTTTGGTGAAATACACCGATTGAATTGCGAACAACAGGGTGGAACAACCCTCGAATCTACTCCCCGAAATTTGCCAAAGTGCCGTTACCAGTAACCCGTCGCCCCCCTCTCCCTCGTTCCTGCAAAAAGTCCACTCAAATCTTTCTACCATGAATACCTACTTTCTCATCGTCATGGACCTTGCTATAACGCTTGCTATAACCACGGTTGCAAGAGTCCTTTCGAAGGACCTACCCAATGGGTGTTGCCTAAGGAAAAGGTTTAGCCATCAGAGTCGTCTGCAAACTCATGCCAATATTGTAATCTAGAGGACTGTTCTCCCGTTGTGCGGATTTCCAAAGCCAAACCAGGTTGAAGAAGCGTCGCCCCTTGTCCGCAGCTTTCCCTTTGGTCATTAATGCCAGTGCTCTTTCCATTCCCGGTTTCATCCTCAACCGTTGCAAGGGGACCTGAAAGCCATCAAGACGCGATGGTAGGTAGGGAAGAAGATCGGCATGTATGAGTGTAGTAGCAATCATGCCGGCAGCAACAGCTGTTGCGATTGAGGACCCTCCATCTGTGTTCAATTTGGGATAGAACTTGGCTATCTCTTCGGTAAACTATGAGTGTTGATAGGTTTCAGCCAGTGTTCCCCTCCAAGTAGTGGATGAGCAATGCCGGATAAGAGCACTTACATAGCTCGGGAGATCGTCACCAATTGTCCCAAATTCAGGTTCGGACTTCTTCATGGGCACTGGATCCGTCTCGAGGAACTTCCCACGGCTGTCCGCGGCATGAATAGCAATGACATCTTGGTGCCACGCAGGGAACATATCCGATTGTTCGACACCGAAGTTGCCGGCGGCAGCTAGAAATATTACCTTATCATCACGCCCGCTGCGGACAGCTGCGATAGCGGCGGAGATTTCTTTGACATCCTCAAGCTCTGCCTCGAAAGCGAAAGACATCGAAATGACGTCGACACGAGCCTCTTTATCCAGTCCAGCCCAGCGAATAGCCTGGCGAATTTGATTAGTCAGGTAAAAGAGAAACCCATATCGTAGCCATCGGGCCAAAAGATCATTACAAACCTCTGCAATCCTTTCGTTCTTATGGTGGATGCTATCGTTGTCCTTCGCGACTCGGACAGCATAGATATCGGCGAGGGGAGCCGTGTCCATAACCAGCTTCGTCATGAAACTCCCATGGCCATGATCATCTACTGCATTCGACTTCAAGTCCGACTTTGCGT
The DNA here is from genome assembly GCA_020744155.1 of Ilyonectria sp. MPI-CAGE-AT-0026. Lineage (NCBI taxonomy): Eukaryota > Fungi > Ascomycota > Sordariomycetes > Hypocreales > Nectriaceae > Ilyonectria > Ilyonectria sp. MPI-CAGE-AT-0026. Next base: position 328,405 of record JAGPNQ010000023.1, on the reverse strand, counting down.
CCTGCTCTGTGTCCACAAAATCCTTCCACTTAATACGATTCTGCCTTCCCTCTCTCTTGAAGAAGTCCAGATCTGGATTGTATCCCGTGTCTAGGATGGCGACTTTGATCAAGGAATGGTCCTTTTCGGACTCGGCTTCTTTTAGTTTCCCTTGCCTTGCCCTCAGCTGTTCACGGACGTAACCGTTGATGGTTTTTATCTCGCTAAGCCAGTGGGTATTGGTGCGATTAGGGCTAAACAGGGAGGACTTTGGCTCGAAATTGACTGCTGGTCGCAACTTCTCCTCGTTGGGGCAGGGTAGAAGGTAGGTTATATCCTTGTATGGGTAGGTGACGTTTTCACTGTCCTCGTGAAACGCCGCCGCAAGCCACGCCAAAGGCTTCACAACCTTCTCGTACAACAAATCTCTTCTTGCTCCAAGGTCCGTTGGCTTCTTCTGATCCAGTTTAGTGCCAGATTTGCCGCTTTCCTTTCTTGCCATGATGGGAACCTTTGAGCTCGGCTTGGATGGGCATGAATACTGCCAGACTTTCTTGAAGTCAAGACAATGACCTATTGCATTTATGAGATGGCTCATGTGAAGGCTGAACCCATCCCATTTGGTCTCCTTCAGATCCCGCCACTTTTGGTGTGCTTTTGTGTGATTGCTCGTGATGTGACTGATATCCGTGAATTCCGAAACTCTCACCTTCGAGCCAAGGGCAATTTCGAGCAGCAGGATGCCAAGGGCGAGGACATGCGGGAAGCGATGTGTAAGATCTTGAGGGCTTGATTCCAAAAATTCAGGTACCGTGTGTGGGGCATCGCCGAAATCGAAGGAGATGTAGGCCTTCATCGGCAGGGCATCCCTTGGAGTGCCATCATTGTCCTCGCGCATGAACCATACGTTGTCGCTTGTCCACAAGCACCTCATCAATTCGGATGCATACAGCTGCCAGAATGCCTGGGCAACGGTGTGGGCGAGGATAATCTTGTCTCTGACCGAAAATGTATGGTTTCCGACAACGCTGGAGAGCCGCATACCCTGTTCTCGATATAGGCCTGTCACCGGTTGGGGGACTGAACTTTTCATCAAGCCAGAACCAGGCGCATATTTCAATTCAATAAAGTTGAACTGGCCCAACTGGCCCAAATTGGGACACAAAAAATGCCGTTCCAACAGTGGGTCCTCAGTGTCGGCAGTCTGGAATCTCACTTGCCGACTGCTCTCAACGCATTAGCGACACTGGATTCAATGCTGTCGTTGGATGGGGGATGACTTGCCTAATAATTCCGATTTTGAATTGTGTCCAGATATCGTCTGGGAAGGTCGATACTACTACTTCAAACGTGGTATAATCCTCCTGGTCCGAGAAAGGCTTGAGGGGGCCACCCAGTGGCAGTCTTGTAGGATGCCACTTGCAGGCTTCCTTGATCAAATCCTGCTCTGCATGATCTTGTTCCGACCCGCTTGAACGACAAGCACAAAGCGTGTATGACTGAAGAGCCTTGAAAAGCTCATCGTTGGCAGCATTTGGGTAGATGTTGGGCTCCGGTGGTTTAACTTCGATAGGCAGTTCCTTGGTCCAATCGCGACCCCCGGTAATGCCCCGGATGAGTTCCTGGCAAAGCTCGTAAAGAGTCTCGGCGTCGGAAAGCTGTTTCGCGGCTTCTGCAGAGTGAGAAGACTCGAAAAAGCGGATGACGCGAGTTTCCAAATTCTCTCGCTCAAAGTCATCGATTTGGCCGATAATCTGGCCCGCAATCTGCTTGTAGTCAATGTTACCAGGCTCTCGTCGCTATATAACGTGATGCGGTGATTAGTTATGTCCCATTTAATGCTCGCCAGACTACAGTGCAGGGGTGGAAACTAACCAAGAAGATTTTCCGGAGTTGCAGCAACGTATCTGCTGCGTTTTTTTGGATAGAAGTGTTCCCAGTGACCGGGTGAGTCAGATACTCGAGGGCGACCGAGAGTACCCAGAGCCTTGTTGCGATCCTTTGCATGAGAGACTGAACCGACCTTGATTTCGTCTCTCTTATAGAGAGACATATAATGAAGGCGGCAGCCTTCTTTGCGGGTAACCAAAGATGGTCAGACGCGCGTGGGAATGCAGAAGTCTCCATAGACACTGCCAGACCCTCAGGTGCGAATGCCACTACTGGTGTCGGTGGCTTGGGACGGAAAAAAGAAGACGGCGACACAGCGTACCACACGTTCTCCGCCATGGATTTAAACCCAACGTATAGCCCGCCCTTGTGCTGGCTCTGGCCTAATTCCGAGGCCATTTTGGCAGGCTGAACCTCAAGTAAGCGCTGCGAAACTATGGCTCCTGGGTATCCGGAGTAGGAGGAACAAGACTAAACTAGAATGCTAGCTTGAGAGAAGCTAGTAACACGTCCCTTGTAAAAGGCGATTCCATCCTAAGGACCGAAGACTCGGGCGTGAGAGCGAGAGAGAAGATAGAAGCGCTGACTCGTGCGGGGATTTATCTCGGGAGCCTGATCCCATCAGGCTGAGGCTGATGCAGTGAGAGGGAGCTGTTCTATATTTGCGCTAATGATCTCGCCGCCCAGTCTAGGATCAGGCGGTCACAGTCGGCAGTAATATGCACCCCACTTTTCCATTTCTTCTAGGTAATTACTACTGTCGTCAACCTATAACTTACGGCGAACGAGCTCCGTTTAATATAATTCAATAGTACTGGACAATATTCTATTTCTACGAGTTAAATACCATCTATTTAATAGTTTTAATACGAAATTACTTCTACCGTCAAAAAGGGGGACCCGGCTTTTCCAATTAAAATAACCACACCCACCTACTTAAGCTTATAGGGTAGCTAAAATAACAACTTATTGTAATCCAGCCAAAATCGAGACTTCCATTAAGAATGAATTGACAACTTAATCTACTAATGTCAGAAAATATAAGAGAATGATTATATCCCTTAAACAGAGAATACCGAAGTTTACAGAGAAAAGAATAAAACTTATGACCGTAAAGGCGATTACCACTCATACCTGTAATTAAAAAACAAAAACCCCCAAAACTAAAAAAGCTGATCATTATTTAATCTAGGTCTCTAACAATATTTAAGAGTTACGTATCACAGGGGATAGAGTGTCATTTTCTGACCCTTGACTTGCATTCTCTGCGGCAAGAAGGACGTGTCGGAACATCTGCAGTTGCTCCTATGTCAACACTAGTTAGATACTCATAATGACTAAGAAAGACTTGTTAACGGATTTGCAATATTTTGATTTTCCCTGGAGCCTTGTAAGGCTCGATAGCGAGCCTCACACCTTTTGCGATACCCTGTACTGCTTGAGTGAGGGTCCAGAGGCTTGATACAACCCCCAAAGCTTCTACGATAGCTGTGAAATCGAGCTCGACGGATAATTGCGTTATCAGGTTGCAATGTGCAAGTTTGGAAATATTGCTCATAGTTAATTTTCAAAGGTATCGAACGGAGCACATGAGCATGCGAGGTAGGAAGTGTACATAAGACAGTTCAGAATTGTCATCAAGAGTGTCCAGTACTTTATAACAGTCATTCCATAAAGGTACATAGTAAAATCAGCGACTTAATAAGCTGGAGCGTACAGCAAAAGGTACGTTACAGGCACCTTATGCCATACACAGTGAAGGAGTGCTACTACCTATGGCTTCTTGTCATCTTGCCAAAGTGCAAGGTATGAGGTTTAGAACAGGCCGAACCCCAGAAACATAACGAGTCAGCACCAGCAGGAAGGTTAAGAGGAAATAGTCGCTGTAAAGATGAAGAATATTCAGCTCATTCTAGTTTTATCCTTATTTATTACGGACTGCATGAGGGACCTATTCCATAGATGGCCGTATAATCAAAATCATGAAGGAAACGAGTCCAGCGTCCACAGTCCAAGCCGGCGGAGAGGGAACCGGATGTACGGCTCCCATATACCCGGCAGCAGCTCTCGCGTCGGAAAGGTGGCAGGAAGACTTGTTCAGTGGCATTTAATTTCTGTCACCAATCTTGATACAGAAAATTAATATTAGAGCTTTTGTGGATCTACTCTTGCTTTGATTATTAACAGTAACCATCGACACAGTGCAGTTGGCCCTGTTAGCACCGTAGAGCCACCCAATCGGTGACCAACTCCCCGCAACCGGCGATAGCCGAAAGAAATTTACGACTGTGAATCTCTACCGAAAAAAGTAAGACAAACAAGTCTCCCATCGCATCTGAGCCTAAGACAGACTGCAAGAATGTCGTATGGAACAGTGAAGCCCTCAGCTCCGAACCCGGATCATTCGAATTTATCCGCGCCCTTGCTTCAGAGCGCAACTGACGCCAGCCTGCCGTCTCCTCCGGTCTCTAACGATGAGCCTCCGACAGCGGCATGCGGCCAAGAAAGCCATGACAACGCCTTCTGGGAAGCACTGAAGGCGTTTTACGCTAAGAATATTGGGCTTTTCTTCGTTTTCGTAGCCCAAGTATTCGCTTCTATTGTAAGTGAACAGGCAACCAGTCATCTACAATGGCGAACAGCCGACGTTAACTAGGCAGATGTCCATGACAACCAGACTACTGGAGACCGGCTTTGAGACAAAGTTCCATGCCCTGCAGATCATCTTCGTGCGCATGTTTACCACCGCTGTTATTGGGTCCTTGTACATGTGGTACCAGCAAGTCCCAGACTTTCCCTGGGGTCATCACGGCGTCAGAGGACTGCTCGTTATTCGGGGCATGGCGGGCTCGACAGGATTATTTGGTTTATACTGTAGGTTTCGCACGCATCAAATTGAGAAAGTGTGTCCTGACAGGTGGAAACAGATTCGCTATCGTACCTCGACATCTCCGACGCAACCGTAATTACGTTTCTTATCCCCACCTTGACGACGTTCGTCTGTTGGGTTATTCTTAACGTAAGTCAGACCAATGTATGGGCTCGTGGATTTCTGAGTCTAATTTCCCGATCTTAGGAACCATTTACTGTCAAGGAAGCTTCCGCCAGCTTCATCGCATTTGTCGGGGTATTGGTTATTGCTCGCCCAGCCTTTCTATTCCCAAGTCAAGATGATGGCAGTCTTTCCATCCACTCTATTGACGTGGCTTCCTCACATTTCAACGCCAGCCCTCAAGGAGGGTTACTTCCTCCAGTCAAAGCAACTCCTGCCGAGCGATCCATTGCGATAGTTTGTGCGATATTGGGATCATTTGCAGCGGCGACGGCCTACGCCATCATTCGTACAATCGGAAAGCGAGCCCATTCGCTAGTGAGCGTCAATTATTTTGCCGTGTTGGCTACTGTCAGCTCATTCCTCATTATTATGATTCATCCGGATCTTCAGTTCGAAATCCCTCAAACTCCTATACAATGGTAAGAAGAATGCGATCGGGCATGATACAAAATAAAACCCAGAGTTAACATATACAGGGCTCTTCTTCTTTCCATTGGTCTCTCAGGTTTCCTGCTACAAGTCTTCCTGACAGAGGGATTAAAGAGGGAGAAAGCGGGCAGAGCAACAAATCTCATCGTAGGTTTCTCAGAGTGCAGCATCCCACCAGTTAGCTAACACGTCCACAGTACAGTCAAATGATCTTCGCGCTTATAATCGAACGTGTTGTTTGGGGAACTACGCCGCCACTCACAAGCCTTCTTGGAAGTATGCTGATTATTGGAGCTGCTGTCTGGGTTAGCCTGCAGAAAAAGGCGCCAGTGGAGCAACGAAAAGCAATCTCTGAGGAACGAGGGCTCTTGGACGGCGAAAACGAAGAACGGCAATCCTAGCTCATTGTTGGTTGGCTATTCACCTTTTGAGATTGTTCATGGGATAAGTAAAGAATCAGTAATGACTAGAACACCTTGACGGAATCAATGAAAGAGAAATCAAGAAACAGGATACAAAGAAAGAAATTGAAATAAAATGGTCCCTGGCTCCTTAACTCCTAGAAACCTTTCGTATGATCGAGCAGTGTCCTCAGGACGTGAGGCGAACGGAAAATGCCATGATGGAATCCAATTAATGGTGGCGTTTCCCGCAGCACTTGGCAACCTTCGACAGCTCTAAAAGAAGATCGATATACAAGCCTGTTGAATTTAATATGCCAAATGCCTCGGTGCGTAATTGGAGCAGGGTTGCGGACCCTTCACAGCCGATGTGAGGGAACAGATCTCTCTATAGCCTTCAACAATTTTGAAAATCTTTGTTAAAAGAGTGCGTTAAAAATTACCAGAACGTATTTATCCTTAGGCGTCCTTCCTCCTACCCCTTGCCCACATTCTCGTACCCCTTGGCTAACCTCCAACGCGTCTCCCATCACCACTCTTCACCTCATCTCTAAGCCATTCGCCTCATCCACCTTCTTTGCGTATAGTTCCCATTAGACACGCTCAGGCTCCCCGTCAGTGGCAAGTTCCTGCTGCTTCCACCAACATAAATCTGATAACTGCCGCTCTGCAGCCCCCACTTCTGCGCAACAACATCCCACACGCTCAGATCCCGCCGCGTCAGGTCGAACGTCACCGTCGTCGTCTCGCCTGCCACGATTTGAGGCTTCTCAAACCCGCGGAGCTGACGCGCCGGAGCCCCGGGGATTCCGACGAACAGCTGGGCTACCTCGGCGCCGTCTACGCTGCCCGTGTTGGTCACGTCGGCTCTCACACGCGCCACGACGTCCCAGAGATCCGTCTGCCCGCCCTCGGCGATGGCGCCGGTCGGGTACGTAGCCGTGTTGGCCGTCGCTATGTTGCTGACCTGCAAGTTGCTGTACCCAAAGGTCGTGTAGCTCAGTCCGAAGCCGAACTCGAAGCGGGGCTCGATAGCCTCCCGGTCGAAATGTCTGTAGTCGATGTATCGGCCCTCGGAGAAGTTGCTCTGCGGGAACTTGACGAAGCGGCCTTCTGGCTGATCTGGGTGCAGCACGTCTCCGTAGTCCGACTCGTTCCGGGCCACTGTATACGGCAGCTTGCCAGAGAAGTTTTCATCTCCGTAGAGCAGCGAGACCAGTGCCTTTCCGCTCTCCTGGCCGGGCAGATGTGCATAGATGACGGCGGTGACGTTGGCGTGGTCGATCCACTGGTCGACGAGTCTGATACCGGCGTTGTGCAGGACCACAATGGTGTTTGCGCAGCGGCTGGCGACGTGGAGGACCAGGCCGTCAGTGTAGTCGTCGCGGAGGCCGGGACGATCGACGCCTTCAGTTGCAAAGGCATTTCCCAGGACCAGACAAGCATCACTTGCGCCCATAACGTCGGGAATGGGTGAGTTGAAGTCCCAGTAGAGTTGCGTGTTATCCTGGTCAGCTCGAGAAACGAGGGCATCGAAAGGTGAGATGAAAGTCGACTGCGACGTTGCGCCTGATCCGCCACCGGAGATGATTGTGCCGTTAATAGCGATGGCCGCCACTGGCTCCTTGGATAATCCTGTGAAGGCATCGGTGAGGGCAGCAGACATGCCCTCATCACCGGCCTCGAGACCAAGGCCCCAGGCTGTAAAGGTAGAACCACCATAGTTGTTCTTGTCGGGGGATTTGGCCGAGTAGCCGAAGACGGAGAGCAGCCTCGGCCGCTTCAGGGGCAGTGCGCTATTGGTGTTCTTGACCAAGACGTGGCCCTCTACGGCGCCCGCATACAGGATGGGCTTGTCTGTTGGGTCTCTTCCGTCGATGATGGTGTGCGGAAGAGACAGGTTGGCGGGCATGCCAATGCCAGGGGCGGGGAAGGATTTGTCCTGGCCCATCTGATACCAAGAGGCGATGACGCTGATATCTGTTAGTGGGATAGTCTATTCTCAGTTATGGATACCAACTTACCGAGTAGCCATATCATCAAGTCTCGATTCAGAGACAGAGCCATTGGTCACGCTCAATGTGAGGTTATCGCCCCAATAAACTCCACCGTTGGGCATCGCTACGTCCAGCCCAGCCAGGGCCGCATCAACACCACTGTGCTGCGCATACCAGTCCGAAACCACAAAGCCCTATTCTTGGTCAGACTACATAGAGGAAAGTGGGGGGTTAAATGGAGAATTACCTGGAAGCCAAGCTCTCCTTTCAGTACGCCGTTGAGCGTCTTGCTGTTCTGGCAGCCATACGAGTTGTTAATCCGCTGGTAGGAGCACATGATGTTTCCAGTGCCAGCGTGCACGGCATCTTGGAATGGCCTGTTATGGAATTAGATGGAAGAGTATATCCGCTGGGCATAAATTCATACCAGAGATATAGTTCGTGCAGGGTGACATCGTCGATGTTGCTGGACTGAGCAGAGTTGTTTGAGGTTGGAATACGGTCTGTCTCTTGCTCGTTTGCAATGTAGTGCTATTCTGAGCGTCAGTGACGTGTACTTCACTTCCTCTTCAAGTCTACATGTGATAGACAAACCTTGGTGCTCGTTATGACGCCGACGCCCTGAACTCCTACAACGGTCTCATGGACCAGAGCGCCGCCAAGGTATGGATCGACAGAGTAACCTGTGAGATATTAGCCACCCGGCCCTTTCTACTCGAGAAATTTCAAACTTACCTTCCCAGTTACGGCCACCTTCGACAACTCGACCAAGCGGACCAACCACAGGACCCAGAAGCATGTTGACTCCCTTTCTCTTAAACTCCCCACCCATGCCCATGCCTCTCTTGTAAGTCAACTCCTTGTTCCAGCTACAAGAAGAATGTGTCAGATGATCCATCACTGAAATTTTCTTCAAGGGTAAAGTGGGAAAACATACGATGCGCCGACGTGAAGGCCGCTCGGCCACGAGCTCACAAAGTCGGTACCTCGGAGGCCTTGACCAGCGTCACTGACACACATTCCGGGAAATTCTAGCCGATCAATGGCAGGGATAGTTCCGGAGCAGCCGTTCGGGGCGGTAGTTCCTGCCGTCATATTGACCTACGACGAAAATGTTAGATATTGTGGCCGAGGATGAAGAAGTCAGGCTTGCCTTTTCTTCTAGTGTCATCTGCGCCACCAGTGCTCTCGCCCGGGCATAGGCAGTTGCCCAGGGCCCAGCACCTGACATTTCAGCTATAGGGGGATGCGAGTTAGCAATGAGTAGGTCTCGATGATTAGATGGAACCACCAAATGGCAACTCACGTGAAGGGAACACGGGAGGGGACTCCCCGAAGAAGTAGGAGTCCTCAGTGATGACATCTTGGGCCTGGACGGTTGCAAGAGCTGTTAAAAGGGCAACGCCCGCGCCGATGAACGAGGGAGCCATCTTGACAGTGAGTTTGTAAGTAGCACGTCTTGAGAGCCTGGAGCTGAGGATCAAGACATTACAGCACGGCATCAACCGTTCTTCTTATATCGTTTCCATGCTCTCTCCATTCGCAGTTTCCAACATCCCTCTCGGATAATGTACGGCTCAGTTGAAGCGCTAATTGCAAAGTCCGCACGATGAAGAGGCATGTTCTCGGCGATACTCCCAAGCCCCTTCACATCATTCTCGTCGCCATACCGGGCGGACCGAGACAATTCGGTCCGGTTGTTGGTCAGGAGGCCTACTATTGGTTTCTGTGGAGGTCAAGCCCTCCCTCACAAATCATAGACGGCCTTTGCGGCGAGGCCTAGACTAAGAACAGTCGACAACGTGGGAAACTGGCGGGGGAGGGGACCTCGGATTGTGGGGGAAGGGTCAAGACTGAGCGGGGATCATCCGTTCTTCGGAGTGGATATCTCGGAGCCAGGGGGGTTTATGGGGTTCCCCGACTTGAGGACCCGCTGGTCTGGTGCCCTTTAAACATTTGACAATTGCGGGGAAGAAGGAAAAAATGCGTGAGGAATTGGCCACGGACTGATGCTGAGGCGGTGAGCTCCTGTCACGAGTCTGGGGATTGTTGTGAGTACTTGGGTCTATTAGGTGAAAGAAACAGGGGAATTGCGCATGGTTGATGAATTACTGAGTCTAGCAATGTCTATAGTAAAGTATTTACATTCTCCCAGTGTGTCGAAAGACGTGTTGCCAGTTGCGGCATTTCGGAGCGACGGACTCCGAATAGCCTCGTTAAGCGATAACGCCACACGTCATTCGATCACCTCTTTACAAAGACAGGCTGCTCTTTCGCCGACACCACACTACAAAGAGGTTGTCCGATCACCCGAGGTTTCTGCGAACAACCGACCGTTTCTTCCAGAGCACCCGATTCACAGAGCAGCTGATGGCGCTAAAAGGAGATGCGGTTCCACAAACAATGGTAGCCACACCACCACGCACGCGGCGTCGCGGGTCTCTGAGCATCTTGCTGATCCATCATGCCTGTTTGTTGGAAAAGAACGGCCGAAATATTGCCGCTTGTTGGCCCTTGGCCTGGAATAGTACTAGGCTTTTTCAGCTTCATGAGAACCGCGGGTAATGAGCTCGGCACTTGCAGAGGCTGTCACGGAGATGCAGCCAGTAACCGGTGGAACCGATGGACTGGGTGAATACGTCACCTTGTCGCTCGCCTCTTAGCTGCACGTGGACCTCGGGCACCTTTTTCCTCCTTTGCCACTGCCTATAGATATGCATGTCTATACAATGAGTGCCTATAGGTGCCTGTAAGTACCTACGGGCTGGGCAATACCCCAGTATGGAGTGTTTGCGTCACTTAAGGCGGGGAGGGAATCCTACTCTAATAAGTGGTTTATTTATGTTTCTCGCAGCGATGAATTCATTAACTCGTTCGATGTCTCGTTCTTTGCGGAGACGTTCCCGACCTTATTCCCGCTTTGGTGTCGGAGAACCAATCTTGGTTGAAGACGAAGCGGGAAAGGCCGCCGATTTTCCAAGTAGGACTGTTGAGGTAGAGGCGGCTATGTGAGACCTCGTATGCTCACGAAATTTCAATCATCGGATGTGGACAGAGTGGCTAGTGGCGGTGATGGTCGAGCTGGAGGGCTCCGACAAAGCGACCGACGATAGTCTGAAGAAGATTCTCAGGAACCTGTCACTGTACAGCCGGCCACCAGCAGTCGATATCGAGAAAAGAGATCCCATGAGCTCTGTGATATGTTTCCACACAGAGATGAACCTCTGTTCGAAAAATAAAACAATATATTCTTTTTCTTTTAATAAATATAATAACCTTGGTGTTTTTTTTACCGGTAGAATAGCAGCTTTTAATGTTATCTCTTTTACTTCTACTTTTTTTTTGGAAATTTAAAAGTAATTAATTAGTTATATTTACTATTTCCTGCTTTCAAAAACAGCTCTAATATTACCTTTTCTTATTATTCTTTGCCCTCTAGCTCCTACCCTACAGGTAGATATAGTCTGCACTAAAAACCTTACCCACTAATAAAGCACCGAGCCTATACCTAAAATCTCAATTCTATGGCCAAGTCTAGCGCCGCATTAAAGCGTGATCAAGCCTATCGGACCACCAGAAGGAGTCTGGAGAGTGGAGTATGACTCTATTAGTAGTGCGCTAGACTTGGCCAAAGAATTGAGATTTTACAGTATATTATGTCGTGTGGTAAAGCCAGTGAACCCAGGTTTTACGGGATGGACTGGTTTAGGAGGCGGCCTACCTTGCCACTCCTGGCCGCCTCGGGCTTTCCCTCGTCTCCTAAAGAAGTCCATAATTCGGTTTGCGGTTCCACTGCTCCCTTCGTGTTCTTGGTACTCTTCCTGGTCGTACAAATCCTTAAATCTTTCGTAATTCTTGTGCAGCACTCCTTGGCTTCCTTGACTGGAGCCAACAAGGCGTCCGTCGTACCCCTCAGACACCGACTCCGAGTACTCCGACACAGACCTATCCGCCTCGTACGTTCTAGTTCGGGCCCCGGTTGGGCGCCGCCGTCTACCTACCGAGGACCCGCGTCTCTCGGGTAATTCTGAGATTGGAGTAAGTGGGCGGTTAGGCATTTCCATGGATCCATATCTCTGGTCGTAGATGAGGCTCGAGTTGGCCATCTCTTGTGGGTCGATCTGGAGAGGCACGGCATCGATGTAAGGTTCGCTCCGACGAGCCTCCTCGTGGTTGCTGTAGCCCTGTGGAGCATCGCTCTGAGGGGAGTGCACCGCTTGGTCTCCTCCGAGGACGATTTCTAGCCGGGATGAGTTTGCTGCAACGGCGTCTGAAGATCCTAAAGAGCGCTTCACTGACGCTTGGCCTGAGAGACCCCCTGGTTGGCGATGTGATACGGAAGAGTCGGAAGCAGTAGTGGTCGAGCTGATAGTGCCACGCATATCTGAGCCATCTTCGGCGATAATGGCAGCGGAAGCCGAGGGCTCGTCATTCTGCCGTACCATCGCTTCAACTTTCCCTACCGCTGAGCTTTGACTTGCCCTAGTCACTGATTCATCCTCACCTAGCTGTATCGTTGGCTCGGCCTCCTGGGTTATCTCAGTCCACTGTGCGGATGGCTCATAGTGAATGGAAGTCTCGTCACTAGGAGACAGCTCCCGTGCACTGAAAAAGCACCGTTAGTGGTCGCACAATCCTACGGTTCATCTGGAAAGTAGTATTACCTCTCTGTGCTGGAGCGACTCCGTGTCTCGTCTAGACACTCATGGTTCTCGAGCCAATCGTGGCCGATGGCGGTCGCCGCTGTGAGTCGTTTCTTGGGCGATGCAGCCATGACTTCCTGGATGAAACTGATGCCCTGCGCACTTGTATTGACAGCCTCCAGTTCACTCGTGGGGAAAGGTGTGCCCTTGGTGACATAAGACCAAAGCCTGCCACGGGTATTAAAAGCCGGCTTTTGCGTCAACATCCTGTGCGTAATCTCGCCGAGTCCCCATAGATCAACGACTGGTGTGTATGCCAAAGCGTCGTGAGCGGCTTCGTCGGCCTCAAATGCTTCCTCGTCAAAGTCATCGGGGCAATACAGGCCAAGTATTTCTGGGGCCATAAAGCCGCGAGTGCCAATCTCCATAGTCCGCAATGCTGTGGATGTTTCGACACCGCGCTTGGAAATACCAAAGTCTGCAATCTTTACCCACCACGCAGGGCCTTTTTGGAAGATGAGGATGTTGCTGGGTTTGAGGTCTCTATGCGCAAAGCCGTTCCCATGCATCAAATATAAAGCTTCAATGATTTGGAGGGATATCTGTCGGGCCTCTGGTTCTGGGAATGGTTTGGTGAGATATTGCTGTAAATCCCCATACTTAAGATATTCCATAGTGATGAAGAGGCTCTCATCATTCTGAAACCACCCTGAGGATCTCACAAAACAGTGTGCGAACCTTTCGTGGGAGAATTTGGCTATAGCCTCGAGTTCTCGGTAGAACTCGGATGCGGAGGAGACATAAGGGTGCTTGCGGATCTCTTTGATGGCACGAAGATGCGACGCTCCATGGGGCTGCCCAGAGCTGGCGATGCACTCCTCCAACCAGACGGTTCCATAAGCGCCGCGCCCAAGAATTCGTTTCCTCTTCCACGTCTCCTCCGACTTCAACCTCCGGCGGCTAGCCGATACGCCGACGACCGTGCGGATCTGCGTCGTTTGTTCGGTCTCGGGATCCCAGGCCGCTTCGATCCTCGACTCGACGACGAGGTCTGAGATCCTCGACTCGCGGCCAGCTGGCTTAGTAACATCCATCGCGGGGTGATGCCCAGGTGCCCCGGCGTCGTGGTTGATGAGCTGCGAGGCCTGCCTGGTCATCAACTTGAGATGATGGTCCAGGTGGAATATCAGCCGCACCAGCCTCGCTATCGGCGGCTAAGCCTCAGCTGGATGCAATTACGGGTGGTGCATTATTGCTCTATGCCTCGTAGGCTGAGTCCTTATCCAGCTAGCTGCATGCATATACACACTACGGCAGACGCCACGACGCACTTGATTTGTGGTCGGATCGCGTTCGGCCAATTCGATGACGGACTTAGTGTTCTGTTGGAATCACTCTGTATTACGAAACCTCTTATATATCGATATTGTTGGATTATGTACCCAATCGTCCTGGCTATAGTAATCCGTGGTGTACACTATACTTTTGGCTCAGCGGTTAATTGAACAGATATCATGACCTCAGTCAGAATAGTGTCAGAAAGTAATTGAAAGTAGTGCGGCAAGCTGACGGGTGCCAAACAGAACCTGACACTCGTATTCCTCTACCAATGGCCTCTCTCATCTCGCATGTACAATTCGATGTTTCTCAAGCTTTGTGAGACCTATAAGTTCCGTTACATTGCACCTGATAGGCACGGTTTCGGTAAACATGACTGGACCAGTAATGCCTCTGGAGCCGAGACAGGTTATGGTGTGTTAGCGCAGGGCATGGCAGACCTATCGGAGAAACTCCAGCCAGGTCCAGTCGTCTTGGTTGCTGCGAGTATGGGCACGGGAGAGGCGCTTCTCGCACACTCCAAGAGCGGTTATATCAAGGCGAATTTCGGTGTATGCCTGATACGAGTCAAATGCTTGATGCAGGTATACTAACGAAGTAATAGGGCATGGTCTGGATTAGCACTTGTCTCCCTCCTCTCGTCGCCTCTCCAGAGTTTCGCGATGCCCTGCCGAGGAAAGTTGGTACTTGACTCTCGTTTCGTTGAGAAATGACAGACCAACTTTCATAGCGAATAGCTTCAATGGTCCTTTTGGGGTTGGATTATCCGGCTCGGTGTCGGAGAACGAGCTCTTTTTACGAGGGAATTTTCTTCGCCGCTGACCCGATGGCGGTCGAGCGGTGTCTTCAAATCTACACCTCCGAGGATTTATCACATGAGATGCATGCCTTCGGGAAAATCTTCAATCTCCCCTTCCTGTTGATCCACGGCGGGAGTGATGGCGGCGTACCTCTTGTAGCGAGTGCAGAACTCGTAAAGAAGCTGGTGCCAAAGGCACAACTTACGGTTTACGAAGGGGTGGGCACGGTCTGTTCAATCTCCTCCACTTCTTGGGATATGTCACTAACTTGATTCGTAGTTCTCACCCTTAGTTACGCTGATCGTTTGGTAGAGGACGTGGTCAACTTTATGGAAAGCCTTGGATAGTTTCCTGTTTTGAAAATCGCCTAAGATGACTATTGTCACTGTATTAGACAATATGTAAATCCATTTATTCAATTAGCAAACGGGCCTCTACAAACTCGATCGATGCGGTCTCCAATGATTATGAGCCTTAGCTAAAAAGGCACTGTCAAGTTGTAGAATCCGCGAACCCAAGTACTATTAATCTATAATTTCAGGCAACATCTTGCAATGCTCTTGAACAATGACCCAATTTCACGCCGTCAACCAGAAGCCTAGATGAACAGATTCGGATACACAATTGTACCATCCTTCTACTGTAATAGCCAGTCCATCCCGATCCTTGATGAATAGACGCCTTGTTTCGTTCGATGCCCAGGACTAAGCTATGGTTGTTTGACCAGTATAGCACCTGCCCAGAGTGACCCAGGGTTCAGGTGCTCTGCGTATATCTCTAACATGCGCCCATACAGCTCCTCGGCTGTCTTTGTCTCAGTGCTCAGCTTTTCAAATGTCTGCAGGTATGTCTTGGTTTCCTGAACTGCCTCGGGCCCAAACCCCTTGCTTGGATTGCTATGCCCGCCGACTACGTGCTCGGGTCCAAGTGAGGCAATTCTGTCCAGAGCTGCAATCCATTCGTTTCTCTTCGAGGCCTCTCCCGACTCTCCCAAGTACGGGTGCGTGTTTGCATAGACGGCATCGCCGACCACAGCAAGTCTGATGGAAGGCACCCAGAGCGTTGTCGTGTCGTCGGTATCTGTATGCCCTGTCCTAACCACTACAAGTTTCTCCCCTTCCAGCTCAAAATGGTCTTGCTGAAGTGGCTGCGCGACTTTGAAGGTCTCGGGAAGCTGGTTAGGGAACAGCTTTTCCCAAACGCCAGTCAAACGATCCGGCGTTATTTCAAGTTTCATTCTGGCCACGACTTCAGGCGTCGCTACCATGACGGCGTGCGGAAACTTTTGCAAGACGGGTGCGCTTCCGAAGAAATGATCACCGTGGGCATGAGTGACGTAAACATGTGTGATATTGCGCCCACTTGCAATGACCCAGTCTAAAAGCTCGTTGGACGCTTCTAACGTCAACTGAGCGTCAACGAGTACCGCATCCTTGACACCGTAGATCAAAGTAGAGGTTGTGGGAACCCATTTTAGGTTGTCGTGACCAGCAGGCCCTGTCCGCGTGGCTGAAGCACGCTTGCTGAAAAATACTTTGTACTGAAGACTCATTTTTCAGGTGCGGTATTTGGGACGGCATCTGGGGTGGTGATTGCGTCGGCACAGTGAAGCATGGTCAAGGGTTGCATTATTATAGCTGAGACTCGCATGTGTGGTAGTAGTCTTGGGTGCCATTTCGGGATAGGAAGGCATGTTCAGTAATCCGAGCCTTCGGATCGATGAAATAAGAGACAAAAGATGGGGATCGACCAAGCCAATGTCGTGCAAGACGAACGGTACCAGTGACAAATTCATTCCGCCTCAAGTATATTGTATAGTAATCAAGTCTGAGTTCGAAGTGTGATCTCGCAGACTCCTCGTACGAGCAAATGCCGGCCCCCCTTCAGCGAGCCGAGGCAACTCGGGATCAGGACCCACTCCGGAGGTGGGGTCCGGGACAAGTTCCGGGACAAGGTCCACTCACATCGGCACCCGATTCCACCGTGTCCACATCGAGCGTGACACGTTTAAAGTGAGAGAGCGACAGCGAAATGCTATCATTCACAAATCCAGAGGATCCGTTCACGTTGGTCGGCATCTACTACGACATGACGGACACCGAGCGTACATGATGACAGCATCGTTGTGCATTGACAGTCTGTACCTCGAGCAAGATTAAACAAGTAGATCCTTTCACGAAATGCTACCATGACAGTATAGCCGCCTTCCATTCCCCGAGCCGCACTAGACCCCCTCCTCTCCAGAATGCAGAATGTTCGACGTCTGAAAGACAACAGCTTCCTTCGGAAGAAATGGCAAGAGAAGAGCAGTATCCCAATATAGCCAGACCTCCTTGAAATGCAAGCCCTCGGGCGTGTCCCCATCGTCGCTTTTCCCTATGATGGCAATCATAATCACCGGGATGCTAACAGTGGGCTTCTCCCCTTTGTTTCCGCGAAGCCAGAGGTTGCGAACGTTCTGGCTGTAGATCTGGCTACTGCCGTCGTCGCGTTCGATCTCGAGGAATTGGACCCAGTCGTGATGGATTCGTTCGAAAACTCCAAACAGTTTCTTCATCCAGGCCCACATCTCATCACCCCCGTGATACACAGCATTATTTTGGTTGTGGAAGGTGACATCTTTAGAGTAGAACTTGAGGCCCGAGCCACCATCGTAGCCTCTCGAATCGACGGCATCAGCATATTGCTTGAAGAATCTTCCAGTGGGAGTCGTTGGGCCATCTTTCTCCCACTGAGCGCCGGAAATCTGGCTGAGAACTCGAGGCATGGTGAGAGCTTGCAACGTTTTTTTGACAAGCGTACTTGGATAGTAGTCAAATGCGTGAAACTCGGTCGGCTATGTTGACAGAGGCGTTATAAGATCAAAGAGCTTCAGATATGAGAATTTCGGGACCTTGGGACATGAATCAACTTTATATATCTCCCAATTCACAACTTAACACAATGTTATCAACAAGAAACGCGGGCCCCATTCCCTTACCGAGGTGGGTGGTGGAAAATAATGGCGTCGGTAACTGGCCAGCAACGCCGTGGTCACGCCCAGGTGTAACCTTACTCTCGAGTTGTTTCGGCTCGTTCGTCACATTGACTGCCGGTTGCAGTCGCTTGTTTCACCCACCGGTTTCACCGGGAGGGATCTGCACGCCGCACTGTTCCTTCTATCAGCCACACCCGAGCTTTGGTATGTGTTCGTCCAGTGGTTGTTCGAGCGGGCACGTCCGGATAGGAGATGTTACTTTGCCTCACCATGTGATGGAGACACTGAAAACCTTCAACATTGATGCGATGATAGGCCGCAGAGCCTAGCCAATCCCAAGAAAAAGTCATTGACTTTGACATGAACTCGGTTCCGTATAGACTCACGTCAGCTTACACAATTGTGCAAACCTTGCTAAAGGGACTCGCAGAGTATGGCGATTACATTAACGTACTGTTCAGTTCTCGCCAGCATGTAGATGTACTTAGTACATCGGGGAAGGGTGATATCACAAGAGACATGAAGAGACCAGGTGGGTGGGCAGACGAAACTATGAAAATGCAGATTATGACCTGCTGTTTGTTGGCCCGCTTTGCCCCGTCTTTGTCCGGCTTCGTCCGGCTTGACTTTCCGGGGGTGGAGACTAGATAGAGTGATCTACAGCTTAGCTGAGCTTCTCCATCTTGGTGTCCAATCAATAGTATCCAAAGAATGCGAGTCCGAGCGAGCGACTTCTATCCCGTTGCTCCCACATTAGTGCTCGTCGGAGGATTATCTAAACAGGCCGACGGTCCCCAGCCAGATTGGACAGACAAGGGTTTCACATTCGAGCGGTGTTACATTCGGTCTAAGGAACCTCAACCATGGTCAGCACAGCAGAAACGAAGCCCGACGATGGCTTTTTTTATCATTGATCGGTTCCTCGTGATCGGCTGTTCGGCTCTTAGCTGTCCATGGTGCCTTGTAGGTGAAAACACCGACAGCGGCGCCGACCTTAACTCCTCCCCGGTGCCTCAATAACATTCCTTGAGTATCCTAGATCCCGAGAATCCCGAACCTGTACCAAATCATTCGCAGTCTGCGCCTATCATAACTAATAGCCCACTATCTCCAGGATAGAAGACCGTCACCCCCCTGGTGATTATTTCGCTCATGGCAAACGTATTGCAGTAAGCATGCCTCTACCACGCGAAGATATCGAGTTCAGAGCTTGCGATGGCACCATCCTTCGTGGTTGGTTCTACCCAAGAGAGGAAATTTCACCATGCATCATAATGTCCCACGGTGTAAGGCGACCCATATTCTTTCTTTCTTCTTCTAATGTTCCTTTGGCTCTGGAAGTTGATAACGTTAACATAGCTTGCTGTACATAGCTCGGTGGCACGCGCCATTTTTTGCTGCCAGAGTTTGCCTCCGCGTTCCATGACGCCGGATATGCCGTGCTCCTCTACGATAACCGCAACTGGGGGGACAGCGATGGCTTGGCCCGACAAGAGTCAAACCCGGCGCTGCAGCAAACCGACTACTACGATGCTTTCAACTACGCGACAACGTTGCCTTCAGTCGACCCCACGAAGATAGTATATTGGGGAAGTAGCTTTTCGGGTGGCAACGTCATCTACGCTGCGGCCATAGACAAGCGTATCAAGGCTGCCATTATTCAGGCCCCCGCTGTGTCTGGCGAAACTCGATCTCTGGCTTTCAAGCATCGCATGCCGGAGTTACTAGAGGACAGAAAACGTATTGTGTCCGATCTGGAACGTGGCATTGTCCCTTTAATTGCCCCAGATCGAGAGTCCGCGGATCCATCGATAACAGATGCTATGTTCCCGACCAAGGATGCTTACGATATACTAGTTCGCCAAAAAGACTGTGGCAGCCGCTGGGAGAACTACATCACATCTCAAACTCAGCTCTATATGCTCGGGTTTGAGGGACAGAGTATGATTCATAGGATTTCCCCTACACCTCTTCTAATGGTTATTCCTGGCAACGATGTCTTGGTATCAACAGCATCCCAGATGGACGCCTTCAACAAAGCTAGGGAGCCGAAGCAGTTACATTACCTAAAAGACTGCGGTCACTTTGATATATATATCGGAGACCACTTTAGGGATAACATCAAGGCTCAGATTGACTTTTTGAATCGATATGTCAACTAGTCACAAAGAACAGTGTCGGGGAAACCAAGATGCTTTGACGCCCGGTGCTTGCAATGATTGCCAAGTTTAATTGTAAATTGAAGCTGGAGGAGCCAGGCAACAACAAAATACTCTCACCATCACTCAACAGAAGTTACTTGTGAACTGTCACCTACTAATGTAGACAAAGCACCTTGACTAATGGTTGCGATTGATCTAGAGCTATTCGTATCATCTCACACCAACCTCGTACTGATTCAGACAAGTACCCATGGCATGACAAATATGGCTAACCTTTCACTGCTCTGGCTGTAGCACCGCCTCCTGATCCCCCGCATGGACCTTGGCCAGCATCTGATGAACAGAAGTAGGGTCACAAAACTCGATGACTTTCTTGACCTTTGAACCATCTTCGGTGAAATCCAGGATCCACGAGTGTTCCATCACAATCGTCTCGCCATCCTTAAAGACCATGTCGGAGACGGTAGTGGCCGCGGCTTTTCTAGCCTCAACGTCGATGGTCAAGTTCGAAATGACGATCTTCTGCACTGAGCCGGCTTTGAGGTCAGCAGCAAACAGCTTCTGGTACTCGTCGTTGCTTATGACGAAGTCGGCTGGAGCACCGAGGGATGTGGCCAAGGAGGCTGGGAGCAGATGGCGGGTGCAATCTGCGGTGACATCGCGGTTGATGATGGCAGGATCGTTTTGTTCGCCACCGTCCTTGTATGCGAATATGAAGGCTCTCAGCGTTTCTCCAATGATCTTCCTGAGATCGGTGGGGGTTTGGCTGGTCGTCATGATGGCTTGATTTGTCTCGATGGCAAGTGAACCAGGACTGTAATTGTGAACAGCAAAGGAATCTTTTCGCCGAGGGTTTCTGACTTCTTATATACGTAGGTAATGTGGTGCATCAGCTTACTCAATCCAATCCCCAGCGATCTTTTCCCCACCCAGCACTTATAGTCCGACGATCCTCCCAGCTGTAAGCTGACGTGAGATGACAGCGAATGCATTGACGACATCAGTGACACTAGTTCTTGCGCTTCCAACATAACTGGGTGATGCATGATTTTAGCTCATCTTGAGGGGAACACACGGCGATTACCGTAACGGGGAGAGAGAGCGATTACATCAGCATACAACTTTCAAGTCATTCAATTGGCAAGACTTGGTCTAGATGACCCAAATTTCAGCAAGCAGTCGACTAGAAGTTTGAAATATGCTGTAAACTTCCTGTCTCCGCGGATAATATAACACTGTCGAAAGGGACCTTGGACATCCTGAGTGCTGTGTTTCGGGGTTAGGAAATAGTTAGAGTCAGCAAGTTCTACTAGTATCGGTGACATATTGAAACCATTGGCAATATCAATGGTATGGGATCCATGGTGAATCATTCACGATGCGAGGTGTTTGAATGGGGTTGTAACCGATTTGACTGAACTATGGATACTGACGAGTCTCACAGGTCTTCTTCTCCCGTCATCCAAGGGCGATGATGACTGATGGAAGAAGCAGCGACAAGCGCATACGAAAAAGACAGTTATACACACGGCAATGAACCCCTGTTGTTCATCCTCTACTCCTCCCTATACTTCTGTCGCCGTGAAAGGTCCCTCGTCGGGCGGGACCTTCCAGCTTTTAGTATGTAACATTTGCTCCTTAGTAGGGAGTCTCGCCAATGCTAAAATCCATGGTCAGCGAGTTCAGTGAGTGCTGTGGCAATGGTTACTTACTAGTTACCGGGGCCGGAGTAGCGGGCGACAACGTAGGTACCGCTGCTGCCGCTGGCGACGGCCATGCCGAGCTTGGTGGTGGTGCCCCAAACAACTTGGGCTATGAAGAGTTAGCCATTGCACTGTACAATTATATATACGCTATCGCTTACTGTAGTGGCCGAAGCTCATGTAGTTGGTGGCGGAAATGGCCTCGCCGTTGTAGAGGCTCTTCTCGGAGACGAAGGCGTCGACAGCGTTGAGGTAGGGCGCATCGTTGCCGGACTGCATGTACAGGTTCTCACCAAGGTCGGCAGCGCCAGAGTGCTCCAGCGTGCCGAGAGAGACAAGGTGATCGGCCCACTCCTGGGCACCGGCGGCCAGATCGTCGTCCCAGACGAGGTCGGCGTTTCCGACGGCCTTTCGGGCAGCGTTGTGGGCGTCAAGGGCGTTCTGCTGATCGGTCGTCAGGCTGGAGGAGGAGGCGGCAGCAGTAGACTGGGCTGCGGCAGTGGTCTTCACAGCGACAACGGTCTTGGTCGACGAAGCCTTCTTAGTGACCAGAGTGGTTGCGGCCGGGACCACAGCGGTCGTCGAGACCTTGGTGACGGGGAGGGCGACCTCGGTGGCAGTGGGAGCCACGACGGTGACAACCTCGGTGTAGTACTGGGTGTACACATTGTGAGGGCGGTGGGGGAATCGCCAGGCTGCGGCGTTGGCAGCCAGAGTGGAAACGACGAAGGCGGAGAAACGCATCTTGAGATATTGGTCACCGGGACTTGGGGGAAATGGTAAAAATGAGTGGATTGAGTGAGTGAATGAATGGACGGTTCCTGCCGTGGGTTGGAAGGAATGAAGATGGACTTGGAAAGGAGTGACAAGACGCGGTGAGGGTGGAAGATCAGGAAGTGTTTGGGGGACTGCTTCGGGCTTTATTATATGTCGAACCTCGACTCCTTCGCAGCCCTGGTGGACCCGTTGGTCATCATGATGCCTGCGTCGATTACCAGGGTCGGCAGTACGCCACACGTCAAGTTGATTGCGGAACGGAGCCTAGACGTCTCATCTCATCCCATCTCTGGGGTGGGCATTCGACGCCATCCCAGCAGCGTCAGCCAGCAAACTTCGATTTGATTGCAAGACGGAGCCCGCATGTTTCGTCCCATCTCGTCTCGGGCGGGTATTCGATGAGACGCAGGGGGTTTCCCGGCCCGCAAAACCTCAAGTTGATAGGGAGAATGGGGCCACTTTGTCTCATCCCATCTCGGGGATTGGCAGTTCGAGCATCGTGCTGGAAGCCCCAAGCGCCAAACGTCAAGCCAATTCATTACATAACCGATTCTTCCTGCAGCGCTCCATCTCATCTCCGGCAAGCGACCCGGCAAACCCTAGAAGCGCCGGCCTCTAGTGCCGTGTTGGGTAGTACAGGGGTAACGACCGGGGTTTGTTAAAGCTTCAAAAGCGGTCCCCGGGTGAGCAACGGCGTTGGAACTGTTCGAGATGTTCGAGATGCGTAGATAGAAGAGTAGAGAAGGCGGAACAAATTGAGCACCTTTTGATTCCCCTATTTGCCATTGATTCCACTCCAAGCACCGCCTGCTTCCTCCCACGTTAGCCTCGCGCAAAATGCAGTGCCACGGCACTATCACACTGAAACTTCGGCTAACTCCTAGAATTAAACACTGGGCCGCATCGCGTCGGGCCCCACGTTTCATCCTGATTAGCCTTCGCCAGGGGTGAGATGACAGCCCGGGGAGCGCCGCAAGGACTCACCCTTCACTGGGAGCATCTAATAACTACACCGCTGCAAGAGGGATTGTCTACTAGGCGGTACTTCGTACATAGTATTTCATCACGTTAGAAGCAAATGAAATGAAGCAAAGTTTGTTTGCCCTGGAGCAATCTCGACAATACATCAGCTCGTGTTGAGCATCGCCACCACCAACACGCGTCCCATGCGGCCCGTCTCACCCAACAGTTTTCTCCACCAGGCTTGGCAGGTCTGGATCCCGCCGGTCCCGAACAAGCGCCGTGTTGATCCAGGCTTCCAGTAGCAATTGACGAGGCTTGCATACTACGTAGTACAGTGGAGGGCGCGTGGTTATCCGTAGAAAGGGGAAGAATGTCCATTCGCCAGTACCGTAGGACTCTGCGTCCCTCTTTCCAGCGCCATCGCCGGCGAGTTTTCAGGGAGTGACCCCTATACTGCACCTCAACAGCCCCTAAACTAAATCCAAGCTGGCCCACTACGGGCCTGTCGGCGCGATACGCAGCGACATGCAGCGGCACAGTGACGTGCAGCGGCACAGTGACATGCTCTACCCACACAATGAGACGTCGTGCGTTTGACCATGATGGTGCCAAGTAGTTAGCAGCTCGTGATTCCCCAACGACCTCCTTTTTTCCAACAAGCCAGTGATCTTTCATGCATCATTGCAGCCATGTTGGGGTGAGGTTAGGTGAATATCCAGACAGACACGCTTATGTCAGTGGCTGTAGGGTAGGATACGCAAGGTGTTGAACTGCAGCTGCATCCGCTGCATCCGTCAAAGTGAGAGTCGTAAGAATCGGCGGCTTCTATTGAGGAAGCTTAGGGGATGGCCCTCGAAGATACAGTGGGTAGATTCCTAGTCCTTCTTCTGCTAGCTGTAGGGCCAGCTGGTCTCCGGCACCGCACTTTAACGCCAGACGGAGATTTTTTGAGCAAACTTGTTCCTACTTTGAGCTAAATCAATAGCGTATCATCTCGGGTTAGGCGTTACAGCCACTAAAAAAAGCTCCGAGCAACCATCTGATCCAAAGTTTGTCTTTTGTGGCAGATGTGGATCAGCATGTGCTTGGAAAGCGATCTCGCCCATTCGGGGCTGTAGGCGGCCACATCAAATGAAACACTAGCGTGATTGAACTGATACTGGGTTAGCAATGTGCATCGAACTGGTCATCGTGACCGTTTATCTATGTAGTGGATTCTGCAGGTTATCATCCATAGCTTGGCTTAGGGCATTAGAGGTGTCATGGATCTTGGTAGCAGTAGCAGACGCTTCAATCTCACACTCCTCGACCAACGCAGGAACAACCTTGAATATGGCCAGCTCAGCCAAATTGCGGAGAGGTCCTCGAGTCACTGAGAGAATAATATTATGAATTGATCAACATTCACGGTGTTCCACACAAATTCCATTATTAATCAAATTTCGCCTCAAGATTCCTCAGAGTCCCAATAATCTCACCAAGAACACCAGATTGAAAGTCATTCCTAGGCTTCGCTCGGCGTTCATTAAATAGTTTCCAAGGTGCAACATACTCCACAGCGTCCTGTTGGTCACGCTCGGTCATTCCAGCAAGCACAGCCAGCATACCGCGCTTGGTCCTCAAAGTCCGGAATTCATATCTCTCCTCACCCGCTTCTCCACTCTATCCTGACCAGACACAGTCCATAATCATAGCACGCACGCCAAGGAGGTGGTGCTTGAAGCCTTTCTTCAAATCAAAACTATGCCGACCCAGCCCACGAAGTGATCGTACCTGAGCCCGGGAATGGTCACATCTGACAAAGTACACCAACGGAAAGACGCTCGGTGGAAAATTCACTGATTTCATCTCGAACAACTGTCAAACAAACAAGCAGAACATAAATATCGTACTCAATTCCCTCTCTGGCGTCTCGTTCAAAGGCGAAACGAATGAAGCTATCTCCTTGAACGGCAAGTTCACCCGGTACCGGCGACTGCAGGAGCTTTGGACGTTCTTTAACAAGGTTAAAGACGATGACGATGTCAAGGCTTGCATGCCCAAATGGATTAAGCTCTCTGATATGATTATGGGAGGCAGTGCGGTTTGCCTGGTGGTTGGAGTCATGAGTTGTGAGGATGTTGACATGAAGTGGGGAGCAACAACGAGAAAGGATGCAGTTGGACAAATTGAGGCCTCTATCGATAGAATCAGTTTGGCACTTGCTGTCCCGAATCCGTTCGGTGGCACCGGCAATCTACAGGCTACAGGATCCATCAAAAAGGCGGTGGGAAAGATCTTCAAGGCCCATTCTAGCGAAAGTAAGATCTTTGCTATTTAGCTGAGGAGTGTCACAAAATGGTTTATCTTGAAACATGACCAACTCATTCTGCAGATCGGGGCTCCCAGTGTGGACAGAGGATATGTTGCAGGCCATGATGGGGATGCTGATGATAGTGCTCCCGGACGAGCTTTTCCTCGTGGAACCTGAGCCCGATTGAAATCCCTGAGAGTTATCTATGTAATTCTCTGATTTGGCTGTATTTTAGTATTTCAAGTCTTCCTATGGTCGATCAACGATGATTCGGAGAGAAAACCGGCTGAGTAGTATCTAAAGCTCTAGTTTTACGCTGTAGTTGTTGGGGCGACATAGCAAGCTGATTAGTCAATGATCCATTCAATTCAACTACACACATCAACGCATTCTTCATACATCTAGCTCTTCATCTAAATGCCAAGTATCCCCCACCCTAAACCCTTCGGGAAACGGATCTGTTGGGTCCAAAACAACTTGCTTGTAGCTCGTAATCCACGCCCTGCCCGTAACAGCAGGGTAGACAGCAGGATAGTCTCCGACTTTGGTTGTGCCGTGGATGCGGCCGATGAATTCAGTGCCAATTACACTGCGATGATAAAAGGCTTCTCCATCGGCAAGCTGCCCCCTCGCGTGAAGGACGGCCAAGCGCGCACAGGTGCCTGTTCCACAGGGACTTCGATCAAGTCTTCCAGGAGAGACAACCACTGTGTTAGCTGCCGCCTTACCATCTCGCTCGTTGGTGAGAGGCTCTGTGAACTCGAGGACGGTGACGCCCCGGATCTTGGGGTTCTCGGGATGCACAAAGTCTGTCTGTTCCTGAACAGCCCGCTTAACACGCTCGCCAAGACTGACAAGGCTCGCACCGTTCACGTTCTTAATCTTGAGGCCCACAGAGGCCGCATCAACAAGAACATAAATCATCCCGCCCCAAGCAACATCGACCTTGACGGAACCGATGCCGGGAACGTCGATCTCCTTGTCAAGGGCAAACACAAATGCCGGGACATTGTGAAAAGTGACACTTGTACATTTTCCATTTGCACATTCTGCCCTGACGGTGACCAAGCCAGCTGGTGTATCCAGTTTCACCTCGGTGACCGGCTCCTTCATCGGGACCATTCCTGTTTCTAACAAGACTGTAGCCGTAGCGATTGTGTTGGCCCCAGACATGGGCGGGTATTCTTCATGCTCCATGATGATGAATCCAGCATCCGCCTCTGGGTTGCACGGTGGAAGGATAAGATTGTGACACATGGCAGAACATCCACGAGGTTCGTTGAGCAATAGCTGGCGAAGGTGGTCTTCCTTTTCCCAGAAATGCATCATTTTCTCGTACATGTTCTTTGCGGGGACATCAAGAACGCCACCAATGACGACATCGCAGACTTCGCCAGCCGCGTGAACGCCGACAGTGTTGAATATGCGTGTCGCCGGCATTTGGGTGGTAGGGAGAAGAAAAAAAAGCTCGATGTATGGATCGAGTTATGGGAACGACGTGATTGAACTGGGTAAACTTTGATCGCGGATATTTTCTATGAAATGCGATGCCTCTGAAAGCAGGGCAACGACTACTTTTTATATTCTGAAGCCCCGAATCCACGTCCCGATATTGAGAAATCCAACCCAATCATGAGATACTTCCAGTCCACCATGGGACTAGAACCGACCGGCTTCGCCAACACAGCTTGCTATGTCGGATCGGGTCGGTTCTCCCGATCTGAGATTTCTAATCAAAGCTGGATTATTTCCCAGCGTGCTGCTCTCAAAGATACCCCGCGACCTTCAAAACAAAGGCAAGTGTTAATCCACTACGGGTGCATTCCCGAAGTCTGAGTCAGTCACCTGCATCTCCTCTTAGATAGGTGGGGCATCAGTAACGGATCTTGTCCCGCAAGAGGAAGCCTTCGGAACGCCTTCCGCAAGGTGTGAACTGTACTGCTAGCGTAATTTCAACCATGGGAGTAACCCCACCGACAGCTTATAAATGGCTCGGGGAAATATCCTCGAACTGCGTTTTCATCGCGGTAACCTCACAATCGCTACCCTAAGGGGCTGCTCCTTTTTCTGTTCCTTAGGTTTCGATAGGCAATCGTATATGGCGACGGCTTGTTTGAATGAACCTCTGTCTAGCACTTTATAATATGAACGTTTTATTATTTTATCCAAAATTACACATGGAGTCTAAGAGAAAGTGTCCTAGGCCGATAAAGCAATTTAATAGGCGCTGATCTCGCCGCATGTTTGACGGTTCGTTTTGTAGCTGCGGTGGCGAGTAATCGACTAGTGTTTTTGACTTTTCGTGCTGGGGCTTTACGAAGTGGTATCTAAAATACTAATACATCACTGAGTAGTTATGGAAAAGAGGCTACTTTGCTCCAATATGATTGCGTCTTCCGTTTGTTCCTCTATACCAGGACCTCTTATTCAATCAAAGCACACACCTATATTAACGGATTCGTGTCTCCCCGATGTATACGTTGAGGAGCAGTGATTCCCCGGGTATCTCGAAATAATTACCCGGGGAGTACAAGTCTAAAACCCTAAGAAGATATAATCTGGGGATAAGTGGAGTCCATAGCCTAGTAACATTGCCATATCCAAGCTTCTTTATTGTTATCTAGATCGGCTTCTATCTAACCTGATTTGTATATAATTACAGTCTCAATCAGCTAAATCAGTCGCAATAATTGCCATATAGACAGCAGTTATTCTATTCTTGTTTTACTTATCTTACCTTGTCTTTTACTAAAGCTCACCGTGACCCGAAATGACTTCGTTGCCACCACCAAACGACTCAACCAGAACACCTCATTGTGCATGAGCTGTTTGATGTAGTGTCTGTAACAGAAAATATGGCCCGAGAACTCAAATCATATCACTGGCACGTAGTGTTTCCTTTGCAAATCTGTTGGAAAGATCCCCATCTATAGACGGCTGATGCAATCTCCATCACCTCTGTTACCTCTTAGATTGTGCTAAGCACATCATCCCTTTCCATTTCACTCTGAACAGGCACGGAGGAGTACAAAGAAGCCATAACACTACCACTTCGTACAAGAAGTCAAAGCTTTCTGCTAGGGTAATTGCTGGAATTGCTATCGGAGAGTTTTTCTGCGCGATTGCTATCACATCTTATAAGGTACAGGGGTATGGAATTAAATATTCACGCTCAGTTGTGAGTAGTGAGTAATATTTTTAATATATATAAAGCTAACAGATATTCTGTTATCTATTGTTCTGAGTTTAATTAATGGAAAGTTAAATCCCATTATTATTTTGATGAATCGAATCCTGGTTAGTTTGTAATATATCCGAACCCTACATACTTACCCAAATGTAAACTATATATGTACACGATTTATATTAGCTGTAATCTTTGCACCATTTCACTCATTGCAAACAGAAGCTTAGTCACCAGATGATCCTCTATCCTACACAATAACGACAGGGTTCCTCTACACCGCCCCTCCCCCCCTCTTTCTTTAACCCCGGAGTAATCCCTCCCAACAGTTTACGGCGGCGTTATCTTTAGAACGGCGTGGAAGAAGATCAGTGCACACTCAGGAGCAACAACCCATGCTGGCAGGGATTGTCATACGAGTCTGCATCACCTACTGAGTAAGGTAACGTCAAACGCATTACAGCTTACTTCCACCCCTCCTAAACCTTCCCACATACTGCACAGACCATCTTTACTCCTTAAAGCTAGCCATTCCCCACTGATGCCATACTTTTACCAATATCCCTCACGGCTCTGGAGTATTGCGTGTAGTACTAGAGCCAGTCTATTCCTATCTTTCTGCTGCATACCGGATACCAATCGCATATTCCCCGCCTCAAAGCGACGTTATGCCTAGGGTCCAGGAATTCCAACTTCACCCCTTGGGCTGGGAGAATGACCCAGAGGAGGAGCGATTCAAGCTCTCTACCCTTGACTACTTTTCGACAACGACCTACACCAACGCAGCTCTATTTTTCAAGCTAGAGGATGAACAGAAGCCGTAAGTGCTAAATTATCACCTTTGTCTAGAAACCAATTTTGCTCATCCTCTGACAGCAAAGCTGCGGCATTCCTCAAGGGAGGCCTAGAGCGGACTCTCAGCCAGGTTAGACACCTGGTTGGCACCATTGAGAGGGACGATGATGGCCACCACTCCATCGTCCGGAGGAAAACCAGTACTGCCAAGTTTGTCATTCAGCACCTTGACTCCCCTGAGGACAAATTCCCATCCTTTGCTGAGATTGAGCGAGCTCACTTCCTCTCGCCTATACTTGGCGATCTTAATGTCTTGAGCAATGCTCCAATGACTTGCGGCAATAAGCCAGAAGCCCACCCCGACAACAGCCCTGCTCTCTCATCATTCAAAGCCAACTTTATCCCCGGCGGTCTTATCTTGAACATCCACACCCACCATTATACCAATGGTATCGTGGGCTGGTCCGCTTTTGTGAAGCAACTGGCAGATAACTGCTATGCCATTGCAAATGCGGCCGAGTTCCCCTCCTTTGACCCGGAGTGTCTTGATCGCAGCCTCTATGGCTCCTTAGGATTCGACAGACCTTCGATCTCCAAGGAGCAACAGATTAACGCGCCTCCTCGCCCCCCTCGCAACTCGCAGCACAGGCACTCGCAGGCGCTAATGTTCCATCTGCCCAAGAGCAAGGCTACGGAGCTGAAAAAGGCTGCTTCGCCTAGTGATGGCTCCTGGATCACTACATACAATGCCGTCTGCGGCCTTATGTGGCGTGTCCTCTCTAAGAACCGCGAGCGTCTGTATAAGCCCGGCCTAGATTTTAAGCCTATCTGGGCACAAGGCGTCAGCATATCGAAGTTGTTTACCGACCCTCCGATGCCTGCTAAAATGCAAGGCAACCTACAAATCGACATCACATCTGCCACGTCCAATGTACCGCAGCTAACTCTCGCTGAGATTATCTCAGAGGCACCTTTGTCTAAGCTAGCAAACTATGCACATCAAATGACTGATAGTGTTACTGCTGATACGCTGGCCAGCGTTCTACAGAAAGTTGCGCCTGTGCGTAACAAGCAGGACCTGTCAATCAACCTTGATTCCTTCCCGCCTATGGCCTTGCTCGTCAGCGACTGGCGGCATGCTCGTATCACCACATTCGACTTTGGATTCGGTGAGCCCGCTGCCTACCGACACTTGTTCGGTGGGGTGCCTCTATGTCAAGCTATTGTCTACGCGCCACGTAAGGGCCCAGCTGGGGATGACGAGGGAATGGAAGTATATGTTACGTTTGAGACTGAGCTCGTGGAGCAGTTGATCAACGATCCGGAATGGAACAAGTATTTCGAATTCAGGGGTGTTGACGCGTGGGAGGAAGGAGGCCCGAGTAATGATAGAGCCAAGCTATGAAGCGCGGCCAGTTCCCATAGCTTTCTTGTTAGATGGTCTTAGGGAACCACTTAGCTCTATTGTCGTTGGACCTTTTGCCATAATTCCTCTCTCCCCGTTGACACGACCACTTGGTGGACCAGCACTGGGCCACGGCTCTCATCAGACTCACCATCGGGGACAGGCTCTTTGCCGTGGACTGCCGCTTCAGTCTGGTACCGTGAAATGTGGAGCGTCTTGTTTTTACGAATTACACATCAATGATATCATAGACAGACTTGCCGAGGAGCGGGGAAGGTTTAAGCGAGCGTGTTGTGCGGGCGCGCATAACCAGGACAGGAAGGCCGGGAAGAAACGAGATAACTACACGACACCAGAGGCGGAGCAAGGGCATTTATGTATATGAGTATGAGCGTATGTATAGCTCGCGCTTGAATCTCTAGGTTGTCGATCCTACTGATCCTTCGGTGGGGTAACTAATGCTTGTGCCGCATCCCGAGCTTCCTAATGAAGCGTCAACGCAGGGGTGCCACCGCATTACTGCATGGGCATATTGCGCAATGCACAATGCACGGTGCTGACGGTGCCTCTCGTCTCTCGTCAACATCAATTACATACACGTAGTACCCAGGATGGGGTTACCCCGCCTCGTTGCGCCGTATACAACTCATCCGTGGCGCAGCTTCACGAAAACCTCCATCTCCGGCCTCAACCACGTCACGTAGCCCTTTTGGTCTCTCATCCAGTTATCCGCCTTTTCGCTTAACCGCATATCAAATTTCCACACGGCCCGGCCTAGAATCAGTCTTCCCTCGGCATAAGCCAGGCTTGTGTCGAGTCAGCCAGAGCAAATCATCATGATGGTGTTACGTACCTTCTTCCTATGCAGTTGCGTGGGCCCACGCTGAATGGTTGCAGTACTTCTCGCCGGTCGTCCGGGAATTCTTCCGCGTCGATGAATCGTTCTGGGATGAAATCATGCGGTCGACTGAAGTTGAGATGTGAATGGTAGGCGGCGTAATGGTTGACGCCTACTGACATCTATACAAGTCGTCATTGTTAGTAAAATCCAGGCATGGCGGATCATTATACTTAGTAATACTAAGTACTACTCAATGCCAGTTTCTGTAGGGTCAAGAACACGTACCCCGCCCGCAACATACTGGCCATCGATTGTGGCTCCGCCCTTGGGGACCTGTCGTGGAAATGCTGCTACAGCCGGTGAATATAAACGCAAACCCTCCTCGAGGACGGCAGCAAGATACGTGAGACGCTCGGTATTCTCAATCGTCATCGCATCGTCACTCTCAAATGCAGTCGTCAACTCGTCCACTAGCTTCTGCATCTTGTCCGGGTGTTGAAGAAGCAGAAACAACGCCCCAGACAGCAGCGTAGCCGTGGTTTCGCTCCCTGCTTGGATTAGCGTGGCCGAGTTACTCAGCATCTCCTCAAATGTGAAGCCTTTGCCGGGGGGTTGGCGCAGGATATGTTCCATAAAGTCTGGGCGGGAGGCGTTGTTGTTTACTCGGCGCGATACCTTTTCCTGGGTGAGTTTCCGATGCCCCTCTGATCCCTTCACGGCATCCGAGGGAAGCATCGTATTCACAATCTGGCGGGCATACCGGCCCAGCAAGGGGATATGCTGTATGATGCGAAAGTGCATTTGGGCCTCCTCAATCTGGTTCAACTTGGCAAGCCAGTCGGTCGCGCCATCCTCAAGACATCCAAACGGCTCTCCAAACGCGAGGTCCCCGATGATGTCAAACGTGACAAAGTTGAACCACTGGACCATGTCTACAGGTGTCTCGCCGTGCTCGCAAGCCCGAGTGAGGCCGTTGATAAACATGTTCACGTAGCCCTGGATCAGTGGCTCCTGCTCGCGCAGGGAGCGTGCCGAGAACCCAGGGGAGTACAGGCGTCGATAACGCGCGTGTTCTTCGCGGTTTCCGTTGACGATGGTGGGTGCGTCGGGGTTTCTCACGTAGAACTCAGGGTCCTTGATCATTTCCTGCTCACGCGTCTTCTTGTGGGCGTAGATATCTTTCCATGCTTGGGGATTGATGAATGAAAGATTGTTCGGAGCAATCCGCACAACGGGACCGTATATTTCATGTAGTTCCTGCATAGCACGGTGGTGGTAACCCGTCCACATTGCTGCTAGGTATGGTACTTTGCTCGCCGCTCGAAGTCGAGGGCCAGGGTATCTTGCCAAAGGATGGAAAAAGACATTGTAGCCACAGCATCCCACCACGTATAGAATAACCTCTCTTCTTTAGTACCATGTCACAAAGTATTGGCTGGGCTTACTCACAAGTGTAACGGTACTGATGACTATTCTCGGAATATTTAGCAGAGTCCAAGTTAAGCCAACCCGGCTCAAATCTGCCCAGTCAGACATTGCGAATGTGCAATGCAGCGTCTCTGAACGGCCAACAGAAAGATCTCTCTGGAGCGACGTGACTATGTTTATATGTGGTAGTCCCTATATATACAAGTATCTTGTAAAAGAATTCCTAGTAAGATGGCGACACGATATCCTTCAATGGTTTGGATAGAAGCATACATAAAATTCCTGGGTGCCTCCCCACACCAAGATCAACCCCACTGATAAGGACTAGATTACTCTATGTAGATATATGGAAGAACACAACTACTCTTTCCCCCAAATCATTCATCTCATGCCTCCAATCATCTTTGAATTTCTTTACTTGTGATTTCCAATTCCGACTTAATGTCACAAGATGGCGAAGACTCCTTCTCTCTCATATCATCTCTTCCCATCTCCTTGATCCACCACGTAGCTTTAGGCCGGTTGATCCTGTAGAATTCTTTATCGCTCCCCTGGCCCACTGGCTGCAGACAGGGGCAGCGTAGCGCGCAGAAAACTCTAGAATCTACAAGGAAGGATTTTCGGAGACTTCCCGTAGCTACAGAACGGCGGGGTTACGTAGGGGTAACATCGCCCGTGCTGATCTTTCCCATACTGACGCGCGAGGTCGTATAATCGCCACGGGTGTGTTTGTCATAGGCGCGGGATTGGAAGCGACATTTGATCTCGGCACTACCGGGTTTTGTCTCCCTCGGCGTTTGCCTACCTCGGCGCTGTGCATTGTAGCGGCCGCATATGCATCGCCGCGGCCGCGTGTGCCGCGGATATTCTGCTTGATAGAGATGGAAAATAGCATTAATAACAATTTGTCAACGGAAGTTGGAGAGCATTTCCCCGCTATCTTGGCATTTGCCCCTCTCTTCCTCGGAGTGTAAATCTCGGGGCCGATAACCCCTTGTCTGTGGGTGTATAAGCGCCGTCCCTTTATGATTCATCATTATACTTGGGACGACCTGATACGGAAGGTAAATACTCTACTACTTGGCGCGAGTATCCATTCTGGCTTACTACGTATCAATCCCCGCTATTTTGCGTCCGCCCCTCTCTTACTCAGATTTATGCTGAGTCCGAGAGCCTCCTTATCTCTTATGAATATGTGCTCTATGTTCCTGTTACTATTATAGTTAGAACTACTTAATACGGAAGGTAGATGCTTTACTACTTGAGCCGAATATCTATTCGTGCTTACGCAGATCAACTGCATATTGCAAGGTCGCTGATTTAACTTTGTGCCGACATGTTACGCGAAGAGTAGCAATTGGACATTAATACGCAATTCTCCTAAAGGACCCACCATGGACATATGCAGTTGGTAGACACATGCAGTTGGTAGACAATGCAGTTGGTAGAACAATGCAGTGTGAGGTGTTACCACAACAACTGCCGAGGTGTCACCTTTTCTTAGTCAATTAGATTAAAAGACACGTATACTGAAGCCTGCAACTGGCCACGTCAGTGATGAATTATTCTAGTGTACTTTTCCGCTTGAAGGTAGTTTGGCAATTCCAAGACGCTCATCCGTGCTATTTGCTCTGCGTTTGTAATTAACAACACGCAGTTCCATGTTATCCTAAACTACATCAACGACAGGCCATTGGTTCTCTGTCCAAACTCACGCCATCAAGGCAACCACATAGGCATCTGCAATGGTGCTGTACGGTGGAGGTCCATAGTATCCGCATAACCCGAAACATGCCCGTCTAGCTTCGGCCGCCGCGTAAACACCACTAGCATATCCCTACTCGTGGGCTGTGAGGTATCCAGTTGGTGCACTGATGTAACGCTGTGCTTGTATTCGTGATCCACAAACATCAGAGTGTCCAAGAAGTGTTGGTGGTGCACGCGGCCCCGGATCAGGGTGGGATTCGTCTCCCATGTCTGCACCCCCGTCGTCTCCTGGTTGTCGTGCATGAATGTAACGGCGCTATCCGGACGCATGTTCTTGCTTCCGAGGAAGACCGTCATGGTGTGGTCAGATCCGTCCGAGTGGACTCCTTCAAG
The DNA here is from genome assembly GCA_020744155.1 of Ilyonectria sp. MPI-CAGE-AT-0026. NCBI lineage: Eukaryota > Fungi > Ascomycota > Sordariomycetes > Hypocreales > Nectriaceae > Ilyonectria > Ilyonectria sp. MPI-CAGE-AT-0026. The sequence continues at coordinate 293,245 of JAGPNQ010000023.1, read as the reverse complement.
CGCCGGTTCCCCGAAGATGCCACTGTCCTTGCAAGTGTGTGTGCGGGCGTTGAACATGGTGCAGATCCAAGCGGGGGAGGAGTAGTCTAAGCCGTCCCGGGGTGAGACAGGGACGCCCTGGAAGACGAGAGCCTTGAAGAGCATTATGGCCTGCACGACCGTGTTGCCCTGCATGTCCGTTGGTGTCTCATCGAACATCCTAGGGATCCCAGAGTCGTGACGCTTGTAGTCCTCCTGTACCGTTAGCGTGTACGGCTGCGCCTCGAGCCGTCGGATGCTGCGCGTCTCGGGGTCGATGCAGTAGCGTCCGTAAGTCACCGAGCGGTAGTCGAGGGTTGGATCAGGTCCCGTGAGGTCGCTGATCTGCTTGACGGCGTCGAAGTCGTCTTCTCTGGCGCCGAGACCTGCCAGAATGGGAATCATGTCCTCTCCTCGGACAAAGATGAATCTATTTTGCAGGTACGAGTTGCGTAAGGCCATGATGGCGGCAATGGATTCGTAGAATCGAGCATCATAGCGTCGTTCGAGGACATTTAAAATGTGAGGCCTTCGATGAGCGACCTTGTGCCCGTTAACGATAGGTAAGGTCTTCCCGTTTGCGATCGGCATGGTTCTCCCGTTAGCGATAGGCATCGTGTTTTGATAATGAATCAAGTTCAGGCTTCGGTCATAAAGGGTGTGAGGATAAGATGTTAGTCCTCTTATACGGCCGAGGTCTAATGGACCTGAACGGAAAGCCATACTAGGCTTATTTATACCAGGCTTGTTGACTCGCTGGATGAACTCGGAACAGGTCATGTTTGCGTGGAAGAACCCCAGTACTGCAAGCCTGGGAACAGGCCATGTCAGCGTCGAGCAATCCCAGCGTTCAGGCCTCTTGTCAATACGCGCCAAGGAGTCGTAGAGAATGTAGCCGCGATGCAAGTCGTCTAACAGTGTAGACGTGTAACACCGACCGCCTCTCTTCTCTTGTTCTGGCAGGTCAGTTGAGACCCCTGCACGCCGAGACTCTCACTTCCTTGTCCACCCCATGGTTCCATGTAAGTACACCGCTAGTGAGAGGAGAAAAAAGACAGCTAATTACCTCATCCGTATAATCCTTCCAGAATCTGCGAGTTCACCGGGCCGGCCCATTTGCGACTTGTCCCGGCACTAACCCACCCCGGCTCTCCTAACAACTCCCACTCGTGTGCAAGAAACTCGTATATAAGAATTGCAGACAGACCTCATCCTGGTGTTGCTTTGCCATGTTACTAGGGTCTACAGCGGCCCCTTTCTCATTATAAAACTGGGACGCTTAGGTGACAGCAGCAGCACCATCCAGGGTTAGGGTTACTTTGCTTCTCTGCCGTTTCCCCGTCTCATCAATGGTCGTCTCAATGGCCCCTCCCTATCCCATCGCAGTCGCCAACCCCAATGGGCAGTTGTCGCGGCGCACCGATCCGAAGTCATATGAAACGCCCAAGTTGTCCATTGTCGAAACATGGTCCCATCTGTTATCCCGCCTCAAGGCGGCGACGGCCACTATCAAACAGCGCTTTGATGAACGCGCGCGCATTGAAAAGGAGATATCCGCCCGTATCGATGACTGGTGCATCAACATCTTCCTGCAGACGTACACGCGTCTAGAGCAGCTTACTTCAGAGCTGGAGATGCAGCTCGCCATTACGCAGAACCTCCAGGGCCAGAACCAAGCGTCGTCGGCGTTGTCGACATTCGCCCTGACGCCCTGGCAGATGGAGGAACGTTACCGCGCTCTGATCCAGCTGCAGTCATGCTTGGGGTCGTTCTTTGAACGCGCCAGTCCCGCGTACGATCAGTCTCAGACTGTGTGGTGGTTTGACCCTTCTTACCACCAGTCAGACGGACTCAACTATGATCGTTACGGGGCGCCCGATGTCCGAGAATCTGAGGCCCGACTCCTCAGGGCTCTTGGACTGGGCAACGAAAAGCTACCCCTCAAGCTGTTGTTGACGTCAAGCGGCGTGGCAGCCTTCACGGTGCTGCATCAGTTCTTGATGAGCAAGGTCCTCACCGCGGGCGACACAATTGTCATCTCTCCGTACCTGTATTTCGAGTGTTTCGAGCACCTTCGGCTGGTCTCGCATGTACGCGTCGTCAACTCAGACACGTTTGACGCCGAGGACATCATCGCGACGGCGGAGAAGCACAACGCCAAGGCAGTCTACCTCGACCCCATGGCCAACACTCTCGGCTTGGAGACTACTGACATACGGCGGTTTGCTCAGCTCGTGGAAGGCCGAGAAGGCTGGGGGGATCGGTTTCTCATCATCGACGGGACGCTGATCTCGGGCGGAATGCAAGTGTACGACTGGTTTGATCAGCCCAGCCACCCAAAGGTCCTCTACTACGAAAGTGCCCACAAGTACATCCAGATGGGTATGGACATCGTCATGTGTGGATTCGTCGTCTACCCAGAGGTTTACCATGAGACCATCGGCCTCATCCGCCAAGTCACTGGAACGACATTATATTCCCGTCAGGCAAACGTCTTGCCGCCCATCGATTACAACATCCATCAGTCGCGCATGCACTGGCTCACCACAAACGCGGAGAAGCTCTACCACATCCTAGATAAGAGGAGCTCCACCATCGCTGATTTCAATTTCCCGACCCATTGGCGCAAGATGGGCTGGGGCCACGGCGGAAACGTCGTCACCATCAAGCTCTTTGGGGACCAGATGAATAAGCGGCCGAGTTTAGATGCATTTACTGGTTTGGTCCTGAGGGCCGCAGAGGAAGAGGGCGTTGCAATGACAAAGGGAGGTGGCTTGGGCTTCTCCGTCACTCGCATTTGGCCGTCGTGCCCTTTCATCCGAGACGAAGACCCGTACATGAGAATATCCGTCGGAGCCGATCCGAACGAGGTCGAGCCGGTAGCCAGGGCAATCTGCAAAGGTCTGGAGAGACATTACCGCGCTTCTAGATCCGTGATGGCACAATGGAGACTCAGGGAGAATGGGGTGGTCAAAGAGAATGGGTTCAAGGAGAATGGGAATGGATTTGTCAAGGAGAATGGGAACGGATTCGTCAAGGAGAATGGGAACGGGTTGGTCAAGGCAAGCAGTGCTTATTTCAGATAGTCAATTATGTGACTTACTGTTCAGCACATTATATCTTATAACATGTTCAAACGTAATCCAAGAGTACTCTGCCTCCTGAACAAGCATGCTAATTACAAGCCCTGGCATAAAAAAAGACCTTGGAAGGTCTTGAAACTAATAATCCCTTTCTTAAAACTGCAAGCAATGCTACCTTTCTATTTCTCTTGACCCAGCTCGCCCAGAGCCTTAGTTCTATTCCTCTAAACGTTACTGCTAACGCACCAGATGATTTCACTAATTCTTAATTAAGTCCCACGCTAGTTGCATATCAGACTTGTATGTTCTCGCTACAACCAATCCCGTTAGAGCAACATCATTTAGAATCCTCATGACTCGTCGTTTGTCATCTTTCTGTCGGATCTCTAGTCCTATCGTAGTGATTAACGGCAAGTAGAAAAGCGATTCAGCACCGACAGACACCAGCTTCCGCTCTATGACGGCAAGAGCAGTCAGTGCATGAGATTCTAGGTGAGGCATCTCGTCTGCTGCTGGAGTCTTTCCGACAATTCCCCATAGAGTATCTGTAAAGAGTCGAGCAACAGAAATAATAGCGCAATGGTAGAAGGCTGTAAGGGCCGAGCTGAATCCCTGAGGATCAACGGGGTCTGCAGTGGGTTTCGGACGGATATTGTCTGCCAACGCAAGTACCTCAAGCGCGTTTTCGAATACGGCATTTCCGAATTCCAATAATGAAGGGCCTAAAATTTCCTGCAAAGAAGCAGGTTTGGGTATATCTGTAGGCTCAGCCTCCGCAACACGTCGTGCTTGTTCAAGCCATTGGATAGAACTATAAGAGTTGGTTAGCTTCTCTGGGTCCTAAATGGAATGATTTCCATACTAACCGGGCATTGCATCTAGCGAGAAGTACTAGGAGCCGAGACAAACTGTATGCAGCGGTGGTGTCTAGATTTTGACTCAGCTCAGACCCGGCAGCTGGCTCGCAGAACTGTATCCCAGCGAGAAAGGTATCCTGATCGCAAGTAAGAGAGACAGCTGCCTGAATATATTGGTACCCGGCCAATAGACCGACGTCAAACTGTGACGAAAGTGGTCCAGTATGTCCAGTTTGGAGAGATTGAACGACGTGCATTGGAAGCGATTCCAAGATCAGAATAGCACCATAGCCGGAGCTGTCAATCATGAGCTAAAATAGGGTTAGTTTATCATTGCAAAGCCATTTCTTCAAGATTCCATATATACAATCATTGCGACCCGATTCTACTTACTTCGAAAATGCAGCTCAACACCGTAAGCGCCAGGATGAGAGATTTTGTCTCGGGGGAAGGATTCACAGTGCCGGCTATCGTCTGCAAGTTGTGACGTATCTTATTTCGCGCCGCTGGAACCCAAGACATTGCCTTCATAGGATCAGCATAGGATGTGGCTTCTATACAGTGTAGTCTGGCTCGGCCAATAGACAAAACGACAAGCAGAACCGGGAGTGATTCGTCCAAGAATTGTGCTAGTCTGGATCGCGAGAATGGGTCGGTAAACGGGGAAGAGTTCAGCTCCATGAAAGCAAAGAATGAGTCCATATACGGGGCGTCTCTGTCGGATGAAACCTGTGCCTCAGGGATTACAGGGCCTATGGAATGGCCCAAGAAAACAACCGTCGCCCTTTCCGAAGGCTCGTTGGTTTCAGGGCACGGTAATAGGCGCAGCTGGCAACGTGAACAAGGCCGTCCTCCATCGCACTATTGACGACAGCCAGTTAGTGAGTGACTTAGGGAACAATCCAGGGACTTCGCGTACTCCCAATCGAGAGCTTCGACAGTTCCGGCATCGATGCCCCTTTCGCCGGCTGTCCCACGGCCCACATGGCTTGGAGCGCCTGGCGGAGTTGCGGTCGGGGAAAGACATTGCCGCTTAGAGCAGCCAAATCCGCCGGGAGTGCGCAACGATAGGTGAAGACTCTGCAGAGCCAGAACGGCAAAAAGAGATGACTTGGGGGGAGGCTGAGTGGCTAGGTATTTAATGCCGATGGTTGAGTGGAGGAGGTTTCAATGGCCAAAATTTTAGATGAGCGTCACGAGCTTAGATTCTCTGACTAAGCCTCCAGCCTAGACCTCCGCCGGTTTGACTAGGATGATCTATTCAACTGTGTTGGCGCGATAACCACCGTAAAGATTTAAGAAAGACTCAGCAAATTTCGCTCTGCTCTCGGTGCTGAGTTCAATGCTATCGAATGGTCAAAGTAGACTGGGCTATCTCTCTGCCTTATCACTGAGTAGCAAGTAGTCGTTTTTGTCGTACTTAGTCTCAGCTCTTATGGAAGTAGAAAATTCACGATTCAATATTGCCTCTATCTGTACCGAAGAAAATACCCGAATGATGATTGCCTCACTCAATTCCCTCTTCTCCAGTTACCCCCTGTTACGAATTGCACTTGTAGGACTCCCACGTCATCCTTCCAAATAGCAAACCACCAGGTCAACTGGCTTCAGTCCTGGTTCCTATCACAATTGAATTGCTTCATCAGCCAATAGCATATTGGTTAGGCCTATTGAGTTAAGGTAATTCAAGGTATTTTAATCTTCCACTCCCCGAAACTACGCGTCTGAATTTTCCGGGTTGGAAAGAGAGATACTGCCCTCACGAACTTCAGAGCCCATGGCACGTAGCTTTCTCGCCGATTTGTTCGGAAGGTCTCCTTGCTCTCCAGCCATTATCCGACCAGGGTGTACAATATTAAAAATGCACGATGCAATCAACATAAGCAACGAGTCAAAACAGTACTGGTAAGCTTCGTGTCGAGGAATCGAACTATCGAGGCCACCAGCATACTCGACAAGACGGAAACAAATTCGAGCCTAGGGCTATATCAGCGAGTGGCCTCACCACTGTGTTTCCATGTGTGGCTGTAGGATTCAACCTACAGATATGAGAATGACAGTAAAATATAAGCAATAGAGTAGGAGGAGTGCATTTCTTGGCGCGCTTCCCCTGATCTCTTTGTGGAAGCATATTGCAAATAGGAAGAAAACGCATATGAAGAATTGTTGGACACCAATGCCTGCCATATAAGTGTGCAATCCTTTGGCAACATGTCAGCGACGTGAGATGTAGTATTCGGAGTCCAATTACCTCTCAATATCACATCTGTGCTTGACGTAATGTCAGAAGCTGTGGCTGCCCCGTAAACCTGTACGAGTGCGGCACTGCATTCAACTCAGTGCCCATTACTTTTGCAGGTTATCAATGACTTACATGATATCCAAAACGACGAAGAATTGTCCGAGTCTCCATGCGCTTAATCCTAAAAGTCTGCCAGCTTTTGTGTAATTCCAGACCATCCGACCTAAAATCATGTATACAAATGCGTTGGTCCATATTGGTGCAATCTTCGAGATTCAGCGATGCTAACTCACATATTATGGAGACTTGTATACATACTAGGATTAGAACGAACCAAGTTGCGTAGAGCGGAAGGCTCGTCGGGTTTCCAATACTGAGAATTCGAAAGAGATGTGCCAAGGCCTGGAGTAGTCCGCTCATTGCGATTGTCCAACAATATGGCTTGCGGTATATGACGGCTTGGACCACGTGTGCAACTGTTGCCAGAGCGAAAACTACCATCATTATATAAGATGCTGCTAAATTTGGACAGAAATCCCACAAAGTCTTGTGAACTTGGAGCGCTGGATATGATCATAAATTAGAGAACCAGCATGAAAGATGTAAAAGTACATGTACTGACCATGGCATATCTGAGGCATAGTTGTCTAGATATCGGCGCGAAGCGTAAAGTAGTGAAAGGAAATCCAAGCAAGCCCAATTGAACGAGGAGATTGCTAGGCTTGTGGTGAGGTTAGAAGGAAACAATAACTCAGAGAGACTCGAGAACACCTGGGTGAACTTTTAAGATAAATAAGTTCCAGCTGTCTGGGAAGTGATGAGGATGAAAGATCCTGGTACGCTGAATGAAGGCAGAAATAAATGTAGTGGGAGTGGAGTGTACAAGGATAGTCGGGAGCTCGTATCCAGATCAAGCATAGATTGTGCGATCCTTGCACGACGAAAAATATGATTTAGCGACGTCAAGTATCTCTCGGGGCTGGAATTCGGACAATGAACCTCGAGTTTTCGGTACGTCCGAAAGTCCATATAGATGAGCGGGAGGTGCGGAGGGCTTCGTAGATCGCAACTTATCCCGATTAAGGATAAATCGTGCGATCCCTGCAAGAACGAACAAGGGCCAACAAGATTGTGCTTACTCCGTACACCTGCATTAGCCGTAGTTCGAATTCAAGCCTCAAATGCACCATAGCTTTCCGAGGCCTGGCTCCATTTGTAATACGATCCACGATGCGCGGCATTACGGAGAGGACAAGGACGGAAGCGCAGAAGTTTTTAGTCTAGCCGGAAATAGAAAATATTAGGCGACCCTTGCTCTCATGCGTTGTCTGGCTAATTGCCACTGCCCTCGATCTGATTATCCAACATCATCAATTGCACAATCTCATGGGTCTCAGCACCGCACCATCCGATCAACCCGCATCAATCCAGTCTTCGAGGTATAAAGGCATGCGCCCTCCTTCTCCCTGGCACTCTTCAGATTACACCCTCTCACTCATCTGCTCAGCATCTTTGTGGAACTCAGTCTCATTCTCAGCATGATTCTCTCTACCGAGCTCGCCATTCTGTTCCTGGCGTCGACAGCTCAGGCTCAGACAGGACTAGGCCAAGCATCAAACTTCGGCATAACCAAAGAAGTGGCTTTTTCATACGGATGTAATGAGACATGCCAAGAAATTCTGGCCATCACCAACTCAGTCGACCTTGAGACGCTCGGCACCGCATTCGACTTTGACTTCTACGCAACGGCAGCTAATTTCTCCACATCGACTCCTGGCGACTTGCTGAAACTCGTGCCGATCAACAGCTCTCATCTAGACGTCCCTGCTGGAATGACTACTTTTCGATTCCAATATACTTCTCGGGACCTAGATGGAAGCCCCGTACCCTCGACTGGATTCATCGCATTCCCATTTGCCAAGCCTGCCCACCATCGAAAGATCCCTCTTATTGCATACGCACATGGTACTATTGGTGTTTTTCGTGGCTGCGCGCCATCATCTTCTCCCAACCTCTTCAACTATAATAGTTGGGCCCCGCTCATATTCCGCGGGTATGCTATGGTGGGAACCGACTACGCCGGCCTTGGCAACAACTTCACATCACACAAATATACCAGCTTCACCGCCCATGCAACCGATTTGTATTATTCGGTACAGGCTGCCCGCAAAGCCTTTCCTGGAGTTTCACCAAAGAATGGATGAGCGTTGGTCACTCTCAAGGAGGCTCCGCGGTGTGGAAGCTATCTGAGCATCCTCTTGTGCAAAAAGCTAGCTCAGGATATCTTGGGACAGTTGCAGTAGCTCCGGCAGTCAAGCTCTACGACACTGTGAAAGTTGTCTTCGATTCGATTTTTCCTCGGCCGGATTTTCATCAATTTGTCATCACTGCCGAGATGGGTATGCTTGCATACGGAGTCAGGCAAGCATTTCCCAACTACACAGCACCATGGATCGGTGAAGCTATGAACAGGAGGATCAGTCTTGCCACCCTCGCACAGTCCTGTACTTCTGCATTTATGGGCATGACGTTCGACTTGACACGGGAGGAACTCGTTGCGTCCAACGCAAACCCGGCAGCAGATGAGACCCTGAAGCAATTCCAAGCGATCAATGCGCCAGCACAGGGCGATTCAGCTTCGCGGCCACTTCTACTTATACAAGGCTGGAATGACACCGCAGTACTCCCCGAAGACACTGCGGAGGCGTATCACAAGGCCGTCGCAGCAGGGAACGAAGTCCACTTGCTCCGATATCCCGGACTCGATCATTCGGCGGCTCTAACTGCTTCAGCACCAGCATGGTTGGAATTTTTGGACAACCAATTTGCCCGCAAGGGAGGACGTGGTGCATCAACTGATAGGACAGTTCAACCCTTCGATCTAGCCGCGGCCAAAGCACCGTTAGAGCTTCTCTTGAGCGAAGACCAGATGTTGGGCCTTTTAGGGTAGATGTTGAGAAAGGATATATTTAAGCAGGATCGTTCGCTGTATCTTTACTCTCCTCAAGATAGATTAGTCTAGATTCCATAATCTATAGAAGCCACTAGCGAAATGGCCACCACTATAATTCCGTGGAAGCGACGTGTAGCTACGAATATCGGTCCGTGGGACAAGTGCCGCATCGAATGTAAGAAGCCACTGTTCTCTCTCACAGTGGGGGTTTTAGCGCTGCCAGTCATCAAAGCAAAGGCTGTCAATTCAATGATTTCTAGGTCCTTATCAATTCCAATGCTGACTTATTTCATCGGGCCCAAGACACTTCAGTGGGGCTTCGACTGGCATTATCTGATCAAGCAGAAAGCAACACATTACAAGCGATATGTGAGTAGTATCAATACGCAATCATGGATTAAGTTCTATGGGGTAAGGCAATGACTGCAATAACTAATTACCACTATATCATTGGCTAGCTGGTAGGGTGACTTGAATTCATGCAGTAGAAGCCTGAACTACACAGGTCTCCTTTGATCGTATCGACACGCACCCGCCACCAGCTCCTCCCATGCCTCTTGCCCGTTTGAGGCATTCGAGTCCATTTATGCGCAAGCTGTGCAGACGGCGGCGGCGGCGGCCTGCACAGACAGAGCCGTTACAAGTCCACAGTTGCTGATGACACAGTTGATAGCAGAGGCTTGAACCGCGGCGGAACTGCTGCACTGGCAGGCGATATTGGTGCAACCAACGGCTAAAGCAGCAGAGGTAATGCAAGGAACCTTGGAAACCCCAATTAGCAGGTCCTCCATCTGGACGTTATTTTACGCCACTGATATGGAGTTAACTTACACCACAGGTGGGGATAGCGGAGGTCGCAGCGCATGCGGTTGTCGCAGCCTGAGGAAGAGCGAAGGCAATGCCAGATAGGGCAGCCATGATGAAAGTAGTAGAGAACTGCATGATGCTAGGAGTCTTGACTTGTTGTTGGTAGAGAATAACTGGTCTGGTTGGCATTTTCAATTGTGAGGACACGGGCGATATTTATACCTTCTCCCTCACGTAGAGACTCAGTGGTATCATATGTTACCATTACGTACTCTACAGTGAAAGAACCTGGCGTTCCTCAATTGGTCCATCTCAATGTACATCCTGTTACATTCCCAAAGCTAATTCCCAGGATTATTCCTTGATTCTCAACAAGTAGAACGCGGTACTGCTTCCCCATGGGGCCCCGGATCTCGCTGCCCGCTCCGAAATCGTTTATAGTCAGGGACCAAAGCGGCCGACCGGCCGCAAGATGCAACTCTCGTTTCGCATCGTCGGCATTGCATGTGAACGATGACAGCGGAATAGATCATGTGCCAGAAGGAGTAACAACCCGATTCGTTTTAACTCCATCAGGCGATTGCTGCAACCAAGAACCCTGCTTCCCCGCATTCAGGTGTTCAAAGTGGCTAGACAACCCCGCGATAACGTCGTACTCTCACTCGGTTGATGGGGTGAATTCTGGGTAATATCGCCGGCATTCAAAGTCTAGCGACCGCCTATGGTAGGATGGGTTCCCAGTTGGGCTCACGAAATACTAGGGTCCTGTAGCTGTTCCCGTTCTAGATTCTCTTCCATAACAGCCCATCAACGATGTATTCCTCCATTCTGAGGCGAAGTTGGCATTAAACATAAAGAGAATAAGAACACGAAACCAATTGCGAAACAGCGCCAAGTTTGCGCTGTCCTTTTTACTTGAGCCAGCGGTACGAGCCACATTGCTCCTACAAACACTCCCTGCCGTCACAAACCGAAAGGAACACGGCACGGAGCGTAAGCCCTTAGCCAATAGTATCATGCTTATAGGCCAGGGTCAAGCCAGGCACCTTTTTACGGAGCTCAACTTGGTATAGTTCAGGATCATATGCGATCATATGCGATCATATGTCTTGAAGAAACCTCGGTATCTGCCCATACACTTCTTTCGAATTCTGAAAGATCACATGTGACAGTTATCCGCCGTTTTGTTGTACTTAAAATTATCTCCCATCCTCAGGAATTGTACTACTATACTGCTTTACACATCTCATTCTGTTACGTTGAATTGAGGGAGCTAAGATGGTAAGGATTTTGAGTCAATCAACGCCATGTTGAGGTATTATATTGCCTAACCATCGTCATCTCCTGCATGATGCACAGCACATATGTTCATGAGTATTACTGTCTTAGATACCGAGTGCTAGTGAAAACATCAAGGAATTCGTGTACCGGCTCTGTAAGACGTTTACTCCTACTGGTAGCCTCAATACTGACCCTGTGGCTGTCATTTGATCCAGCCCTGGGCGATATTTCACCGTGATATAATGGCATTTGTCCTCTGATTCAGATTAAACAAGTCTGACATAGTCTCCGCTTCACAAAACAACTTCCGAGAGCCTCTTTAGCTTTTATTATGAGCACCTGTACTTAATGCGGTTATCGCTGCGGTTGTCTATCCACATCCTGAGTGAACAACACTGGGTATGGTTTAACTACTAGGCTATGTGTGCCGCGCTATAAGCAGGCTCGGAAGGCCTCATACCAATGACAGCTTGGATTATTGGCTCATTTGGATGTGAATATCTGGCGCCTGAGATGAGACATGCGGTAGGGCTTCTCGGCAAGCACCGTGTGTCAGACAGATTGACAGGGCCGGATCCTTGCTGTAGCTGCTAGCAATCCAGTCTGTACCGGGTCTCAGACCCCTGGCAGGTAGGTCCTCCAGTCTCAGACCTCCGGATCTCAGCCTAGAGGCTGCCGGAGGCTGCCGTTGTCTTCCTCTATAAGACTGATCCATAGCCCTTCAATGGAGAGAGAAATCAAGCTCCTCCAGACCCATAAAGCGGCACCTAATAATCCATCTTCTGTTTGACACCAGGGATGTATGCCGGGGATAATTGCGGATTTATTAGCCCGGACACCCATCGTAAATATATCATGCCTGCCATGGACAACTAGCTTTTTTATCCATATACTATGAGATAATTCCGTATGCAGCATGTTGCCCTTAGTCACGATGCCGCTGCCATATTCGCAGAGATGACAGACGGAGAGTCATCCATATTCTCGAATGGCCTACTTCGTCGCCGGCTTAAGTCCTGTTGGGACAATTTTGAACTGGAAGAATGACTAGATGATTGAACATTCTCCAGAGAGAATAATTTACTGTAGGCTGCGTTATATCCTCTGCCTAGTCTTCCCTCTAGTAAGTATGCGGCCGCATCTTCCCTAGTGACCCGTGTGAGATCTCATCTGCTGTCCTTCTCCGACCTAGTCCGTACGAATAGCATCTCTCACCAAAAAATGCATCCTTATGCCGGTGTCAAGTTACAATGAACTTGATTATCATAATTTACGGCTAAGATACATCAGTCTTTTTTACCCCGATGTCACTGTGTACAATCTGTTGGAAGATGACCCTGTATTACGAAACCTCTGATAGACTGCTACCCTGGACCTTGGTAGAAGGGGTTTGATAACCCCTCTTCTGGCCGGTCCGGACGACTTAATTTGACCGTAACGGATCAAACACAATCTCTATAAATGCTTATTCTTGTAACTGCAAGGGGATGTTACTACAGTTATCAGACTCTATTGTTGGATGTGGTACGCCAATTCCAATCCAAGGGATGATTGTTCAACCGGGGGTGGATCATAAGGTGATTGTATTGGTCTTGGATGCCTCTAACTACTATTGTCTTTGAGAAGCTCTTCTAGGTCAATCCTACTTCCCTGACCAGGTAAAATATCGGTACATCAGAAGATTACGTAAATCCGGTCTCCATCTAACATCTATCATTACAGTTATCAGAGGCTGGCATTGCAGTGCACGACACTGCCTAGTAGTTGTGTATAGGCTGTGACACTCAGTTCTTGTAACAAAGGCGGCCTGTCTGCTTTGTCACATAGTCTTCCTGGCCGGTGATATACAGGTTCTCGCTACCCACAGCAGTCGGAGCCCAGAAGACATTCTTGGGGTCAATCTTTTTCTTGATCTGGGACAGGCGTGCGTAGTTGGATCCAAAGAAAGACTGGCCGAACTCGGGGTCCATCACGTCAGCTTCGTTCAGGTAGGCGCCAGAACCGGGGCTGATATCCTTCATCCGCTGGACGAGGTCGTTGGTAAGCTTATCGTGAAGGGCAGCCACCTCAGCCTCGGGCGTGTCTTTATCCCAGATCAGACCGATGATGTTGAACATCATGACATCACGCCAAGCCGGGTTGACAGAGCTCTCTGCCGTGTTCTCGGGCTCATCAGCGTTGATGTTGTAGTGGACCAGGAACGCGCCATCCTCGACGATTGAGCGAACTGTTTGGATCGTTTTGTTGAGGAGCTCAGGGTCTTCCCAGTTCTTGCGAGGTATGAGACGAGACCCCGTTCGCGCATAAGCGTTACCGACGACGGAGGTGGGAAAGTGACGGGTCCAAGCATCATAAAGACCGTCATGCTCGAAGAATTCGACCTTGGGATCGACACCGAGCGCAGTCCATTCATCCAGCAGTGGTTGGACAAGCTTCTTGAAATCAGTAAGCTTCATTCCGGGGACCATGAAAGGCAAGCATCTCCAAGCATAGCCTCCACCCACGAGTCCCGACATTCGGCAGTAGCCGTAGCTCTTGGCAGCGGAGAACTCAGGGTAGCGTCGCCAATAAGCTTCAATGGCCTTCCAGAACGTGTCATCGGTGATGTTCATGTCCTTGGTGGTTGTCACAAAGGTCATGCCGGAGAAGACTGTCTTCTCGTGGACCTTGACCGTGATAGAGGTGACAACACCCCAAGTGGCAGGACCGCCACCACGGAGAGCCCAGAAGAGGTCCGTGTTTTGCGTCTCATCGGCGGTGATAAAGCGGCCATCGGGCGTGACGATGTCAACGCTGAGAATCTGGTCCGACGCAAGGCCATGCATGGGAGTCACAGGAGAGTGACCGCCGCCAACTGCGTAACCACCGGCTACACCGACAGTCTAGAAACGAACGAGTCAGTCCCTACACAAGGATATAAATGAACGGAGCCAATGTCCCCACTTACACGACACTCGCCTCCAACAGCGGTGAAGCCTTCACGCTCCGCAGCCTCGTAGAGCTCATGAACCACGACACCAGCTCCAACCTTGAAAGCCGGCCCCTTGTAGCGACCTCCAGCGGATTTGTAATCACGAAGAACCTCGATTGTGTTAAGATGGTGCGTCCAGAGTGACAGAGCGCCCTCTCCAGTGTTCTTGCCAAGGAAATCATGGCCAGTATTGCGGACAACGAGACGCAGGTTTGCGTTCCGGGCAAAGTTGATAGCCAATTGGATTTGGGCCACGTTGGTGATGTTGAGGGAGTAAGTAGGGAACGCTCCAAGCGTGCAGTTCTTGCCGAGAGAAGCGCCTTGGGGCTCACAGGTTGCTCCCTCGTAGAGAGGGGACATAACTGAAGAGGGATCCACGACGCTGTTGAGCCCCGTCAGTATGAAGGAGCGCCTAAGGAACAAGATGGGGAGAAGCGCACTGAGTGTCAGATTTGTTCCAATTGTCGATGAGGAACTTGCACTTTGCCTCGTCGTAATGGTCGCCGTCGTAGCAGGCAGAACCAAGAGGCACCGTCTGAATCAACGCCCCGCCACTGAGAATGTCCAAGACCTTCCAGACGATGCGGCTGGGATAGAGAAGATCGCCAGGCATGGTCTTGCATTTCGAACCGACGGCCCGTTTCTCGACAGCAGAGTCATCATCGAAGTAGAAGAGTGAAACGTTGCTGAGCTTAATATCCGTGAGATTAGCCAACACGTCCTCGGTCAATTGGACGTTGTCAAAGCTCTGTTCAGATGTCGCCGAAGAAACATTCGCCGCTGGGGCGACATTGGACTCGTCCGCTTCTGTTCAAGAGACACTTAGTCAGTAAAACAGCTCTCTCATAGCAACCAGAGAGTCCTCTAATTGACAACAGACAATCCTATAGAAAGAAAAGGAAGCAATCTGGATGTAACGTAGGGTGGCAACATACTGATAGTTTCACCATCAACGGTGATGGTTTGAGCATTAGAGGAGGATAAGAGGAGCGACAATGTGGCCGCAGCCAACCAACCCGAACGCTGGATAAACATTGTGAGACAGCTGGGGCTTCCGCAGATCAGTGATCCTGTCGCGAAAGATGGACAAATGCTACAGAAAAGCTACAATATTTATGGGAGAATCTCATTCGGCAACCGGTCACCGACTAAGCGGCTTGGGTTACATGGATCCGCTTCCTTGGTGCCACGAGGGCCAAGCTAAGCATGCATCAATACCCCTGCCCCTGATTCTGCCATGCGATTGGCATGATGGGTTGATGCAGGAGTCAGTGGCCTCAAGCATCTTGGCCTGTCCAATTTGCGGTTTTAACTCGGATATTATGCTTATTCTGCCGTCAAGTTGCGGGAGTTGGGCGACGGAGGACGGTACAAATTACGGTGTGGCAGATGTGACATGGGGTTTCTTGTACCAATGTCCCAGTGGTCTGTGAAACGAGCACTCCAATTGCCATCGTCCCCCCCCTGGATAAGGTACCGTAGGGTACTAAATCAAAGTTCAGATCTAATGCTGCAGACCATGGGACTCACAGTAGGGCTTGACTTGATCAGCAAGGCATTTCAAATACCTAATGGTACCGACGTTGATCATCGAAAAGCTGCAATCCTTGGAAAACAGTGGATAGTAAACGCGGTTCGAGGAAACACAACGTCGGTTGCATTAGTGCGCTCAGAGACATACGTATGTACGTGGTAGATCAGCGGAGCAAGGCCTGCAGGAACTCAGTTCTGCGCCCGTTCAAGACCCCCGTTCGTCCCTTCAATACGGAATAATCTTGAGCACAACACGCGTGAACTGTTCCCCAGCATCGTCAATTTCATGTCCTTCATGGGAGACGACTCGACGATGCGGGCATCTGTCAGCCTCCTATTACCTTATCGGCATCTGCCAACTTCGGCCAACAAACCCCACGTAGTTGCACTCCGAAAACCACATCCTGCAATCTCCGTATAGATGGATTTCCAAGGCTCCCTACAGTACCATTCAATCGGGTCCTGGGGGTTGTTCAATCAGAACGTCGAAGGGAGACGCTGAATTCATAGTCCGCGAGCTGGATAAGACACAGGGGTAAATTGTGGATAAATTACATGGACCCCTCGCATGATGGACTTTTTAATCCTGGCCGGCTACATGTTCATCCGCTCTCAAGGGAGCAGGAGATGCTTGGACTCTCGCATCTTCTGGAGGCAGGTATTTTTTTTTAGAATACGCAGAGGTTATTGCATCGCGGCAAGGTAATACCAAGACATTGGAAGTAGGCTCCCGGAAATCGGGAACACTGCTCGATTGGTTATTATGACTGCCTTTCGTAGACAAGCAACGGCCGAAACGGGTACCGTACCTATTCATTTGTCTCGCACAGTCAAAATAATGCCGCATACTTCCCTGCGGTAGCTTTTCCTGTCTTCCAGTCCCCTCAAAGTCCCAAACCGCGCTACCGGGTACAGGAACCCGGCATAACCCTGGACGTGGTACTGTGGCATTCGGGGAACGAGGAAGCCTCCACAAATAGCTCCCAGGATGCAACGGACAAACCGTTGAATTCAGCAGTGATCGTTAAGGCTAGCTAGGGGTCAGTTTGCCGAAGCCCCAGATTCGTGCGATCGACTGTAGATCTTTCAACTTCACTTCATCTGCCGTTTGACACCCGGACAAGGCTAACCCATATTGGAAATGATAGTTGTTCGTAATATCTAGCTTTATCCCTGTAAGTAAGAACCAGCGTAGACGAGGCCCAGGGCAGGGAGGCGAACACAGTAAGCAACTCAGCTTACCATTCGCCTAACACAGAGCGCTCGGGGTCTTCCTGTCAAAAGCCGCGTATAGAGCCTAACGTAGCATTAGCTTATCTCAAACGGCTCGCCACTCAACATCTGTAGGTGGCCTGGGAATATTGGCCGAACGCTATTGAGAGGTCGAGGAAATGTAATGTGTTGTGTATTAGAAGACATGCGAATAGGATGTCCCTTCGACCGAGGTAATCATTCCATAAGAAACCCATGTCTACACTCGCAAGACTCTACGTGTCCTCTGACAAGGCAATGGTTCGATTAGCGATTCAAACGAGACTCTAAATGTCAAGGGGTGAGAAAAAGCTTTCCAATCGCGAAAGCGATTTAGTTCGGATGACGAATGGTTGATGGCAAACCATGTGTGACACAGATTTGTCCTGCTCTAAACCCCATACAGTAGGACTGCGCTGATCAACGCCTCCGGCAGCGAGAGTTTTACAATCCTCGTCGATGTTGAATGCTAGATCCTGCAGCACACGGACGGAGTCAGGGTATGCTCGTCCGGGGTGAGAAATAAGGGGCTGACATCTGGATGTCTCATGCACATGATTAACTTGGGATTTTCTTGGTTCAGATTGCTTAAACCCCATGGCTCCCAGAGATCTTCGATTCAGGTATTGCCTACAGTGTTCCACCTTATTTTGAACGGCAACGGCCAGAGACTGGATCATCAGATCCTCAAGTGCTTCTTGGATGGATGACTCGACAATTTGGCCGAGGAGCATCGGCCCTGGATCCTATCCCGATGTTTCCAAGATCCCCACACCATCGCTGCAGCGGACCGGACTCTTCGTCATCTTCTTCTTCCCAGCCCTGTCGATCGTGGTTTTCGCTCTCCGGGTTTACACTCGCCTCACGATGCGTACTGTGGGATTAGGTACGTCCTCTGTCTATATTCCAAGGCGCTTCGTAGCATCAGGCCTGGAGTGTTCCCCAACCCCGTCTATCTCTGCTCATGAGCTTTCCGTGCTGACATTTCTTCACAAGATGATTGGCTTTGCGGGGCAGGACTGGTAAGCAACTGCGCAAAGGACTTGGCTGCGACACGACTCTTAATGATTCGAGAGCAGCCGCTTTAATGAACACTGTGCTAATTGATTCCGGCACAGATCGCTTCTATTCTAGTGTCTTCAACTTTGTTCATGTGTAAGTACATATCCTGACGCGAATCCAATCCCCCATACCATCCGCCATCCGCTCACAATCCTGCGCCTATCAGTTTTCAAGCTCAACTACTACGGCTGGGAGGAAGACAAGGTTCCCGAATACGACCCCAGTGCAGGTCTCTGGTGGAACTTCTTTGAGCAGTTGTGCTATAATCCCGTCCTGGCCTTCGTCAAGTGCTCTATTTTGGTCTTTCTCCTGCGTCTCCAAGGACACAACAACACCATTTACCGGACCATCTGGGGACTGATCATCGCCACTACCCTTCACGCCGTCGCCATCTTCTTCGCTGCTCTGTTTCAGTGTGTACCGGTAGAAGCGAATTGGCACCCGGAGCTGAGGAAAGACCCCGACACTAGGTGCATCGACAATAGCTTCCACATCATCCAATCGTCTCTGACTATTTTGATGGATGTAATGATTCTTATACTGCCGTTTTGGATTTTCCTGGGCCTTCGGATGCCTCGTGGAGCAAAGGTAGCGGTGCTGGGAATATTCGCCGTCGGCACTCTGTAAGTCGGAAGAGCCGTTCCCTTCACTCGTCATCAGAATACTAATGTCGGTTTTGACGCAGTGTTCCCGTCGTCGCCATCATAAGACTGGTCAACATTTACCAGCTGCTATATTTAGGCAAAAAGGCCAAGCATCACAACATTGCCTATGTTTGGACCGTCGTCGAAGTCAATCTTGCTATCGTATCCTGCTCCGTGCCCGCCCTCCGACCGCTCTTCAGCCGCTGGTATCCTAAACTATTTGGCAACAACTCGGGAAAATCCAGTGAGCAACCTTATGCCAGCAGTGGGCACGGCGCATTCTCAAATGCAACGTATGGCGGTGGTACAAAAGCGTCACGCAATCGCCCAACCAACTCGATCAATTATATGCTCAATGACCTACACCCATCACGAAAGCAAGCACACACCGAGATTCGAGGCGTGTCACCAACGGGATCTGAGGAGGAGATCATGACATACAATGGTATTGTACGCACAAGGAGCGTCGATATAATGTATGAAGACGCCAAGAAAAGCCAGACCGCCTCCAGTGTGTCAGACACATTACCTGAACGTCTTCAAACATAATAATACACCTGACTGTCGGACAAAGTTTGAGTGGTGTACGGCCTATATTAATAGTATGTTTTACATGGTGGCAAGGAGTGTGCAAGAATAGGCACTGGGATAAATCTGTAGGTAACAACGTGAAGATAATACCCGTATTTCGAGCAATTAGATATCAGAGAGCCGTCTCCTATCGTCGAGAGGCCAACTTGCCTCCCCAAAATCATCCAATTTCTTCAACTTTCATTATAACCGCTTCAATTGTCCGTCAAACCGTACAAGACCATGCTAGCACAAGACCGGGGTTACTCAATAACCTCTCGTGCCGGGTGTCAATACAGGAGTTCGTCGACAGCATCGGCGGAGAGGCGTTTGAACCCTGGTTCAAGTAGCGCTTGCGTTTCGTGGAGGTGGTGCGGATAATAGCCAGCTAGGCGAGAGGGCAGATGAGGATGAGGATCTTGGGGCGTTCTGGAGGCTAGGTCGTGGGATTTGCGAGTAGACATCAAGGTCAGAATCGGGCGAAAAAGTTAGACAGTCAATTATTGTATATAAGAACCAATTATACATTGGCCTCCCGGCAACTATTCCACCCCGCTTGAAACTCTGCGGTGAAGATTTAATTTCTCATCCCATATTAGTTATAAATGAGTCTCGTTACGAATCGTCTTCCTGCCCACTTGTCTTCCGTACTGATGCATTAAGCGCTGCGTCTTTCATGCCCGACCCCAGAGGAAACATCAAGACCAAAGGATGACCAAGTTTCTTGAAAACGAGGCGGACAGACCAGAGTTTGCGACTCATTTTCATCTCTTTTCTAAACTGCCGCCTGAAATACGCTGGACGATCTGGCAATTGGTCGTCTGCACCGACAAGACACCGAAAATCCACTACTACTCGCTATTCAACACTGACCATGATGGATATCGACAGAGCCACCTGCAGCTAATGATGCGTGCTTATTATGACGATGAGCCCGGAAAGATCTTCAGTGGTCCGCGCAACAGAAGACGGTGGACACGGCCAGTACTGAAGTCATTCCGGAGAACATGCTTTTGGGCCGAAGCCAACCGTTTTCATTGCCTATGGGATGCTGGTCTCCTGACTGCGTGCAAGGAATCTCGGGCGGCTTGCCTCCAGCATCATCGCAAGGCCCCGAGTCGGCCCTCTACGAGTCGGCCTTCTAAGCGCAGTGATATGGTCATGGCACACCACCAAGGGCAGCGCGTCTACGTCAAGGTGTCATCTAAACGCGACATCATATGTTTTCGCTTTGCACCGGAAGACATGGCTGCATCTGTCTCCATGCGCTGGGATATCCTATTTAGAACTCTCCCCTTCTTCCAGCTCCCTGAAGCATCCGACATCAATCTTGCCTTGGAGTTCGACGACAGCTGGGCCAAGGGCTTAGGCGGAACGACGACGTCAGTTGCTAAGTTCCTCCAAGAAGCTTCACCTAGAGGCGTGTCTATGCGGGCTCACTGGGCCTGGAAGAGAGGTCATATCCCGAGATGGACTCGTATGTGGCTCATCGACCGAGGCGGGGGACTTCCTGCCAACTACAAAGCTTCACGAGAGAATGATGGTCGATATACGCCCGACTTTGTCTACAACAATTTTCCATGCGAACCTGAGAATCATCATGTCTTTACCGACGGGAAGAACAGATACGTCGAAAGCTATATGTGGGAGGGCCAGACTCGCAAGTTTACCCACATGGATCCTGAACCTCAGGTGCCCGTCCTATCTTTCATTTGGAAGATGTACTGGCGGTCCAAGCCGCTAGAGTCTAGAGAATTTTATAACGCAATTAATCTACCCGTGGGCCACGAATACTTTTTCAGGGTTTTGCGTCCGTTGCCTGATACTGATGGAGGAAACAGCCGGTAATGGAGGGTCGTTGCTGGGAATGTTATCACCCAGCCTTGATGCTTTCAAGGGCAGACCATCTACACCAGTTGCGAAAGTGAGGGCGTTCAAACGATGGGATACAGAAGAAAGACTTACAACCTAATGGAGAGAAATATTTAGGGCCAATTGAATTCATCTTTGTAGTCCTAGTTGAACTCGATGTAATCCCTTTTTGTGATTGGCAGTCGAACACATGATCCATACACACATCTTGGATCTTAGTTCAAAACACTGGCTTCCTGTGGAAAGCGCTCGCATGGCACTCTTGACATTGTAGTGAAGAGAGAGCATGCCGAAGGCGATTCTGGCTGCGACGTCTCTTCATCATTTCCCACCATCGACATCGACATCGCCACCACAACACCACCCATCCGTGAGTATTCTGGGATCTTCAAACGTCTCCTCCTTTGGTACGGCTAGCATGATATTTCTCATTTTCAGTTGACTACATTTTGCCAATTTGAGTCTCTACAAGGCCGTCCCTGTCGAGGTTGCAAGAAAAACTACCAGTTCTTCTGGGGCAATTCTATACTAAATATTTAAAATTCCCTTGAAATAATTCTAAAAAGAATCGAATAGTTAACTCAAAGGCGTATAGTTTTAAAATAAAGCCTAATAATTTATAAAGACTTTATTTATGATCTTGGCTAACAAATTATCACTGAAACTAATTAACTGCTCCTAAAAAATAATCGTCTAATAGTAAGTATTAATCACCAGATTTACAACCCTGGTTCGATTCACTTTGACGGGTGATTTGCCAGTGGTAGAGAGGAATGCAACCTTAGTGACCTTATCAAGGTTCAAATGTATGCCCTTTTCGTCCTCGCCGATGTAAGTCCTTCGAACAGAAACACCTTAACCGCCATCGAGGTCACTGACTCAATGAAAGAGGCGGCAACCTGTGCGACTTCTGTCGCTGAAACCTCCGACGCCAACGCCACCGCGAGTCCCTGTGATGACAGTGTCACCAGGAATTGTGTTAATATTTCGATCAAATGTCGCTCTACCAACGTCGCCACCGCCACAACTGCGCCAGTCTATTCTGAACGACGTGATCTCCATTATCTAGGGAGGACCGCTCCGTCAAGAAATAAGGCACTGGATATTGTGGAATTAAGAGCTTGCGTGCCGAAGTCGATGTATGCGGTCTCTATTCCCTAGCTACGGGTCAGGGCTCGTCGAAGGACACACGACTGACATACATAACCTGCAGATACCTCAAGACTTGATTTTGGTATGTGGAATAATCGCTATTTACAGTCTGTTTCAGCGGAAGGTGGCTATGTAATGGCGGCGGGGCAGTAGCTCTTCGTGAGTGTTGCAGATGGTCTGATGGCTGCAACTGCGATCTATGAATGGGATAGGAGCCTGGGAATGACGAGACCGAGACAGAGCCTGGGCAAGAGCCTGACGCCGAAGCCGAAGTCGAAATCAAAGCTAAGCCTGGACAAGAGTCTCAGGCCAACGCCGAAACCAACGCCAACGATAGCGAAAGCACTACCGCCAGCGATGATGTGAGCTGCTGAGCCAACCATAATTGAGTAGGGTTTCCTAACTTCAGTAGTAGATGCCTCCCCGCGCCGCGAGAACCTGACAGTCGCACCCTAGTTGAGTGATAGGAGTATATTTAATGGTGCCTGGATTCTTGATTATGGGAAGTATGAGCCAGAGGCAATGTATTCTGATTTTATTAGTGTACATCTGAGGTGATAACTATTTAGTTTAGGTTATAATTATGTATTTTAGGCCACAATACTTTATTTTAGGTCATGATTATCTGTTGTAGGCTATAATCACAATTTCATATTACATCATCAGATTAGTATTAGAGAAACCTCAGGTGACAACGGAACAGTAGAGGAAAGTCAAATCTTACATTTTCAGAACAAATGTACAGCTTTGGAAACGTAAAATTTAATATGTCTATCTCTGGGTAGCTGTTGTTCTACAATAGTACTGGAAATCTCATACTTTGTTAAAGATATAACGTCAAATATGCCAATGTGTCCCGATATAACAATGCCCAACATCAACAATCAGAAGTGACTACAGAACTCTATCTATCTCCAAAAGCCGAAATGAAAGAAATAAAGATTAGAGATGCGTCTAATCATACAGCCTATTAATGTTGTGTTTTACTTACCCACTCACCGCACGCCTAAATATCCTGATGTTAGGCCCGCCCGCCCTTGATCCGCCCCCAACTCTGCATAAGCGCAAACACCAACAATAGTAACGCCACGAAATTCATAACAATTTTCAGAAACGGTATGACATTATCAGTGATGGGCAGAGGCATATACATGTAAAATAGCCTGACTGTGAGTGGAGCTATGGTAAAAGTCTGGAAAAAGTAGAAGAAACCACAGGTAAGTAATGGCTAGTTGGAAGGATTGATATCATAGTGCTTACAGATACCACCAAGAAAGTTACAGCATGGAGATTTGCTGCTGGCCGAGCTTCAAGTCTTGCTTCGCAATTGACTTCAGAGCATAGGTAAGAACGGAGCTATTTGACAGTCTGTCAGTTTGTCAACTTGAAGTGGATGCAGCTACTTACGTCTTCAATGTATGTATCACAATCATCGCAAAGAGATTCGAGGCGTCCCAAGTCAATCCTTAGCAGTTCTGTGTTGGCGAGGATTGCCAGCACACAGCCAGCTACAGGATTTGTGATGGTGGAAAGTTTCTCGTCTTTCTGAAACTTTTCCAATTGATTTATTGTAGCCTTCAAGTTTTGGATCAACTGGCGTAAAAGCTGTTCTGTCTTGACTGCCCAATCATGGCGCTGGCAGAGTGCTAGATTGTCGGGCTTGAAAGATCGTTGATCGGGCGGATATGTGTTCATCTGTCTTATTAGCAACAATAATCATCGAGAAATTATTTGAGAGCCAATGGACTGGAGGAATATCTTACGTATGTCTCGATCATCTCGCTCATGCGCCTCATTAGCACACCCCATTCATCTTTTACGCGCCGTAGTCTCGAGTCTAAAACAACCAAGAAGTACTCTCTGGGTGTCCACACGGTATAATTTGCATCGTTTTCCCCGACAGTAAGAGGATCGGGATGGTAGCTTGTATGAGAGTCCTCGCCGATTTCGATATCAGCTTGATAGGAATCGATACTCTCCTTTCTCTCTTCGGAGTCAAAGTAGGTGTCAACGAAACAATATGCTACCCATCTCACAGTATCTGATCCGGTAATAAGAACAGATACTTGGGCCTCGCAAAGATAGTCGATCTTTGTCAGAGGTGTGGATCCCGTCGGTTTTTGAAGGAAAGTCAAATCTGTGACCTTTCTGAGAGTGTCATTGTCGCCTCTTGGTCGGCGATCCTGTGGCGGGTTGTGATGCGGCGCCCGTCTCAAGACATAGAAAGGAAGGTCAAAAACGAGCTGGAAGGTCGGAGAGGAATTCCAAAGGCCATTAGGCTATACCCGTATCAGCGCTGGGTAGTGTCATTTGAAAAACCATGAAAGATCTTACTGAAAACGAGGCGCTAATGAAGCTTTCGAAGGCTAAGTGTCGATAAAAGGTATCTCTTAGCGCCCTACTTTGATTGATCGTAGCTGTTGAGATGATGGCCATCATAGCCCAGCGGTTTAAGTCCGGAATGAATCTAATAAGGGTAGCAAGAGAACGTGAGTCAATAATAACAAGGGCTTCTTACATTGAACGGCGGTCAGCGCTCGATAGAACTGATTGTGATTTTGCCGGGCGGGTCCGATCATTGGTCTCTGTGCATCCGTGTTCGTTGAATTCAAATCGCTAAATAAAATCAGTATTCCATACTCTAGATGAGATTTAGATGGGTATTGTAACCTTTCTTTTTATCGCCAACCAGAGTTGATATGCAGTGAGAGGACCAAGATACTCTCTATGAAATGCCTTTTGCATACCATTTGTTCGGTCATCGAGAAAAGCAACGGTTTCATCTGTGATGGTTGAGAAACCAGATTGTAGTTCTTCCAGGGTCTTCTCGGGGCAGAATTTCAGAACTAATTCTAGCTGAGTTGAGATTGGTTCCACCGACTCGGACTCGGCCATAAAAAACTGAACCAAACCTGTTTTGTTTCTCCGGTAATCGAGGGCGGCGAAAGTTTCATCCACGACGGCTGAGTAGCCAGACTGTAGTTTCTTCAGAGTCTTCTCTGGGCATGGATCCATACCTAATTCTACCTGATTCGCAATTTGGCTTGCCGCCTCGGTCTCGATCATAGAAGGCTCAACCAAGCCAATTTCGGAGGTCAGGAATTGTTCTGATTAGACACATTAGCTCTCTACTGTTCTTGGCACACTAAACGAAGGTCCAAATGTTACGTACCTGGTTGTAGATGATTCCAGCCACTCGACTCCATCAGAACCGGTCTGTGGCCAAATCGAGCCTCGACGTCCTTGACAACCTCACTAGATGGAACGAGATATGCGATTCGGGATCCAGGGCCGCCTGCGACGATATGGCCATAGAAGCTGCCAGTCTGCTGATCAATGATTGCAGTCCCGCAATCTCCGTTCGAAACCTCTACATCGAGTCGTATGGGATAGACGAGCTGGAAACTGCTTTGCCCGGGAAACCTGATGAAGGATGGTGTAGCCGTGAGCTTCCCTCTGACGAGGCCATGTTGTGGCATGGCAGCTACGATGCTGGCATCATCTTTCCCAATTCCCCCAATATTCGCAACAGAATTTACCAGTGGTATGGTGTTGAAGCGCCTGGGTATTGTTGTCTTAATACTGATCAAAGCATAATCCAGTGATTGGTGAGGTCCATCAAGAGAGCTGTGGATCAATTGGCCAAAGTACCGAAGTCGAGAGAAGTTGGGAAACCCTGGCTTTGACGTGTCTAACGTGGAGTCAGGGCCGTCAGTCAGGCAGTCTTGTGGACAGCTCGCAGACCCCGAGTCCGAGCCTTCGCTGCCACTGTTTTCAAGTTCGGCCGTGACGGAAGTCTGATCACAATCTAAATCCTCGGAGGTGTCACTCCCTGTTCCGTTGGTTTCAGGCTCGTCTCTCAAATCATCATCCTCATCGCTCATGCCGTCGAAACTGCAATCATCGATATCAAGTTCGCGATCGCTGCGGACCTCACTGCCAGTAGCGAGACGTTTGAATGGGTGGGCAGCGGTCAATAGGAAGAAATCATTGCCCAGCATTAGAAGTGGGCCAGCTGTGATAGGGTACAGAGAGTAGTCTTCTGGATCGACGACAAAGAGTCGCATTCCCATGGATGGTTCAGTGTGTTCGGCCAAAACAGCACTCTCTGTGTCGTGACCAGCAGGGAGAAGAGTTTGGATAGCATCTCCAGCCAGTTGTTTGATAACCTGAGGGTCAGGTAATACAGAGATATCCCCGAGCCCAATCCCTGGATGTTCGCTCATAATGTTGCTCTCCTTGATCAACTTTAGGATATGCTTCCTCGCTTTTTTCTCCGTCGAGCATATGAGTATCTTTGGAGACGCTGTCTGTTCGGTGCGGCCAACCATGTAAATTGACCATGTGACGGTTTCTCCAGGAGGGATGTGGGATGCTTCGAGAAGCTCTTTGATCTCTGGACTCAGCTGTTGAAAGGCTTCGCGAGCCTTCCCGCTAGCCTCCCAGCAATGATAGCGCGCGGCGCTCAGGAGTCCAATGTAAGGACCAAGAGATTCGACTGGATTCTCCCACTTTCCAGTGCGGTGCCTTAGCAAGTTCGAAAATGGCATCATGTGCCATTCGTTGTAAGGACCAGCATTGGGAGAGCTGAGTGGATGGTGGAGTTCAAAGGCAAGGCATCATTTACTGGAGGGGTTCTCTCAGTATATACAGGTTTCTGCCTCATCCCCGGTCTGCACTAAGATAGGGTTAATCTTGTATAGATGATATGGTATGCTAGTCAGACATTGAGGCTGTGCCAAATAGCTGCAGAAGCTGGACCATTCAGCAGCCCACACGCGTCGGATCTGATGTGCAAGGTTGACTCCGTGAGGGGTCAGCGTCGCGAAAACACATACAGATAGTGGGCATAACCTTGCATATATGTTCTGATTTGCTGGTAAGATATGGAGGCAGTGCCGAGTGGCTGCAGAAGCTGGACCATTCAGCAGCCGACACGCATCGGATCTAATGTGCAAGGTTGACTTGGTGAGGGGTCATATCGCGAGAAAAAACATGGATAAAAGGATCGAAGTGAATTGCTCTCTGGGGTTAGCCGACTCAAGACGAAGCTCAGTGTCTCATCAACATGCTTGACCAGGTAATCAACTGCGCTGAGCCCTGCCATGAGCTCAAGCAGCAGATCGCCGCTGCCTTATGGGACACTCCTGGATCAGAAATCAGCAGTCTCAACTTTTTCTTTACGTACTACGCCAAACAATGCGAGCTTATCGCACTGCATGAGGGCGGCACCCATGTGTCACTGAAGACGCACCAAGATATCATGAGGATTGTCCAGTTATTCAAAGATAACCGCCCGCACGACGAGATTTTACTTTTGACTGGTACCCCCGGTGCAGACAGGCGGCGAGACTACTCAATCGATCTGGCAGCTCGATTGTATCTCATGATGGAGTTTGGAAACCTGCCATATGTGTATTCTGGCTGCAAGCAGTTGGAATGGAGTCAAGGGAGTCTACGAGACTTCATCGTGAAAAGGTTTGAGAAAAAGCGAGAGCTTGGCCACGACAATATCAAGCTTGAAAAAATCTTCAATGCGCGTAACTTGAGGAAAATCGGAGGTGTTGAAGTCGCTTGGACTGCGAACCTTGCCGACCACCTTCGTTTGATGAAGGATGACAAGATTGTTGCCATTTTTCACCACGCTTCATTCCTGAGGCGGCAGCAAAGGTATGTTCGAAAGGTCTGGTCATTCCAAATTCATAATACTAACAAACCGGATTTCAGGGACGCTTCCCTTTATCCAAAGGAACTCATCACAGAGACATTGAACACGATTGCCCTTCTCTTCCCAAAGTGGGACCAAGGCACACGAGCCTGGTATCTTCAAGAATCTTCACTCCGCGGGCTTGACACGTATGCAATCGAGGTTGGGCATCTGGATACGGATCAGAGGCAGATCGAGAACTTCACTTACTGGCACGATCGCTTGGTCATCCTGAAACAAGTTTTCGACGAGGCGAGGCCGAACACCTTGCAACATTGGTGGAATGATCGGAGAAACGGGGTTCAGTGGTATACTTTCTGGGTTGCAATTCTTATTCTTATTCTAACTGTCTTTTTCGGTTTGGTTCAGTCTATTGAGGGAGCGTTACAAGTATATAAGGCATTTAACCCTACGTGATTATTCAATAATAAACGGATCATTTTATTTTCATTTTTATGTAAGGCTTAGTTATTATTAGGTATAAAAAGCCTGAAGGTAATAAGTGGGGGAGGGATTCAGGATCAATTTACTGAGTCGATCGGGTATCTCATTCCATGAAAGTTGCCCGACATTCGGGGAAGGCAGATTAAAGACTATGCCTATAATGGGATAGTCCGACACAGGGGCTCGCCTGTTGCATGTGGCTAAGAAGGAAGCAGAAGACTAATGGGGCTTAGCTGAGGGGCTGGAGAATGAGAGAGGCGATGCGCTTTCCCTGGTCGGGATGCTGCCAAACTTGGAGGGAGGCTGCAAAGTGAGACTATGATTACCATTGCCACCATTGTCAGCCTTTCTCTTCTTGTTTTTTATTTATAACTACTCGTTAAGGGAATTTATATGCAATTCATTTCTCTGGGTATACCATAATTGCAGAGACCTGAATAGAACTGAGATAATAGTCCGTTGAATAATAATGGTATCAATTACCCTATATTAATTTTTTTTGGAAGCACTCGTCGTATCCTGCGCTATTGAATATAGCGCAGGAATATCTGAAATAATTACTGACCCCTGAGTTAGAACAGTAATAAACGTAACGACAATGCGATTCCGTCCCATAACTGTCAAGGCTGGTTAATACGAGGATCAGTTTCGTACATCTAACACTTGAGCCTCAATAGGGCTAGCCCAAATTTTAAGAAACCCAGCGCAACCGAACGTTCCGGTTAGTGGAGCCAATATGCCTGTCATGCAGTGCCGTTCTACGGGAAATTGCTTGGCAACTCCCAATGGCTGCTCAAAGTTTCAAGTCAATTCCGCCATTCATAGCCTTCTTCAATAAAAGCCTCCAATAATCTATTAATATTTAGGCTTAGCGCCCAGTCTCAGATGATCGTTTAGCCGCAAGATGCGACCGCAGACGTTGGTGCGACTCTGTGCAGGGGTGGTTGCGACGAGGGTTGCGACGAATGTGAAACTGACAGTCCAACCACAATCCAACTGGGGAACTTGTGGGGAAAAAAGGCTTGGTAAAATCGACTCCGAATAGATATTTAAATTCGAATTTCCTGCCGTGTTAGCAACAAGTCATCAGCCAATCCAGTATCTCTTCTCTCTTCATCATCTCTTTTCGCTTCTCTTCGTGGCCGGCCCACCATTCATTTCTATTACCTCAATATCCATTCACTCACTCATACCATCTTTCCGGCATCATGAAGTTCCTCCAGCTCCTCTCTTTCGCGGTTGCGGCCTCCGCCATGTCGATTCATCCCAGGCACCATCGCGGAAACCGCCCCAACAATGGCAATAACAATGCTGTCGATGCCAACACGCCGCAAGACAACGTTGTTGATAACGGCAACACGCCGCAAGACAACTTTGTGGATAATGGCAACACCCAAGACAACGTCGTTGACAATGGCAACACCCAAGACAACGTTGTGGATAATGGCAACACCCAAGATAACGTTGTTGATAATGGCAACACGCCGCAAGACAACGTCGATGACAATGCCAACAATGGAGCAACAGACGGTGCTGCCAATGGCGGTGCTGCCAATGGCGGTGACACCACGGCGGCAGACGGCCAGACTCTTGTCTTTTTCGAAGTCAACGGCGTACCGGGCAACGAGTGCCTGACGTTCCGCAACAACGGCGAAATCGTTGACGCAGCATGTGTCAACACAGCCATTGATCGCCAGATCACTCCCACAACTCTCAACGGCCAGAATGTGCTGCGCGTGCAGCGAACCTTCACAGCTGGATTCCGACCAGATCTCGTCAATGTGGAGGCTTGCGTCGGCTTCAACGGCACCGCTTTCCGCGCCGAGGACTGCAACGCCCAGGGCATTGAGTTTGTTACCTTCAACAATGGCGAGCTCACGGCATCGGGTGGAGCTTGCGCCAGTGGTCATGATGACCTGGCCCAGGTGACGGTCGACACGACTGGAAACACATGCGCGACTTTCACGACTACTGTTGTTCAGCCCGCGACAGCGTAAGAACCCGTTGTCTGGACTCATGAAAGGAAGTCATATTTGGAGACGAGACAAGGTGCTACCTTGATAGTAAAACAACAGATCTTCTCTTCAAGTACTGAGGGAATGGATGTTGTGTAACTACTCTAACCATGACTTGAGAGGAACGTATGGATGGGGATGAAGCGGATTAGGGGCTGTATTAATATAAAAATAAGGGCTGAAAACTTGCATTAAAGACATTGATGACTCAAAAGTTGGGCTCACTTTTTTCTATGTGTGATTGCGGACGAATTGTTGATGTTCTACTGAGTAACATTGTCCTGGACGATTGACGAGATAGAGGAACCTCTCGTATTAAATAACCGTTGAAACTCGATTAATCATAGTTTTACATGAATATTCTGGTGTCTTTTACAAAGTCATCAGCTTTACCTCTAGTATTAAAGTGATAGGTGTAAACGACCTCTCTGCCAAGGAAGCGATGCTGCATCTCCGTCTCTCACGTGACTGCGCAAAATCCCATGTCAGCTTTCGACTGACCGCTGACACGCGATCAGAACAAGGCGGAGGAGCGAGCTTCAAACCGTCAGAATACGGCCCTCAACGCGAATAACCGCGCTTCCCAGATTGCCATGTAAAATGCCATCACCTCCCTTGAATTCCGACTATCTCTTCGACCGAGCGTCGAGTCCAAGCATCGTTGTGTCAAACCAGCTCTCTGTTGACACCGCGGACATTGGCCAGAAAGCGAGCCAGCGATCCTGTACAACGTGCCGGCGACGAAAAGTCAGATGCAATAAGGAATCTCCATGCTCTAATTGCGTTAAGAATGGAGTTGCGTGTATTTTCCCTCCGCCTGGGCGAGCCCGGCCAACGCCGCGCGGTCGCCGGTCCGACGCTGGAAAGTCGTCTCTCAATCATGAACAAGGCGCGCAGCATTTGACACAGGCTCTGCGTGCCCGGCATAACGACCCTGAAACTGTTCTTGGGCTTGCGGGATCTCAAGGGCATACGGCTGGAGCAAGCTCTGCGTCAGTTGCTTTCCCGAGGGCCCGTCCAATACGCGGCTTCAACGAAATCGTATCTAGTAAAGAGCAGTGGATAGAACGCTGTTTGTATTTTGGAGAGAGGCCACCAAAACCGCTGTATCAGATTGGAAGTCCATCAGCTGCGTCCAGGGATAACGGGGGGGATGTGTATGCATCGTGTTTGGCAACAATAACACGGCTGGTACGCCATGAACTTCTACTCCCCGCCGTTCAGTACGCGCGACTGACGAGTCTGTAGCTTGCAGAGTCACCGGGATCCGTTCCAGATGATAGTGAGGACGAGGACATGGAGATTGCTTCTGAAAACGACGAAAACCACTCTGTGGACCGCCTCTTGCAGACCACCCCAACCAACATCGATCATGAAGCCTTTATACTCGGCCCGCCTGATGACGGCCCAAGCAGTCCACATCCTTCACCATCTGAGATACCCTTCTACTGGCAGACATTTGTGGAGAATGTCGATCCCCTCATCAAGATATTTCACGTTCCGTCGATGAACCAGTTGATGAGAGAAATACAGCGCAACATCGGATCCTTGAGCCCATCTGAAGATGCGTTGATGTTCGCCATCTACCTTGCTGCAGTGACCTCCATGACACCAAATGAAGTAAGCCCACTCTTCATAGTTATCCCTACTGGCACTACTAATACGTGAACAGGCACAAGACCTTCTTGGCCAGGACAAGGAAACCCTGGTTGCACAATATCGGCTTGCTACGAAGAAATCGCTTGCCAGGGCTGAGTTCATGTCGTCTTCAGACCTGATGACATTACAGGCAGTTGTCTTGTTCCTGTTTTGTCTTCGCGAAAGCGACCAGTCGCGGTTCACTTGGACCATGACCGCACTCGTCGTTCGACTGGCACAAGGCCTCGGGATACATCGAGTCCGCCGAGGTACTGATTTATCTCCGTATGATACCGAAATCAGCCTCAGACTTTGGCTTAGCATCTGGCTGCTGGATTTAAGAACCGCATTAGACCAAGGGACAAATTTCCTGATCACTGAGGCTCCTCCTGACTCGGTGCTGCCGCTGAACATCAACGATTCTGACCTTGATCCTGCCAGCGTGGCATACCCGCCCGCAAGAACCGCCATGACCGACATGGCACCAAGTCTGATCAAGTACGAGATTGGAATGTTGATGAAGAAATTGGCACAACCCGACAGCAAACATGCACTCGACCAGGAAGCTATGCAACAAATGACAGCCATTTGTAGGGCAAAACTGGACGAAGAATACATGCAAAACTGTGTCGACGACCACTCCTTCCACCGGTTTACGGCTTTAACCACACAACTCTTCTTTGCCGAAGCACCGCTACTCATCTATCACCATGCTTTGTCCTCCAGCTCGATGGATTTATCAGCGGCCGCCAAAGACCGATTGCTGAACGCATCCATCGAGACAATCCAGTGCTCTCACGAGCTCGTGACGACATGGGAATGGCCACGCTGGGCGAGACAGCCCTGCAGTTACGTTCACTGGCACGCAATATCAATAATCATCGAAGAATTGTGCGCTCGCTCGGATAGGACGGAAATTGCGCAGAAGGCTTGGAACGCTATCGACCTTGCGATCGGTTGCTGGGGATCCCCAACACAGCAACAAGATGAACTATGGAAACCGCTGATAAGATTAACGAAGAAGGCCAGGAAGAAGCGTGCGGCAATTGAGCTCTTACACCAGGACTCAACTCGGACAGACGGTAATCTGGACGATCAGTTGATGTCTGTAGATTGGACCTTGGCAAACCCGGAAATACCACTCTGGCCGACGGAAATTTCGCCTGGATACCTTTACGACGACATGGGCGAGGATTTGCTCCTTGGGTCAGGTGGGAGTCCAAGCGACGTCATCAGTTATATGATGTAAAATGGCATGATTGGTATTATCTATCTAAAGGAATTGCATTCTGGTCGTTGTCAATCTGGGACCTTATCCGTCCTCCTTAATCTTGAGGCCAACTACGAGACACTTGACACCTGGACTCCATAATCTGGACACGGGCGTTAGGTCGAGTTCCCTCGGGCGTCCTGGGGTAGCTAGCACAATCGCCCTGGCCGAAAGATGCGGCGCTCTGACATGGATGCAGGCATGGAGTCGACGAGAAGTTGACTCCGTCATGTAGCATCTTTGCGGCGCCTGCTCTGCATATATTTCCTACCGGGCGGCAGCCATTCATCAATGGCCATGATGGGCGATGCATGATGTGCATGCATGATGTGTATGCATTGCAGTTCATTGCCTCTCATCATGATGCCTAGTAGTTTTCAGGTGCATTCTTTCTGGCCGGCCCAGCGCCTGTTGCTGCTGCCTTGCCGATTGCCTCTGCATTCTTCTGGTATTTGTAGACGGTCCAGTCAAACACGTAGTCGTACTGAAAGCCCTCACGAACGAAAAGATCCCGAAAGATTTTCCGCAGGTAGCTGTAGTCGGGCTTGTCGTCGAATCGAAGCGACCGAGTGTAGTTGAGGTAGATGGCGAACTCGTTGGGGAAGCCGCGGCATAGGACTTCAGTTGGCGTCGTCATCTTCTTCTCCATGATGCGGTCATACTTCTGTTTCTTGGTGGCAGCCTTCAAGCCTTGCCAGGGCAACGAGCCACGGATAAAGTACAGCATGACGTAGCCAAGCGATTCCATATCATCGCGCCGGGACTGTTCCACGCCCAGATGCGTGTTGATGGAGGCGTAGCGCGCAGTGCCGGTCAGGTTCTTGTTCTCGCGGTACGGAATGTGGAAGTGGGTTTTTGGGTCGCGGTATTTCTTGGCCAGGCCAAAGTCGATGCAGTTGACCTGATTGCCGCGTTTTCCAATCCCCATCAAGAAGTTATCCGGCTTGATGTCGCGATGGATGAAGGACTTGGCGTGGACGTACTCGATGCGAGAAATGAGCTGATCCACGAGCAAAAGAACCGTCTTGAGGGAAAATTTCCGGTTGCAGAAGTTGAATAGGTCTTCCAAGCTGGGCCCCAGAAGATCGTAGACCATGGCATTGTAGTCGCATTCGGTGCCGAACCAGCGAACGAATGGGATCCCAACACCGCCAGCGAGCGATTTGTAGACGCGAGCTTCGTACTCGAGCTGCGGGTGCTTGGCCTTGACGCTCTCCAGCTTGATGGCGATTTCTTCGCCGGAGATGATGTTGGTTCCCAGGTACACGTCGCCGAAGGATCCGGAGCCGATCTTGCGGCCAATCCGGTATTTGTTACCGACTCGGAGGTCCTGCAGGGGGGGTTAGAAGCCAAATAACGCTGGAGAGTAGCGGATGCTTGTCTGGTAGCCCTGGATACCACTTGGATGAAGGGCGGAAGGAATTGGGAGAAGAAAACTGGACGTGTTGGCTGGTG
Source organism: Ilyonectria sp. MPI-CAGE-AT-0026 (assembly GCA_020744155.1). Taxonomy (NCBI): domain Eukaryota; kingdom Fungi; phylum Ascomycota; class Sordariomycetes; order Hypocreales; family Nectriaceae; genus Ilyonectria; species Ilyonectria sp. MPI-CAGE-AT-0026. Next base: position 258,420 of record JAGPNQ010000023.1, on the reverse strand, counting down.
ATAGATGCAAGGGATGCTCACCATGGCGGCCATTTTGGCGGGGTTAGATTCGGACTTTAGGTCTGAGTACGGCAAGGGTACAGTCCCAGTGGATGAGCTTCGTTCAGGATGCGCAGTAGCTCGGAATGACGTCGCAATACCACTGCAAGCGATTTGGCCGACTTGGGAGATGGTGCCGAAATGGAAGTGATGTGATGAAGAAGGGATAATCTGAAACGGAGTGAGGAGACGTTGACCGCTGGTATTTGTTAGCGAGCTCGGCCCTTAATTTTTCGGCCTTCGTTGCAGCAAGTCATCGGCCTTCGGCCTTCGGTACCTCAACAGCGAAGGGGCAAGTCGCCAGACCACAGAACATGCCGTTAAAAATCATACAACAGCGATAGTATCACGGGTATTTAAACATGGCATTCATACAATGATATTAATTACAAGATTCCAATTCACGTAAATCCCGTCACGTGACTTGGTCTCATCACCTTGGATCTTTGCTGTGAGTATGTGTCCCTCACAGTCTGTGTCGGACAGGTGTACAGCTTCACCCTGAATCGGCTACCAACTATTCATTTTGGAGTCTGAAACTACATGTTGCCATTTCCTAATCGCAGCTACGGAACTCTCGATGCTATTTCTGGAACAGGAACTGGGCCGTCTGTCACAGCCCGGGTAAATTACGGTCTCGTTTAACCGGCGGCAGAACCACGGATCCACTGTCACAGTTCCAGGAGCGCTAAGACCACGTCACTCGCAATGACGTCATGACATTCCGTCATCGGCGCCTAGACTTCTAGTTACCCTAGACCACTGGATTATGCTTCGTTGACACAATGTAAATTGCCCTTATTAGGCCTTAGCATTCTTCAACAAGCCTGTAGCAGTTTCACGTCCTCAATCACAGTTAATCCCATTCAGAATTACTTGGCAGAGCTAAGATATTTGTTTGATAACATTAAGCGCTCACACAATATTCTAAATTAGTTCAGCGAGCTAGCGTACTCTCGACATTTGTTACACCTTTGAGGCGTTGCCCAAAGCCTGACTGATCAAAGTTTGAGTCTCTGCTGTGATCTTAGTCTCGTTTAAAGATGCGAGCCGATCCAACCAAGTCTTCCACCTCTCCTGACAGAGACCCTTCCAGCCAGGACTATCGTTAAACATTGCCAGACTGTTTCCCGGCTTCGCCATCTTGCCATCGAATTGCTTCTGTTCTCTGCTCATTTTCGCCAGTGGCTCAGCCGCATAAAGCAGCCATACAGAAACAGATTCTAGCAATTCTGGCGATGTGACCTTTGAAATTTCGTCCTTTTCAGGGTCCTCGAGCGCTTCACGGAAAATCCAGACGGCAAAGAGGCTGAAGTCGTCGACATCAGCGGCGGTCGTACGAGCGAAGAAGGCGTTGAGGTTGACAAAAGCGGCAGGGGATTTTTCTCGAGCTATTCATGTTGCATCTTAGCCGGGACTCGTCATTTTCTTAGGACATGACAATACCAGTATCCAAGCGCTCCCGGGCGTTTGCGCCAAATAATGGAAGCTGGTTCCAGTGCTTCTCTTCTCCCCATATCTCAAGCTTCTTGCTCTCGTGGACGGGCTGCGGCATCTCCTTGATGGCGTGTACAACCTGGACTAGTCTGTCCTGCTGCTGGTGCGGGGTCTGCTCAGCGGCGGTAAGAACAGCAGACCACAGGGTGGCCAGCTCGTCCTCGACCTTGGCCAGGTCGCCGTCCTCCTCAAAGGCGCTCCGGGCAGGGGCGGCAAGTTTCTGGGCGGTTTCCTCGACGGGAATTGCGCCGTCGGCGGCGAGGGCGGCGGCCATATCAGACATGATGGCCGGGAAGAAATGTCGGTGACAAGGGATGCGAGGAGATGAAAGGCGAGATAAGGAGGTGATGTGTGTTTGTCGAAGCGACAAATTCAACCGTCGTGGAAAGAGAGGCACGCAGACACGGGGGAGAGACCAGGCGACAGAACGGATGACGGCAACGGACGTGGACATTGGAGGTTAGTCTGTTATGCCGCTTCCTTGGCTATTTGCACCCGTCGCCAATTAACTGAGATAAGATAACCACATGGGCTCACCCTAGTCAAACAGCCTTCCCCATCCATCTGCCGATCCCGACGGAGCCGACCGGCCCCACGATGCAACGAGCGTCTTTGACTGGCCACAGCTTCATCTAGCCGGCTTGATGGCCCTTTTCAGCAGGTGCTTGTTTCGATTTAAGTTCCTGATCTCAATCGCTGAGGCCAATTAGACCGGCATCGTGAACCACCTGCCATCGCTTGGCAATGTCCTGCCGTTTTCGGTCTCGGTGTCGAAACCCCCGTATGTTTGCTATAGTAGCTGAATTGCCTGTTATCTATAGCCGTCGTGGTATATAGTCTCGCTAAGGAACCTGCCAAACTGCCATCTTTGCTCTATCCACCAACATTCGATCCTGACTCAATCCATCCAACACAATGCTTGTCCTCAAGGTTCGTTCGGATTGCGCCAAGCAAAAACCACATTGGCCATGGTGATAACCGTTTCCTTAGGCCCTCGTTCCTCTGGCTTCCCTCCTGGGTGTTGCCTTGGGTAGCCCTATCGAAGCTCGCCAGTCTGCCACAAAGTGCGGCTCAACCTCGTACACGGCTGCCCAGGTTCGCGCTGCCGCAAACGCCGCCTGCTCCTACTACCAGGACGGCGACACTGCTGGAAGCTCCACGTACCCTCACACCTACAACAACCGTGAGGGCTTCAGCTTTGCTGTCAAAGGCCCTTACCAAGAGTTCCCGATCAAGTCAAGCGGTGTTTACACCGGTGGTATGTCTCCCTGTGCTTGCATTGTTGTGCTTCAGTTTCGATTAACTTATGCTCCGTTGCAGGATCTCCTGGTGCCGACCGCGTTGTTATTAACACTAGCTGTGGATATGCTGGTGCTATTACCCACACTGGTGCCAGCGGAAACAACTTTGTTGGCTGCTCTGGCACCAGCTAAGCGATTGATGGTTTTGTTTCATTGGCTGGATAGTTTGTTGGTCAGAGAAAAAATAGCAGCTTGTATCTACAATCTAGTAGGATATTAGTCCTCGAGGTCACGACTTATTTGGAATAGAACATCGGAATCCACTTGGCCAATTCTATTCTTACATTCCTATCCCTCCCGTGTGTGTTGTTCCATTTCCTTTTCTGCAAGTAGGTCAGGCCGTTTGGGCTGGGCCTCGATACTCTCTTGAGATTGCCAATGTGCCGCGGTGGGGTGGATGCGTGCCACTTAGCAAACTGAAATCTATTGGTCCTAAGGTAAGTAACAACCCTGGATGAGAGGGTCTGATTTTGTATCTCCTGGTTTTCGTTGCACGTCACGGTTGCACCGATTCATATTGGGAGGAAGGTAAAGGCAAGTTTACAACGATCTTTTTCTACAAGCTACTGTCTCCCTTAGCACCGAGCGTCATCACAAGCGGGCGCTACTATTGTTTGTAACTACGATATGGGTTTGATCTGACGGTTTACCTGACAACATGATGTACAGCTAAAAAACGTAAAGTCAAATAGATAACATCATGTTGGCCGAATAAACTGCATCACCTGCCGGTTAAGGCTCTTAACCAGTCGCTCTACATTTCCAAAAGAGCTTCAAAGTCTCGGTATCGCATTTGATAAGCTGACTGCAGGTTTTGTTCGGCGATCTGCCCTCTTTGGTAACATGCTTTTCAAGCAAGACGGCTTCTTGGATAACACATCAAGGCCATGCCATCTGGGGTCTAAGTCGGTCTTCACACCCACGCTAATGGGTTGTTTCTATGATAGATGACTTCCGGCGAGCTCCGTCAGATAAGGGACGTGTCCGGAGGTCGCCGAAGACCGCTTTGGCCGCCGGCATGGGCTTCATTAGATAGACCCCTTCGAATGTAGCTAGATGTGAAATCAAAAGCCTTCACATGGCTTGGATGACTAAATCCATAGATCTGTGGTAACTCCATTCGAGTTGTGACGGGGGCGGGAAGTAGCATTGGGGTTGCCATCATGCATATACTCTTCCTCCCACCCCACGTGTCCCACATAATCGCAGTCGACCTCAATATTTAAAATTCGAAACAAGTTCAAAAAGCCTGACACGCTGTCATCGATCATGCCTCTTAACAGCCTCTTAATATCGCAAAGGTTGATACGAACGCTTGAGCCCAGCTTTATGTTACTTAGCAACATCTTCTGCAACTGAGGCGTGACAACTGATAGTGAATTCGACGAAGCTGTGCCAGCTAATCTAACTTCTATCTGCTTTCTTAAGATAAGTAAATTGCCAGTATAATATTAAAAATATTTATTATTTAATATTACTATAATAATTAAATATCAAAATTTTTTAATTTAAAAAAATTAATATATATATAATTATATAAATTATACTTAATTTTCTTTTTATATATTATCTTTTTATCTATCTTATATATTAAAATCATTATCTTTACTTTAATAATAAGAACTATAATTAGCCCAGCTAACCCTATTAATCCTATTATATTGCAGTTTACTATAGATCGAACGACCGCTAATTTGATTCTGCTAAGTCGACAAAGAAACATCATATCAGCGCTAGAGCGAGTCCAGTGCTTCAAAGACCCGGCTGAAGCTGAGGCCCGACTGGCCTTGCTCAGCAACATCGATCGGATCAACCTAGCGCGGCTAGGTTGCCGGGCCGTCTCCATTACGGCCGGAAGCTGTGCCAGCAACTGTGTGAATTGCGATCACGCTACGGATGCAAAGGCACCAGTCATTGACTATTTTTGAGGCTGCATTCTATTGGAGGATAGCTGGATTTGTTTGATGCGGCTCCAGTGCTACGGACACGTGCTCAATCCATCTTCATCACTACTGCCACTGATCCCATTTTAACGAAGGATTATCAATTGTTTTGAAGCGGTATTTAATTTAGTTAAGGATTGGTATGGCCCCTTGATTAGCCTGGCCGACTACAACCCAGCGATTTTGCCAGCGTAAAAAAATGAGATCATACCTACTGGGAGCTGGTAGAGGCCGATTATGAGATTGGACTCTTGATAAACCCCTGTCTTCCGTTATCGTCACTACACTATTCCACCTCTGACACTGCGCTAACTAAAATATGTGTTCACGCCGGTGGGGGTACACGGAAATTGAAGGGCCTATATTGTCAACCAATATAATCGCTTTTCGGAGCCTGGCTTCGACACAATTGCTTTAGGTATGCAAGAACCAGGAAAGCGTGAGTTTTTTCTTCAGGAATTATATTTTCCTAGAATAAATTAAAGAAGTCGACTTGGCCTTTCTCTTATTTCTCCTTTGCCTTTTTGCTCTATTCAAGATTATCAATCGTGTTTGTTTCTATGCTCGTATCGTTTCTAGTAATCCAGCTTCAAGCCCCTATGTAGCAGTTCTATCACTATCCACCACGAATTTCTTCATCGCCCCTCTCAGCCAGTTTTCATTTCCCAAAATACAGTCTAAACAACCACTTTATCAATCTAAAAATCTGCTATATGATCGATATACTGGCTGGGGTCTTGTAAATGAACCATGTGCGACCCCTCCTGCATTACTATCCACTTTACATCCGAGATACTGTCATAAAGCGGCTGAATTGTCTCTGCAGTCGCCCCATCTTGACTACCACTGATAATTAAAACAGGAATATGGATATGAACACAGTCAGGTGTTACGTCGATTGCTAAGATATCATTGTCAAAATCCACTCGCAATACAGAGTAGGGATTAGGCCTACTTACATTCCAGAGACCCTGCATCAACTAGATCACTAGGGCCATTAGTAGTTATTACCACTGTATCATCCTTTTCAAGCCAGTAAAGCGACTCTTGAAGCTCCACGGGGTAGGGTTCCTTCATTAAGGTTGTTGCTTCATTCAAAGCCATCAAAGCTTTGCCGTAGAGTGGATGATCAATTCGGTGACTCCGAAGTATTTCCTGTTGCTCGACTGGAAGTAATGGAATGAAATTTCGAGCCGCCTCTTTCCAAAGTGCCAAACTTGCCGGACCGCTGCCGAGAATGAGCTTGTGTAAACCACGAGGTTGATAGTGCGCTGCATATTTCACAGCTAACATGGCGCCCCAACTATGACCGTAAAGATTAAAATCTTGGTCAACATGGAGATTTTGGAGAAGATTATTGAGTTCTTCCACAAAGAGATCAGCTGTCCAGAAAGACTCGTCCAGCCTCTTCTCCCGCAGATGCGTGCTATGTCCATTTCCGAGTTGATCGTAGTATATCACCGGCGTTGAGGTCTTCTTAGAGAATAGGTCAAAGGCAGGCTTGAGATATGCATGGGTGTATCCAGGCCCTCCATGAAGTACCACAAGGGGCCGAATGCCGGAGTCGAGTGATCCAATGATGCGATACCATGTTTTGGCTTGAATATGATTGGGGATAGATTGATGGGAGAATGCAACAGTGCCATGTCTGATTGCGCATTCCATTGTTGAGCTGACCAGAGCTGTTCAGAGACGTAATAGAATGCGAGAAGACCGCCGAGACTACGAATATTCGAGGGCGTTTTTAAGTTGATGAAATGTCAGAGAACAGAACCGGATACACCTAGCTGCGATATGGTGTTTGTGAACCCGGTTATCTGAGTGTGGACAAACTAGATTCAGCGCGAATACGAGCGCGTAGCTTCTGGTCTGGGTTTCGGATCACGGCACATCATGTGCTAACTAACGCGCGGTCTGGAATTTTCGACCTTATGCTGGTTCGCCTATGATCCGTAAGAGGAAATGAGAGTTCGCTTCTAATCTGAAATTGGAAATTTAGCTTCGTTCACTCTAAATCCTTGCTATTACTAGGTAGGTATTCAGATACGTCCACCTCCATACTCAAGGCGACTTATTTATTACTCCGTATATAGTATGCGACTCAATGTCTACTCATCTGCAGTACGACCTTTACACCTTGTCTACGGGCAGCGCGCCATATCAACTATCGCAATCTTGACTTACACTTCTCCCCCGCTATACGACCAAGATGTTGAAAATGGAGGAAACTATTGATGGCAAGCCGGAAGGGGCACCAACACAAACAGATCGTGATATTGGCGCCGTTGAAACCATCAATCTCGATCCGAATTATGGCCATATCCTCAAGCCTTTCACCACTCTATCTGCGATGAGCATTGGCGCAAACACCACCAACAGCGCAATCGGCGTCATCTTGACCCTCAGCATCTGGCTACCATACGGCGGGCCTCCCTTTACTGTCTACAGCTACATTGCTATGTATTTTGTTGGACTCATGACAGATGTGAGCCTTTCGGAACTGGCATCTGCCATGCCAGACGCAGGCGGTCAATTCATCTGGGTCGCGAAGCTTTCGCCTCCTCGATATCGGCGCTTTCTTTCATACCTTACGGCACTCACCAGCTGGGCGGGTGCCGTTTGCACAGGCGCATCGGCAACTTTGGCCTGTCCGCAGAAGTCGCCGCTGTTGTTCAGTTTTTGAATCCTGATGCTGAAGTGCAGCCCTGGAACGTTTTCCTGGGGTTCCAGGCTGTGTTGTTTTTGTCCATGATTCCAGGGCTTTTCGAACGAGTTATTCCGAAGATGGGCAAGATCATGATGTTCTATACAGCAGCCATCCTCATTGTCATCTTCGTGTCACTTTTTGCGGCCACTCCTCATCGTCAAACAGCCGGATCCGTCTTCACTGGATTTTCCAATGAGTCAGGTTGGCCTGCAGGTCTTGCTGTTCTCATCGGCTTTAATTGCCCCAATTGGTGTTTTTCTTGTCTGGACACTATTGTCCATATCGCGGAAGAGGTCCCTCATCCAGAGAAGAATATTCCCATTATGTGGACAATACCCATCGGCCTTGTTACCGGCCTACTTGTGCTCTTGGCTGCTTTATTCAACAGGAGCACCGAGGGCTCGCAGGACGCCTATTTTCAAATTGCATACGCATCATTTGGCGATAGTGAGAGCGCCGCCATTGCATTTCAGACGCTCATTTTCATTTCAGCCTTCAGTGCCCAGGCACACATCTACGTTTGGCAATCCCGCTTAGCCTGGACTATTGGCATCAACCAAGGGTTTCCGTTTTCTCAACACCTGAGTAAAATAGTCGGAAGTCCATTCCAGTCGCCTGTATGGGCAACTCTGTTCTCCGCAACATGGACCGCTGCCCTAGGATTTGTATACTTGGGATCACGAACAGCGTTCAGCTCTCTGATTTCCTGTGGAATACTTTTCCAATACTTTAGTTACTGTGTGCCGGTCTTGATCATGCTGATTCGAGGACGATCTCAAATTGCTCATGGACCATTTTGGTACCCGTCTTTGGGATACTTGTCTAACGTGGGCCTTATTTGCTGGACTGTCACTGCTGCTGTGTTTTACAGTTTCCCTTACGATGAGCCTGTTGTAGTAGGAGAAATGAATTACGTATCCGTGATTCTGTGCGGGTTTTTAGTCGTTGCCATGGCTATTTGGATGCTGTATGCCCGTAAGAGATGGACAGTGCCTAAATTGGTTGCTTAAAATTGACAGGTATTATTGTTCATTTGCATTTTTTTGTGAGTTATTGTTCAGTCTTGCAAAACACATAAAATAGCGTTATTAGTTGCACCTATATGGAACAGCTCTCGTACGTGGGGGTAGATGAACTGGGGCCCCAGCGCGAATGTTGCTACAACAGCAAGCGGGTTTGCAGTGTTAGGAGATCTGTTGATAATTGCGTCATTCTTGTCCGTTGCCGAGTCAGCGGTGCATTACGGGCAGTAAAGAAGCTCAGAAATCCCCGCGACCCATCCCTTGGCCTGGTAGTAAGCAATCAACTTATCTTTACCGGACTGGAAGAGCTCATAATGCTCCCAATGTGAACGAACCAACCGTAATGAAAATGAGCGACTTGCCCGACCCTGTGGCGAGTCCATGTGGCCCCTGCAGACACGACGATTTGGAGCTGTTCTGCTATATCGGTTTATTGTTAACATGCTAGTTAAGTGCAATCACTATAAAGTCTCTTGACGACCTTTGTGTGTTTGCAACTTAAACATATCGTTAAATACATGATGGTGTCCTTGTTAGACCCCACATCCTTCTCTCCCTGGAACCACAGTGTTCGTAGATGTAGGTCATCTGCTTAGGGGTCGTGATTAATGTGCCTAGACTAGTTAGACGGGGGAATAGGTAAGGATTCAAAGCAATACACATACTTGGGCTCCGATTGTTCAATTCCTTTAAAACTCTGCGGTTCTTGATGAGTGGTGGCTAGTAGATGCAGTGATCTCACCTATCCTATATATACATTTCTAGTTGTGCTTGGTGCCGAAGCTGGAGGCCCTTTATACAACACTTGCAGCTAGTATTATCTCAGTGAAGGGATTTTTGGTACTCAGAGTTAAAATCTCCCATGCAATTGTCGTGTAAAGTGGGACCATGAACCTCGTATTGGCAGTCACCCTGCCCCATCTCCACAATCCTACTCGTAAAATATTATGAATAATTAGTTAATTATCTGACGCTCGGGTCCAGTCTACCTACAGGAGGTAGATTATGAGTCGGTTTATGCTTAATAATAATAGGGCGGTGTTTGTTGAGCAGGCTGTAGGCATAGTCGAGTGAGGTAGTAGAACTATGCGCTGAAACTTGATCCTCAGCTCGCGGGCTCGGGATGACCAGTTATTCGGAGATCAAAAGTCGGAATTAAACGCAATGTCTAACAGTAGAATACGGGGTACCAGCACAGCTGGTGGGTCAGAAAAGCGTCTCCCTCTGGGTTTTTACCCTAGCTGCCTCCGCTCTGATTGACCGGCCATAATACTGAGCTCTTAATCTTAGGGTACCCGTACCTTCGGCCTTCTCTACGAGGCGTCAAAGATGTGTAGTGGGTGAAGAGACAAGGACTTTTGCTAAACTCGAGTATGTCCCATCTGATACCGAAGCATTTAGATTCGCGAAAAAGACATATTGGATTGTACTAAATTAACCCATCCGTCAGAGGGTCTTCCGCATATCCACCCCAATGAACGCATACACAACTGTGTACAAGCTATAAGGCCAGCTTGGCATACTATTAATACACATAGAAAGAGAAATTCCCAAAAGCATCTAGCTTTTTCTTCAGCAATCGTCTTGCATCTACTCCTTAAAAGTTGGAAGTACCCTTAGTAACGACGCCAGACTTGAGAGCAACGTTCTTTACTATGACCTTTTTGTTGTTGACGCTGGTAACGCGAACCCAGGCAACATCGTTAGGCAAAGTTCCCGTGAGGACCCACATGTTGGGGTCCTTGAGGCTGGTAGCCTTCCAGTTCTTGCCCCCGTCACTGCTGACCTCGACAGCCTTGACGCGGTGGGTGATGTTCTCAATGGTAGCGGCGAACCAGTATTTGGAGGCGCCACCGTGCATGTGAACCTGGAGAGGAGCCTTGCCGAGAGGGCATTCGATCCACTTCCACTTGATACCGTCGACACCGCCAGCTGTCATGCCATTGGTGAGCTTCTTCCAGGTAGCGGGGGTCATGTCGAGATGGTTCTTGTCGCCTCCAGTCTTATTGGTGACCTGTAGTACGAGTTAGGTCCAGAAACACTAAAATAGCTAGCGGGATGAACTTGCCATAATCTTCAGGGACTTGCCCTTGTAGGAAACTTGGATGCAACCACCGCAGTTGGCACCCTTGCTCCAAATGTCCTCAGAGACACAGGTAGATCCATCAATACCAGCAGGCAAATCGTAGCCAACGAAACTGCAAGCACCGTTCTGCCAGCAGTTCTCCTCAGTGCAGCCATCAGAATCACCATAGCGAGTTCCGAGACCGGTGTAAACCGGGTTCTTGCTGACGGCTGCGGCGTTGATAACCGTCGAGCCTGCGGCCACTAGGGCGACAAAATGAGTGAATGTACCGAAAATCATAGTGAATTGAGCTTTAAAAAGAATGTCTTGTATTGAAAATGAATGGATGCAGAATGAATGGACGGAGAATGAATGGATGGGGAATTACGTTCTGGAAGACAAGTAACTACAGTCTTATATAACCCCCGAGTAATTTCCCACCCAACAGGTCTAGTCCTGTTCATCTCTGAAGCATGCCACTACGTGACCCCCAACACATTTGATGTATCTCACTAATGGTCCAGACTTTGCATTAGCGACCACGTTAGCGTAAGCCTACAGTACGTCTCACAGCTGGAAATCTCGCTCTAACACTGCAAAATGCTTGCATCCACCGATCCGTCTAATATTCCAATCATACGGTCATTGCCGGTTTATCCAGAGAGGTTGCGCTAATTGTTTCAGGATCGTCCAGCATCAAACTAAACGCCCATATCCCTGTCTAATCCATGCTCCATGGGACAAAAGGACAAAGGCTCCACGGGACAAAAGGACAAATATCCGATAATTAAGAATTGAGTGTCCCATATAAATAAGTATCCCTGTTACATAAGGTTATGTACACAGGATTAGTCCTAGTCGGGAAAAAAAAACTGCTAAGGTCTCAGCGAAGCCCTGAGTGTAATAAACCCTTATTGCTGACTGAGGCAATTGAGGGAAAAGAAGATCTTTCATGGCGATGCCCTACTTCCCGAAGATATCAGTAATACTGCACTTGGCGAGAACGCCTGGAGCGCTTCGTCGGAGATTGCCCATGGCGGCGCTACTAGCTGCCGCGGCGAAACTGAGGACGAGGCTGGATCCGGCAGTGGCAGCGTATTTGGAACCGGCTGCCGTAGAAGTTGCCGGCTGCCGTAGAAGTTGACGACGGTACAAGATGCGCATATCGCAACGGGCATGCATTTGAGCTCATCGTGTGGCCTTGTGTATGGCATCTTGAGCATGTGGGCCTAGCTCTTGTCCGTACCTGTGATGCTTGCTCAACGATCTCAAATGCCAACGGCTCGCGCTGGGTGCTGGTCTTTGGTAGTGCCGACCTAGCCAACACTTGATCGAATTGTGGGCGAGGCTCTATCAGCAACTGAGGGCTTCCTTCTCGTTGAAGAAACCAATGCGTATGGAAGTGCTGCAGCTGAAGAGAGAGACGGCAATTGACAGGGTCATGTCATCACACAGCTCCTCTATGTTGATGTTCGCCCAGCGACAGCACAACCTGAAGTCTGCCGACTCAGCACCGGGAAACGCCCTCTTGATTCGGATGCCGCAGACCCCAGGCCTATCAACACTGCCTTCTGCTGCGGACGAGGTGGCAATAGTCGAGAAACTTTGCCCCTCGTTACAGTTGAAAGCTGTGAAACCATCGTCGAATTGTCGAGGTGCAGTGTTGGAAAAGCTGCATTCATGCAAGAGCTTTCACTTTGCTGGCCACGGAGAGTCAATTCCTCCGATCCATCGAAAAGTCGACTATTCCTTACCGACTGGGAGACCACTTCACTAACTGTCGAGGATCTCTACCAGCATTGGCTTCGTGAGCATTACCCTTTCTTGGCCTATCTATCCGCTTGTTCAACTGGTGCCATGAAGTATGTATATCTCGCCGACGAGGCAATCCATCTCATCAGCGCCTGTCAGCTTGCCGGGTTTCGTCACGTTGTTGGAACGCTTTGGGAAGTTGAAGACGGGTATTCTGTTGATGCTGCAAAGACGTTTTATGGGGCGCTAGAGGAAGAGTGGACCGACGAGGCAGTAGCATTGGGTGCTCATAATGCTGCGAGACTATCGCGACGCGAAACGAATGGGTGGAACCTTGGTGCGCAATATGCAGCTCGGGCCGGGGGTGACCCGTTAGTGCGGGCGGCATATGTTCATTTTGGGCCGTGATACTAAGACGAGCTTTGGCAGAGATGAAACAAAGGAGACGTTGTGAGGTGGGAGGATCTGATGCGAGAAAAGTATCAGGGTTTGGTGCTTTTTGACAAGTATGGTTCAAACAACTTTTGCATAGCTTCTCAACAGTCCTTGCGGGATGCATGCGCCTTTCCTTGCTCTGGGCTTACTCCAGTGGATCAGGGATGGCGATATGACCGTAAAAGTCATGATGAACAGTGTCAAGGTTCGCTCCCCCGAAAACATTACTATACAACCTGCACGTTGAAATCAACAGCCGTATACGACGCGTCATAGCTGCCCGACCCAAAATACGTGAAATATCCAATGCTGTTGGGCTTCGTGTAAAACTGATTCCACGTGCCGCCATTGCGTGTACAAGGTGAAGTAGAGCAGTCGCCAGATGGCGCAGTGCACACAAGTGGTGAGCCATCGGTCGGCTGCCCGCAAAGGACATATGGAGTATTTGGGATACGTTCGACGGAGCAGGTGACGAGGAACCCGGGATCGGTGCTAGTCGTGCGATAGGCCGCGCAGACATAATTGCCATTTGCTTGAAGAAGCCGACCGGTATCGGCCTCAATAGTCAAGGTGACGGCGGAATAGGTCGAAGAAGTAGGGTTGAAAAGTAGGATGGTGTCGGTGTCTGGGTTCGCAGTAAGGAGTGAGCCGGAGAGGGGACTATTGCCAGCAACAACACGGAAATCGGTGGTGGCTGTCGGGGCAATCGAAGAGGAGGTTTCAGTCGATGATGAAGAAACTACGGCCTCGGAAGTTGTAGTCAAGATGGCCTCAGTAGTCGAGCTGGTCTCAATAGTCGAGCTGGTCTCAGTAGACGAGCCTGGAGGAAATCAAGTTAATGACCAGTAAGACTACACTCCATTACGCATCAAACCAATGCGCAGAATGAACTCACTTGATTGCGGAGGTTTGCATAGACCTGCAACAGCAGAGTCGGCGGCGAGGAGGCCAAGCGCCAGAGAAAACAGGACCCGGGAACGCATTTTGTGAATCGAATGAGTATAATGCAACAAACGCCTTAGTCAAGTTCGAACCTATACGTTTGAAAGAAATGATAGTAAAGGACAGGAATGCGGGGGCCTTGCGAGGTTATATGTAGGCCTTATGCGAAAAGCGGATTTGTTAATTGCATCAATAATTCCGGAACTACCATGTATCAACTATGCATCTTCTTCTGTTCCCGGCCTGCTACGTGACCGCTATTAGCATCAGTAACGTAATTTCATGGATAATCGGCCTGTTAGCGTCATGTACTGAAAAGACTGCAGATTAATCGGCAAGACTATTGAGCCTCTAGTGTCATACTGTAGACACTATTGAGCTCTAGTGTCACTGTGGAGCCCGTAATGAAAAATGTCAGCGCTTTCGCCAGCCACAGGGCACACAACTCTGAGCGACTATGGACCGGCCTCGATAAAGCGTACGTGGCCACCCTAATAAGCACTGTCCTAGGCTGGTTTGTAGTCGTCTGAATTTTGGGACACTCAAAGGAATATGTGAATAGCGCTCCTACGTCGGTCTCGGTGAATACTGGTTGGCAAATTAACTGGGCGTGAGGCTCCCAATGAGAGCGAGTTGCCTCAATAGCGGAGATCAAGCAAGGGCTCAGCTCTCACTTATACAAGCCACAATTAAAGCCATGGCTTACATGTTACCAAATCTGATTAGTTTCCGTCAGCCAGCTAACTGTCCTCAGCTTAGTCGGCTTTTCTTCTCCATATATCCCATTGCTCCACCCATGCCAAAGAGCTCATCGCGCACGCCTTTGCCACGCTCAATGGCCACATTGGACTGTCCCGACGCACAGTCTCGGCACTGAGCCGCTGCGGCAACGGCACTTCGTTAGTGGGGATGTGACGGGTGCTAGAGGGGTTAACTATGTGATGGATCCGATACGGTCAATTCAATCGTTGTAATATTGTTCAAATTGATGATGATCCTGATCGATCCGGATCATCCGGATCAGCCGGATGAGGGGGCCTTTTGGTCTCGTCATCATGACTAAAGACCAGATATCAATCTACTGAAGGTTTCCTTGTACAGGGTCTCTCTCCAACACTATGCATATTATTACCATAACATTGAAACCTTACTACTTCTCACTCCCTAGACTAGCTATTTCCAAGCCTGCTGTCACCTTGTTGGGACCAGGCAGTACCCCTTGACCGGCGGAGCCACCCGTGGCCACAATATTACCCCTAAAGCAAATGCCAACTAGTACTCGGCAGTCAATGCAAAGTCCATTCCTCTTTAGGCCCCTCCGCTACATACCACCGGATTCTTCATCATCACCATCCATACACTGCCGATAGTGCTTGTTACTCGTTGCCTCCCCGAAAGACTTATCACACGAGTACGACCAGTAGTACTCTAGGGCCGTCCAGCGATAACTATCAGCGTTGGTAATTATTGAACTGACATCCGGGTCATTCAACAATTTGCGAGTGTTCACTGGCCCATACCCATCCATATCATAGTCCTAGATATGGCTTCCCGTCGCCACTTTGTCAATTGGGTCGTAGTGCCCGAGTCTCAGAATCAGCGAGGGGAGAATGTTGAGGAAACAGAAGCGTGATCTTATACGAGCTCGAGCAGTAGAATACTATTGAGGGCACTCATCGAGCCACTGACGTTATCGTCGAGGTCGTCGGATGCGGAGTCGACGATTACAGGATACTCAAAGGCCTTGTCGCAAACCCGAAAATCGCGCTCGCCATTAGCATACGGATCGCTAAGGTACACAGATGTATCCCGACTAAGATTCTCAGAATCGTAAGAAGTCGGTACAATACTCCCAATACAAATCGCTATCATCCGATACACAGGGATTTTGGTTGTAGGGGTCCAAGAGAGAGTGCATCTGGTCGCTTTCTTTGTGTTTGTTCTGCTTCTTATCCCGTAGCAACTGGATGAATTGCGGCGTGACGTTAGATTCGCGAACACCCTGACCGCAAACCAGCTCTTTTCTGCGCGCCTCCCAAGCCTCCAGAGTCAAATCACCCAAAGCAGTAAAGAAAGTGTTCTCGTCATCGGAAATTATCTCAGGGTGGTCGTTGTAAAGATCCTCAACGAGCGTCCAGGCGAGGGAAACCCGTTCTCCGGAACACCGCCGTCGCAGGTCGCTAATAACGTAGATGTAGGCGTCCATCAGGAAGTTGGAAGTCAGATGGGTGAACAGTTGTGAGGAAAACTTGCTGCGAATTCCGATGCTCACCATCTCCAACGAAGTCACGGCCGAGTCGAAGACTATTTGGCTTTCCTGACTCGTCATATGTATCTCGCCACCGCTGACAGCTCGGCCCCGTGGATGGTGAATCTTGAACCGCATGCGAGAAACGGCCAGGTTCGCCATCGTGTGCGTGAGGCTATGCAGGGGTATGCGTTTGTCCCAGTTGGAAAAGTACTTCTCCTGGTAGATGGCCTCGAGTTCGTTAATGGCTTGATCTTCCAGTTCCATCGATATCTTGGTTCTCGCATGGCCCCTGAAGAGATTCTCGAAGACTTTGGAAGCTGTAGGCGAGGATCGACGCCAGTTGGGCACTTCGAACTTCATCAAGACGCACATCATCTCCGTCGGACCTTTGTGCTCGACGGGAGACTCGATCATTTCTGGATGCAAATCTGCGTCGTTGACATTGAGTGGCAAGCGAACGTCTCCAAGCTCGGATAGCGGGTCAAGCCCTGGAGTTGAGACAGCACGAAGCCGAGCGTCGAGGCCACACAATTGCCACCAGAGACGGATGCGCATTTCCTTCTCGAAGAACGAGATCTTGCTGTCACTATTCTCTCTATGCAGGCCCATCTTTTGGCCCAGCCTTATGGCGGCGCCAGTTAGAGTAGATGTTAACTCGGACTCCGTATCTGCGAGCAGAAATAGGAAAAATGCCTGAAGAACGTCAAGTTCCCTCGTAGTAAGGAATCCGACTTCGATGAGGGCCCGGGCAGTCGCAGCTCGGTAGCGGGGCAACAAAGTGCCCCTGGTCTCGCCGAAGCATTCCTGGCAGTCGGCCGAGGGCATGGACGTGACAGATAGAGTGTATATTGCGAACATGATTGCTGTGAGGGGCTTTGGGACATTGGAAAGGTCCCAACTTGCATCCAAGATGCGCTGCTGCATAGTCGGCACATGGACGATCTTCGAAAGTGGATTGACACTTTCCACAAAGGTCTGCCACAGCTGGTAAATCTGTCTGGGTTCTGGGTGCAACTCGTGGAGTTTGTGTTCGGTACTGGCAGAGCTGAGCTGAAACGGTAGCGTAGAATGCAAGCAGGGTTCATCTTTGTGAGGCAAGCTGTGCATGAGAGGGTACTTGAGCTGGTGTGGTTGTGTCAGTCTAGCAATTGGAGAGTCTCACAACAACGGACCTCTGGGGTCAAATCTGACCATAAACAGCTGGGATACGCTCAGTTTAATGCACAATTGAGGTGGATTCTGCGTCTCGATTGCCATCTTACCGCTCCACGTTTGACGCATTGGTATCCGAAGAATGGTCTTTGGCTTGGGGACTTGTTACAGACATGGGAACTGGAACTTGGCCATCGCTCTCGCCCAGCTTCGCCTCTAGCCCAGATGGAACCCAGGTATTGGCATAGCGGGTAAAATCGATCTTGTGCTTCCGCATCAGATCTTCATACAGCGCCAGCCGCGCGAGCAGGTCTTCATCGGCGGCCCTCTTCCGCGGCCGAGGTGGAGCAGGTGTCTCGTACAGGCAATGAGCCTGCGCCTTGAGGCAGTTGGAACAGGGATCGCCTTTATCGCATTTGACCTTGCGACGAGCACAGAGCGAACAGGCGTGCTTGTGCTGCTGCTCTGAGGCTGGTGGCGGTGACGTCATGGCGTAGCTGGAGAGCCGTGGCAACTGGAGCTCCGAGAAGGAGTTATTTGGTGAATTGGGCAATCGATGGCCTGAATAATTGATCCTCAAGTTGTTATGGTGAAAGTTGTTTGACGTGACGACCGAGTGTTGGGTTCAACCTCGTCTCAAGGGTGGCGAATGGAGGACTTGGGACTTCGGGGGCTTCGGGTCCAAAAGCAGTCTAGCGCAATGTGGCTCGGAGTCCGAGTCGGCCGAAGACGCGGAGCTCATCCCAAGTCCCCTTCCTCGAGAAAGATGCCTTCACCAGCCTGCATCTGTCATTTTAGTCGGTCTGGCTATGACTATTGAAGGATAGAGTGACCGCTGTATGTCAGTGTTCCATTCAAGTGTTGTCCTAATTTAATGCAAAATACAATAAAAATAAGACAAGTAGGCACACCAGCCCCCTTGCATCAGGCGTTTTGCTACCCTCAGCTAGCCACCTAGGCATACACACGAATACGCATCATACATTCAATCAACAGAGGCCTTATGCAGAACGGCATGTTCCGAATAGACATATCCCTTGCATGTCACCTCACCAATATCTTCTTCGGAGATGTGGCAGTGGTGAACCCTAGTCGCGATTATCATTCGACGAACCATCGCGGGGCTTGATTGAACCCACCATTTCATCAATCAGCTGAAAACCGCAGATGCACGGGCATCACTCATTCCTTGAATTGATTGGATTGGCGCTGCGGCGGTGAGGAAGATGCGGTAGAGTGAGTATCCGGAAAACCGATGAGGGCTAAAAGCTGACGGATTGCTGTGGCTTGGTGCTCGTGATGCCTCCACCACAATGTCGGGGCAGTGTATGGACGCCACAGGTCACCGAACCGTGTCTCCCTCTCTCAGCTGAATCAAAGTTGTAGACTTTAACGACTAGTCTGCAACTTAACTCGACGTGTCTATTGTCCAGCCCCCACTAGCGAGCAACGCCATGACGCCTCTACACCATGATTGGCCGCCCTATCGCAGCTTCTTCACTATTCTAGCTCGAATGCTCCTAGCTCAACGCCTTAAACCCTCAGACAGTCGACCGGAGCAAGCCTCGCAGGCTGTGTGAACCATTTGCACTATTTTTGTGATGCCCCCAACTTCGCCCCGCCATGGCTGAGGCTGAGCGTCCATACTTGGAATTTGAGCGGACGGTGTAAGTTTGCTCGTCCTCTTCCAAATATATAAAGACCGAGTGTCAAGAAGGAATACCGTTTCATCATCACTCAACATCAATCAACATCAATCACCACAGACCAATCTACCTCTACACACGGTTTTCACTTGAGCTCTTTCTTCCCTCCATCTTCAAAATGCTTCTCAAATCTATCATTTCAGCCGCCGTCGCTGCCACTTCTGTTCTGGCTGCCCCTCTCGAGGCCCGTGGCTCGGGTGTCTTCAGCCCTTCAGCTACCTGGCAGTACTCAACCATCAATGGTGCCATCTCCGCGACTACAAGCCTCGTCGAGGTTTATAAAAACTCCGGCAATGGTGGCAAGGACCAGACCGCGTTGGTGACATTCACCTACCCTGCC
This sequence comes from Ilyonectria sp. MPI-CAGE-AT-0026, assembly GCA_020744155.1. NCBI lineage: Eukaryota > Fungi > Ascomycota > Sordariomycetes > Hypocreales > Nectriaceae > Ilyonectria > Ilyonectria sp. MPI-CAGE-AT-0026. The sequence goes on along the minus strand of JAGPNQ010000023.1, from coordinate 239,268 downwards.
GCCGCCCGTGGCATGAAATGCTGGTTCGAATTCACCCTTCCCTCGACTGCCAGTCCTGCGGGCAGCAAGAAGCTCGACGTCTTCCGAAGCAGCAGCCCAGCGCCTGGCCCTACCAGCGGCTGGGGTCCCGGAAACCAGCGCAACATCCATCTGGGTCGCATTTCGGTTGTCCCTGGGTCCAAGGCCACTTGGGACGCGACATATAACACCTACCTTACCACTAAGACGCCCTGCAAGGAGCCAGGCACCCGGGAGGCCTTTGAGCTGGTTGGAGTCTACGACTTTGACTCTATCAACTGGAACCCCACTACCGGCGATGGCCTTCGAATTGCGTACTCTCCTTAATTCCTGTATTGGGTAGTGGGTGTTTTGAGTCGAGCTTTACTTCTATTTTCCTGACAAGATTATTTATCTTGTATTTCTATATTATTTGCAGCATTTGGAGGGCCAAAGTGGAGTTTTAGGTGTCATTTTTAGCATTTCTGCAATTTACCTACTCAATCATTAATCAGACTGAAGAAAATACAATCTCGATATTTCTATCTAATTGACTATCAAGAAAGCAAAAAAGTCTGTTCCTAGGGAAATGAGATACAAATGTCGGCAGTACCCGTCTCCCTAGACATAGCCGAAGATGTTGCCGTGGTGGTCCTCGTGTCTCCCCCACAGTGCGGCTTGCTTTCCTTTGAGCATACGCTCTACTCTCTTCCTCATCTTGTCATTACCTAAAGCCTTAAAGCCCACCAAAAACCACAGTATTACCCCAACCGACTTGACTGTTACAAAGCAGGGTACTGTGTGTCCAATAGAGGCACATATCCCGGACTCGTAATCAGGTAACAGTTAGGGCTGACATATTAGGGAGGTATCTGCTCACGATCATTATAAGGGACGATTGTTCTGCTCCGTTGAGTCATCTACCCCGATCCATCGGGATTGATATGACTCCCGGCGACCCGGGTTACTGCAGATGGGCCCCAGGGATAATGACGCCATTTATTGGAACGTTTTAATACGATTGGAGCCCGCGGGCTACGGAGAGTCTCCCGAAACACGTGCGGAATAGAGGGTGGTGGGCTTAGCTTTGCGCCCCAGCCTAGCTTCTGCTTCAAGCTCAGCTCTATGTACCAACACTGAGGCACCAGCCTGGCTAACATAATTCCTGCCAGGGGTATTCTAGATTAGAGTCTGGGCTGACGCACAGGATGGAAGGTAGCACGCATATCATGATCGGTTTGTTCCCGTCCTACCATTGTCGCTAAAAGCTGGCTCGATTGTTCAAGCTGTGCAGCTCCCACAACGGGCAAAACCACCGTCGACAGCACCATACGGCCTATAATAGCTAGTAGCGCAGGCTCAGCTTGCCGTTCAGCCGGTGCGAGCCAACAAACAGGGCTAAGGACAGGGATGACCTCATAGCCACCGTCGACGATAACATCCAAAAAAATATCCTTACGCTTCAAGAACGGCCCACAGTTGCCGTCAATACGATACGCGACACCGTTAACGGCATAACGGTGCGGACGAATGAGGCAAAAAATCGGAGAGAGGGGGCCTGCATTGACTGTACCTGACAGAATCCATCCAGCCGAACTGTCAATTTAACACGCACCGTCCCGAACTCTTATTATACAGGGCAGGCTATATGGTCACCACTCTACACGCCACAATTGGGACGGGATTCAAATTCACCCGTGTCCGATTTAGGCCAAGATGCAACTTATCCCTCGCCAAGACCCTTGACCTCTGACCGAACTGGTAATAGCCCCTCAGCTAGCATGGCCTCGGGTAAAATAAAGTTAGCAAGGGGAGAGAAGGGAATTAAAGGTGATGCTATTTGGTTCAAAAGGCTCCGGTAACTGCCTCTTGCGCTGCTTACAGAAGCATTACCTACCTGTTTCGGATTAAAAATCACGGCGAGCATGGACGGTTAAAGTGGTATTAACCTTCTCTAGACTCGGCCATCGTTTCAATTCGGGTACCTCGGTCCTTGCCCTCCCCTGTAATGTCATTTGTGGAGCCCAAAGTTCATGGGACGGCACATGGCAAAGTAGCATTGCCGAGTAGGCGGCCAGAAGAAGACGTGACGCTTCCAGAAGCGCATGAGAGGCGCAGTGTCATGATGGATTGGGAAGGAGGCAATAGGTATACATATACGTCTGTCCGGCCGCTATGATCATCGCTTTTACGACATGATCATCCCTCGTGATTCAGAATCAATAACACTCCTTAACCATGGGTATCTCTAAATTGGCCGCTGTGGCCGTGTTTCTTTCAGCGCAGGGAGCTCTGGCCTCTCCAGCCTTCCCAGGCCAGCACAAGGCAAGAGCCCAACAGCTACTTACCGCATACGACTATGTCGTAGTGGGCGGTGGTGCTTCCGGCCTCACAGTCGCAAACCGATTGTCGGAGAATCCTGGTAGGGCAGCCCATCAATTCGTGGGATTCTAGATCATCTGCTTACAAGTAACGCTAGATGTGACTGTTCTCGTTATCGAAGCCGGAGTCCTGTAAGCTGAAGTGTCCAACCACCGCCCCGTAGCTCAATCAGCTCACCAGTGCACAGCGACGCAAATGAGGACTTTGTCACCATCCCGGGCCTCGCCGGCGGCGCCGTAGGCACGAAATACGACTGGAATCTAACTTACGTCGCAAGCGATTCACTCGGCGGTCGAAACGTGTCCATTCCGCAGGGCAAAGTCGTCGGAGGATCTACTAAGCTGAACCGCATGGTCTTCGACCGAGGGTCCAAGTCGGATTACGATCGCTGGGCAACGCTTGGAAATGACGGTTGGAACTGGAGTGCGCTGTTGCCTTATTTTAAGAAAGTGAGTATCATCTGCTCGCCTTCGATGAAATGATTTGACCCACGGGGACTAACAACTGTGCTTGCGTAGAATGAGAAATTCACACCCGCAACCGCCGCCATCGCGGCCGAGTACAATATTACATATGATGCTGCTGCTCATGGTACTTCCGGATATATGCATTCTACGTATTCGCCTTTCTTCTGGCCAACAACGAGTAAGAAATCCGAACCCTTCGAAGATTTTAACGAGATGATGGCATCTGACGACCGATTCCTTGCACTCTACAGAAAACATGGTCGGCGCTTTGAAGGAACTTAAGATTCCAATTGCAAAGGACCAAGCCAACGGCAGTCCCATCGGCGGATACTTTTGCCCTCATAACCAAGACCCCGTGACAGAAACCCGCTCTTCAGCCCGAGAAGCATACTACAATAACTTCACCAAACGCCAAAACCTTCACTTGCTCACCGGGCAACAAGTAACGCGCATCGTTACCCAGAAGATTTCCGGCGCTGTGAAGGTGACTGATGTAGAGGTCAGAGCTGCCACACAGTGAACCTCCTTTGGCAAAACAAACCACTAACATATTGCAGTACGCTGCCTCTAAAAACGGTGCTCGTCAGACCGTGTGTGTCAAGAAGGAAGCCATCTTGGCAGCTGGCTCGATTCACACGCCCCAAATCCTGCAGGTATCTGGTATTGGCAACCCCGCCACTCTTTCTAGCATCAACGTTACCACTGTTGTCGACCTCCCAGCCGTGGGCCAGAATTTGCAAGACCACGTTTTACTCGCCGTGGTCAACGTTAGTATGTGATGAAGTCTCTTTCGAGCTATTGCTGGTTTAAGCCTCTAACCATACATTAGTCACCGCACCTTTGACAAGCAGCAATTTGACCAGCAATGCTACGTTCGCTGCCGAGGCACGAGCTCAGTATGACAACCAGAGGCAAGGTCCCTACACTTCACCAACTGGAGACTTCTTGGCCTTCTTGCCTCTGTCAACCTACTCGAAAAACAGCACCAGCATTCATGCCCAAGCCGTAGCCCAGGATGGCACAACCTTTCTCCCTGCGGGGACTCCGGCCGAGGTTGTGAAGGGCTATCGAAAGCAGCAATCGGTTCTGAACGACAAGTTGCCCAAATCGGATTCAGCAATCCTCGAGGCGATCTGGGCGGACGGTGTCTTTGTCCTAGGCCTGCAACATCCTTACTCACGTGGTAGCGTGAAGGCATCGTCCGCTAATATCTTCGACGCTCCCATCGCCGATGCTGGCCTCCTCCGAAATCCCTTGGATGTGAAAATTCTCGCAGAAGGTGTGAGATTCACCCGAACACTTACCGCTACGTCGGCAATTGGGTCTCTCCAGCCTTTCGAGGTTGTACCCGGAGCAAGTGTGGCGAGTGATGCGGATCTGGAGCAGTTCATCCGGTCAAGCGCCTCGACTCTCTTCCACCCAGCTGGCTCCTGCAAGATGGGCAAGAGAGAAGAGGGCGGCGTTGTTGATGGCAAGCTCAAGGTCTATGGTGTGCAGGGACTCCGAATTGTTGATGCTAGTGTGATGCCTTTGCTGCCAGCTTCTCACACTATGACGACTGTATATGCCGTTGCTGAGAGGGTAAGTGGAGATTGTCTGATCTTTAGAAGAAAGCATACTGACTTGAGATTTACAGGCTGCGGACATTATTAAGAGCGGTTGAGATAAAAGGATGTAAGGTAAACGCGATGTTGTGGGGGTATATAGTAGTCATCGCAATATCCAGGACCTCGAGTGTCCATTAGATACTTGAATATATGATAAGAGGTTCTACCGACTCACAACTTCCACCGCAGCAAGCACCGTTGTTGGAGTAGTTACCAGGCCGCACCTATGGCTTCTTTGTGGTGGTACTGTTTCCCGGCAACTTCCATTTCACTGGGCCCACCAAGCCCATTCTGTCTAAATAAATGACTTGAGTGATCAATTTGTCTGTGAATGCACACGTAGTTATGGCTGACATGTCCCAAAGCGGTGTGAAAGGATCAAGTAACCCTAAAGGTCAGCGTTGCCAGTCTAGTGAATATTCCTGGCTGACCTTGTTACCCAGAGAGTATTCCGACGAAGGTGTAAGATAATTAAGTTTTAATCTCGAAAGAGCTATAAATAAAGGCAGTTCCGGCCTGGAACCGTGCGCAAGGATCCTCTGTAACAGCATTCTGATCTTCAGTCTCCAGAGCCACAGAATCTGAACTGACATTGGGATTTGCGGAACTATTTGGCCCGGTATCCGAATTCGCTTCTCGAGATCTTGAAAACATGATTTGTTTCAGAACAGCTATATAACTAAGTATCCCAACTCTCTTTTGCTAATAGACTGAGCGCAATTACACCTCCAAACCAAGATAGATGGGACCTGAATATAGCAGCTATTATACAGTAGGCTTACGCCCAGAGCAAGTATATCTCAATCTTCGTAGACAAGCACGACACTGAAGCAGGAAAGCAGTTATATATAGAAGAGCTATGCGACGTGCTCCGCTACGGAGACGATTCACAACTCCCAGCCCCTGGGTTGTTCTTCTATGCGCAAGGGATGCCGGTAGTATTGACCCGGAACCAGCTTACTGGGTTGAAGCTGGTTGTAACTAATCACGATGGGAGCTACTGCGACGTGGGATCGATAAGACAGCATCCTCCTAGACGAAAGCACTAACCCTAGATCTATGACAAGCTTCAATCATTACGCTCTCGATGCGGTTGCGAACTGGCTACACCAAACCTTCAGGGGGTAGAGCCCGTGGAGCCAGGCTAGAAAGCAGTCAATGTCAAGGCTGTGCCCGGCGTCAACATCACTAGTGCCAAGGTCGTTCTTGATGGGCCATTCGGTTGGCTCAGGTAGGGGTGGCTCTTGGAGGGGGATCAATTCAGAGTGGAAGTCGAGATACCGCCCAACACAAAGGTAATTGTCATTTTACTGTCAGAGAGGGAGACAGAGAACAAATTGGGTAGCTGTAATCAGGTGTGAAGAATCGTGGGCTCGGGGATCCAAAGCTTTGCTCCAGACCCGATTGTAGGAACATACCAGAAGGTCCCTGTTCAAACCACCTTTGCAACGATCTAGTCTAGCTGCTATGGGCAGTAAATAACTCAGTACTGAGTGGATTTTCGTTTCATAATTCTCTTGAATTAATCGCTTCAGGAAGCTGCATTAGTCTAGTGCTCACTTCGCTCTGGCATCCTTGTCAATGTAGCAACCCTATAGCTTAATATGAGGGAATACCTTGCGCCAAGCAAACACAGCGAGATTTTATACACCGACAGATGTTCAGTCGTACATTTCGTTTCCATTTGTAACAGAGAGACTCGTCAATAATTTAAATGTCGTATCGCGTCCCTTCATTCTTTCTGCCATTTCCTGTTGGCTGCTTAGCATGATTGATATTTTATCGTTCAACCCATTTTCCTGCTATCCAAGGACACATCCCGGTGTTAAAGATTCGATCACAATGATATTCCCCATTTTAGCCTTCGCCGGCTTTGTTGGAGCATCGACCGTTCTTCAATTCAATGGCACGACCTACTACTCTCCAGATACCATTGCAGGGTCTGTCAACGTCCTCAAGTCCAAATTCAGCAATGTCTTGCCCGTCACATATCTCAGTGACTTCCCGTCGAAGGTCGAAGATCTGGAACAGCAGATTGACAATTTACTAAACGGGGACGACGTCATGTCGAAATCTTTCCTCCCGACACTGATTCTCCACGCAAAAGCAAAAGTGTCGGCTGGCAGCCTGCGTTACCTCAAGTCCACCGGTACCACCACACTCATATTGACTTCAACCGGAAAGCTGCCATCTGGGCCATATTTCCTGCATCCCTCTGGTGACTTGACCCGAGTCTACAGACTCTACGTTGACGACAACATGGCTTTCAGTCAGGCTGTGATTGAGGGCGAGGATGGAACATATTTGCCATCTACTGCCGCAGTCGGCGAAAGCGTCAACGGGGCACTCAGTATCCCCGTTCCTTCACGCCATTACTACCCAAAGCCATCGCCCGAGAGGCCTCTCTCTGGCTTGCGTCTTGGCGTCAAGGACGTCTTCAACCTCAAGGGGATCAAGACGGGGGCCGGCTCCAGAGCATACTTCGCCCTCTATCCGCCTGCAACTGAGACAGCCCTCTCCCTTCAGCGCCTCATCCGTCTCGGTGCCGTCATCGTCGGCAAGCTCAAAACGGCCCAATTCGCCGCCGGTGAGGTGCCCACAGCAAATTACGTGGACCAACTTGCGCCGTTCAACCCCAGAGGTGATGGGTACCAAAGCCCCTCTTCGTCTTCCTGCGGCACAGGAGCAGCCCTGGCGTCGTACGACTGGCTGGACCTTGGTACGGGAACTGATACCACTGGGTCCATTCGAGGGCCATCGATGGCGAACGGCCTTTTCGGCCTTCGAATCACTAATGCGAGCTTGCCTCTGGATGGAATTCTCCCTGTCTCGGCAAGGATGGACACACCCGGTTTGATCGCCCGAGATGCAAGACTTCTACGAACAGCATACGAGGGTTGGCTCGAGAAAAAGGCCAACTACACCATATTTCCCCAGAGGATCATCTTGCCGCAGGAGTTCTGGCCGTCCCCGAACAAAACATCCATGCCCATCTTCGAAAAGTTCATCGATGACCTTTCTGCTCTTCTAGAAGCCAGAGTTGAGCATGTCAATACAAATAATTCCTTCATTCGCCACACAGGAAACAAGGAAGGTATCGCTGCTTTCATCAGTGGCTATCCTCTAGTTTTGGTTAGGGATCAGTTCCGAGCTCTTGGACAACCCTTCATCGCCGACTACCAGGAGAAATTCGGGCGATTCCCCTTCGTCAACCCGGTCCCTCGCAGCGGCCTTGCTTTTGCTGCTCAAATTGATGATGAGAGCTACGAAAATGCGGTTCGTCATCTCCAAGTCTACAGAGAGTGGTTCACCTCGCAGCTGTTACCGTCTTGTGAGGAAGCCCTGGTTTTATACCCACTTGGACCAGGGCTTGAATTGTATCGAGACGGGTCACTCAACACTTCTCCCCTCACGTCTTCATCGCCGTATGTCAACACCTTGCAAGCGGCTGCAGCTGGGCTTCCAGACTACGCAGTGCCTATTGGGGCTCATTCATTCGACTCAAAGGTGAGCATGCGTGAGGAGCAGCTGCCAGTGAGCATTGGAATTATCGGAGGTGCTGGATGTGATCACATGCTGCTAGATTTGATTGTGAAGCTCGGAGACGAACTGGATGGATTTCACACTGTAGTCGAGACTGGAAGAAATATGTGGTGAATGGTGAACATATGTCGCCACTCGTTGCTTCCATAAGAACCATTGCTCATTCTCAAATTGAAGAAACAGAATCATCATCCACCCTGCACTGCTGTTAGCTCCAGGCAAGTTGTTTCCACAATTCAAGTAGTTACACATATAAAGCTCCCAGTGAAAGCATTGCCACTGAATTGACTAAACTTTATGGCCAATGTAATACGGCTATTACTAGCCTATACCAAGATTTCGGGAAAAAATTACCCCGTGTCTAACATCACCGACATCACCTCTGCCAATTGCGTCATATTAGCTTAGCAATCCTTTGGCCATTATGAAAGCAGATTGGATTTCAAATACACATACACCTTACAACCTTCAAATGTCGACACCGGAATCCTTGCCCATTTGAAAAGGATAAAAAGGGAAATCCTCCCGCGGCAGGAAACAATTTCAACCACCAGAACATAGAGGCTTAATCCCGAAAAATCCCATCATCCACGATGTCGAACGTCAATTTTGCCGTCGTTGACATCTTCTCTTCAACCCCGTACAAGGGAAACCCTCTTGCGGTCGTTGATGATCTCGCCGGCACTCTCAGCGACACCCAGTTGAAGCTGATTACCCGGCAGTTCAATCTCTCCGAGACGACATTCTTCTCTAAACCAACCCGGGCCCAAGCCACCTACAGGCTGCGATCATTCCTCCCGAACGGCAGAGAGGTTCTGGGCATCGGACACAATATTCTCGGCGCTTGGTGGTACCTTGCCGAGGCGGGCTTTCTCGACTTTTCCGAGACCAAATTTGTGACCAAGTCGCCCGATTCTGACGAGTTTACTTTTTTCCAAGAACTGGGAGACGCTGTCATGCCGGTTCAGATTCTGCGGACGAAGCGCGAAGGGCAACGCCCTCTCTATTCAGTGGCAATCACGCAAGCACCCCCACAAGCTCATGGCCGACATCCGGATCTGGAGTCACTCGCTAGAAGTATTGGGCTCGAGACCAAGGACATTGGTCTGCCCGGTAATGATTCACTTGCCCCGCGAGTCATGTCGACTGCTTCCACATACCATCTGCTGGTGCCTATCAAGTCCATTGCTGCTCTGAATCAAGTCGTCGTCCAGAGGGATGTTCTCCTGCAGCAAGTTCGCTTAGCTGATGAGCGTTCCTTTGGATTATTCCTCTTTACGCCAGATGCAAATAAGTCTGGAGAGTCTGGTAGCGATCGGTACCACGCCCGGTTCTTCAGTCCAGGCATGTCTACCGAAGACCCGGCGACTGGCAGCGCCGCAGGACCGTTGTCCGCATACTTATTTAATGAAGGCCACCTAAGTTTGAATAAAGGAGAGGCAAGTATCGAGGTTCTGCAAGGATATAATGTTGGCAGGGAGTGTAAGATACAGGTTGGCTTGTCCGTTTCGACCGGCCCTGAGGACAGCCATGATGTGCGTGTTCAACTGATTGGAGGCGGTGTAGAAATATCTAAGGGCACGATTGTAATTCCTGGTGAAGAGGTTTTGTTCTGATTCAGACGCTGGGTTGCCTTCCTACAGTCCTGGGGAGAATTAGCACTATCAAGTAGGGATTGTATTACCAGCCCACGCGATATGATGAAAGAGAGCTTTAACAAGTCCTGGTTATCGGCGATTTTTCAGGGTGCCAACTCTTCAGATTAGGTTTTACTAATAAAGTAACACGGAATGAAAAGAGGATCAGGGCTACTAACTCGTGCATAATAGTAACACTAGAAGAACATTCCGAATTGAAAGATGATAAGGGACTAGATTATAAAACAAGGGTCTTATCATAGGAAGAATAACATGATTTTGAGCGAGATATAAGTAGAAGAAGTATTGTTAATACTATCAGTGTTTTTTTTTTCTGTTGAGCTTCGAGTCCCCCCTCTGGGTATATGGGTTTATGAGAATGTCAAGAATACTCGATAACATATTCGGAATTACAACATTATCTATTAGCTATTTTCTATAAATTCCCTTCTCAGTGCACCAGAAAACCAGGGCACGATAATGTGGAGTAATGAGTGTACATCTTCCAAAGGCGGCCAGATTATAGCGTGACCTGAACTGTTTTTGACATACTTGGAACGCCTTGTGGCGACATGACAAAGAGATAGTAGAACCCGGGCAACAACACCCCGTTGTCTTTTGGCAACTTGACAGAATACTGATTATCCTTGACCGTGAAAGTATCGAGCGGAACGCGCCTCTGGTCACTGTTGACAGAGTGTGTGACGCTGCCCATGCGGACGAGTGAGATCTTGATTGGGCCCGACGCGTTGGTAACACTGAACTTGAGCGTGCTGCCGGCTTTGACCGGCTGTTGGGCGAGATTGCTAATGATGGGACGGACGGCAAGGGAGCCATCTTTGTTGAAGAGGTAGGGCGGTTGGAAAATCTCTCCGTCAGCATGGTCAGCCGTCTTGTCACAGTTGGCGGTTGAGCCGCCGATGGTGGCAACATAGCAGAGTCCGCCACCGCCAATGAAGACAGTAGCATCCGGCAGAAGAATAGAGACGGAGTGGTAGTTGCGAGGCACAGCATGAGGAGCGAGCTGCGTCCACTTCTTGGTAGCTGGATTGAAGAGCTCAGGGATCAAGATGCCGTCGGTGTTTGTAAAGACAACCGACTTGCGCTGGCCACCCGTGACAAGCACTGTCCCATCAGGCAGCACGACGGCATTAGAGAAGCCGCGAGGAAACGCCATGTCGGCCACTCGCTTTGCAACAGCCGGCTTGAAGGGCTCGCCGATGGTGGTGATGTGGGCTCGCTTGGTGGCGTCGCTTCCAGAGTAGTCAGGGCTGCCTCCAGCCGACAGTATCTTGCCTGCAACAGCATCATACATGACGAAGATGCCACACATGGCGTCGTCTCCGTCTCTCATGCCCGCTTGGACGACCGAGCCGGTTTGTTTCGTGCCGTACCAATGCTGGCTAGCACTCGGACCGGCCTGAAAGACGCTGCCGTCCTTCCACCCGAATAGCCAGGCGTGGTTGTCCTCGCGCCAGATACCCTCGCGGTCAGTGGTGAGCATGGGCTTGACGGCGGCGTCAGGGAGCATGGTCCACTTGTTGGACTTTGGGTCGAAGACTTCGCCATTCTTTCCCCCGCGAGGACCCGAGTAGCCGCCTCCAATGGTGAAGACCTTGCCGTTGGACAGTATGGTCGATGTCTGGTAGCCGCGAGGCATTTTCATATCTGGCCCTCGCGTGAAGTCGTTGGTCTTGGGGTTGTAGATGCTCACAGCCTCGGCATTCGAGCCTCCCTGGATCAGAATGCGGCCGTCGCCAAGCTGGCTCATTCCAGGGCAGAACATGTCGTGATGGGTGTTGGCCACCTCTCGTTTATAAATAGCCCCGGTAGGAAGATCCATGGTACCGAACTGCGTCAGGCCAGACGGACCTCCGAAGGCGTCAGGGCCCCAAGAGGAGAAGAACAGCAGCTTCTGGGACTGGGGGAACTGGGGAGCCACGTAGGCTGCGACAGGAATGACAGGCAAGCGGATGATGTCGGACCATTTGCCCTCGCTCGAAGGCGCTGTATTCGATGGCACGTAGACGACGCTGAACTGCTTGCTCTGGACCCAAAACAGCGACGCCTTGGGCTCGGCCTCCTTGATGTGGCAAACGTTGTTTATGTGGTCAAAGACGGCTTTTCTACACGTCTTGACGGTCGAGCAGAGATCGGCACAGGCGTTGATAGTGGTACAACCCTTGATAATCTTGGCTGAAGCGCCAACGTAGTCAGTGTTGCGGCAGACATGATACGTCTTTCCGCCGCTGGCACGGTACTTGGTGGTCCCAGAAGGGCACCGAGCGATGAAGACGCCCTCTTTGATGTCTTTGACGCGAATGGTGTCAAAGTTGGTGTCCTTGGCCCAATCCATCGTCGCCTCGTTGGCATTGTCCTTGACGTGGCAGATCCGGCGTTGCTTGTCGTACACGGCCTTGACGCATCGCGGGTCCTTGCTGCAGATTTTGGCACACGCAGTAGTGGATGTCACACGCTGGACGACCTGGAGGCTACTGCCTCCGTATTTGTAGTCGGTGTTGGGACAAACGGTGTATTCGGCGCCGCTGTCTGATGTCCAACTTGTCTCTTTCGATGGGCAGCTTGTCAGAGCGGCGGTTGTGAGGGAGGAGAATAGGAAGGCTGCTAGAGCCACGAATGTCGGTCGAACCATGATGATTTCGAGTAAATTGGATATTAAATGGAACTGAAAGAGAAGATATTAATTAACTGGGTGCAACGGGCAGTCTTGAATTAGGTCGTCGAAGAATAAAGCGTCACTTAAAAGGCCAGGGTCGAGGACTCAAAAGAACGAAGGACAAATGAAACAATTGAGACGAATGAACGAGAGAATGAACGTCAAAGTGAATAAACGAGAGGATCAACGTTGGGCAAGGAAAGACACGATGCTCGGAGGACGAGCGTGGGCAATCCTGCCTGTGAGGAACGTCGAAGAAAAACTTGGCAGGGGTTTCTTTATAGGTACTGGGCTGGAGGACACGGACGTCGAGCCGTCGAACCGAGACCACCAAGCGTTATGCTTAGCCTCATCTAGATAGACGAAAAGAGATTTCAGATGGGTCTCGAGAAGACCCCTGTCAAGCGAGGTGGGCTATCTTGGCCTACCTGACGCCTACTAGACTAATTACAGGTTCTAGACCGGGATCCCTTGTCAATACCATCTAAAACGGGATAAATACGAGGCAACAACACCACCTAAACGGCGACGCATAAAGGAGTATTAATTTTCTCTAACCAAATATAAGGTGGTGACCTGTGGTGAGCGGCGAAGCGGCGAAGCGGATCCAGTACGCCTGGAGTAGCTGGCTGGGCGTGTTGGATCTGGACACTATCTACGGAGTACGCCTCGGCGCTGTTTATTAGTACCGGTTCGATCATTATAGATATCAATTATGCCCTGACTGCTTGAAGTACCTAAGTTAGGTTTCCTTTGTTTCATTACGGCTAAGCCGGGTGGGCGGGCTCCGAAGCCCCTGCCAAGTCAGCCCCGACAGCCCCCTGACTTCACAGTGACGGCCTGGACTATTCTTCCATTATGCTTCCAATTCAACATGCCTTCAATTCAACGTGAGCTAACAGGTCCGGTTCAGGCGGGTGGACATAGGCGATACAGATGCCAGGATGGACCAATAAATAGATATTGTTTAGATTGAAGAACATCAATGATACTTGACAAGTAAATACATTTAACTACGATTTAATAATGAAATTGTTTACAAGGCTTGCCAACTGTCCCCTTAGCTATCGTCTAGTGCCACTGCGAATAGCACAAGTCTGTCTGTACTTGCTAGGCCGCTGATCGTCTTTGCAAGGGCGGCGATTAAATGCTGGAGCCTTGTGAGTTTAGGTGATTGCCTTGCATCCATGGGGGAATCCCACTACTGGAGCCGTCGCTGTATTCAGAGCACTGGGGCATGCTTGGCGATATTGGGGGCAGCCGGTTTTGAACCTCCACTTCCGCCGTCCTCGCAAAACACGAGCTCGATGCGGCCACCGTAAGTCTTCTCACCTGGGTCTCTATGCTCGGTCACGAGCACGACTGCCAGCTTTTTGTACGTCTCTAGGCTCCGGATGCCAGCTGAGGTATGCTGAAGCGCCCGAGAAGCTAGGCACGGGTTGTTTGCGAGAGTCGAGATTTATGCGATGGAATCTCATGCATTTGAAGTCTTTTGAGTGTAAAGAAGATGGATAGAATGGCCAAGGGCAAGGGCGATGTGCGCGACAAGAACAGCCATGGCTAGATAGTCGGTGACGGACGACGCCTCGTACGAGAGACCATTAATTGAGATTGACGTGGAAAAGGTTTCAAATTTGGTTCCGTTGGGCTTTTCCAATGCTGTTTTAGTACTGAACAACTCGTCTTTGAAACTTGGCTTTTTGGAATAGTCGAGCAAGCTCCAGTTAGATACTGGGCCAGACATGTTCAACACTCTGTCAGCTCCGTAACGGGAGATGCCGTCGGCCACGATTAGTGTCGTAACCCATTCCAGATACACGGTTCTATTTGACGATCCTTCGATGACGTCGTTCCATTTCTCTTTTTGGTCATTGGCACTTGTCAACTCATCATTGACGAGATTGGAGTGGTCAAGAATCAACTGGAACGTGACCATGCGAGGACTGGTTGACCCAAATTCAGGGGGCAACAGAGTCCAAGTAACTCTTAGACTGTCTGAAGGCGTGCTATTGATATTCAGGATACGGAATGCCGTGGTCTCTTTCCAGCATGCGTATCCTGGCATGATGTGGAACTCGATGTTATTCTCCGTAGCAGAGATATTTTGCGCCACAGAAGACGCGGTCCGGACTACAGGAACTTGGCTATGAGTTTCGAGCGCCTAAGGGATAGAGTAGTTGTACTCGGCTCTGGACCAACTCTGGGCGTCTCCCGAGTTCCTGGCCATGGCACCAACTCTGTCATCCCAGTCTGATTTGAGCGCGGCCTGGTATATCATTGTAGGAAGATAGGATGCAGTAACGGCTGTCTGACATGCAACACCGGGAGGGCATCTGAGGAGCGAAGGTGAAGGATTCGGCTGGATCTTGCATCTTTTAACTCACCACCGGCGCAAAATAGGCCAATTGGGCGTCTTCAGCGGTATTAAAAATATTTGAGATGCCACCAAGGTACTTAGATCTTATTTATAGCATCTTCGCGGAGCAATACGACTTCAAGTAGTAATAGAGGAAGTTTTAGACAGTAAAATCTATTGTACGAGTGCTCGACTATGCGAGCAAAAAATATACATAAAACAGAGGCTGATCCGGACAAGTACTGGTTGTCCTACGCGTCTTCGCCCCTTACTGGGTTTCTCCAGCGCTAGCCAGCTTGCTGTGTGCTATGCATCCACACTTTAGATTGTGTTACCAGCGCTGCTGGCCAGGCCGCTAACGGAGCTGTATGCCTCAGCAGAAGCAATGTTGTAGCCCGAAAAGCCAGAGAGGAAGCTCGAATCGGAACCGCTCCAAGTACCAGAGCTGGTGTAGCCGTTGGCCTGGCATTCGCGGCTGAGGGCGCTAGAGCAGGCAGAGCCGTCGGTGTCAGGGACGAGGACCTGGCCCTCCTGGCCATCGACGATGGTGTCAACGCTCTCAAACAGGTTACCCTCGGCGAGGACCTGGGTGCTGGAGTCGATCTCGAAAGCGTGGCCGTTGATGTCGCTGAAGTAGTTGTTGACGGCGTGCAGGAGGGTGGTTCCGGTGACCTTGGGGCTTCGGCCGGAGGTGTGGTAGATGTAGTTGTTCTTCAGGGTGATTTTCTATGGGACAGTGTCAATATATTGGTCTGATTGTCGTAGGAACAGGAAAGACTTACATCGCTAGAACCACCAAAGTACAGTCCCCAGTAGGCGTACGAATCACAGTTGGGCGACCACTCAGTAGTGCCGTCAATCTTGCAGTTGGAGATGGTGACGCGGTTGTCGGCATCAGTTCCGAGGACAATGTGCTGGCGGCCGATCAGAGAAGTGGTAACATGGTCGATCCAGACGAGGTCGGACGAGTCGAGAGTGATGCCATCACCGCCCCAGACGAGGCTAGGGTTGAGCTCAGTGATTGCGATGTTCTGGATAATGACGTTCTGGGCGCCGACAATGCGCAGACCCTTGCCCCGGATAACACCAGAGGTGCCCTTGCCGACAATTGACTTGTTGCTGCCAACGGTAATTCCAATGGTGGCAGCCGCGTCATACGTGACGCTGACCTTGGAAGCCGATGCCTGGTAGTTATCACACCAGCCGTTCTGGTTGATGGCCAGCTGGCACGCGTTTCCGGTGCCCCAAGGAGCACAGCCCGTTTCCGTGAGAGTGCCCTCGGTACCGGTGAAGTCGAACTCCTGCTGGAGCACGATGACGCGCGCCTCATCGCCGGCCAGGTACGAGACAAGCTCGTCAGTCGTGGTCGGGTACACGGGAGTCGCGGTGCCGCCACCGGTGACTTCGGAGGCGAAGCCCTCGGCAGTTCCCACGACGCCGTCGGCGGAAACAGTGTTGAGGATGGCCGTGAAGACGGAGACGAGAGCAAGGGAGGCCTTCATGGTGACGATGGTGACGGTGGTGTAACGATTGGCTTGATCTGTGTATATGTTATAAAAAAGAGATCGGACGAAACACCAGGTTGTCGGGCGATCAAAACGAATGGAATGGAAACAATGCAAAGAGTGAATGGCTCAACCAAGTCTGCTGTGTTTGTTTCGTAGCGTCCTAGCTGGCTTCTATATAGCATTCGACGAGCCTCAAGACGTAGGGATCTACGAATGCAGCGGGCCTCAGCCCATGCTAATCCCCCTTGAAGCCAAGCGAGGTCATGTTACCAGCAGATCGCTGAGGCCATCACTTGGCACGGTACTCGCGGCAGCCAATTCGCCAAGTTTTTGCACCAGGATCTTGTTTCGCTGACGACGAGAAACGACGTAGAACACCGGCAGAGTTGCATTTTGTATCGTCCCAGACTCACGCAGATTGGTGGAAAGAAAACAATGCAAGAGTGGACCAGGGGTTTGTTTCGTCTTGGGCGCGAGGCTCCACAGAAGAATACCATCAACAGAGGGACCAACATAAACGAGTAGCACCTAAAGCTGGGGTTTTAGTTTTGCGGGCTTGTCCCGATGGTGAAACTCGAGCATCCTGGGATGTGTGGCACCGCCCTTACGGTCGACTTATTCGTGGCTTCTGGTGATCCGATTATTCCACTTTGGGATGAGCGCGGGAATAATTCTCCGAAGCTTGGCAGATCCCAAGAAAGTCTGTTTCACGCTTGTAGAAGATAGAGTCGATGCCTCGTCATCGAACATTTAAATTAAAGTAAGCTCAAGGTTGTGTTCTTTTGTGATGGCGCGTCACGCCATGTTGTGGAGCAGAGTGACAAATTTGTCCTTTTGTCTTACCTGAATCCGCCTCCGCATGTACCCCCTGAACCATCCCCTGTAAGCTCCGAATAACTCCCCTAAATCCTGGGATGTCCACCCTGTCTTTGCGTCTCTAAATAAATACCCTGATCACCAAGCACCCGTTTGGCGCCTATTTTACATTGTTTAGCGATTTGCAGAACATTACCTGCGCTGTACTGCTGTGCGGGACCTTTTAGGGGCCAAAGGCGCTAACTTCAATCTTTATGGCTTCCGAGATGGCAGCAACCTGGCCTTCCTCAAGTGCGTCTCCTCCCTCCACTTCAACCTTCAGGACAGTAGCGCCATTGGTGAAGAAATGAGAATATTCTTTACTATATCGTGTAAAGGCTAGTAAGCCAAGCGATGGATTCGCCAGCTATATACCACGTGATAAGATTTGGAGTATAGATGCGATGCTCCGTATAGAACGGGTCTACCTGAATTGGGACAGAAGTAAGCTGACACCGTGTCCAACTGATTGATTGAGTATATTTACTTGACTCATGCTGCACTTCTCCCTTTCGCTCACATTCAACCTCCAACATGGCTTCGGATCACTCTTCAGATCCCTTTGACCACCTCTGTGATCTCTACGCTCAGTACAGGCAAACGAAAGAACCCGAAGGGAAGGGGGCCTTTTACTCGGAGAAATGTCTTCAGATCTGTCGTCAAGACCCCACCTACGCCGCTCGTGATGGCGCAACAATAGTGCGGTATCTTGGAGAAGGTGGAGTGCTGGTTGCTCGCATCCTTCGTGAAGCTGGCCAACTGAAGGAGGGTGAATCCGTCGGCTCAAATACCAAGGCCAATTACTACACCATCCGACGCCTCACCACCGCCGAGGCAACCGATTTCGGCACAAACGAGCATGTTATTCCCGCCGGCTTTTCATCCGTCACCGAGGTGCAGAGTAGAGCCAAATCTGAGAACTGGGTGGGCATGAAGGTTGACATGTGGATGGACGACGGCGATGGCAAAGGCTTTATGGTGAAAGCAAAGTACTGGTGGCGGCTTGAAAAGGCAGATAATGAAACTGGAGTTTGGAAACAAATCATGCACGACATTGTGTACCTGGGAGTTCGCGATGGGACCGAGGGCGCTGACGGAGGGGTTTTGATCAAGGACGATTGAGAATTGATAAGGGCATTGCCCGTGAGGGTCTGCTACAAGGTGGACCAACAATGAGTATTCTAGCCGTTGGCCTCGCCGTACGAACCTAGCTATCTTAAATACGCTCGCAGATCGATTAGGAAAAATATCTTTCATGTTGTGGAACACACCTTGGGACCAGACCCGATTTCGACTGTCCTCACGGGACTAATACCGGTAGTCACATTATCGTCCATTCTAGTGGTTCAAAGCCCAGAAATCTAGAACAATTCGCTGTAAATTATGTATTTCCTGAGGCAGATTAGTTGCATGTCCAGCAGCCCTTGGAGTACTTTTAAGAGCAATAGTGCGCTGAGCCGTGCGTAGGGTAGCATGTCGTCCGGAATTACGTGTCCACTCAATGACAATGTCTTCAGCACAACAAGGGCTCTTAGCTGCGGGCGGTGTCCACGCTCATCACGAAAACCATCGGTGTAACATATCTGTGTATACTAAGTGCAGATGGATTCTTGTGCTTTCTGTGGCTGAAGTTACGTATCAAAAATGCTGGCAAAGCGTGGGTGGTATTTTTTCGAGCGAGTAACCACGCAATTCAATCGCAGTCACCAAAAATTGTGTGATGAAGAGGAATATTCGCCCAAACTAGCAGTCGCAATAACCAAACAATTTTTGTGTAGGCTTCGGAGCCATCCGATACGTGCCAACTTCACTACTTGAACATTTATCAGGGCCTAGAGTTGCGATGTGCTCAAATAACGAGCATCGCCGAGAAGCCGAACCTACCCCGAACTGACGGCTGCATAGTGGCTCCATTCATTTTACACCCCGGGGATTGAATCAAATGGAGGTTCCGAGCTCGCCGATTGATGAATCCGTTACGGTCAATTTGATCAAATGGATGAGTCAGTGTTCAAAGCAGTGGTGATAATGTATGTCAGACAGCCTATCTCTATCTGACAATGTTGATGATTGCTTGTGCCGGTTATCCGGATCGGTCAAAAGAGGGGTTATCAGACCCCTCTTCTACTAGGGTCATGATATCAATCTATCAGAGGATTCGTAATACAGGGTCATATTCCAATACCCATCATTTCCAAGCTGAGCGCTGTTTTGAGTCTCCTCTCGGCTTCAAAGTCACTCAATCTGTGCTCATTTTCCGTACGCCCAACGCACTTCATATCACACAGTACACATTCTCTCCCAACATGGACACATTCCCTCTCGATGGGCTGGATGGCTACAAGTCCCAGACCCTGAGCTTCAAGTCTACCCGTGATGGCGACATCAAGGTCGACGTCGCGTATCCAGAGCTCACAGATGATGCATCCCCGAGTACGGTTCTGTTGCATTATCACGGCGGCTTCCTGGTAAGCAGACAGTACTGAGCACCCCCGCGAATGTCACTCCACTGACTTTGGGATCTAGATTTTTGGCGATCGATATTCATTTGTTCCCTACTGGCTTTTACATGCATGCGCCTCTCGAAAATGGATCTTCGTGACTCCGGATTATCGCCTGTTGCCAGAGACAACGGCACAAAGCTCTCTTGAAGATGCAGTGGACGCCTATGAATGGGTCTTGTCGTCCCTTCCGCAGATTCTTGGTCGCACTATCGGCAATGTTTTGCTGGCAGGCTCGAGCGCAGGAGGCTATTTAGCGTTGGCAACAGCTGCCACAGTCACCAAACAACCAAGTGCACTCTTGTTGATCTACGGAATGCTGGATGCTACTTTTTCTCGATACACCACCCCCGGAACCAACATCTTCGGCAAACCAGTGGCGGAGACGGCTTCGATTTTGGCCGACTTCCCAAAGGCAAGACAGGACGACGATAGGCCTGTGCTGTCTGGGTATCCGTTGGATCCAGGAAATCCCATCGAACCTCCGCGTGTGACGCTAGCTTCGGCTCTCCATATTGATGCCGTATACCTAGATTACATGACTGGCGTTGAGGGACTTGGTCAAGCTGTCGCCAAGGAAGGAGTTGCAGCCATCCCCCAGCAGCATAGAAACCTTTTTCCTCTGGCATTTGGGGATCTGACGAAACTCCCTCGCACCATGCTACTCCACGGCAAGAACGATTCTGCTGTGCCGGTGGAGCCAAGTATGCAAGCGGCGGAAAAGCTGCGAGCCGCTGGGATCCAGGTACACACAGAGTTTCCTGAAGATGGAGAACATGGATTTGACGTACGGGTTGGAGATGTGGATGTCGAGAAATCAGGCGACGACAATACTACTTTCCAGATTTTGAGAAACGTTATCAACTTCCTTAGTCAAGTTGGACCGACAGCCTAGTCTAGTCCTTCCCTCATTGTTGTTAATTCACATATTATTGATGAACACGGTTTGAAGCGGTGATTCCATCGGTTCAATTTGGCAACGTCCTGTCCCTATGATACGTACAAGATACACTCCCAACTCCTCATCCCACCATCAAACCTTAGCGACGGCAACGATCGGCCCTCCAGCGCCTTGTTGCAGAAGAATCACAGCATCCTGTCCTGGCTCCATCGATGACTTGGGCGAAGGAAGAGGCACAGTAAGATCTCCGCCAGTCCACAGCCCAATCTTGATGACGTTTGTAACAATGTTGCGGTGCTTGACCTTCTTGCCCTTGTTGGGTCCTTTCCCGATCTTGACGACCTCCTCTCCGGCATTGTAGAGCACCAGAAGGATGTCATGGGCCTCCACCTCATATCTGTCAGAGTCGATGCGAACATCGGTGTCATTGACATCAAGGTAGACGTGCCAGTCCATGGCCCGTTGCATCTCGCGAAAGCGGCCCACGATCTCTTGGACTTCGCCCTTGCCGCCCGCACCGGAGCCGTCAGACGCACCGTTGACGACGACCTGGGGAGTGAAGAGGCTGTTGCGATTCCACCTCTTGACGTATGCTCGTTGGCGTTGGTCCCAGGCGGGCTGAGCAAACGTGTCCTTCCAGCCCGAGTGATCGAAGATGGTGACATCGTAAGTGAGGAGAAGGAGGTTCGGGTGGCTCGACCCGTCGTGAATGCCGGGGATGGCTGGCGGGCAAGACTGACAGCCCTGAGACTGGAACAGCTCAACAACGGCGAGGGGTTCAAAGTCGATGAAACACGCAGATGTGTGTCTGTGATTGGGATCGTCGCCGATAGGGTGGCCATCATCGTCGAGAGTGATGGCGCAGACCAACGGTGGCTGCTTCTTGCGGCGGAAGAGCTTTCGAAGGATGGAGGCCATAGTGGTGGGAATTGATGGTTCTTGGAGGTTTGGGTAGAAAGGACTAGGTATTATTTGAATCGATGCGCCTGCTGTATCTGCTCAGAGCAGAACGAAGCAGTAGACCGTCGGGCGCAACATGGACTCTTATAGATTGAGGGCACGGCACTTTTCCACCACATTTTGAGTACATGCATATGGTGATTATGCATGTCAGCGCCAGCTGAACGGTTCAAAAAAAGGATCCAAGAAAAAGGGACCTAGATCCAGGTCCATTGGACTCCCGTGTATCATGTGGCGTGGAGGAGGTAGGGCTGGGATATCGTGAGGAGCTACTACTGGCTAGTGACGGTAGGATTCAGCCCGTTTGCGACGCTTGGATATTACCAGCTCGCAATCCGTGGCTCGATAGGGCTATGTCATCTTCATAGAGTGGTAGTGGCTATACTCGTCAAACGAGGGTGGTAATTGCGAGCCCCGACAGCAAGGGATCTGCCAATGATGAAGGAGCTGGACTCTTGGAGGATTCAAAGTCCCATGCATTGCAACAAGCAAAAGCCAATCACGGCGAGATACACCTCGAGTGGCTTCTGCAGCGGCAGCCGAGCCCTTGGTGTTGGCGTCATGACGTTCACCTCTTGTCAGCCCCCATGTTGAACCGAGGCAGCTCGCGTTTTCTAACCGGATTGGGAGACACTCGTCGTATTCTCAAGTCGACGCTGATTGGTGTACTGAGCCACCGCTTGATTCCACATCCTGTTCCCACTTTGCGGGCGTCGTAAATACGCCGTCGGCAAAGCCACAGCTGACGCCGGGGTTTCAGGCTCCAGGGTTCCACTGCACAGCCAACAGAATGAAGAATGGAATCAATCAGACAGGCTCCATTACGGCCGCTAAATCCCTGCCAACCATGGCGGATTCCGTGCAATAACGTGGCTGCCATGTTACGCTTAGTCCCACCTTGTCTTTATGCTTTCTCCCATGACGAAACAGCCTGGAATGAGCCGCTTCAGCCCCAGAGAACTGGTGTCCCTGTCGCCTGGATCGATTGGCTGCCCTATTCCCCGGGAATTAAACTATCTCAAATACCAGATCCTGGCCTGGCCGTTCCCTCGGTCGCTCGCAGAATCGGGAGCCATGAGGCTTGGGCCGAAGAGAAACGTCATGGTCGCCTCCACCAGGACCCCATAGCTGTTGCCTTTTCACTGCTGAATGTCAGCTGCTGTTTATCTTGCGACCTCTCATATTTGAGGACAGCAAAATGATGCCTGCATTGTATCTCGGTTGCTCGCAAGTCCCTTCCACGACTGAGTATTTGGAATGGCAAATGTACAATTCTCCAAGGCTGAATTTTCACTCAACCCTGGCGATACAATATCATTGGATTGTATGAGCTTGTCCCATGTTGTAGCACCGCAGACTTTCGGCATGACCTAAGCTTTTGAACACATACTCGTTAGAGGGAGCCAGCCGTTGACCAGTTGGCCTCAAGGAGACATTTGTATAAAGGTCTTTCAGAAAGATGATGACGATGAAGTTGTGAAAATATTCAAGCCAGATCAGACACCAGTGTGATATTGAGTTACCAGAACTATCGCGACAGTTGTGAACTACTGAACCACCCGGTTTAACTCGGAAACGTCGCATACTGAACATTGACTATGCCATCATCCAGTAAGGGATTGACAATCTAAGCTGAAGGCGTACAACTAACTCCAGGCAGGCAGAGACAAGAGTGGGGGAGGGAAGAACAAGAAACAATCGAAAAATGATAGCAAGAAGAACAAGAAATCGGTATGAAGAACTCTGCTTCGAACAAATGAACATACAATCTTATAAAGTCTAACTTTTGGAATTAGGGCAGTTCATCCAAACCCAAGTCAACGAATCCCAGCCAAGACAGTCCGAACCAGGGACAAGCATCTGGCGGTCTTTGTCCTCCGGATTTCTTTTCTTTCTCTGGCGATGACGAATTGTTTCAAGGGTTTGATTAAAAGTCAAGTTCTAGAGACAATGTGACGATGTAAGAGTCTTTGGCTGAGGAAAAGTGGATTATGGTATTTTGCGAATGATAGACGGGAAGGGGAACCGCGAGGACCTGGGAGAAGCAATGAAGCCAGCAGGGAGATTATGGGAGATTGTTATATATAGATAATTATAGAGGCTATTTTGTAGGATTCGTTTTTGCCAATCGTCGCTATTCCGTCTCTCTTATTACCCCCATTTGCACCAAGTGCTCAATTCGGACTCTCGCATCTGGAATATGTTAAATCCCCCCTTCTTCCCTGAAAAATTCACGAATACTTTGTGAGGAATGAAGACAGGTTGAATAGGATAAGCTCTCAATTTCTACCCGATAATAGGCAATTCCTCACAAGAGAACTGTGCCCGAAGAGCACCTAGTTCACCGTCACCAAGTCCGGAATCGAGAATAACTGCTGCGTGGCCTGGATTTCCTCAGGATCCAATGCCTGCCGAGTCAGGTAAAACCCAAAGCCCGCCGGGTTGTCGCCCTGGGCATAGTTTGCGGTAATCGGGCTCTTCTCCAACAGCGCCTGCGCCCATTTCTTGATTTCCGGTTCTTGATCCAGCACGCTCATCGCCATTCCCACTGGAAACAAGTACAAGAATGATGGGTCCTTGCTCCGGCTGTGATGGCGGCTCACCCATTCAAACGCGAGACAGACCTCCAGCGCAGGATCGCGGACTGTCAGTGATGCGCCCGGGCGGCGGAACGGCTCAAATGACCGGCATCTAGTCTCCTCATCCTCGGGCATTGCAGCAGTTGCACAAGCTTCGATGCGTTGGCCCGCGCCGAGGGGGTCCGTCTTCCAGAGCAGGGCGAGAAGCCACATCAGAGCCGCGTTGTAGAGCATTATCTCAGTGGCGGCGATGAATTTACCGAACCGGAGGCGTCCTAGATGCCTAGAAGTTCCGATAGAACCCAAGACGGCAACGGCGGCTCCGTTGGGTTGCCATGTTCTGCCGGTATCAGCAGTGACCTGGTCGCCGGAATCCGCCTGCCATCGCCAACGCCATTGGTATAGTATTGTGAGTTGCTCCTGGACTCTTTCGGCTATATCCAAGTGCGAAAAGGCTTCGAGAGCCGCTGCCTTCTCAGAGGCTGCGTGGTCCTGCAGTATGCCGGGTACGACAACGAGGATGTCAAGGAGCTCGCTTTGCGGTGTCTTTGAGGCCGGATTCAGCGCCCACGGCACAGTTCGCCACTTGATGTCGTCAAAGAAGAGCCGTTGCTTGCCAACCAGCCCGGCAATCAGCTGGTGCCTTGGTTAGCTACGCTCAAAGCCGTGGTGTTGTTATCGGTCCCTTACCAGTGTGGCTCTCGCAGCCTCGAATGCGTTGAGATACGGTTGGTGTTGGAAAGCCTCTGGCCCGCAAAGATACAGCACCCTTGCGATTCCTTTGAGATGGAACATGGCTCCCGTGCGATCAGCGTGCGATGCCTAAGCCAAGTTAGCCCCATTGCCATAGTCTTCCACGCTTCCACTCACCGCATGCATCAGCAACACCAAGATTGGAACCAGCAGGTCCTCCGCACCCTGTACCAAGGTCATGCACCTGCCGAGATCATCCGCTAGAGTCTTTAGACACTGTCCATACTGCACCACTCCCTCGAGCTCAATATCCGACTTGTGGTTCAGTCGTCCAAAGTTGGCTTGCGCGAGGGCTTTTGTCGCGTCGAGTGAGAGGCCCCCGAGCCTGCCCTGGGCGGCCTGGTCAAGCCAGAGAGCGCCGTAAGAGCGCCAGACAAAATTGGAAAACATGAATGAGAAGCAGAAGTCGCCTTGGAACGCAATCAGGCTGAGCTCCGGCGGCGGGGACGGCACGCGATCCGCTGCGAGCACAATCGCATCTTGCTGGACCTCAGTCTCCGGGATTAGCGGCGTCGTCACTGGGAACGGCGCGGTGGAGGTATGATGCCAAAGACGCGCTCGCTCGTATCCGAGACATTCGAAGCCGCCTTTGGTGCACCGGAGACAAGTGGGTTTGGTCTCGTCTGTGGCAGTTCAGCGATTGAAGATGAGGCAGATCAGATGCGGGACGTTGAATCTCACCGCATTTGACCCGTCGCTTCCGACAGGTATTGCAGCCTTTGCTGCGACCGGGAACGCCCACCATGCTGGACGGGAGTGAGTGAGGATGCGGCTTGAGTTGGGCGTTGCGGTGATGTTCACGAGAAGTGCGTCGGTGAGTTGATGCTCGCGAATTGATCAATGACGAGGACAAAGATGAAGCCGGTGATGAGCGAGTGCCACGAATTGAATCACGTGTGGGAGGGTGACAAGATGCTATGTTTATTACGGATCATACGTCGGCTCAGGTGCGAGGGATGTCAGGGCGTTTTGTGTAAGAAATGATCTATTAGAGAGAGGCCTTGTAAAGTCCCGAAATTCGTCACAATCAAACAGTGGCTGTGAAAAGAAAGACACCCAATGCCGAAATGTCCTCAAATCCTGGGAATTGCCGCTGACGCGAGAGGCTTTGAGGTGAGAGTGGGATTCAGCCCAAGTCGCCGGCAAGCCCGAACCCCAGGCCGCTAGAAACAGGCCCCCCCGGCGTCTGTATCTCTGTTGGCGGGCTCCCCGTAGGGCTGAGCACCATTCTGCATGCGCTATTCGTACGAATGGATGCGCTATTTGTATGAATGCATGCGCTACATGCCTTCAGGCGCTGCGGCAGTCGGAATCAACGGCGCTATCTTTCACACGTCAGCCCCCGTCCCACCCTGGAGAGATTGCCAGCACTGAGCGATTGTCCAATGGCTACTCAGAGAGAAGGTGTCACGTCTGTCATTCAATTGGCGAGTAAAGGCGTTGGGTTACATGGCGGGATCAAGACTGCGACATCGTAAAATGTGTTTCGTGTCGCGTCCGGCTGATTCGCCGAGAGTGACATCAACAGACATTACCAAGAGACACGGAGGAGCCATCTGTTTGCAAAACGACAGCTTTCTAAATTGTAAATCTATCTAGTTTCGACTAAAGCATCATCAAAGAACGTAAGAATTGTACTGATTAACATTCCATGGCCTTCACAACTTCCGCCCACCCGGCCTCCATCCCCTCAATGCTTCGCCCACACCCCAATCCAATCTCATTCACAGCCCGTTGGACTCCAAGAAGTTGGTGATGACCCCATATGCACCAGTGGCGTTTCGGTGGAAATTAAAGTTGTGGCTCGAATTCGGGTGCAGGTACGGCGTAAACTTGGCGTTTCTCCAGATTGTTCGCGCCGGCTCCTCAAAGATGCCCTCGCATTCTCCGTCGCAGACGATGTAGTCGTTCTTTCCGGTGATTGCCTAATATTCCATGTCAATCGCTTGCCCTAAGCATCTTGAATCACCAGACTCACCAGAGCAGCACCCTTGAAGCTGCTTGCATCGAACTCGCCATCAGTAATTGTGAGAAACTCGCCAATCGCGAATGGCTGCTTGTACGCCTCGCCATAAGACGCAGTAGGCAGGTCATAGAACGGGTACTTGAAGTAGCTATAGGCGGCCCAACCTATCAGTAACGGGGTTGCAGGTCATTCCAAGAGGAATAAGACTTACGTGTTGATTTGTGCAATCGCATCCACCCAGGTCAAGTACCCAGGGTCAAGCGTCCCAAACAGCCTTGGGTTCTGAAGCGAGGCAACGCGAGGCACAAACGAGCGAACCAATCCGTTTGCATTGACTCCGGTAGTGTTGTAGTTGATGCCTGACAGCACCGCAGCGTCTGCGATGGATGGATTCTCTGCCACGGCAAAGTGCGTGATGAACGAGCCAAAGGAAAAGCCCATGACGACCAGCTTGTCCGGCTTACCAAAGGATCCGGTAAACTCGCCAGACTTGACTATTTTGGTAAGCTCGATGAGAATCGCCTTTTGCACACGAAGCTGGTTGGTGAACCCGGAGACTCTGGACCATGTTAGCATTTCGTGAACTTCACCGGTGATGTATAACCTACTTCTCAGACTCTCCGGTGCCAAGGCGATCGTAGAACCAGACCGAGTATCCGTTCTTGATGGCATGTTGAACAAAGTTGTACTGGTCGGGCTGATAGGCAGAGTTCCAGTGGCTTCGAGGCTGCCCAATGCCATGAGTGGCAAGAATCACAGTCTTCTTCTTATCCTTCGACTTGGGGGTGCAGAAGGACGCCGCAAGGGTGTAAGAAGCAGTTTCATTCTTGGTTCCTATGACAGGGCTTGGGTAACCAGCGCTGGCTCGAGTGGTGACTGCTGTGAGGAAGTCCTGGAGGGCGTAGTCATCCTTCCAGTCGGGGAAGTCAAACACGAGGTTCTCCGAGGTAACGGTGACGGGGACTTTGTACTCCCAGCAGTCTGCCTCGGGGGGATAGTACGGTTGGGTCAAGGCGACACAGCTGCCGGAGTTACAGCCATGGCCCATTACCAGAGCGGTGCTGGCGAGGATTGAGAAGATGGTTGCTCGAATAGGTGCCATTTTGACGTTTGGGGCTGCCGTAGAAGCAGTTTGGCAGAGCTAGTGAAGAGGAATGATTGTGAGATGAGGGATGAGGATATGAAGCCAACATCGGGAGCTGACTTGATGTTATATAGACATTCCCTTTGCCCAAAGTCCCACATCGCAGCGATAAATAAAGAACTCAATACCGAGGGGAGTCAGCAATCTCGTCAATTGCGACTGCAAGCAGGGAGGTCGCACTGCAGATAGTGACCATCATCTCGCATCACCTCGCATCTTCGCTGCGAATAAGGACTTGTCGCGCGAAGTGGCTACACGAGAGCTGAGTTGCACTAACAGAAGCCAAGGAGCATGCACGATGCAAAGGAATCGGAGCCGAGTAAGACTGCCCTGCGCTATCCCCGTTACAGAAGCATTTCGCGACGCGATTACTGTTCAGCTGAAGATTGGACTCAGCCCAATCTGCCCCGCCACGGTGCTTACCCTATACTAAGGTGAATCAGGTGAATTCCCTTTCAACATAGCCTTGCTGTACGATAATTTGGCTAGCTATCTCAGATTTCATACTCGTTGCAAACCCGACCCAAGCTCATTCCTAAAGGAGTCGCTGTTACCCCTTGGGGATCTAGCGGGGGGCTTAAGAAAACACTCGGCTCAAAGTTGTGTAAATCCTCCCCACCATCAGACCACAACCATTTACAACAGCGACTTTGAGCAAATCTGGATAAATGATGACCCTTTCCGGTGGCCCGATCTATACCGTTGCAGTGCGGAGTCAAACCCGATGACAGATGTTGTACCTAATACTACCCAAGACAGGGAGGATATAACCGCCCAAGCCCGACCCACAATACCGGAAAGCATCCATATCCATAAACAGATCTAAAATGCCCTCAGCCGGTAACTTGGTGTGGTGACATGATCCCATTGGTCTCATCGAAAGCGGTGAAAAGAAACCTTTCCCCGCAATCAGGAGGCCACCACTGATGTATCATTCTTCTTCCATCGCTTCTACCCGATACTATAAACTTAAACTCCTCTATATACAACCCCGCACGCAGATCACCTCACTTGAGAAGCTTCTTCTATTTAGCCTAAAGATGCATTGTTACTGTTCGTGGATTAATACCCAAGCGATGTTTCTCAACCCGAGGATCGCTGTGATGTGAGGGGCAGAAGAGATCTGCAGTATGCCCGTGCGTATGGGGTCATGGCTGGTATTAGCCGAGAGCTTTCTTAAATGACTTTGAACATCGTGTACTGTGTGAATGGCTCTAACCAAGCCACGCTTCAGCGCAATCATGAAACCAATCCTGCTCTTATCCGTCTTTTTAGGAGTCGTGTCGGGCGAGACTGGCATTGATGGATGGCTCCGGTACGCCCCACTGCCCTCGAACAAGATCAAGGGACATGCCGAAGCTATACCGTCAAGGATTGTGGTGTTAGGTAAAACGACCGATGGGCCTCTGGATACCGCCGTATCCGAGATTCAAGAAGCAGTTTACGGAATTCTGGGCCGCAAAGTCAAGATCGCTTCCAAGAACAACGCCTGCCATGCCAAGGGCACGATCATCATCGGAACGGCAAAGGCTTTTGAGTCGGCTTGCGGCGACCTCCCTTCCAATGTCGAGCTCCAGGAAGATGGATTCTGGCTGAAGACAAGTGGCAATTCGGTACAAATTTTGGGCCAAAACGAAAGAGGTGCTCTTTATGGTGCCTTCGAATATCTGTCCATGCTAGGACAGGCGAACTTCTCTCAGGTGGCCTATGCTACGAACCCCAGTGCTCCGATCCGATGGGCTAATCAATGGGATAATCTCAACGCCAGTGGTACGCATGGGAGCATCGAGCGTGGATACGGCGGGCCATCCATCTTCTTTGACGGGGTTGGGCATATCAAGGATGACCTATCCCGTGTCCCTCTTTACGCCCGGCTGCTTGCTTCCGTGCGAATAAACGGCATTGTGATATCAAATGTGAACGCGGATCCTACACTTCTCAGCAAAGACAACTTGGAGGGCTTACGGAAAATTGCCGATTTATTCCGGCCATGGGGAGTTCAAGTGGGAATCTCGCTCAATTTTGCATCGCCGCAATCGCTGGGAGAGCTTGATACATTCGATCCCTTGGATCAGTCGGTCATTTCTTGGTGGACCGACAAGACGAACCAAATCTACAAGCTGATACCCGATTTTGTGGGTTATCTCGTCAAAGCGAACTCGGAGGGTCAACCGGGACCACTGACTTACAACCGGACACTTGCTGACGGAGCGAACCTGTTTGCGAAAGCTGTCGAGCCTCATGGCGGCATCGTCATGTTCCGCGCCTTTGTCTACGATAAGCTTGATTGGAATGACTGGCATGCTGATCGCGCCAATGCCGCTGTTGAATTCTTTGGCGATTTGGACGGCGAGTTTGATGACAACGTTGTCGTCCAGATCAAGTACGGCCCCATCGACTTTCAAGTACGAGAACCCGCTTCTCCCCTGTTTGCCAATTTGCGCAAAACCAGCATGGCGATAGAATTGCAGATAACGCAAGAGTATCTCGGACAGCAATGTCACTTGGTGTATCTCCCTCCGCTGTGGAGAACGATATTCGACTTTGACATGCGTGTGGATGGGAAAGAGTCCAAGGTCCAAGACATCATCACCGGGAATGTCTTCAACCGCAAGCTGGGTGGATATGCTGGCGTCGTCAACGTTGGCACAAACCAAACTTGGTTGGGTAGTCACCTGTCTATGTCTAACCTGTACGCCTTTGGACGTCTGGCTTGGAATCCCTCCGCCGACTCGGTTTCGATACTCCAGGATTGGACGCGCCTTACGTTTGGGCTTGATAGCAAAGTCCTCGAAGCCATCACCACCATGTCCATGAAATCGTGGCCTGCATACGAGAATTACAGCGGAAACCTTGGTATCCAGACGCTGACAGATATTCTGTACACGCATTACGGCCCGAATCCTGCGTCCCAGGACAATAATGGGTGGGGGCAATGGACACGAGCAAATGGGCAGAGCATCGGAATGGACAGGACTGTATCGAATGGAACTGGCAATGCAGGGCAGTATCCAGACGAGGTAGCGGCCAAATATGAAAGTCCGGAGACAACGCCCGACGACTTGATGCTTTGGTTCCATCATGTTCCGTATACATTCAAACTCCACAGCGGCGAGACGGTCATCCAAAGCTTTTACGATGCACACCACAAAGGCGCTGAAACTGTGCAGGACTTTCAGTTTGTTTGGGAGTCTCTCAAAGGGAAAATTGACAGCGAACGCTTCGAACATGAGCTCTATCGCTTGCGCTATCAGGCGGGCCATTCGATCGTCTGGCGCGATGCCATCAATGAATTCTATCGCAACCTCTCAGGCATCCCTGACAAGGCCGGCCGAGTGCGTCACCATCCTTACAGAATCGAGGCCGAGTCAATGCACCTGGATGGCTATAGCATTACTGCAGTTGAGCCTGCAGAGACAGCCTCCAACTATACAGCAATCATCACCAACGGGACGGGAACTGCTTCGACCAAACTTCGGTTCAAGGATGGGAGGTACAACATTGCTGTGAACTACTATGACGTGATTGGGGGTCGTTCTACATGGGAGTTATACATAAATGCTCGAAAGATCGGCGGGTGGAAAGGTGATATGGAGGATAAACTAGGCCACGCGCCGAGCGACTTCCTTGATGGGCATTCTGCGACACGCATCACATTTCGAAATGTCAAGATTTCGAAAGGCGACACATTACTCATCAAGGGGAAGGCTGATGGGACTGAGAAGGCTCCTGTAGATTATGTTGCTCTTTTGCCAGAGGGTGTGATTGATTGAGGGCGTGCTATCTCTAGAGCTGAATTGTGGTAGTAGTACATGGCATCACACTTTCTCTTCCATCTCAATGCGCCCAGCCTCATCCATCTTCTCAACACGCGAGATGTTGGCGTTCGGTCCATCAAAGATGAATGCAATTTCCTCGAGCGACGGGCCTTTGGTCTCGGGGTAGACAAAGTACAGGACCGTGAACTCAATGACAACCCAGGGGATAAAGATGATGTAAAACTTCCAGGCCATGTTTTCGAGGCCGACAGGGACCGCGTAGGTCGAAAGGAGCGAAAAGGAGGTCCCGAACAGTTGGTAGCATGCCTGGCCTCTCATGCGCATGTTGAAGGGCAGGATCTCGGTAATGTAGAGACCCAGATTTCCATTGAGGCCCAAGTTGTATGCTGGAGAAAAGAGGTAGAGGAATGCAACAACGGCGCCGCCGGCAGCCTTGTTGGAAGCGTCGTTGGCGAAAACGGCACTTCCAGCTGTGATGCAAACCAGGCAAATGAGGATGGCACAACCAGAGCCGAGGAACAGGAAGCGACGGCCGACCTTCTGCGGAAGCGTCGCGAAGTAGAGCGCGGAGAACCAGGAGAGGGTTTGCTGCGTGGCGTTGATGAGGGTTTGTTCCAAGCTGGTGGTGAGACCGACGGACGTTAGCACCGGGGCGAGGTAATACGAAATAAAGGCGTTTCCGGACATTTGAGAAATGCATGCGGTCCACAGAAGGATAAATAGTCGCTTCCTGTTACCCGGGGTGCGCACGAATTCGACGTAGTTTTGAATCCAGCTGCCACGATCGATGCTTCTCTCATAGGCCAGAGCGTCCCGGATCTCGTTGTACTCGAATTGAACAAGCTCATCCTGTTCATTTCCTTCGGCGTGGTACTTGGCGAGGAAACTGAGCGCCTCTTCGTTTCGATCCTTGGACACAAGCCAACGGGGACTCTCGGGAACAAAGTAGAGCCCGATCAGCTGGAAAACCGAGGGCATTCCCTGGAGCGCCGAGGGGATACGCCAGGAAGCGCTCGAGTTGATCCTGAATGTCCCAAACGTCGCCCAGGCCGCAACAATGGAGCCGAGAGCGTACGAAGTGTTGAAGAGAGCCGTGGCCGTGGCTCTGTGATCCGGATGGGCCAGCTCGGTAATCAGGGGAGCTCCAGCTGAGCCGAGGAAGACGGTGCCGCAGCCAAGAATACCGCGTGCAACGACGAACATGGGAAGATTCTGAGCGGAGGCCTGGAGAGTAGCACCTATGCAACACAGTATGGCTCCCGTGGCGAGACCGATACGACGACCGAATGTATCGCTGACGAACGAGACGCAAGGAATGGCACAGAGGCCGCCGATGGGGTATGCGGCGTTGAACAGGCCAAGAGTCGCGCCCTTGGGTTCGCCGAAATAGTCGCGCCAGTTTTCGACCGACTGGAGGCCGTTCATCATGGAACCGTCGAAGCTGATTGCAAGTTAGCAACGCCATTTAGCGACCCAAAGGGAAACAGGGCTCAACTCACCCCTGCGTGAAGATGGACAGCATGGGGAAGATCAACAGCAAGTTCAGGGTGCGCAGATTTCGCGACTTCCACCAGCGCGAGGTGTTGACGCTGGTGCTAGGCATGGCAGCGGCTGTGGAGTGTTCGCCCGCGGCTGTCATGATTGCGGTAGCAGACTGCAGAAGTGTTACTCAGTATTGTGAGCTTCTTGCCCTCTTGGTGTCGACTGATGTGCTTGATGTAGTTGGGGATGACTGCATTTGTCTGTTGCTTGAATGTCTGTGAAGAGATCTGCGCCGTGTTATATAGAAAGCCAGGTTAAAAAAGGTCAGGAGTTTTCAGGCAAAGCTCGGCAGCCTTTGTCACGAACCCGAGTTGAGGGGGACAACTTGGACCGAAGCCGTTCTACTGTACCAGCCTCGCCTCGATGGGGAGATCCATCAGATGATGATGATTCAATCACCTGTGCCCTGGGGTCCGGGGTTTTCGTTTCTGGGGTTTCTTCAGACGCTGGAAAACGTGTGGGGTAATGGTGGTCTGGGGGGCCTCGGATCTGGGGATTTGGGGTTCCAGACGGGGTCCACGAGGTGTAGACTAGCTGGATGAGGAGGAGAGTGAAAAGTCTACACCACCAGCAGACACTTGGGGCGGCGAATTGGAGGGAGGAGTGGCGTGGACGGCGGAAAGCCGGGAGGTGGAATTGGACGCTGAGTCGAGTTGTTGGCTTCGGTTTAGGCCGAGGCTAGCGGAAAGCCGGGTCAGTTGAGCTGGTATGAAAAGATGGGGCCTTGTTTAGTGTAGAGTGATTCGTCCAAGTCAGGGCAATTAAGCTGGCGTGAAAGATGGGCCCTTGTCCAGTCTAGAGTAACGCGGAAAGCCGGGTACGATTCAGGTCTTGGTGGTATTGGGACAGCCACCAAGGGTTCTATTGCATTAATTGGCCGTAGGCTCAGCGTTAGGTACCTCATCGTGAACATCTACGAGTCAGGACTGTGCTAGATTCCAGGGCATGGTGTCGACATTGGAGAAGAGGAAAAATACACTCCCAGACATCTCGCGCCATCATATTCCTCAACACCGTATTCATGCAATTGGATTCAATCTGTCCTACACTTGCCAATGAGACTTGGCAGAGACTACAAATTTTACGGTATTTAAAAAACCACATGCAAAGACGGACCATCGTGCTGCTCCACATGCCCATCAGGAAATGTCACCCGTATCTTTACCGCCTCCTGCTCCTTCGTGACGTGATGCAGCTCGACCGACACGGATATTTTGGAGCTTCCCTCCTCGCGGTGCCAGCTGACATGCGCCACGCCGGGCGCTAGCTTTCCGCCGAGGGGAACCCTGCCGCTGAAGGTTGGGAATAGCCTCGTGCGAGGCTTGAACGCGACGACGGCCCAGCCAGCCTCGGCCGGCCGAATCCCGGCCACTTCGGCCGTGAACTCGTACAAGGGCACGCAGCTCCACGCGTGGCAATCCGATCGCCGCGTCACATCATCTTCGCACCACGTGGTGAGGTTCTGAGACAGCTGGGCCCTCCATGGCTGCCAGATGGCGTGAAAGGCGTCGTCGTAGACGGTTTCGCCGGCCGCGGAGAGAGCCCGGAGCGCGTAAAAGGACATTGCAAACGAGGGCTTGATGAAGTCTCTAGACTGGACCATCTCGCCGGGTGCATCTAGAAGCGCATTTTGGCTGGCTGTCCCTGCAGAGTAGCAGGCTTGGAGCGCTGGCACGCAGGCTGTGAGCGCGTCTCGGGCTGTCTTGCCATTCATCGCTCCACAGAGGACAGCCCAGATCTGGCTGTGCTGGCTGAGAGGTTGATCTGGCGTGGAATAAGACGCCAGTCCGTCAGTATAGAACTGGCCGATCCGACAGTGTCTGTTGATGGCCCCGACAACCGCGTCCGCTCGTGACCTGTACTCGTCTACGAGAGCAGGTCTGCCGAGTGCTCCCAGAATTCCAGCCAATTGTTGGAGGGTATACGCATATAGCATGTTTGTGTAGGTCTGAAAGCCAGAGCCTTCGCCAGCTGGCGGAATGCCCATGGGTTTCCACTCCTTTGTCCAGTCAACAAAGTCCCAAAACGTTGCTAATGCCTGCTTCTTGGACGAAATGAGGCCGACGTCGGGGTCCATCCGTCTCAAAAACGACTCGAGGATTCCATCGCACACGGACAGGAACTGGCGTGTAAAGGAGCTGTCCCCAAAGTGCTCAAAGTGGTCCACGACCGTACAGATCCAGAAGAGCGAAAAGTTGGGAATCATCTGGAGCTGGTGAGACGGGCTTCGGCTCGCGAGGAGTCCCACGCCCGGACGGTAGGAGTTGCGCAACTGAATGATTGCCTGGCGGGCCATGCGGTCGTCTCCGGATACGTAGTAGGTAAACAAACAGGAACTTCTGACGTCCATGGCGTACTGAAGCTGTTCGTAGAATGGGCAGTCCTCGTAGCAGTCGTGCATACAGTTGATGAGTGTGCGGCTGCTAATATCCCACATTGCCGGGTAGCTTGCGTTCTTTTGATCTTCGGGTACATTAAAACCCCCAAGGACGGTGAGAGGATAATGTGTCATGTCCAAGTCAATTCCATCGAGGATCAGGTCGCTTTTCTCATCCACTTCAATGTCCAGGGCCATGTATCGGAGCGTGCGGAAGTGAAAGGGAGAGAAAACCTCCTCGTGCAAAGGATTCGAGGCGTATTTGAGGCTGGCAGCGGACTCAGCTCCAGTGTACCCTCCAAACAAATATTGGTCTTGGGGTCCATAGAGTTTCTTGCTTGAGTCGCCGCGGTCACCTTTACATCGGACGTACGGGACAAACTCAGGAGCGTCCTCGTAACACTCTGAATATGTGATTCGCAACACGCTTCCCGCCGTCTTGGGCCGCTGAAACCGGAAGCGAAGCAGTGCCGTCAAGTGGTGGTTAGCTTCGAGCTCCAGGTGATGCGAGGTCCCTGCAGGTAGACGAAGTGCTGCGATGGACTGATCGGCCCTTGTCTTCGTTAAAATGTCATCCCAGGTGTCCTTGGAAACGGTACTTCGAATGTTGTGGATGGTCTTGAATCCCACAGGTGTGACTTTGGAGGGCGGGATTAATCGAGGCGATAGAATCCACGGCGGGCTGATTCCATGGGTCTTGGGGAGGTCGAGGCACTGGGCTGCCACCCAATTGAGCCCTTCACTGTGATCCATGTTGACATCCTCGTAGATGTGCAGGAAATCATCCTCCTTTTGATCAACCCGCAGCTTCCGCGTTGGGTCAAGGGCCGTCTCCCAGGTGTCGTCGCTCTGGACACCAAAAGCGCGCCGTTCAAGCACATCTGGCGTCCGAAGGAAAAGACCCGGAATCATCATCCTCGGGAAGCTAGTTGCGTACGGCGTAGCATGGTACAGACGCAACACATGGATGGCAATGTGGTTGGCGCCCAGCCTCAGAAAGGGCTGGATGTCGAGCTCGTCGTAGAACCAAAGGTGCTCGTCGCCTTTGACGGGTCCATTGTGGATAAACCGGCTATTGATGTAGAGTTTGTACTTGGTGTCGGCCGTGATCTGGATCTTGAGGGGCGAGCTGGGCATGTCTTGGAGAATGATGGATTTGCGGAAGTTGACAAACCCTCCCGCGGAGTCTTTGCCATGGTCAACCCAGTGTGGATGCCATATCCACTGGGTGTCCAGAAGTGAAGGATCCATGACTGTATACTTTGAAGGTTGGCTCGAATTGATGCTCAGATGAACTCGAGGCAATGTCGTGAATCGGCAGATGTAGCGGTATTTGTGACATTAAATCCTGTGGGCCGCGCCACCGGCTCATACTTATACATACCTACACGTCTCGCACTTGCCCTTATGTAAGATGGTCAATATACGCTACTACGTGTTGCACCCCGCCCCTCGTACATAATTACCCCGCGGAATGGCGGAGACTGCACGGAGTCAAGCCGGTACGATGAACTGAGTCTCGGTGGGAATAGCAGCGACGGTTGAGATGGCGTGTTCAAGATACATTCAGTGACTATACGCCATAATACCGGTAACACGATCGATCACTTGGGCGCAGCATGAAGTGGACGAATAAGTTGGGTCAACCTTCTATTTGGTCTACGTGCGGGTACATGAAAGGACCACCTCTTCCTACCTACGGCGACACAATGCTTCTACAGACCGGTCCACCATGTTGTCTCCTTGACCTCAAAGGTGTGCTTCAACGGGGTTTCTGAGCTGCAGGTTCCCACGAGAACATCGTAAAGACCACTCTCCTCGGTCCACTGATGCCGCGTCTCATCCCAGAAGCTAGTGGCATATTTCCTGTCAATCACCACCTCAGCCGTAGTTGACTCTCCCCTTTCCACGTACACCTTGGCGAAACCCTTGAGCTCCTTCGGCGGGCGGTTGATGGAAGGAGACCGTTGCGATACGTACACCTGAACCACTTCCGAGCCGCCGACATCACCCGTGTTATGAACGCTGGCGCTGACCACAAGGCCGCCCTTGGGGATGCTCTCAAGTCGTACTGAGAGATCAGAAATGACGAAACTCGTGTATGACAGCCCCCATCCGAACGGCCATTGCACCGGTTTCTTGACGGCCTCGTAGAACCGATACCCCACGTAAATGTCTTCCCCATAGAGCACACGGCCATGTTCTGATCGGTAGTTCAGAAACGCCGGGTTGTCCTCTACACGAACCGGGAACGACAGAGGCAGCTTCCCGCCGGGATTGACCTCGCCAAAGAGGACGTCCGCAATGGCGTTTCCTGTCTCGTTGCCGCCGTACCAGGCTTGCACTACTCCAGAGACCGAGTCTGCCCACGGCATGCTGACGGGGGCTCCTGATTGAACCACGACGACGGTGCGAGGGTTGGCCGCGGCGACTGCGAAGATGAGCTCGTCAGTCCGTCCGGGCAAGTCCATGTGCGCGCGGTCGTGGCCTTCTTGCTCAAAGTCGGAATTCAAGCCAACGCAGAGGACGACCTGGTCCACAGACTTGGCCAGTTCAACTGCCTTGGCTATTTCCTCATCCGGGTCGACGACTTTGGCGCCGCCAATTCGCACGCCGCCGCCTCCAAAGGTCACGACACCGTCGGTATCCTTGATCTTGGAAGCGGCACCGCTGGCGAAGACAACTTTGACGTTGTATGTCTGTCCGGCTGTCAATTTCTTGACGCCGGTTTCTTCCACAGTTCCCACGTTGAAGAAACTTCCTCCCCTGCGCTGCACAGTCTCATTGTCGATCAGCAACTCGTCATCGACATAGAGTCTTGCTGTGCCGAAAACGCAGAGACCAAACTCGAACTCGCACGTCTCTTCTGCTTCGTAAGTAGCCTCAATCTCTCCCCACCATAGATCCTCTTTGAGTTCGGGGTGGTAGTAGTCCGCAAAGTACATGTCAGTGTCCACGAGGTGCAGCGTGTCAACCGGGAGCCGGCCACGGTTGGAATCGGGAGAAGTGAAAGCCTTGAAAGTGACGCCAACTCGGCCATCCGAGGTTCGCATTTTCGGTCCAAGAACTGGAAGCATTTTGTGAGCTTGGGATCCAAGGGAGTATCGGACATCTGTGGCTTTTTGCAAAATGCCCTCGAATGGGGATACGGCATAGTACGGCCTCAAGGCAGCTGATCCGCCGCCACAGTACACGGCGGTTTTAGCGTTATTTCCAATAACAGCAACCTAGGGAAATTATTAGATGCATGTCAATATTGCGTCCAGATGTTCATTAGACTCACGCATTTCTCTTTCGTAAACGGAAGTACTTTGTCCGTGTTCTTCAGAAGCACGATTGACTGACCCGCAAGGTCCCTCAATAGGCTCGCGGTTTCTGGAGTATCTCTCCCCTCTTCTGGGGCATTTTCGGGGACTCCGATCTTGCTGACTCGGTGGACGAATCTCAAAACCTCACGTACGCGTTGATCGACCACCTCTTGCTCTAGCTTTTTAGCCATGAGGGCGTGACTAATAAGGTCTCCACGCCAACGGGATGGACCAGGCATCTCCAGGTCAAGGCCAGCATTAATACTCTTGACTGTTGAGTATGTTCCGTACCTTGTTGAAAGAGTCAGTGGGTCAGTTTCCAATGTTATCCGAGGATATTATACGACGAGACAGCACGTACCAGTCACTCATAACAAGCCCTTCCCATCCCCATTCCCCTCTGACGATTTTCTGAATGAACTTTGGGTTCTCGCTGACATGAACCCCGTTGACCTTATTGTACGACGTCATAAAGGACCCAGGGCTGGCATCCCGGACGGCGATTTGGAACGGGAGGACATATATTTCGCGGAGGGCTCGCTCCGTGACAAGGCTGTCGACGGCCATTCTCTC
Organism: Ilyonectria sp. MPI-CAGE-AT-0026; assembly: GCA_020744155.1. Classification (NCBI taxonomy): domain Eukaryota; kingdom Fungi; phylum Ascomycota; class Sordariomycetes; order Hypocreales; family Nectriaceae; genus Ilyonectria; species Ilyonectria sp. MPI-CAGE-AT-0026. The sequence continues at coordinate 199,856 of JAGPNQ010000023.1, read as the reverse complement.
GTGCTCTTGATCGTTCGCGACGAAGTGTTTGATCGAGGCCACGACTCCTGTTTCTTGAACGCCGTTCACGATGGATGCAGCACATTGTCCCGAGAGAACAGGGTCCTCGGAGAACGCCTCGAATGCTCGCCCTCCCAGTGGGCTTCGCTGCATATTGACCGTCGGCCCAAGAAGCGCATGAGCACCCTTCGCCTTGGCCTCTGCGCCCATCAATCTACCAGCACTCTGTAGCAGATCGGTGTCCCATGTGGCTGCGAGGCCAGTACCGCATGGGAGACAGGCGGCAGGGACGCCGTTGAAGAAGCGGGTGCCGCGGACGCCATTGGGGCCATCTGAGAGTCGGACGGAGGGGACATTAAGTCGCGGGATGGCCTTGGTGTGCCAGAAGTCGATTCCTAAGCTGCATTAGCAACGAGCGCGGAAGTTGATGGCGTATCTTGGGAGTAATCACCAGAGAGCAGGCCAATCTTTTCTCTACTGCTCAGTTCCTTCAGCACCTGCTCCACGTCGAAGCCTGGCTGCGACGTTGCGTGCGAGGGGAGGTCAGCTGGCTCAGGTAGAGATATGTCACCCATGGTGATAGTAGTGCTGGTGTCTCGGTTCAGCAGGGGGAAAAAGAAGAAGAACAAGATCTCAAGCCGGACATTAGGTGGATCTGGGTTCATTCAAATCTCCGTCTTTAATACCAGCGCTCAATCCTCCAGTATTCCCTCTATTCCGAGCATCCTCGTTGATCGGTGTCACGCCAACAAATAAGTGAATGTAATTTGACATCCGTTTACTTCTTCGGGCTAAGCCATGTACCGCTTCGTACATCCCATGTCAAACATCCGGCATTCCGCTGAGTATGAATGAACCAGCCCAACTAAGTTACGCTCGAATGCGAGTCAGATCCACTGTCGCCCCGCCGCCAATGCTCCATAAAACAACTGTCTTCCTGCTTTCCGCGGAGCTCCATCTCCATCCGCGATCCTTCATCACGCGAATGATCACGCTTCGGCCCTTTCATGGGCATCGATAAGAATGTCTACAGATGATACCAGCACTGCGCGGAAGCGGCCGCGTCCCAGTTCTGACATTAGTCGACCCGCGTATCCTCGGAAGCGCGCCGCGCAGGCTTGTCACACCTGTCGTCGACGACGCACCAAATGCGACAATGAGCGGCCGGCATGTACTTCGTGCATGAAACTAGGTATCGAGTGCGTCTATCAGGAGAGCGATAAGTCAAGGTAAGCTTATCTCGTTGAAGTGATTCCCCTGAGGGGCCTAGGAGATAGAAGCCGGCTAAGTCAGTTTGCACTTAAGTTTCGACTCTGCCAGCCTTGCCATACTCCAGCGACTGGACACGCTCGAGCATCTCTTCAGAGTTGCACATCCTGAGGCTCTACATCCCCGAGACATCCCTCATGCTCCATCTCCCGAAGCTACGTCGCCCGAAGCCACATCACAGACTGTGAGTTTCGATGCCCCGGCCAAGACCGCTCCCACCGAGCTTTACTGCATCAACATCGAGACAGTTCTGCAATGGCCGGCTCTTCAACTACCAAGTCATATTCCACAGCGGAGCCTAAAAAGCGTCATTCAACCAAGCCATCCAAGCCCAGTACCTCGTCTGTTGTCAATCTCAGACCTCGATAGTGCGGATACGGGATCATTGCTGCAACGCTTTCTCGAGAATTTCCACATCTACAATCCCGTCTTGGAGATAGCACAGACCGAAGAATGTGTAAAGAGTACTGTTTATAACGGGTTGGGGTGGGATGCGGAGTCTTGCCTTTCGGTATCGTACCCTCATTCAAGGCGACAGAGAACATGGCTGACAACGACCAGCTCCTCATATTTGCGCTAGGCACCATTGCAATTCCCGATGCGCAACCCTCTTCGGAGACTTCCTCGACATTTCGTGAATCAGAGCAGTTCCAACGCGCAGAGTCGTTTTTCCTCGCCGCACAGAGGCGGATGGGGCCAGCATTATGCCACAGCGGCATAATGGAAGCACAAATTTTCTTCTTGGCTGGCGTATATCTGATGACCACTCTGAGACCATTTGAGGCCTGGAGAATGTTCATCCAGGCGTTAGCTTGCTGTCAGACATTACATCCGTCTTCTGAAGATTCGCAGCAGGATGCGTCTCCTGTGTACAGGAGTATTTATTGGACGTGTTTCAAGTCTGAACTGTGAGTATCGAGGGTATCCCTTGATTCTATTCACCTTGGCTAATACCTTGGGTGCAGGGAACTACGTTTGGAACTGAACATCACTGAGAATAGCGTATGGAACCTCCGGTATCCCGAATTCTTCCCAGCCCCCCCAAAGAGCCTTCAGTCGCAGGGCGAAGCAACTTGGTATTTCTACCTGGCTGAAATTGCATTGCGGCGGCTTGGCAACCGTATCTTGACGCACATGTGCCAGTTCAAGTCAGGGAGCGCAATGCCTAGCCAAGTGTCTAAAATCATCGAGTTTGAGCAACAAGCCGACAGCTGGTGGGTGATACATTCCGAATGGGAAACTTGACTGACAGTGCCTTTCCAGGCTTGATTCTCTCCCTAGTCCACTGAAGCTCGACGGCTCGCTTTCCGAAAGCATTGATGATGATTCGGAAGCCGCTCCTTTGCGATTTATCCTCAACGGCCACCTTCTGGACTGCTATGAGATGATGTATTGGCCCTTTATGGCCGATGCAATTCACGGCATTCTGCATAATGACCCCGATTCTAGGATGCTAGCCTGTAAAGGATTTGAAATCTGTGTACGGCGGATCAACGAAAACGAGCCAGGATTCCGCCATCGCCATCACGGGACTTGGCTGATGCTTCGTTCCTGTACACGAAGTGCATTGCTATTGCTCGCTGCGGCACGATCTAGTCTCAACGACATGCTTCCTTCTGAATGGAAGGTCGCTGTTACTAAAGTTACGGAGTTATTAAGGTACTGGAAGGATGAGACGTTGGACGCGGGGGACCGATTAAATATTTTAGAGGCTCTTCTAACATCAACTCCCGAATCAAAGTAAACTCCAGAATATACCTTTGCCCGTTTATTCGCCGAATAAACCGGTACCCTGCCGCCATAAAATACTGTCCAGAAGTCCAGCCTGTGTGATTGTGTGGTGGGAGGGGAATAGATTGAGCGCACGCTGGTGAATACGTACGGTGGAGTTACGCTTCGCCGGTGCAAACGTCTTATTAAGTGACGGATTCAATGGTCTCTGCTATTTCTGCTCCCGGGAGAGCCTCAACGAATGCCCAGTTCTTACTCTCCCCAGTAAGCGATTAATTATCAGAGGTAGTCCCATTCCGCTCACCTCCCTTGGTCGCGTATGGGTCGGGTCACTCCTTTCAATCTGTCCATCAAATGACAGAGATCTAGGCTGTCTACCCTTAATTATTTTATCGTCGGAGGTCAGGGGCCGCTGAAATTTTAAATGCCTGTATTTGAGATCATCTCTGATCCTCTGTTAATAGATCTCGTCAACCAGGTGCCTCACGCACTAAGAGTTAACACAGGCTCTGACCGAGCTGCATTACCTCTCTTCTGCCCAGCTTTGGATCATTCAATCACCCTGCCCTTGGCCTTTCCCAGTAGGAGTCATTGTCTCCAACACTGTCTGCCTACCCTGCGGTGTTCTGTTACTGTGTACTGTGCTCGGTACTCTCGCCGTGCCCTCTCGAGTACTGCGTCGCCCAACACTACAAAACATGCTCCTTCTCCACAAGTTTCCCAATCAATAGTGACGTGTTGAATGCCCTCCTCCCAACGCCTTGGTTTGCTTCCAATATCTGGTGGCTTAAGGATTTTTTCCAGCCACCGGCGGAGACCAAACAAGAGGCCCGAGGGTGAAGAACGAGTCCTTCACGGCTAGTTTAATACAGTACTTAGGGGGCATCCATATTAATTAAAAGGTTGACAGCAATGAACCTCAACTTGTGCGGGTCCCATCAAATCAGGTGGACGTCCAATACACTATACAATATACGGCCCTGTGCTGTATATTACCTGTGCATCATGCCATCATCCCGAACATTGTGCCTGTGATTGTGCATGTTCTATACCTGGTCATTGCGGTATGTTAGGCGCTGTTGTCCATCGGATAATAAAAAGATCCGATGGATCTGGCAGCGTTGCGCTTCTCTGGATCTCCAATCCTCGACCCCTTATGCATCCCTTTGGATGGCTCTTCGTTTCTACGTGCAGCCTTTGCTTCAGTCTTATGTCACCTTGGCTTGCACCTTGGTGATTTCAATGCAACAATATATGGACTAACACACTGCTATGTCTGTGTTGGCTTTGATCTCCCTTGCTTCACCTGCACATGCCTCGGTATCCATGCGGGGTAGTGATGCCTTCATCACAGGTGTCGATCGCCACCGGCCTAGCCCTATGCCAAGCTTTTTTTGACCAGGTTAATAGCTCGCTAGAGCCAAAGACTCCGAAGCATCCGGAGCCTCTCGGGTGTCCGAGGTCATCCGAGGACATGGCATTTTTCTCGTCCATAAGACTGACTCAAAGACCCTCATCACATCGGAAGAATATCAATAGTCTCTCGCACCTACGATCATTTTCATCTTCTAGACGCAACATATATAGATAAGTCAATCAAATGGTGAGTAATGCTTATTGACAGCAGCAAGGTCGAATACATAGTTCGATACCAGGCTGACAGATCCAGTTAATGTGATTGCAACCCCTGGTATAGTCGCTGACTTGTGTCTGCATAAGCACCTTATTTGTAACTTAAACGAAAGGAGAGAATCGTGACAACACAATGAAACTTCAAAAATAAGGAAGCGGGGGAAGATTCACTTTGAGGTAAACCCATGATACTAGCCTGCATCGTGGTATACCTGGACCCATTGCCTCGTCCAAATGGTAGCAGCGAATGCCGGCTAACTTAAAGAAACGGAGCTATCCGGTATTCCGGTCGTTGAGTTTGAGGATGCATTCCTAGTCACTACACCTTGCGGGGAAAAACAGCATTGTTTCATGCCTCGGTGCCGAGGGGCGAATGACGTTCTACCCCGCATATTGGATCTAGTAAATATGAATCCCTTTGTATGATCAGTTCCCTCACTTTTACCCTACCCTGCTCTCTCCCACCCTGTTGACATATTGAAAGATGACATTCACTAAGTCAATTCCTAATAAATTCTGGACTATTCTTGTCCCTATATTTGTCGCATACGTTTGTGGCCCGCTAGTCTATCGCCATTTGACTGTGTTTGGTGTTTTGAGGCAAACACACCAGACACTTACCAATCCCGAAGACCTTATTACCATTCAAGATACCACGCACTGCGAGGATCTCCACTACTATTCACCACGTCAAATTCTCTTTACAGCATGTGAAGATACTTTTCTCACAAGGTTCTCATGGTTTCCACCGCTTGAGGTATTCGACAACCCTGCCGTCACTCATGAGGCACGGGGCTCGATACACGTTATTGATCTGGAGGCAAGTCGCAAGCCCTCGACTGGAGATCAACACTGGGCCATGAAGTCTCGTCGCCTTCGTTTTACGAATTTCGATGGCCCTTTCGTCACGCATGGGGTCGATGTGATTCCAGATCCCGAGTCTGCAAATGGGGACACAGTTTACATATTTGCTGTCAACCATGTTCCAAACATGGAGCATGTTGATGTGAATACAGACTCAACAGATCGCCTTGGATCCAAAACGCCACACCAAAAGTCTCATTCGCGGATCGAGATTTTCCATCATACCCTCGGGTCGGATTCAGTTCGCCACATCCGTTCAATCCGGCACCCGTTAATTACCACACCGAATGACATTTTTGCGATTGGGAAGGCATCATTTTATGTCACCAATGACCATTACTATCCCGAAGGTCCCTTGCGTGCTGTTGAAATCATGTACTTTGGTGCTAAATGGTCAAACATTGTCCAAGTTCAGTTTTCTGGGAATACAGGGGCTCAAGCAAGCCTCGAAACCGGTGTCAACGCGTCTGTTGTACTCTCTGGGATACACAACAACAACGGTTTAGGGCATGGACAATATCCCAACGAACTGCTCATAGGTAGCGCTGCTAGTGGAACCCTCCATTTTGCACGATTACCTGGAGACGCAGACAGCGCAATTGAAGTTGTTGACTCTATTCCCTTTGACTCGACCATCGACAATCCCACCTACTTCTCCGATCCATTCGCCAATTCTACCTACGACGCTTCCGGATACGTCATTGCCGGCTTGCCGAGAGCTATAGACCTTACCAAAACCGCCAGGGATCCTGAGGGAAAGGATGGGGCAATGGTGTGGTACGTGAAACAGAGAATGCCAGATTCTGGTCTTGTGAATGAGTCTAGGACTGGTAGCTGGGAGAAGCGACTCCTTTTTCAGGACGATGGAGAGAGAATCCGGAGTGCTAGCACAGCCCTATTGGTTGCCATTGATCCAAAGATTGAAGGTCCGCAGCGGAAGGCATGGCTTTTTATTACGGGTCCCTGGTCAGAAAACATGATAGCTGTCAAGATCGATATCTGAGGGATATGTCTTTTACATGGAGATTAAACTTTAACCGTTAATTTGTTGAATTCGGGTCATCCATCACGTTGACCTGAATGCTTTCAACAATATCCTGTTAAATAGCTTTATCTTACAACACTATGCAGCTTCCATCATCGTACTTAATCCAGTTGAGCAGTTCAATATTGCAATCTTACACTCGATTAATATGTGTGGACAGTATGCATTGGAATTTGTAATATGATGATTCACAACTGACATGAGAAGTTGGGATATGAATGTTCCTGTTTTAAACGATGGACGGTCTGGCCAAATATGATCCGGAAATAACAATAACGGCTGACACAATATGACGAACCACCCAGCGTACGGCAAAAATATCTAACGAGAATAGCGACTCGATTGCGCCTTAATCGCTGATGTTTTCTGCCAACAGTCTGTCACTACCTTTGTGTGAAACTAGCTCCGTTGGGCAAACAATTATATCGACAAAAATGTAGAACGGATAGCAACCATTTCATGCGCCGCTTAAAAAAGGCCAGTTACTCAACAATCCCATTAATTTTAATCTCTGCAAACTTTTACACCGAGTGATTCTCAGCACGCCAATTAATTATGACCCGATCCCGCGCCGTCCTGGTGACGGGAGCAACTTAATCTAACTTCTGTCTGCTCCCTCAAGGTGAGCAAGTTGCCGGCACGACAATCGTGTATTGTGAAATGCTACGCCGGGATCATGTAATATTATAGGTAAGACAAAAACAATCGCACACTTAAGTCCTCCAATATTCTTCTTCGTATGATCATCCATACGCGTCAATTGGCTGGCCTGCAGCCGGCCCGGACCTGCGTCATTCTGGCTGACAAGCTGCAGGGCTCGGCTGTGATGATCAGCATGTTTTTATTCCTGCCAAGACTGCCACCTTAGCTGTCATGTCCAGTGGAGTGTGTCTAGGGCGACTTATTTTAGTACCTGGGGTCATAGCCACATGGACAATGCTTGGCGATGAGTCTATCCCGACCGCATTCAATTCAGGACAGATTTTGAGGCCTTTATACATGTGCTAGCTTTGCAGCGACAAGGTCTCCATGCTTCAGTGTGGTAAGACTCTATTCTCGTTGGCTGGTCATCACAGCGGGAGAATACGTGCCCAGGCAATCATCGGCCAACCTCGTCATCAAACGGTTAGGTTCTACACTCCTTCTACCACCGCCTTCACCATGGACAGACACTCGCATCAAACATGGCCTCACACAGCAACCGCATCGAAGGAATGGAGCTTGGTATGAAACCTGGATTGTGGTGGCACAGCCTAGGCGCCGTGGTCCTTGCATTCGGAACATGGCGGGTTTCACGAACATTCAGCTGGGCGTTCAATATATGCGCCAATACTGCCAAATATCGAAACCGGATGGCCTCGGCCTACCCCAATTCGGCTTTCCAGACCCATGTTTAGTACAGGTCTCTTTTTCTGCGTGTTCTCGTGTGCCTAGACGGAAAAAGTAAGGTTGGGCCCGCACTGGAGCCCAGGCAAGGCTGAATTGCCCTTGTTTTTACAACACCAGTAGCAGGACTGATGGGTGTTCTAGTTGGATCAAGGACACGTGGGCCAAGGAATCAGACTGTCACTGTCCTAGACCCGCATTCCTGCATGGCATGGATGGTTTCTCAACAGATGACCTGCACTGGAGATTTCTAATCAAGGCACAAGATAACGTCGGCAGGCAGTTGGCCTCCTTTGCCGCGCGGGGTTTTCTGCCTTGCCGTGCTGTTGCGTGCGGCTGAAGCATGCAGCTAACGGAACGTGGCTAGTCCGACATTCGTATCCAGGTGCAAAGATTCAGCTGCAAGGCGCCCTCTGTACTCTGTAACGCTAGCAAGGTTCTAGACCGGTCGAGCAGGGCGAGGATGAGGATGTTTATCCAGGCTCCGCTGTCGTACAATTATCCCTCTTCTCTGGGCTCCTCATCTCTCTTCTTGACCCGTCGTCGCTGTTGTACGTGTAGCTGTGAGTGATCCAGCTACGGATATCAAGATGCCTTTCGACTTCAAATCCTACGATGAAAAGTGCAACGGCCTCACGCCCGAAGAGCTGCAGCGGGAATGGCAGCACTACACGCGCCTTATCTCCGGCGCTGCCACCTCGACGGCAGTGTCGGGTATTGCGGTTCCCTTCACCCTGGGCGTGTCGACTATCGGCGTGGCCATGGCCGCACCGGCGATCCACAACGCCCGCAAGAAGCGTGAGATCATCGAGAAGCACCTCAACAAGCACAACGCGACGCATACGACTCGGAAACGCGATGTGCTGGGAAGCGTGGCGTTTAGCGGGACCATCGGCGTGGTGACGCTGGGCGTTGGCTCGATGGGCGCCGACGCCGTTGCTACAACCGGAGCGGAACATGGAATAAGTGCCATCATGGAGAACGAGACTGCCATCAAAATCGTCACTCACGCGGCGCTGGACGGAGCGGGAATGGCGGCCGAACACGCCCACACGAAACACCTCAAGAAGAAGGACGCCTTCAAGGCATTCAAGGCCGCCGGTGTGTTCAACGCCGTCAAAGACGCCAAAGCAGCCGAGGCTGGCTACTCAATCTCGCCGTACAATCCCCAAGGAGTCAACGGCGGGAGCAGCTCCTCCAACCCGCTTCCTCCGCCGTCCGAAATGCTTCCACCTCCTCCTTACAACGTCGCCGTGGGCCAGACGCAGTTCCAGCCGGGTTACTTTCCCAGCCAGAATGCGTATGCTCCGGATTACAAGGCGCCGATGTCTCAATCGCAGGTCGTCCAAGACCCGCAGCTGATGACGCCGGCAGCCTACGGGCAGCAACCTACAACTCCGCAGTACTTCTCTCAGGTCCCACCTCCACCGACCGATCCAGCCGCGACAAGTACATTCCCAGCCGTTCCAGTTCCATCATCGTATCAACAGACATCAAGCGGAGGATATCCTGCTTACACTGGGCAGACAGCTCAAGGCTATCAGCCCGCCGTGCCGCAACAAACGACGCCGCTCTATCCACAGAGCACAGGTTCATCCACGCTCCCAGCGTACAATCCAACTGCCCCGTCTGGAGTCTACGACATGAAATCAATGAGTGAGGCTCTTCCAACCCAGAGCTCGGCCATGGCCACGTCATATCAGCAACCACCCCAGGGAACACCAGCGGTTCCTCACGGACGTTCCCAGTCAATTTCCCAAATTTCTCAGCCAACTCCACAGGCTCACCCGAGCACCCCAGTGCAACCCAACCATACCGGCCAGACTGACCAAATGCCGATGGGATACCCGCCGCCCGTTCAGCCAATATCGCAACCGCAGTCTGCAACTCCAGTGCTGTCATCCCAGTCATATGTTTCCGGACAGAGCTATGTTGCGGAGCCAGCCGCACCGCAAGTTCACACCCCAGTTCAAGCAGCTCAGGGGCATGCTATGCAGCACACGCCAGAGTATCGGACACCAGCTACACAGGGGCTCCAACAAGGTTATCAAGACTATTCCAGCTACACATCACCGCAGCAAACTGGCACTTATCAAGGCACAAACCAGGCGCCGCCGCCACCACCACCTGCGGACTCGACAAGGAGGGACTCAGCCATCAGTACTTTGCAACATTCATTCACTCCTCAGCAATACGCACCTGCACCACAACAAGGGTATTCCTATTCCACCACGCCTGCTCAGCCCCAGCAACCTCAGTTTCTTCCTCCGCTTCCTCCTCCACCTGGCCCTCCTCCATCTGGTCCTGTTTCTCAACCCCCGGCGGATTTTAATGCCACTCAAACTCAGCAATACAGTACTGGAGCATACTCTGCGCTTCAATCTCCCGTGGTTCAGACTCAGCAACAGTACCAACCCGTTGCTCCACCGCAGCCATACCAGCAGCAGTGCCAGCAGCAGCCAAACCATCCGCCAACCCCAGCCTCCTTGCCCAATCAACCTCCCGTTTCGCAGCATCAGCAGCAGTACCAACCTAATGCTCCCCCACAACAATACCAACCACAGTACCAGCAACAACCGCAGTCCTACAACTACCCGCCAACCCCGGCCTCCTTGCCCAGCCAAACCCCCATGATGCATCAACACACTGGCTCGAGTTATTTCCCGCCTCCCCCAACTACGAAACAATCCCAGCCGATAAACGCACCGCAGCAGGGACAACAGCCTTGGAATGGACAAGTGCCCGGGCACATGCCGTACACGCCAGCTACGAGCCCGGGAACGATGTGGCAACCACAAGCGATAAGCCAAATATATCCCCAGCATCACCAGTAGTGATTAGAGTAGATAGATTACGGTAGCGGTCAATGAAAATTTAACGATATCTTACAAATTCCGGTATGAGAAATCTCATTTCATTCACAAATCCCACTGGTTCGGAGCCGAAGTGCCAGCTCAATAGCGCGAATAAAGCCTTCAGATCTGCGTATCCTTTCTTCCTTTCAGTCGCTCAAAAAGGGGGTATTAGTACTCTATCTTACATGTATTCTATCCTTCACATCTTCATCCCGGCTTCTATCACAAGTCCAGCGTATCATCCTCCACATCAGAGGTGATCAAGGAGCCCTTTCGGACACACCTCCAACGCGATCAATCTCCACTCCTCCCACTGCCGAAGTAATAGCGGATGCACGTTCGGTTTCAATTCGCTCACTGTCCAAATATCATACTTCCACGGTTTGCCAACCGCAGTAAAGTGGATAACATAGGACTGAGCGAGAAGATGATCCAAGTCTTCAGCAGACGCAGGTTGTGAGGCCTCAGATGGCGCAGGGTCTGAGGCGGTGACTTTGGGTGTAAACCACGGGGGAAGAGTCCAGTCTTCCCAATGGTTGTTTAGTACAATGTACGAACCAGGGAGTCGAACAGCTAAATCTCCAAAAAGAGCGTTGACAACGTCCATGTCGTACTGGTGCGGTGGAAGAGTCGCGACTGTCTGCTGTATTTGGCTCCATAGCTTCGGTGTGGGCTGTATAAGCATGAGAGTGCTGCTCAGGAACGAATCGTCGAGCCAGTAAGCTCTCGGGGCGACAAGATCTGCCGGCGGCAGGTCGAAAAGGTGATCGAGGTTTTTTAAGATGAGTTGATCCGCATCGAGTACGACGACACGATTTAGACTTGGGTCAATCTCGTGCATCCTGAATGCGCTCAGCTTGAGTAAACAGCCGCGATAGTATTGACTGCTGGCGGGATGAAGAGGCATGGGATTCTCTCTGACGACCTCTGCACCCAGGGTCTTGAAAGAAGAGCGGTACTTGGAGGAGACATCCTTGGACACTAGGACAATGATGCGATGCTTTGAGTGGTGAACGGCCTTTAGCAGATGGATATTAACCAGCACCGAGCAAGCATATGCGTCCTGGGCAGCGTAAAAGACGAAGGCATTTGGGCTGCCTCCTGCGAGTCGTGCTCCCTCCGAGAACCCATAATCACGGGTGAGGAGAATAAAGACCAGGATCAGGCATGCCAGAAATACCCATACTTTTATAGCAGGGTTAGTCCGTAGGAAGCGATGGCGAAACCGCATGTCGTAATGCAGTTACTGGTTGAGATGTCGGGGAAAGGATCTCTGAATTTCCGTCATCGCGAGTGAAAGTGTCAGATTCACCCATGTTGGTTGTTAGTCAGCTTCTCAGGGGTACTTCTCCTAACCAATCAGATATTAGGATTCAGCATTCAGTCTGTTATCAATCAATTCGCCGCACCCAGTTTATTGATGAATCCTACGACTATTTCCCTTTTTCATTTCGGTGATAGTTCTTCTGGGAATCCATACTGCTCTGCCCTATAATGATCCTTGCTATTCAGCCCTGCTTCCGTACTCTCTGTGATGCTTCACCATTCCAGCAATAACACAGGCCAAGTGGGTACAATACATCAGCCTGGCCAGTCAGCGTCTTGCGATAAACGCCTCTGTCATTACCTTTGTTCCTTCAGACCACGTTCAAACAATTAAGTAGATAACAAGTGTATCTTTAGCATGAGAAGCCAGAATAATAGCCAAGCATCCGACATGTAAAGGCGGAAGGGACACTGCGATGCAGCTCTCCCTTCCTGTTCGACCTGTGTCTTTCTTAATCTGCCTGCTCGGGCTATTCCGCTCAGTCGCGTAGTTGGCCTATTTATCTCCATACAGCCTAACGGGCCTTGACAAATATGCTCGAATTCCCTGCTTCTTGGCTGCGTGCGTCTAACAATGCATTTGTCTACTTTTCGTGGCCTGGTATATTGTGCATGAAACTCGGGGCTTTTTGATTTAGCCAAGGCCAAAGCCAAGGATCAAAAGAACAAGATGACGTAAAGAATTCCAAGCTGATCGCCCCCAACTTATTTCTGTACCTTTTAGTGGATGCCTATGCAAGTCTGCAGATGGCTTTTCTTATTCTCCTTTTTTGACTCGTTCCTATAGGATAGTTCTTGCAGTTGAAAATCTCTACTTCGTATTATCTTACCACGCGTCGCAAAGCTGAAAATAAATGAAACATTATGCAGCCACCACCTAAGAGCCAAGGCAGATTCATGGGTCTTGGCTCCAGCGGCCGCGGTTGCAAGCAGCCTTATTCACCAGCAAAACATTTGGGTTTCGCTCAACTTAACTGACAGTATGGGGGTAGGAAGAGATCAGCACTCCCGGGGTGTAGAAAGCGGCACCAGAGCCCGATTTTGAGGGTGAAGGAGACCCCCTCACACTTAGCATGATATGACAATTCTGCTTCCTACATCACCGGGACCGCCGTCGTTTGTGAGGCGCATTGCGCACAAATTACGCACGACAGAAAATCCACTTGCGTTAATCATCAAACCTTCTTGAACCTTTGTTCTAGAGAATACCCTGAAAAGGTTGCTTTTGGCTAAATAGCGACGCCCACGCCTTCACTGTTCGCTTGTCAGGGCCTCTGCCACTACTTCGATCAGCGGCACAAAAGAATGTCTCAAAGTTACGACTGCGACTCGGTGTCCTCTTGTTCAGACCGAGGAGATTCACTCAGCTGCCATGAGACACTTCAAGGGGAGCTACTCGCAGACATCGATTACAATAACAGCGACGACAGTGAACAAGATGCTCACACCAAGAAGTGTGCAGACAGCCCCATGGAATCTGACATTGACACGGGTGAACCATTCACCACCATTAAGCCTTTGCGGTCTCTCCTGCAGCAACTTGTCTTGGACCTACTTCTAGGGTTACCAGCAATTGGCTTTGTCATCTACGCCATTTTTTTAAGCTGGAATGACGGAAAGCCTGTCGATATAGATCCTATACCGACCCTAAGGGTTGCTTCCAGTTACGGCCCCACGATTTTCCCCATCGCCTTCGCTGCCGTTGCCTCCAATTTGATGAAGGCTAGCGCCGCTTGGAAGCTGGAACGAGGCATCACAGTACTCAGTCTAGAGCTTCTAATGGGCAGTCGGACGGTCTTCAGCTCTATTACTTCGCCAATATCCCTGCGTGCCTTCAACAGTCTCACCCCGTTTATTCTAGCACTATGGGCCCTCTCTCCCCTCGGTGGCCAGGCAGCGTTACGCGTGTTTGACGTAGGGCACTCGGCTCAAGAATGGCCTTTCTGGTTTCTCAACATCCACCAAAGGTTGCCTTACATTAAGTATCAAACTGGTGTGCCATCAGCAGAGCTTGCTATATCTCTTGCAGCGTTCTCCACTGCACTTGCAAGCCCGATGCATCTCAAAACGGCAAGCCAAGACGTGTTTGGTCATGTCAAGGTACCAATGATCGAACCGTATCTTGAATCAATCTCGCCAGGGAATGATGGCTGGTATGAAGTCGGGAAACTAAAAAACACGACGGAAATCATTTATTCGTCCCTCTCTGGAATTCCAACGAGCCCTTCTGGTGGATTCCAATCGCGCGCCAACTACACATTTCGATTGCAGACATCATATTTGAATACGCTATGCAGTCTGGTGGAATATTCAAATGTAACGACTTCCGAATGGAAAAAGATTATAAAGCCAGGGATATATCAGGAATGGAATCCACAAACCCAGCGAAACGTCACACCTAGCAACTTCTTCAGCAACGGGAGAACACTGCTGATCGAAACCAAACCGCGCAATAATACATCGCAGAGCCCTCAGGAGTTGATTTTCACGTCTATCTCACGGGACACAGTAACAAACGCGACATGCCAGTTGACAACAACATTTGTTGAACTGGAGGTAGCATGTTATCGGGCGGCTTGTGCAGCTAGCTATATCCGACCCTTGAAGAGACCCGATAACGCGACCTTCCTGACGGTCCTGGATGGCTTGGATTGGTATGGTCAATCCAGTTCATCATGGCGAACTCCCATTTTCATCAGTAATTTTGTCCATGCCGGTCTCCCCCTATGGGGACCTACTCCAATGGAGCAATATTTTACAAATCCAGACTCACCATTTGAGATTGCCTATCAAAACCAACCAATATCAGTTATAGGAGATGATACTTTCTCACGACACTTTTCCCAGCTGTTAAACACCTTCTGGATTACTAGTGTCGCTCCCTTTGATGCTATTAATAATCTTACTCTTCAAGAGCAGCGCCCAATTGGCTTCGATATATCAGACACTGCTTCAGGATATCTAAAGACCAATGGTACCAGGACCTCCGACACGCCAGTACTGAAGGTTCATAGAGTCTGGCTTGGTATTCTTGTTATGGCCTCTCTAGCTACGCTGCTCGCTGCATTCTCCGCATCAATCCTTAATGTGCTGCGACGCGGTCCAGACATCCTAGATTTCACCACCAGTCTTATAAGGGACACACCCTATATGAATGTCGATGATCCAGCTATCCCTATGCAAAATGGTGTAGAGTATACGAGGAAGCTAAGACACATCCGTATTTGCTTAGGTGATGTCAAAACTGAACAGGGGACGGAACACATTGCTCTTGGGACTATAGATAAGGCAGTGCCGTTACGAGAGCGGGAGTTTCGTTACCAGCAAGTCACAACATCACGCAACGGATGTCACGATACAACACGTCACATTCGTAACGGGCTGAGTCCGGCAACCGACAGATGACAAGAATGAGGTTGTCAGGAGGAAATTTGGGGTCGTACGCACTGGATATGAGGGGCAGAGACTCTCGCGCTTTGTCTTACTGTCCTTTTTGCCGTTTAATTATGTTGTAAAAACCCCAGGGCTTCACGAACCAGGGGTACTGTTGATCCAATCACTTTATGATAGATACGTTGTCCCGCGATTATGTCTTCCATGTGATGTAGGGTAGTTGGGAAAACACCTCTTTACTTGCCTGACGACAGAATAGCGGAACTTGACTAATACCGCGGCATATGAATGATATATTGGAGCCGTCAGCCTCTAATGCCACTTTTTAATGAGACAAATTGTTAAATAACTTCTTGAAGAACCAACATTTTAGTTATATAGCAGTTCATACCAAAAGAGGAATGCAGAGATAGGGATAGAGGATAACAATAGTTAATATTAGAAGCTTAATTCATAATTACTGGATCTTTTATCACTTTAAATAACTTTAAAACTAACCATAAATGTGTTTCATAGAAGACAGATTCTAGCCACCTAACCCCTGCAGAAACCCCCAACTACAACTACAACAACACCTCTGCAGCCCAGAGGCCTTCAGGCCATACGAAGGGCAAATACACAGCCTGCAAACCTGGATAAGGCTGGTAACGAGATCACTAGTACACACTGAATGATAATATGTTGCCTCTAGGGGTAGCGGAATGAAACTAGAGTAGGGTTTTATTCTATAACTATACGAGGTTGAATGAGAAGAGTCAAGTTCTGTCATATGTTTATTATTCCGAGTGAGTTATACCCGACAGTCATTAGAGACTTATCTTTTCTTCAGTAATCGGCATTATATAAGTGCCGGCCGCTAATCCGTCGGCGATTCCGTAGCGTGACGGCTGATAGAACTTAAGCGCCGAAGACGTTCGGAGACTACGTCAAGGGATGTTGGCCTAGAACAGTATACCCTCCAAAGCGCAGGAAGATATAAACGATACTGGTAGGGGGTTTCGGGAGTCGGTACAGACTGATCGCATTAGCTGACAAATAGCATGAGAAGAGGTGGAAGAATGGATGGGACCAGTAGTTCCATTGGCCAGGGATCCGTTAATAGAATTTAATGTAAGCAATCTAATTGATTCGATTTGATGAGGCATCATTGTATCAGCTGATGTGGCATATATTCCGAGCTTACTCGGGTGTAAACTTCATCTCTCAAGTAATGTCCGTCGAATGATCGGCAATAACAGTTTCGTGGCGCGCTACTTTAGACGGCGGAATGTCTCTGCCGCCGGTCGTTATGACATAACTCCCCCGACCCAACGCGAGCACAGAGGGCTGGGGTTTCTCGGATCTTGCTTCAGCAGCGTGTACGAAAGCTGCGTGCGCAAAAGCATTACAGTACACATCATCAGCTTTCCAACTCGGAAGGGGAGTCATTGATTATTAATCGTAAAACCTGGATTTCGAGAGTACGCATTGCTTGATCATGCGCGATCATGATTGCCAAGATGCTGGCTAGCTTATTAGCCCAGAAAGTCAGTGTCAAGCTCCGTCTCTGCTCGGAAGTAATATTTTCTATTGCAGATATATAGCAAGTTGAATGCTGTCGTTTTAGATCACCAGTGCCGAACAATACGACCTCTTTCACCCAGTCGCCATCACACAGCTGTTACATCGCGCGCAAACAGGATATTCTGCAGAAGACTAAAATGGCGACTGCCAACCTCGCGACAAAAGTCATTGCGGGAGTTACGGTTGTTGACACGCCGGTTGTTCGAGCTGCTCAGGAGTATGCTCGTGCACACAGTGATGACTTCGCCTTTAACCATGTGATGCGATCATGGATCCTTGGTGTCGTCGTCTACCAGGAGCTCCACGTAAAGGGCATTCTCCCGCAGATGGACCTAGAGGCGCACGCAATCAGTGCTATCTTCCACGATCTTGGCTGGGACTGCACAGGCGAGCTGGTTTCTCAAGACAAACGTTTCGAGGTGGATGGAGCGGAAGCCGCTCGTGCTTGGATTCAAGAGGAGCAACGCAGTGGAAGGGCGGAGAACTGGGACGAACATAGGATCCAGTTGGTTTGGGATGCGATTGCTTTGCATACTACTGGTACGATTGCCTTGTACAAACAAACAGTCGTCAAGGTCTGCGCCTTTGGGGTTCGGGCCGACTTTCGGGGTCCCAATTTCGATAAAGCTGGAACCATCTCGTGGGACGTGTTTAATACTGTCAACGAGATGTACCCTCGCCTGGATTTGGCCGATGGGATTCGCCGAGTCATCTGTGGCTTTTGCCGGGCCAAACCCGAGACTACATACGGTCAGTATATACCCTTTCTCGCTCTGCTGGTGTGCTTCTGACCTAACTTCTGCGGATACAGACAATTTTCAGGTAGATTATGGCAGGGAATTTGTCGACGGCTATAAGCCGGAAGGCAGCAGGCTTCTCGATGCTGTTGAAAAGACGTTTAAATAGGAAGCTATCACTAGGTAGGAAGAATATTGTTTTCGCGTACCTAGTACTCCCAATTGGTACTCCCAGCGGGCTTATCTCCCGAGGCTAGCTGAATTATCATTACTCTATTTTAGAAAATCTTGGAACAGATATAGTTTGCAAGATAGTGTTCTTAGTCTCAGTAACGTCTTACTTTCTTCAGCTGTGTGTCACGGCCTGGCCGCATGTGAGACCTGGCCTATTCTTCCTCAGCGCATACCGGGAACACAATATTTAGACCGAGTTTCCTACCTATTTTACTGCAAAATCAGAACAGATTCCGACGACGACGATATCGTACGATTCCTGCTTAGTTACCATACAACGTCAAATTTATCACTGTACAGAGACGAATTTTCCGTAAAAGTTTTCTCTCTAGCGAGAGTATTTTAGCAAAAGAGAGTTGCTCGTTCGAGTTTACCGTACCCCGCCTCCGTATTGTCCTCGGCTTTATCATGGAATGCTTATTCTGCACAGTATTGGCAAGAACATCATGTAGGGCCTCAGTCTTTGGCCTCAGTTCGGCCTCATTTCCATTGGGCATCCGCCAGACAAGGCTCTGCCTGGGCTTAGATGAAGAGTACTAGCTTTACCACGCTGACCACCACCTGAAGTTCAGGTCTGTTGATAACCCTGTCTTTTCTGCATTCATGGCATGACCACGTCAGTTGGTGGAGGCTGAGCAGATAACTTGCATAATTAGCTGCAGAATTATCGCTTACAAACTACCCAGGTGGCTGGCTGCGCGCATAAAAATAGCCTCCCCATGCAAACATGCATTTTGAGGCCAGCTGCCATGTCAGGCAATATACCCAAAAGCACTCGATACAAAGAGTCGCCAAGCCTAAGCCTGAATGTGCCGTGAAACTTCAACTTTTCCTCTTTTCTTGTTCCTCGCCAGCGAACCATGCCTTGGCCATTTTCCTACGCCTACGATCCTCTGCCAGAGGATAGTATTCGTTTACTCCGGATTCTACCCGATCCGGACGAGTATTCCCCCATTCGATGCCAGCTTTTCCAATGCGCCCTGCTCAACTCGGGAAAAACTCATCTATACGAGGCATTGTCTTACGTCTGGGGCTCCCAGGATGCCAAAAAATCTATCATTTTACATGACCGTAAATTCTCCGTCGGAAATAACCTGCACGCGGCATTGTCGCATCTTCGGGATGGGTTCGTCGAGCGAATCATTTGGATAGATGCCATCTGCATCAACCAACAGGACAGAGCGGAGAAGGGACACCAAGTGCAGTCGATGGCAAAGATTTTCGCCAAAGCGAATTGTGTCATTGTTTGGCTGGGGGAGGTCGGAGGGAACACTGATCAGGCACTGAAGGATTTGCTCCGCGCAGCCAGGGCTTTGGACGAGGATCGGAGTCCCCCCAAGGACATTAAGAAACCTGGGATTTTTGAATTGCTCCAGCGTCCATGGTTTGAGCGGATTTGGGTAAGAGAACAAGTGACAGTAATTTGAAGATGGCTTGCTGATGCAAATATAAATTCCAGGTACTTCAAGAGGTTGCTGCAGCTCGGCGCATCTTGATCAAGTGTGGCTCTGCCGAGATTGACGGGCAGGTTTTTTGCTCAGGACTAGCTGCCTTGAAATTATCCTATCAAGGCAAATCTACGTCTCTAGCAGCTCTCGTCAGTTCCGCAACTTACCTTATGAGAGGTGCTGCATTTCGACCCAGGTGCATAAACGACTGGTCGGGCAGGTTTTCGCTCGATATACGCCCTTTGGCTGAGCTAGTTGAGCTACACCACAGCCGCAAAGCCACCGAGCGCCATGACAAGATTTATGCGCTGCTTGGTATGGCTCATGGTATGAAAGATGCGCATTTGCCAGTCGACTATGAGCTTCCGTGGAGCAAGCTCTTCCAGAACTTTGTCAAGGCAATCACTTCCAAAGATTTGCAAGTGGACACTTGGGACGATAAGGAGACAGCTATCATCCAAGGGCTGGGCCACGCTCTCGGTGAAGTCACGGAAGTCGAGAGAGATGCGGCTTCGACCAAGTTGAAAATCCAGTGGAGATCTGATCTTATTGAGGCCTTCGAGTTGGGAATCAATTCAAAGAGAGCTGACTGGACACTCCCGTTTGCGGCGGCACCCATCCGGCATGGAGATGTTGTATGCCTCTTGCAAGGAACCTCGAGGCCGACAATCATCAGGCCATACAAGGATTATTGGGCAGTTATAAGAATCTCGGTTACGGCAACTGACAACGTCGCAATGGCGATCCCAACCGTCGTGTGGCCCATGGATCAGGCAACCCACCTTTTGTTGGTCTGGGACTGGGACATGTACCGGAAAGAACTGCAACTCGAGGACTACTACGAATCGTATAAGAAGCGTCGGGGCTTAGAGTGTCCAAATGCAGAGCGAGAAGATTTCATGGATAGAGCAATAAGATTGCAGAACCTCGGGCTTGGATTGGAAGACGCGGAAAGACATGAAGACGGGAACAAGAGAATCAGAACGATGCTGCATGAAATCGACAAAGAGTTGGAGATCATCATTAGCCCAGAATCGACTGGTGACGGGGACACCGCGGGTCAGGGAGATGCTACAAAGCTGAGGGAAACATTTCATCTGCTTAGCAAGAGCAGATGGCCGACGCTCGTCATATCGGCGGAGAACGGATACGCGAGAGTTGTCAAGTTGTTGCTTGACTATGATGAGGTCGACCCAAATCGCGACAACTTCGATGGCAACAACCCGCTTCTGTCAGCGGTGATCAACGGACATGAAGCGATCGTCAAGTTGCTGCTCAAGAGTAGCAGAGTCGATCCCAACGCTACCAACCTCGACGGCGGGTCGCAGTTTTATGGAGAGACGCCCGTATGGCGAGCAGCATTTGAGGGGCATAAGTCGATTTTCACAGCGCTCATCAACAGCGGCAGGTTAAACATAGGCGGCCAGCAGAAACAAGGGGGATCGCCTTTGATGTACGCGGCGAAAAGGGGACATGAGGATATTGTCAAACTTCTGCTTGAAACCTGCAAGGTCGACCCTGACGCCGTAGGAGAGTGCGGGACAACGGCGCTGTCCTGGGCTGCAGAGAGCGGGCAGGAGGCGATCGTCAAGATCCTCCTTGATACCGGCCGAGTCGATCCGGACGGCAAAGATAACTTCCGATGCACACCGCTGTTTAAAGCAGCAAGCAACGGACACTACGGGGTTGCTGAACTCTTGCTCTCCAACAGCCAGGTCAACCCGGATGCCCGAACCAAAGATGGCAAAACGCCGCTGTGGATAGCGGCGGCCAACGGGCATGAGGCTGTCGTGAGGTTGCTCCTGTCCACCGGCAGGGTCAACGTAAATGCCCGCCTAACTGACCACGGCCATGACGGCCGAACGCCACTATGGGCAGCGGCATGCCAAGGGCACACAGTGGTCGTCGAGTTGCTGCTTAAGGAACCGGAAATCGACCGGAATCTGGCAGGGCGTGACATCGCGGGATTTCAGCGTATAAGGGACCGTCCTGTCAAACTCAAATTGCTGTCGCCGCTGCAGATAGCGAGAAAAGAGGAGCGTTGGGAGGTTGTTGAGCTGCTGAAACCCTAGCCTGTCTTCAGATTTGTCGGGGTTTTAAACTCCATGTTAAATATCAGGGGGTCCAAGCAATCGAGGAATGAGGGCGAGCGAATGCCGTTACGAGGTGAGGTAAGCCGGAGGCGACGATGATTTGGGCCATATGATGACGTTGATAAGCCAGAAGAACTGTGCTCTAAGTTTAGTACCAGACGCACTTGAGAATCACGTTGAATCACTACTACCGAAAATACTGGCACACTGCAGAGTGATAAGTGGTTAACAGTATGGAAAACTCACGAGGTTTCATGATGGAGACAAACATCTTATGATGGTGCGTCAACGAATGTGTATTGATAATAAAACTATGAACTCCTCCTCCCGTACCTGCTAATGAGCGTGCAATCTGTATGGCGATTTCAAGCCTTATCCGAGCTCCCATCTCCTTCCGTGTGTGTCAATGAGCGTGCAATCTATATCGCGGCCTCCAAACCGGATCCAACTATCCATCTCGTCATTGTGTGTACGAATGAAGTCGTAGTGTATGGGGTCGGGACGAAAGTCATATCCAATGTTTCGTCCCGCCACCATGCGTGCGAATGCTGGGGATGTATGAGGTCTAGAGTAAAGCCATATCCAGGCCTCGTGGCGCCCCCATCTGTGCAACACAAGTTGGAGTAATAGTAAGGCATGGCCTTGGAACGTCAAAAAGCTGATCGCGTTCCCATCGCCCGTGGTTGGTTTCAACCTCAACCAAGCCGTGGCGGATAGTTTCGGGTGCTTTCGTTTTGGTTGCTTTTGTTTTGGGGTGTTTTAGTTTTGTTTGGTTGCTTTAGTCTCGGGTACTTTAATTTTGGGTTTCTTTTTTCTTTTTTTCTTTTCGTGTATACGTCTTTGTTACTGATGTTAAACGAAGGGTGTTTTCCAGTCATCCTTGCGGATGAGGAAAACCACCGTAGCGAATCATAGTAATATTAATGGAAATGCGCATGTTGGCAAATCCATAACCTCTGAGATTGGCTACTCATGTCGAATGAACAAAAGAGTATCCGAGTGTTTGGTCAAGACGTTGCCGAAAATCTGGCTGGATAATCGGCGGTCTATGTGCTGACACGGCGTGTCCAGTCCGCCTTGGGCTCTCTACTCCTGTCTCCGTCGGCGGTGACGCTTGGAGGGAGGAGGAGGCCGGCGGGCTGAACGCCTTTGCGTGGCAGATCGAAGATTCTTACATGAGTATTTCCGGTTGCGCGGCGGGGACGCTCCCAGGAGGACTCTTTTGCAACCATGTAATTGGTACAGGTTGAGAAACTTCTCCAAACTTTCAGGAGTTAGCTCGCGCTTCTGAGTCCCAAACGGAACGAAGTCGTTTGGGTCAAAAGGCTCGTGTTGCTCAAGTTTGATGTAAGTCTGTTTAGGCATTGATGGGCCTTGGATATCAAGTTCGGCCACCTTTGGCTTTGGGATGCCATCGGTGTCAAAATCACCTTCTATGATACCCCCAAGGTAGCAGTAGTGCTTTTCTGTCTGCTCCTGGTATTGATTTCTGAATTTTTTGAGTTTGGGACGAGACGTGCAGGGATGTGCTACAACGAATGTATTTCCGTTGAGTAGTACGATCTCTGTGATGAGATAAGGATGTTTGTCATCCCCAACCACTCTCCGGACAATTAATCCCGGATAGAGGTTCATGGGTGACTTGGCCTTAACTCGCCTCTTGGTGGAGCGGACAGCCTTCGAAGAGGATGGCATAGCCAAGGAAGAAGGCTGCGGCTGCGTGCCAGGAGTCTCAGTCCCAGAAGCATTGTGGCTTGCTATGGACTCTGTCTTGGAGTCTCCTGGCCCAGTCACATCATCTTGTGATGAAAGGGGGACAACAGAGGCGATAGCGGAGGCTCTTTCTAGCTTCTCCGGGCTCGCGATGGGAGATGTGCAGGCATATGCCTCATCCTGGTCAAGGCTATCAACCTCTCCCTCGCCCTCAGGGGACGCGTCAATTGACGCAGCACTGAGGTCTGTGGCCGGATCCCCATCTTCAGACTCGTCAGAGTCGGAATAGTTGTCGCTGGAATCAACCTGCACAACTTGGGGTGGACTGGTTGCGGCATTGCGGATGTCCTCCACCAGGTGGCCTTCGCTCGGGTCGGGTGGACTGGGGCTGGGCGAAGCATCCCGATTCTCTTCCGAGTTGGGGAGCGTGTCGCCGAGTTCCACCTTGACAGCTTTGAGCGGAGGACCTGCAGCTTGGCGGACATTCTCTTCTTCATCTTCTTCAGAGTCGGATGAACAGGACCCAAGACCACTACATTCATCTTCGTCTGAATCCCGTATCTGATGCGAATAGGGAGAGCTATCATAAGAGTCGCCAGCGTAATCTTCGTTCGAGTTAACGACTGTGTTGCCGAGGTCTGCCTTGACAGGTTGGAGCGGAAGGATTGTAGCTTGGTGGACAGTCTCTTCTTCATCTCCATCCGAGTCGGATGAACAGGATCTAGGATCACTGCATTCGCCATCATCTGAAACCGATGTCTTATACGAAGAGGAAGGAGTGTCGTAAGTATTCCTAGCGTCGTCTTCGCCCGAGTCGGGTGCAGTATCGTTGAAGTCCGTCCCCGAGGTGGCATACAAGGAGGGTGGAGCATCAGGATAACCCTTGGCATGATTCCCGTCTGGATCGGCGGAGGTATGCTTTAGGCTTGTGGTCGGGATCCCTTGAGGTTCGGGCTGGGTGCCGCGGAGACTCGCGGTCGACTCTTTTTCCGAATCAGATGGGGTGACAACGTGGAGGCCCTCGTTGTGGTCTATGCCTGAACCAGAGAGGGCTTCGCTGAGATCGCTATCGTAGCCATCATTCGAGTCACTCAGGGTGTCGAAGTGGTCGAAGCCTGTAGTCAGGACCCCTTGCGGTACGCGTTGAGGGTTGCGGAGACTCGCGGTCGACTCTTCTTCCGAATCAGATGAGGTGATAACGTGGAGGCCCTCATTGTGGACTATGCCTGAACCAGAGAGGGCTTCGCTGAGATCGCTATCGTAGCTGTAATCCGAATCAGATGGGGCATGGTCATGGTCATCTGAATCACCCGAGGTGTCGAAGGAGTCGACGCCTGGGTGCGGAACGCCATACCCATAGACTCGAACATGGCGGAAGGCCTTATCGCCGTCGTAAAGACGAGTTGGGCGTCGCATATAGGGCCTTGCCTGGGAGTGCGGCGACTTGGGCCTCGTCGACCAGGAGGGGTCGAAGCCTGTGTGTAGAACGCCATGCCCATAGGCTCCAATATCGTCGAAGTCCTCATTGTCCTCGGACGTATGAGTTCGGCGTCGAACATGGGACCTTGCATGGGAGTGCGGCGATGTGGGCCTCGTGGGCCTGGGGGTGGAGATGGAGGATCCGTGTGGCCACCGATGGTACGAGGCATCTCTCAGCTCTCGTCGAGATCCATGGTTGCGGCGACGGCGTCCTCTCAGCTCTGGGCTCCTTTCACGATGGGAGCGGTGTATGTCGGGTTCGGGACGGCGTCTGTGACCGCGCGAAGGGAGTTCTGGCAGCGGTTTCCCAGGCTTCCATTCGAGAGCGGCATATTTGACGAAGAGAATTGCCCAGTCCGCCGCTGTCAAACTCGCCTTGCGTTTTAACGCGTCATATTTCTCCTTGAATCTCTCCTTGAACCTCCGCCTCCAGCTCCGCTTGCGGCTGTGGCGCCGCCCGTTTCGTCGTGGACTGGGTTGTCGATGGTCGTAGGACATGGGAGCTTCGTTGGCGATGGCAGTGACGGTGGAGGAATGACGTATTGTCGTGACAAGGTAGAGTGACAAGGTAGAGTGACAAGGTAGAGTGACAAAGGAGACTGACAAAGGAAAATGAATAGGTAGAGTGAAAAGGTTGGTAAATAGAATCGATGGAAGCGTGTAATGTGCCTCCTTCAGTGTGGTGATTGTGTTTGAGTCCCAAAACAAGCAAGAGAGAGAGGCAGCAAAGGAGAATACGGTCGGTTGGCGGCCCAGAACGGAAAGCCTCAGAATGACTCAACCTCATCAAGACTCACGTGAGGCGAGGCCTACATGGGCGGCCAGGTCTCGGCGTATCTGGATTGGTTGGTTGGTTGGTTACGGCTGCGCCTCCAGCTGCAGCCTCCAGATTCGGCAACCAGAGCGAAGAAGCAGATGGAAACAACAGTACATACTACATGATCTGCAAGGCAGTCTCTGACGTCATGTTGCTGACGCTGTCAGTGTCCTCAGTCGAATTACAGCGCGTAAGTAGGCCTTGGCGATGCACTCGAGGGCCTGTTTTGGCTGTCTCTGCCTCCATCATCCTTGGCGTGGACGAGCTGAAAAGCACCCCTGTACGGCGGGTCACCGAGTGTCGTGTGATTTCAGTTACCCGTACGGAGTAGGTTCTGACCGATACGTGGACAAGCCATCAGTCCCGTTGGGTCCTCGAAGAGTTCTGGGATAGTACACGCCCGTCTCCAGGGGAGCGTGGCCTTTGGGACAACCACCTTGAACGTGTCTGGTGGATGACCAAGAATCAGGATAGGCCACCCACGCATGGCCTCAGCCCTACCGGCAGTAGAGCGAGCCAGTGGAGCTTTAATGTGAAGGAAAAAGCCATGATGGCGGTCGATTAGCATCCCGTCTCGTCGCTCGAGGTATCAGCCCACAGCTCCCCTACTACAGCCACAGTCCCGCAGCCGCTCACCCACAGCAGCCGAGAACCAGCCCAGAAGCTCGATTCCATCGCGGCTGTGCATGTCAGTCGGTAATCTATCCGCCCGATACCCAGCTAATGACAGGAACACCTCTATCCGCAGCCGTAGCCGTAGCTGTAGCCCATCCAAGAGCCCGCCTAGCAGCCTCAGTAGCGGAATCGTACAGAGTATCCCAATTTGGAAGCTTTGGCACCTCTAGCACCTCCATGGCACCCTGCCAGCAGAAGGCACCCTGCCAACGTACCATAAAAATTCGGTACATACATAGATTCAGTCGCATTAGCGTGTCAAAACACCCACTTTCTTAACAGAGCTGGGAGCTACAAGTGGTCAGTAGAAACGGGAATGAATGTCTACTCCATTATCCCCAGAGCTAATGGATCAACCCTGTCTCGGGCGGGTGCTCTTACGCGAGGTTCAAAAGGGAACGCTCAACAATGCAGACCTGATAATGTGCCTCATGTACCGTACGGAGTAACAGGCACCTGATTGATCCGAGAATCTCAGTCACGTTGTTAACACCATGCTAGTTGTTGAAATCCGCGCAGATCTCCTTGACAAGGCTCGAGTATACACGCGGGTTTGTCATAGGATAGTATATTGCTCTAGACAGGAGCGTTGCTGTAGTCTCGCTGCCGGCAACGACGATAACAAGTGAGTTGCTGTTCAAGTCTTCCGATTCTGCCTTGCTTATCTAACATCCCAGTCACCCCGCATCTCCGTCTTCTCGTGATGCAGCACTGCCCACGACGAGAAAATATTCCTCTTCTACTACGCAATCCCAATCTAACAAGCCATCTCGACTCCCCGTGTCTTGCCTGAATCCTGCACCTTGGTAGGGCCGCTCAAAATGAACAAGGAGGAGCCCGTACACGGTATGAACTCCCTCCCGATACTCTTGAAGCCTTCCGGTATCCCTCCTTCTCCCGCTGACCCGCTAGGGACGCTAGAAACCCACCAAGTCGAGAGGCAGAACTCTGGCTTCTCTGACGAAGACATATCCGATACAATCTGTATCCTATACCCTCAATCCAACTCGGCCCACGAGGAGCTCCAGCGTCTCGTCAGCGAGCACTCCCCCCACATCATTGGGAAGGGCGAGGCCGACACCATCGGCCCCGATTATGCCCTAGAAGACCAAGCCGGCCGTTTTCAGTTTCAGACGGAGCCCGCGATCTCCGGCAACTATGCGATTATCCTTCGACTCTCAACCCAACTCAAGAACCCGGCCGCCGGCTTTGCCTTTGGGCGCAACTCGGCTCGCTGCGATGTAGTATTTGTCAACGACCCATTCCGGCGCATTAGTAATGTTCACTTCCGCATCAATGTCAATGAGGACGGTGCTGTTATGTTTGAAGACCAGTCAACCAACGGAACAATGGTTGACAAGAAGTTCCTGACTTCCCACCCAAAGAATAAGGGCAGGACTGACCCCCCAGCAAACAAATATATCCTCAGCTCCGGCACTATCATCCGAATCTTCCTCCACCGAGAGGCTGAGGACTTGGCTTTCTGTATTCGAATCCCGCGCCGTGATAATGTCGGCGACCAGGCTTATACTCAGAAAGTCGAAGACTTTTTTACCCGTCACAACCTAACACGCCAGGAAGAGACCATTTCTGCTAGTCCTAGTGGTCACGGCGACCGAATTCTTACTTGGACTGTGGTCAATCAATTGACTCGCGCCCAGACACAATCGCGAAAGATGAAGAAAATACAGCATTCCTCGAAGGAGTGGACCGGCTCGGGGAAGTACGACGTGACTGCTCTGATCCGCAGAGGAGTCTTTGCTTCCATACATAGGGTTACCTCGAAGGAAGATGGAGTGGTATATGCGGCTAAAGAAATCGACAAGAAAAGGTTTATTAGGAATGGCGTGATGGACAAGCAAGTAGAGGACGAGCTTATGATTATGCAGAAGGTTCATCATGTAAGTGTTGTCACATCCAAACTTGACCAGCGCCCGCACTAAAGGACAATTACAGCCGAATATCGTCAAATATATCGAGCATTTCGAATGGAGTCCAGAATCTCGTATTATCATCATGGAATATATCCCTGGCGGTAACCTGGGAGATCTCATCTCAGGCGGAGGGTCGCTAAAGGAAGAAGTTGTCCGGATACCAGCACAACAACTTCTAAGCGCTGTAGGCTACCTGCATATGAGGAACATTATCCATAGAGATATTAAGCCGGATAATATTCTCATCAACTCTTTGGATCCTATCGACGTTAAGCTTGGCGATTTTGGTCTGGCAAAACAAATCGATAATAGCGAGACCTTTCAACATACCTTTTGTGGCACTCTTCTCTACTGTGCGCCCGAAGTGTACACAAAGTACGCCGATTACGACGAAAACCGGACCATTCACCATGGCAAGAACCCCGAACGCACCCCTAAGCATATTTTCAGAAATGCTGTTGATGTTTGGTGTCTTGGTGGCGCTCTATTCTATGCAATGGCGGGAACCCCACCGTATCCAGTTAAGGCTGGGATTCGCTACACTGAGCTATTGCATATCATCATGACATCTCGTCTCGATATTACTCCGCTCCAAAGATCCGGGGTCTCGGGAGAAGGGGTCGAATTCCTCTGCCGGATGCTTCAAAAACGCCCCGAAAATCGGGCAGCTGTGGCTGAACTAGCTGGTGATCCCTGGCTAGCCGCACTAGGCTCGACTGTTGTGGCACCACAATCCCTTGCCAAGATCACAAACGATGGAGCCAAGGCTGGTAATTTCTCCCAGCTCGAGACTCATACAATAGGGGAACCCGGGGAGGTGTATACTTCTGATCCCTTTGCTATTAGCAGCTCTCGAGCACACTCAGGGGCCTTTCTCGGCCCTCACGACAGCGAACCAGGAGTCCTCGATACTCATCGACGAGCGGATCATGCTCTGTTCAGCCAAGCTGGTGAGAGCTCGAAATTCGATTCCGGTTTTGCCAGTTACGAAAGTGCCAGGAACACCAACGCCCTCGGGAATGATATCGACAACGAGACTATTTATTCTGTTGATTCCGTTCTACCAGCATCAAGAAACATGTACATCGACGAGTTCTCCGGATACCTCGCTGGAGACATTCAGAACATTCCAACTTCGAGTAAGCTGCCAAAAGAGCTCCACGAACTCCTCCCAGGCCTTCTCAAAGCCTTCGCTCGAAGGCTTCATGGAGAATCATCGACCAGAACCCAGAGAGAGGTTTCAGTCTTTCTACACAAGAACAGAAGGTAACATCTCACGAATCCCACTTTCACCAATTCCGTCTAACCACTCATTAGAACTGTCATGGAAGCACTCTATACAAATCCATTTCCTACACAGTCCAGCCAAGGCAGTGAAAACGATGACGAAGATCCCCCAGAAAGCCTGAAGCTTCGACAGACATTCAGAATGCCGGTCTCAGATATTACGAACTGGGTTTCGTCCTTGGAGGGGATTACTCCAATGGATCTGGATGCGCCAGAGATCTCTGAGAAGGACCATCTCAGCGGAATGGACTCATCACAGCAGCCGCTGGACCTACCCAACCTTGAGGACTATAAACAATTCATTAAGTCGTCACAGTCATACCAGTGGCTACTTACAAAAATTCAAGCATACTCGCGGGTGGACATGCTAGATCCGAACATCATGCTGGACATCGGGGAATCAATTCGCAGCCACATTTTGCCATTCGCACCTCTTCGCAAGGTCAGTCGCCATAGATCACCTCTGTTTGTTGAGATGTCGTTTCATCTCGACTGGGACCTCTTTCAGTTCATCCGGGACCAAGAATACGTGGGTGAGCCTAAACATATCCTCGATCACATTATATGCTTGACTGGAGTCTCGCAACAGGCCCAGGCAACGACTGTCTCGGAGTACATGGAACAGACGTGGCCAAAGGCGAATCTTTCAATCCGGCTACTCCTTAAGAAATTCCTATCGCGTCCTGATTGCATTGGTAGGTTTACAAGCACAAATCCCAATTACGCCCCTCAGTACATCACTGATACTGATTTAAAATGTTGCGTAATAGTCGAGCTACCGAACGGATCTTTTCTGAAAGCTAAACAAAGCCTGAAATCGTGCTGTATCATAGCTAAAGGACAAGTGGACTTTCTGTCAGATGTCGGCGAACAGTTGGGGTGGTTAGGATCCGCATTGCGCTCATCTTCACTTTCTCAGGGCGTAGCGACTTGTAGACCACATCTCTCGTCCATCCATATCCGACAGGGAAATACGACATCCAACTCAGCAATTTTTGCGTCATGCCGAATGAGTTTCTTTACGAAAGGAGTGGTTGATGTCAACTCACTGTCCCGAGGTTTCTGTTGGGCCAGTCTCTTTCGAAACCCCGTCTTGGTCACCGGATACCCGATTGCTCATCGAGCTGATCCCGAGACTGGCATCGAAATCTCTCCCAGTGCAATGGCTGAACTTGTACAATCAAGACAGTTTGTCAGTCTAGGAGGGAAGATCATTCTCAAGGGTTTTTGCTCTCTTCTTGTGGCCACATCTGTTGCCGTCGACGTTGTATTGTGGCATTTCATTTTTGATTCTACCGGCAACCGGATTTCGTACTATGATTCCCGCCTAGAAGATCTCAAGTATGGGACTTTGGATGGTTTGGCACTCAGGGACCTCGAAGCCCGTCGCCATGTTATTGGGTGGTGCTGTGAAGTCAAAGAGTATTCGGGTAAGCTAGCTACACTCAATTTCACTTTTGTCTACTGTTATGCTAACCTATGGCCCCGCAATAGGAAGCAAGGAGGCAAAACTGGACATACGTTCATCGAGTCTACCACTACCGCCAAAATCAATTGTCTTTGACAAACTATACGTCGAAGGAGGCTCGAATTTGATTGGCGGGTTGTCTGTTTCAATTGGGAAGAGAGACAAGCCGATTTACCTTCAAAGAGCCAAAAGCTACTCAGGGTTACTAGATTGGGTCTCTCTCCAATCTTTCGTTTTTTATGATGTCGACGAAAGAAGGGCGTGGCTGGTCGATGGTGCCTCCGCCTTACTGCATCTAGTACGCGCATCAATCGAACAAGACTGGACCAGGCCAGCATATCGTTCGAAGTGGAAATTTAACGGAGCACTTAAAGGAGACTCATTACTGAGTAGCGGGGGGACAAAGGCAGTCGAGGTGCTGGGGGATTTCGACAATCTGAACCTCCAACTCTACATCGACGATGTGCGACAAAATGAGAGTGGCCAGCTTGTGGAAATCTATTACTATTTCCGTGATAGAGTGCAAGAAATCCTCCATGATCTACAGGTTCTCATTGAATACCAAGCTCAGGTTGCTGCGCAGGATGGGTACTGGTTTCGTCAGTCGAGCAAGATGCTGGTCAAGAGCCTGATGGGATTTGACTTCTGGGACGTTGCCAAACCCACTGGCCCAATCCAGAAACGAATCCACCACTTGCAAACAGGAGGCTATGGCTGGGTCGATTACGTTCGATACGTCAAGGCGACAACTATATTTGGGAAGAATTTTGGGGATCTACTCCAAGCGGAGAACCCGACCGTCCTTTGCGCGAACTGGAGGACAGTACCTACAGGCATGGACTACATGGGCGCATCCATCTCAACGCTGAAGACAATACAGACCGCGAGAAGTGAGGTAGATTTGGGCCCCGGCCAGATCACAACTGATATTGCATGGTCCTCACGCTGTGAGCTGTTCTCATAGTGCGGGTGTCTCGATCCACAACCACTGAACACGACGCCTCTACATCACGATCCCGTCCAGTTACTTCTACCTAGAGGCCAGAGAATACATCTAAACGTCCCCAGGGTGTGCTTGAAGATCACGTTGAACGATCTGGGGGATAAGGGTGCGGTTGTATTCGGCCACACGCCTTACAGGATTGGACTCAGGCAGAAGGATGGGGATTCGACTGGGCAGGAAGAGAGCGAGACAAGTGTTCCTCTATTTTCTGACTCTACCGGAAGCCCGGGCATGAGAAATCACTCAGATGTCACGGATGGAGGGTTGTCTGCGATGTCTGTCTCATCTCTACCAACAGAGCCTAGCTCTGGCGATGGTGATTCCTCGGAAACGGGAAACAACCGAGAGGCTAAGAAGAGGAAACGCTCATTTTTCAGCGTTTTTCGGTCGTGGGGATGATATTTTTCTCACGTTAGGATGAACTAATCTAACTTCTGTATGCTCCCTCAAGGTGAGCAAGTTGCCGGCACAAGGTCAAAAAAACACAGTTTTATCCACAATTCAAGCATTTTCTACCCAATGCTACCACAATGATCAAATATGTGGACGTAGTGCGTCGGTGTGGTTGCTCTTGTTCTACTAGTTTCAACAGTATATATCCATTATGTATATTTAGTGCGTCTCCATTCTCTTAGAAAACAAGTTTCTTCCTTTAGGATTTTGACTAACGTGTCAAATGACATAGATGAGGCAGTCTACACGAAGCACAGGAAAGGACTGGAGATCTCGCGGCCAAAATAGTTATTGAAAGTTCTGATATGGCTGCTAAGTGAAGACTGGGGACTAATCAAGAAGATATTCTTCAAGAACTACTCGGCCATCATGGATATCCTGTTCCAGATTGCCCTCATAATTCATTGAATCGTGGACGTAAGCCTGGCCGACGAGTTTCCAGGTAGACTTGAAGAGCTTCCTCTTGTTCTCCAAATCAACTAACCTCCGGAGAATGTCACCATGATCACGCCTGTGTAAAACAAGTGGAACCTCACTGCCCAGAAGAATCGCAACATGGTCCCCGACCTGCGTGCTTTCTGGGCCAAGGCCAAAGTCTCCATTCTCTAGTAAGAAGATCCTTCGCCCCTCGCAAGCGTCGTCCCTGATGCGATTGTATCTTGAATGGTCGTCGGTGTCCGGGAGTTCAAGATGGCGACTCATTTCGTAGCCTGTTGTTGAAATGTGGTCTTGAAAGGACTCATTCCCGAGCCAACCTAAGCTCCACGCCTTTTCCGAGTAATCCTTGGTGTTCCATGCCCTCCAATCCTCTGGCTCCTTGGACCAGGAGCCACCTGTGATCGTGCGCGCAAATTTCTTTGCCATTTGTGGATCCTTCCAAGGACCTCCAACTAGAGATTCCCATTCCTTGAAATGCTGGACGTAGTTGGGCCGTCCAAACCCGATTAGGAATGAGCCCACACTGGTTCCGGTCTTGATGATCTTGCTGATTGCGAAGCCTTGGACTGATATGACCGACGGTGCCCCTGTGTCGACTCGAATACGTGCCGGTAATCCGTCTGCCGCTGAATGACTGGGCGATTGCAGAGGATAGAAGTTGGGACTATCGAGCCCTCCTGTCCAAAACAAGAGT
Source organism: Ilyonectria sp. MPI-CAGE-AT-0026 (assembly GCA_020744155.1). Taxonomy (NCBI): domain Eukaryota; kingdom Fungi; phylum Ascomycota; class Sordariomycetes; order Hypocreales; family Nectriaceae; genus Ilyonectria; species Ilyonectria sp. MPI-CAGE-AT-0026. Next base: position 166,319 of record JAGPNQ010000023.1, on the reverse strand, counting down.
CTTTCGTGCAGGTGGGAATTCGGTTCGTACACTTTTTTTGACCAGTCGTAGCACCAACGCGCCTCTAGGGACCGAGAATTCTCGGCTAGTATGAGTGGGATGAGCGTGTTAAATCTGGACATGGTGTCTTTGGTGAATGTCATCCACAGCTCGGCAGCATCCATGGTATAGTCGACTGAGAACTCTTCCGTGTTAAGAAATTCTGTGGATTTCAGTAACCCGAGGAAGGCGTAGACTCTGTCATGTACAACGGTGCATTGGCGGTGACGAAGTTTGTAGGCGAGCCCAAAGAGACCGGCTGGTGGGTCTTGATACGAAGCCTGTCTCATTTCGGAAATGATTTCCAAATAGCTAGATATAGCATATCCGACTTTTACGTGGTTTCGTGTTTGTTGCTGAAGCAAGAATCGTGAAAATTCGAAGAATGGCAGTTCGTGAGAACCGCAACGTAGCAATGCGGTCTCTGAAACCACAACTTCCTGCACTGTCCAGGCGCGAGACCAATACTACTCGCACTCGTCAGCATCCACAAGCACTTTGAGTTCAATATCTGCCGTACCGGTCTCGCGATGATTTCGTTGAGACCTTTAATCCACTCATTCGGCTCGTTCCAGATCGCTTGCTGAGTATCAAAATCATCACAGGCGAGTAGTCTTTTCGCTTGTTTCAACGCCAAGTCGGTGTGCTCCTTTGCTTTGCCAACCCAAACAAGAACACCCTTGGCGTTGCGATAGATTTCTTTCATTCTCTGCACCTGACTACTCTTCTCTTGCTGGTCTTCCTGGTTGATACAAATTGCATCGATCTTCACACTTAGATATCAATGACAAGTAATTCTGGCTCTAGAAGCTTACCCATAACGCTCTGCTGGTATCCGCCAGGCTGAACTCGTGCAACGCATCGTGCAAATCTTCTGTGACACGGTATTGTTCTCCGTTTAGAAGGATAGTTTTGCTTTTGTTAGGCTTGCCCCAGCAGTAGCTCAGAGCTTCGTAATTATATTGATCCCAAGTTGTTTCAGTCAATTGTGCAGCGATGGAAATGTGCCCGAAATTGTTTGATGGCGCGAGACGGACAACTCGCATACTTCTGGGGTCGCTGCTAAGGGGTTGATAGATGCTTGAGGACATGGTTGCCATTATTGATCAAGGACTTGAGGACGAACAATAAGAAAGAAGAGCCTATTAAATGACTCACCATTAAACTGAAGGACTACGAGGCGGTCTACTGGGGCAGAACTTTAGTCGCTGACTCTTTAATCAGATCCGATTCACATGCGATCGGAAGTTCGCTTATTCTGAAGTAACCTAGCGCTGACTGGTTAGCCACTGGCACGGCTAAGTCGGCTGACAGACTTGAAGATTTCGATGAAGTCTTGTGAATAATAGGAATTTTATGCTGCGCTTAGATTTATTGAGAGGAGGAGATTGAAGCGTATGGTAGCATAAAAAACTGCAACGACTTTGCTCTAGGTGATACGACAGTGGCTTGGTGTTGAAGTCAATTTGTAAAGTACTGATGGGATATAAAATGCTTAAATTGTGAGCGATATATGACACAAGACTTTACATGCATGGGATATAGAAAACCCTGCTCGGCTCCCTGTCCAGTCATGTAGCACCTAAAACTTGGCAAAGCTTGTCCCTCCTCAAAAAAAAGAACCATTTTAAGAATGTTTCTTCTGGTTCTGCTTCTCTCTGGCAAATCCATTAACAAAAGATAGCTACACCCTCTTCATGACCACTTTCTCGCTGATCCTGTAGCCCGAGGGCCGAAATCGAGGTACAACGACGGAAGGCGAGTGGCTAGAATGGCCATTTCTTCCGTAGCGTGCTTCAATAATCCAGCCAACATGTTTGGTGGCGTAAGGGCCGCTCGCTTCTCGAGCTCAGTAATACCGTCAACGTCACCCATCCAGAAACGAGAGCGCATGCGGCAGCCATCTGGTTCTTCCTTGATCAGGTGTATCAGATGACCTATATATGTGACGGAGCCGTCATCTTTCAAGTCGCCTGTTCGTGCGCAAATAGCGGTTGAGTATCCGGCGCGCCTGAAGTCCTCCTTCCAGTTGGCTCCGAAGTATACAGACGGATCCTTAAAGGAGACTGCCAGCTTGGCGAATTGCCCGCCGATATATTCATGCACTTGATGCTGGCCGCCTGGTGATTCATATGAAACCTTCTTGTTAGAAGGAAACGAAACGAAAAAGCAAGTAACAAACTCCGAAACTTACCAATGTAGGACGTATTGTTCCCAGTGGGACCCTTCCAATCCGAAAACACGTGGTCCCTCGGATGCCATAACTTGTACTGCTGAGTGTCGTGCATCCAACTGAACCACCAGTCTATCATCTCGCCGGAGCAGCCTCGCATGTAGGTTGAAGCAGCGACGTGATGCATGCCATCGGGCGCGACAGCGTAACCGGCCTCCAGTGGTAGGTAGTCATACTGTAGTAGCAACGGCGCATCCTTGAGCAGTAGTGCTTGTGGCCGCTGGGTGGGCTGGTACTCGCTCAACGGCGGTATGTAGACAGCTTCAGCCATTGAAGGGAGAGTGGTTTAAACAATACTAAATAAGATGGGAAGTAGTGGTCAGTCGTGCTATACCCGATAAGCCTTTTGGGAACTATTACTTGATAAAGGAATCAAGCGACATATTTATATAAATGTCCCCACCGTTGTGTCTCCTTCTCCACCAAGTGTGCCCCCTTCTCCACCGTTGTGCCTCCATCTCCACCAGGCGTGTGGGGAAGGCAAAGAAGGTCCCGCGGCCCTCACGGGATGAGGAGAAAGTAAGAACTGGTCTAGAAGAGAGTAGGAAAGGTTCGGTATCCCATCTTGGGGCAATCAACGAAGGCTTGTGATAAAAGGCGCCCCTCACCTCTGTCGAAATTTGCGTCTTGTCGCTCAACTCTATCGTGCTTGTGTGCTGGCCGTAAACAAAATGTCCAACAAAGAGAGCTCTACGCGTGTCGAATTCGTCATCTCGCCTTCGTCCCTACCGATAGCTGATCTTAGCGAGGTGAATACAGATGACACTGACAATTATCATGGCTTGCACGCCAGAACTACTCTGGTTTACCTGGTAGGTGGTCGCCCCCCTTGAAAGACATACATGTTGAGAAGCTCTCATTAATCCTGCTTCAGTCCATCACCCTCATCACAGCCACCCAGATATTAAATCTAGTCGGCTCCGGTGCTGTAAGTAATTCATTTCTTTCTCCCCTTGATTGTTTGAATGGCATTTCAAGCTGACTATTGGTCCGTTTTCCGGACAGTGTAGTTTGCTTCAAACGTCGCTGCCGTCGTGGGCGGATCTTCTGAGCAAATCTGGCTTTCCCAAGTGTTGGCTATCCTCACCTGCGTCTTTGGACCGCCCTTTTCACAGGCGGCAGACCTCTGGGGTCGCAAATGGTTCATCATCCTTGGAGCCCTCTGCGGCTTTGCTGGGAGTATCACCATCGCACGATCTACGTCCATGGGAATGGCGATAGCTGGAGAAGCCATATGTGGCCTTGGATTTGGCACTCAGCCTCTCCTATATGCCGTCGCATCAGAGATCCTTCCTCGGCGTTACAGGCCCATAGCCCAAGGTGGCATGAACGTGGCAATCAATATGGCCGGGGCCTTCGGTCTTCTGGTCGGGTCCGTCATCGTCAAGGAACACTCTGAAGGGTTCCGAATCTATTGGTACCTCAGCGCCGGATTGATGGGTGTCTCGGCTCTGGTTTGCTTCCTGCTGTATAATCCTTCACCGAGGCCTTTGCAACTCTCCTTGACCCTTAATGAGAAACTCGAGCGGCTCGACTGGGTAGGCTATTTCTTGCTTGTCTCGGGGATAGTGTTATTTGGCATGGCTCTAACATGGTCCGACAACCCTTATTCTTGGGGGGATGTTCATATTCTTGCGCCTTTCGTTCTGGGACTTGCATTCCTCATTGGTCTCGCTATCCATAATGGCTTCTACAAGCGAAATGGCCTGTTTCATCACGCTCTTTTCAAGAAAGACCGCAATTTCGCTCTTGCGATGTTGGCCATGTTTGTCGAGGGCATGAGCTTTTTCGCCGCCAACAATTTTTTCGCGCTCGAAATGTCTGTCCTGTTTGAAACTGATCCAGTGAGAGTCGGCCTTCGTTTCAGCATCGTCTTCTTTACGGCAATTCTTAGCGCGAGCTGCGTAGCTGCTTATGCTTCTGCGAAGAAAGACGTCAGAACTCCAACTGTCTTGTCATTCGTCGCTTTTCTAATCTTTGACGGTCAGTGTGCGAATACCTTTCCATCAAGGGATATCTGCCTTTCTGGTACTAACAAACGCCCTAGTTCTCATGGCTACAGTCGACTTGAACAGCTCAACCAACGCTTGGGGATACCCAGTCTTTCTTGGTCTTGGGATAGGTGGCTGTTTAGTTTGCATAGTCACGGCGGCTCAGCTCAGCTCACCGCCGAGCCATATTGCCATCTCAAGTAGCTTGATTATTGCTACACGATCTCTTGGCGGATCGATCGCCTTGCCTATTTACAATGCTGTATTCAACTCGCACATCTCCAAGGACCTCCCGCGGGACGTGGCGAATGCAGTACTTCCGTTGGGCCTTAAACAGGCTGTCCTGCCGGATTTCATCGCCGCACTCTCCGCTAATGACCAAGCTGCACTGATCTCCATACCAGGTGTCACGCCGCAGATAATTAGTGCAGGAGCCCACGGCTTGAAGACAGCATATGTTTCTTCTCTACGCTACGTGTGGGTGGTATCTGGTGCTTTTTCATTGCTAGCCGCAATTTGTGAGTGGAAAATCCGTTTTTGTTCTTCTCTGTGTTTTCCCTCTCTTTCCATCAGAAAGGAGATGGTAATGCTTGTTCGTCAAAGTTAACCTCTCTTCGTAAATATAGCCTCATGCTTCTTTATCAACCCAAAAAGGGAACTTTCTCTTTTGCATGTCGACGCTCCTCTTGAAAACGAGTCGGATGAACAAAATGTGAAACCATAATTGGAAATGAATCTCAAGTGGTTGGACAATTGGGGAGAGAAAGAAGAGTCTGTCATTAGAGGCCATATATTTATTAATTGTCTTGTCACGTATCCTCAAGTAACATCTACCTTCATTGCCTCCACTTCATAACCCGCGCTCTGCCTTTGAGTTTGACGGGCATGTTTAAATTCCCACCGTGGTAAATGATACGGAGTGGAACCTAATGAAAATACCGAATATGATCTCTGGTTCCAGCTCAACCTCCTTCGCTGCTCCTCCAACATTAACATGAGCGGTCGGAATTGCAGCGGAGGATCAAGCGTAAAGGGCGCCTTCGTGACCCTACCACCATGCCTAAGTTCCTGAGCAAAGCCAAAATTCGGGTTGGCCTCCTTTCAGCAAGCTTATGAGCAAAAGACCAGCAATTTATTGAGGACCTGTTCCATGGCTGAAGACACACCCCACGGTCGGGAGAAACTTCGAAGAGTGCTCAAAAGCAGCTTCGCACAGTAGCTGAGATTATGAAGTTTATGTGATCTGAGAGGCGCCTGGCTTAGGAACGCCCGAAGCTGCCCTTCGACCTCTTCGTCTAGCAGACTATCATTTGCGAGGTCGAGCGACATCATTCGCTGCCAGTCAATTTGACATGGGATAGCAATACTCGAGATGCCTGCGAGGAGAAATCCACAGCATGTGACTGCCGCTGCAAAGATTGCAGATGGGACATGAAATGCGTGAGACCGGCCTATAGGAAGCAGCTGCAAGGTATCGCCGATAGCAATGGCGTGCAGCAATGCCTGTCTGGCATTAGGAGACTTTGCCCACAGCGTGGGTTGAAAGTTTGGTATTGGCCTGTCACCACCGAATATTCTCTGCTCAATACCATATTTGCCACAAAGACTTCGGGAGAGTATGGCGGAGTCTGTGGCGGCGTCAAGACAGATAGTGTGCCATCTCAACAACACTTCAAGCTTTTCATTAGCTGAACTCGAGGTGCAGGTGATGATATGCTCATGGAACGATCCTAGTGCCCTGGCAATCATCAGTCGAGATGGAATCCCCACTGTCACCAGCGGACTGTTATTACGCTCCAAAACCAGCGAGTTGAGTCCTTCTAGGACAACCAAGCCGGAAAGTGACAGCGGCTGAAAACCGAAAGACTGTGCCAATACTGACTGCGAAAAAGGGCAATTGAAATGTTCCCGAAATGGTGGCAGCTTCCGAGTAGGGCTTTGTATTGTAGAGAACCAATCGTCGAAATTGCTCGCTTCGAAAACGGTTTCAGCACACGCAGGAGGAAGAGGATTATGAGCATGACGCTGAGACGTTGTTCCTCCGGCATAGTGCGCAATCAACCCATCGAGAATATAGTGACCCAGAAGCGCTCTCAACTGCGTCTCTCGAGCTGCCCAGCGCTTCCAAGTGTGTAATTTGTCTTCCGGGGCCGGGGGAGTATTCGATGGGTCTAACAAGGCACTTGAATCTATTTCGTACATTCTAGTCTCTCGGGCCCAATAGAATCCTAAGCTGTGAAATATTTTTGCTGTCCGGCGCAAAGTTACATTTCGCGAGAGAGTTGCGTAGACTTGTCCCAAGAGAGCTGTTAAGACTAGTTGGACACCGCAACAGCTGTCGTACGGGCCCTTGTGCTTGATAAGATCGTGCCAAGACGTGGTAACGGCCGTGTGGGCAAGTCGCCAGAGGATCTCGCCTTTGTCAATGTCATCTTTCTGACCGGTAAATAGCGAACCCAAGGCTATTGCGTTGAGCAGAAGCGGATGTGTCCAATCTTTGAAAGCAAATGTGGGAGCGTGAACGATTGGAAACGAAGGGATAAATCTGGTGAAGAACATGCGAAGACATCCGTCGAGGAAGACGGTCGTCAAGCCTGCCGTTTGTGCTTCGCTTGTCACATCTGTCGACGCGGCAGTGATGATCTGGCTAAGGTTTTGGACAGCGGAATAGCGTCCTTCACTTAGACCATCGTTCGAGGCCAGCCATGGTGTGGCCGGTTGCCCTGAGGCTGCCTGACCACTCGACGTGAAGTGCGAAACAGAAACATCGGGAAACTCAGAGGACAGAATGGTCTGGAGGAGATCTTCTGAATCCAGCCAGTTGATTTCGAGAAATTGGTCATCCGTCATCGCTAATCCTTCTTCTGCCGTGGCGGAACCGCTTATGCTTTGTGCCTGGACTGGTGGAATAGATTCATCCCTGCCGCTAGGGTGCGAAGTGTCCAACGTGGAAAGCTCACATCTCGCTGCGCCGGTCGACACAGTGGAAGATTCCCCATGCCCATATCGTCTCTGATGTCTGGTCAAAGCATCTTGGCGGCCAAATCGCCTCCGGCAGTGCGTGCAAGCGAAAGGTCGCAAGCCGGTATGGGTTTGTTCATGGCGGTGGAGATGTTCCGCTTTGCCGAAGGTCCTGTGGCAGTGAGAACACTCGTGCCTACGAATGGTGGTGGGCTGTTCGGACATTGCCTCGGACGTTCGCTTTCACTTAGTGGAGAGGTGGAGACTCAAGGTGGAGAGGTTAAGAAGCCATCCATGTCCCACCCCCGCAAATCTCAAATCGTGGGGAAGACTTTTATATACCTGACCAGATGGTGGGGAAGAAGAGAAGCCTTAGTCTCCACGCCGGAGATTCCGGAAAGTCCAGCACCGACATCTTGGACATGGCTCGGACATGACGGCACCGATTGGAGGTGGCCTAGCCTGGCTAAGCCTAGGCCTAATAGCAATATTGGACCTAAGCTGGACTGGGTGCCCCTACGAGATCACGAAAGGCTCTAGCCCAGATCCTTGGCAGTCAGAAATGAAAGCGGGGTACTCTGAGTATGAAACGGAGTAGCTACAATACATCAACCGGCATTAATTGGTAATGGAGTCAATTCAACACAAACAAGAAGCACGCCAGATTCAGCGGTACCTACAATAATGGAATAATGTTCCAGTCTGGGACCCAGATCGTGATTATCCTCTAATTCCCGACCATTGCCAACCTTGCCGATGTCAGTACGTGACGGCAATTGCAGTCAAAGCCCAAGGACGATCCCAATCGAAATGACATTTGCGGCTGGACTGTACTTCACTATGCTGCCATTCACGGGCTACATTCAGTTGTCCTCTACGAAAAAGGAACTGTCATTCAACAACTATGAGAAATGGGCGCTCACAAGGACAAGAGAGATGAAAGGTAGCGTACGCCCCTCATCTTGTCCTGCAACCAAAAAGAAGAAACCTGCTCGCCAGCTCATCGACGCAGGCGTAAAACTGGAAGCTAAGAACTCATACGGTGCAACTGCCAAATTCCACGAGACTTCCCATGACGTTTATCAGGTGGAATGGACCCGTGGCGATGGAAGTGTTTCTCTGCATAGGCCCCGACCCACCATCCGGGGAGAAGAAAGTCACTAACCTGAGTGCTAGCCAAAAGAATTCAAGTATCATTAAAAAACCTTTCATCTATCATAATTGTTTGGAGTTTCATCTCCCGTATCTACTCCATCATCAACATTCTGCAAGCAGGGCGACTCTCAATCCGATTCGAGCGCTGTCTCAACAATTCCAGCACCACTATCTTGAACTGCCCACCCAAGTCTTCCCATGCAAAACTCGGGTTCAATGCATGAACAAAGACTTGCATAGTGCCGACGGGAACCTTCAGGATCGTGCAGACATCCTCGGCTGACAGGGTCTTTTCCATCGTGCTGATGAAGCTGGGAGCCAGAGACGACTTGTACTGGTCGAAGCCAACTTGCTCAATGGACTTGGAAATCATGACTGCCTTTTCCTTCTCTTCTTGAACAGTCTCTTGTGAATCCCGAGCTTTCCCGGTCAAAACCTCCTCAATGAAGGACTCGTCAAGAGGTTCAATCTCGTCACCAGCAGCGTCTTCGTTTCCGACGCGCCATGGCACACGTTGCTTCTCGGCATCGTTAAGGATGCGTCTGATGGTTTCGTTCGTAGAATTCGTGGTCTCTTGGTCCACGTCCTCTCCCAGGTCTGCATCGATGAGCTCGCGATATACTTTGAGGTTCTGAACCTTCAACTTCTCAGGCTCCACGTGCCACATGGCGGCAATTTCTTGGTGCTTGTCCAAGATAGCTTGACAACCTGCCGTTGCTGTGGCCCAGTCACCTTCCTCACAAGCTTCAGCCACCTTGGTCTTGAGATCCTTGAAAGCAGCCGAGCGCTTGGTGTAGATACTGGCGTAAATCAAGTCTTCTGCCGCGCGTCTCTGGCATCCCTTGGCAAGATTGCTGACGTATTTCACCATTCTGGCGTAGCTCTTGGTTTGCTTCTCCAGTTTGCTCGGGATCATATCCACCAACCGTGTTGCCACCGTTGGAACGTCCGAACCCTCCGCGGTGAGCATTCGCATGAAAACAGTGATGATGGTGCGACTGTGCTCAAGCTGAATGTTTCGAAGCTTGCAGTACCGGACCATGTCGGCGACGCGGCTCATTTTGGTCTCCGCGACGTTCTCATTCTTTGTAATCACCCGAAGAATGATCTTGTCGAGAAGCTTGGCGAGATTGCTGTGGAACTGGTCGATGGGCCACCCGGTATAGGGGTACAACTCAACAACATTCTCATACCAAACCCAGTCAGCATCAGTGGCAGGAACGTCATACTGGGGGTTCAACCCGAAAAGCTGCCAGACCATGCTCAGAGGGCGCACTCCTGATCCAGCGATGGTCATGAGATTGCCAAAGAGACCTCGCATCAGCTTCGTGACTGTGTCCTCAGCCGTGTCCAAGACAACTGGGGCAGTCGTCCTCATGGCCGCGAGCTTTGACATTGCAGCCATGAGTAAGGAACTCATCAGATGACCAGTTTCGATACTGCCCGATGTAAGGTTGTGCTCCCTCGAGGCGACTGCGCGACTGAGAGTGTCTCTCATCATGATCCTCAGCGCGGCAATGTGTGACTCGTTGCACTTCTCCATCCATCTCACTTTGTATGGGCTTTTGAGATTGACAAACTCATCCCAGCACACCCAGGCCAGCATTGAGCCGACTCCCTTTCCCTGGCTGAGATACGGTAGGGCCAGAGTGGGATGAGATGGTCCGTTTTGACTCTTAAGCGGCCCGTGATGCTGACTCTGAGATTGCTGCACGATGATGCCGGCGTCAAAGCCATCGAGATGTAAGATTCGAGAGTCAAGTTCGCAACATGGTCTATTATGGGTCAGTCATGCGAGGTCATTTCAAGACTAGTCTTGGTCAAGACAATCGGGCTTCAGATACTCACCTAGCGTCAATGGCAGCATTCTTGAGGTTACAAAGTAGCTGTTGATATGGCTCCGTTTCAATGTTCAGCAACATAACACCCATCTCTTCTGCGTGCGTCTCAAGCATCCCAATCAGCGTGTCAAACGTCATCGACTTGGTAGCCTCAACGTTGTTTTGGATCTGCGTTTGACGAACAAGTCGCTTCAAGTCGTGCGTCCTCTTGGAAGTCGTCTGAGAGGATATCATATTGGCCAGACTTGATATGACAAGCTCGAGAGCACTTTGAGTCTCCTTGGTGGTTTTCCTCAGCTCTCCTAGCATGTCGTTTTTCTTTCTGACCGACTCCTTGTTATGAATGTCAAACTCTCCAGAGACGAACTGGATATACGTCCGCCTCAGAGGAGAGGTCACCTTGTCAACTTTAGCAGACAGCAGGTCTACCAAGTCTTTGGAGAGTTGTTGCAGATCTTTATGATTGAGAAGAGCTTGTAGCTGGGGCACTGCCGCTTCGATATCGTTGTGCATGTTCTTGATTTCGGCAATGGTAAGCTGCTCAAAGATCTGTTGCAGATCGCGAGGCCGAACGACTTGGGAAGAGAATGGCAAGACGACGGTGTTGTCGTCCTCGAGATTGATCAGGCGAGTTGTTTTTGGCAGCATCAACGAGGTCACGCTCGTAGACTCAACGATAGAGGTGAGGTCGGTGCCAAACTCTAGCATGGATGTGTCGAGATATTTCGGGTTGGCCAGACCTCTGTAGAAGTAGAAACTCTCAGCGATGTTGACCAGAATCAAAGACTGCGGCCCTGCAAGCGCCGTCACGGCGTTGATGTTTGCCGAACTCAACACCGACTGCACTTCATCAGAAGTCTCGGGCTTCTTGTCGGGATCCAGCTGTACAATGAACAAGGCATTCATCCTAAGACTCGTGGCCAGGTTTCGTGCATTGTCAGTCATTCGATCGTCGACAACAACGACCACGCTCTCGAGGTTCTCATAGTAGGTGCAGAGAGCTTTCTCATCCTGAAACGGTACGTTTGAGGGAACTGTTCCCGTAGCCAAAAGCATTGGGCCCTGCAGCTGAGATCCAAAGATGCAGGGCAGGACAACAGCGGACCGCTCGGTCTCTTCAGTTGGGTCCCCGTTGCAGGGAATGAAGTTGAGACCAGTGCCAAAACTTATGACTTGTTTGTTGGACGACTTGAGGAAATGAGGTAGCGCTGATGGGTTGGTGGTCAATACGGCGTTGCGCTTAGCCAGAGCCTCATGTTGGTTGTCCAAGGCCACGTTGGTCTCTTGAACTACTTCATCTCCCGCGGCTGTACGTATGTCAGTCTTTGCACCAAAACTAACCATCAGTTCCTTTCGTTTATGAAGCACTCACTTTGTTTCACAGCTGGCTCGGGGATAGAAACGGTGAAATTGGCTCTCTTGATAGCCTCAGCGAAGCAAGGACTTTTCAACCGGGAACTGTGACACATCTTCCCTCGGTCCGTGGTCGCAGTCGGGATTATCGAGCAAACAATGGAGTCTTGATCGCGCCTAATCACCAATGGGCAGCAGATGGTCGCATCTCCAATGGTTGCCGCGTCCAAGGGCACTGGGATTATGTACAAGATCTGCAGATACTTAGTGTTTGCCATCAGATGCTGGGGTCATGTTGGAAATACCTTGTCGACATGATCCGCAACCATCAATGCTGGATCTGTTCCTAGAAACCTGGTGATCTGCGTTTTCTGATAGCCAGAGATAAAGACGCAGATTTCTCTTTCTGTAAATAACTCCTTGTTTATTCTGACGTAGTCTAAGAGATCCTGGTGGTTGAGCAGGTCACCACTGTGGGTGATGCCCGAGAAAGTGTTTCTCGCCAACCAGCAACATGCGTTGCATACGGCATCGGCGAAGCAAAAGTCGTAGTAAGTTGGTGTGCGTTCTGAAACTGCGAGGATGGTGATTTGGTCGGACACAATGGGGATCTTGAAGGTGGCAGCAGGAGCTTGCATGATCTGAAAGTCGTCAAAGACGCCTACTACTGATTAGAGATGGCTTCTTTGGGGGGTTCTCTAGGCGTTGATAGGCTGGGACTCACTCAAATGCTCTTTGAAGCCAGACATCCGCCTCAGAAGGGTTTCACCCATGTCGCCCAGATCGACTGCATTGTAGAAATACTCTGGACTGTAGTTGGAGATGTCAATCTCCTCGATTCCGGCTTCTGTCTTGCATAATAGGATGCCATCTGGGCTGAATGGATGGGCTGAGCCAGCGGGGAGTTGTTGCAAGACGTCTGTGATGCGAGCCTTGGACGTTGCCAAAGGGTCGAAAAAGGTTTTTCTTACCCTCTCCATGATGAAGACTGACGGTTGATAAACCTCTGATGGAAGATGAAGAGAGAGAAATCATCTTTTGAATATGGGAGTGTCATGGTTCTTATACACGAATGTTGGTCAATCTCACCGCATGACTCACACCAACCTTTTGGGAGTGGCTGATGCCTCAGTCAGCCCCAACAAGGTGCTACGCCGCATGCGTCAGATCCGTGCGACCACATACGATACATTGATAAAAGTCGACTGTTATCCAATCGACTTACTTTCTTTTGCACATTCTTCTCCGTGTCCGAAATGTCTGGATATTGTGACAGGCAGTTGGGAATGTTTGGGCTAGCTGGTTGCTAGCAGGGATGTCTCTAGGGTGGCTCGGATGAGAGAAGGTTAGAGCCGGCACAGAGGAGAGACATCGATGCTTTCTCGAAGTCAGAGAGGCTAAAAGAGCCTAAGACTGCTTAGTAGTCTATTAATTTGTTATTTTTATTTTGAGAGATTTATTCAAGCGTATTCTGTCTGTTATTACAATCCCTCGTCAAACCTCTATCCTCTACCTTCCTTAGAAATCAATCTGCCGCAGGCCCTATTGAAGCCTTGCCAGCAGAATTTCCTGCGACCGACCCGATACTCCATCTTATTAAATAATTCCCTATCAATAAATATAAGCCTCAGATCAATCCGATTATTTGGTTTGGGTTTTTAGCTCTACTCAATATTATCAGATAAATCAAAACTATCCATTATTCTCAAACAGTGCAGATAAACAATAAATGCTACACCTAGCACCGGAAAAAAAAGTAGCGGACTCTGCCTGAACCTTTGATTTAACCCCTCTGACTTCAACCCTGCTGTTTGTAGACAACAGGGTCAGTCAACGACCTTGAGATAGGAACCTTATTCCGAGTAATAAGATATAAGGTCAACCCGACTAACATCGCCTCGCGAATAATTAGGAAGAACATTGTACGTATTGGATTTTGCGGTAGGAGGCTCTCGATTAATTTTCTGTCTCTCTTTGGTTGAGGACACTTCCATGAATTGCTGAATCATGTGAAATGGGCCGCCACCCCAAACCGCCAAACCAACCGAGGTAGAGACCAGACAGCTGGCACCAACCACTCGTGTGTAGAAGCATTTACCCTTCAACGAGCACCTTATATTTAAGCAATGATTATTAGTACAAGGGTATAGTTAAGAGCATCACTCCATACTAATATTCAATGACTTCATGTTTATTAGTCGCCACTTCCTCTTGTTCAAAACTTCCATCGTATCGCCCAACTTAACGGTAGTCGTCACTAATGATGAGCGCTCGGCTACGTTCAAGCCGCATCAAACAAGAGCAGCAATCTTCGCTTCAATCTCGTCATCTGCTAGAAGACGGATACCCAGAAGCTCATTGTCGACTTCGTGGTACGCGGTTTTATACTTGCCAGACAACACGGCAGCCTTGATCAGCGAAAGGCCAACGGTGACGCCATTGGGGTCGTTCTTAGTCTTTTCAAGACCCCGACTTAGCGCTTCCTGGGCGTCGACCTCAGTCACTATCCACTGAATCCCAGGAGGACTATGTTTCTTGGCCAACTCTAGCATCTTGGCCTGAGTGAGGACGACCTCGTGGATGTGGAAAGAGCGGTTCCTTGTTGCGTCCGGGATTTTCAGGGCGTTTGCAATGGCTTTGCCGATGCCAGCAACACTGGTGCAGCTAAAGGCATGCACGCCTTGATCGTGAAGCTCGATGGAATGATTCTTCAAGTCGGCTATCATAGGAGTCGCAAGGACATACTCTAGAAAGGTACCGATTGAGAAAGTCGTGTACTCAACGGCGCCAGTATCGGCCTTTTCGATCAGATACTCCTGAATCCCCACCAGGACGTGGATCATCGGGAGGTCTCGTGCGTTGGGGTCCGCTGTGAACGAGCCAAAGTCGGATGGGATGTAGCGCTTGACCCCAGCTTCGATGGCGGCATCAATGATGAGCTTCTGATCAGACAATCCAGTTCCTGCGACAGTGGAAACCGCGACATCCTGCCCTTTCAAAGCGTTTACGAGGCTGTCCTTGGAGGCGTAGTCGACTTGGACTACTTGGACGCCGGAGGGCACGCCTTTGACGTTGGAGGGATCGCGGCTGAGTACAGTAACGTTGAAGCCGTTATCGACCAACTGTTCAAGAACTGCTGTCCCGAGCATGCCTTTCTTTTGAACTGGTTAGCGCGTGTCCACAGCCCACAGTCCATAACAGAAGTGAATTTACTCACGCCGAGAAGAGCGACATTGTGGAAGGAGGTCATTTTGTTGTATGAAGCTTGGATGTCTGTACTGAGGAATGATGAGGATTGAGGTGATTTGGTTGCGAAAGTTCAGTTCAAGTCGTGGGCGCAGGAGGTTTTATATGTAATGTTCCTGTAAGCACGTCGCTGGTGCTGCCGGCATGATTGGTGCTCTTGGCTTAATTTGATAACGTTATTGCGGAGTTCCGAAATGCAGGCCAGATTTACGGCTCGAAAGATAAAGTCCGCATCTTGCTCGTTGGTCGGACGTTAACTGTGTCCCGATCTCCGCCTCCAACCCCATTCCGCTCTCGTAAAATGTTTCGCTGCCAGCTACATTACGCGTGTTATCAAACAGCAAGACGGCATTGCATAAATCCGTGGCAGTAATAATTAATGCACAGAGCATAGCAGGTTGATTGGACAGAGTATGTCAACATGCGCACTTGACATTCCTCCGTAGGATCAAACTGTGGCCTGACTCCGATCAAGCGGAGGAATTATCGTCCCGAGTCCGACACCAAAGCCGCTGGCCTTGAGATTCCGATAGTGATGTGTCAAATAGTCATCGATACTTCAGTATATCCATTAGTGGTTGAAAAGCACCGCGTCTCCCTTAATAACAGCTATTGATGCCTTGGTACACGCAGTGTGACGATCTGTACTTGGTATTACACCAAGAGGTTGCACCGCTAAAAGGTAAGTCCATAATCACAATATTTACAATTGCAGGTACAGATAACTTATAGACCTTGGTCTACTCTAATACTGTACGAGCTATAATATGATGTCTGTTCTCTAAAAGGCTTGTTTCCGAAGTTGTGAGACACGGCAGATCGGGCTCGAGGCTTCGGATTGCAGGGTGGGACAGCAAGCAATTTTGGAACAGCCGAATAGATAGAGGGCAAAAGATATATAGAATTGAAAAGGCCGGCTCAACTTGGCCAACAGGGAGGTCACGTTGCTTCCTACTGTTGAAGTTGAAAGCTGCTGATGATCACGATCTTGATGTTGATGCGGTTTCGCCCCTTCAAAATCAACACCCCAGAGACCCCTCTAATATATCCCCTCATGGCCTTAAGAGCTATTGAAACCTTGGTCCAATCCACCCATACCCGCTTCGGCAACTGATCAAGGGAATAGGAATAGAATAATAACCTACCAAACCCCAGTCACGCCAACCACACATTCAGGTAGACCCCATGCCAGTTCACCTCTTTGTCAAATAGTCTCATCGACAAGTAAACGACGACGCTTTGTTTGGATCCAGGCCTTTGTATCTGAGCTGCTTCGGATACGAACACAGCTCAACCCCTCGAGTGTTGCCTTGCGGCTTCTTTCCCACCGCTTGTCCGAAGCCGGTCAGCGTCTCTGGCTCTTTGTCGCTTTCAACCCAGTCCCTAATGGCGTCAAACACAGTACTGCTAGGATCAAACCCGACGCCACCGCCGCAGTGGCCGACACCTGGTGCGAGAAACAATCTGTAGAAATCGGCGGCGTTGACATCATGTTCCAAAACACGCTTGTAGTAGTCGATAGTACCGTTTGGCATGATGAGAGGGTCTTGCATGCCGTGCCATGTAATCATCTTTCCGCCTGCCTTTTTGAACTGGGCCAGATCCGGGTCGTCGGTTCCAATAACGGAGCCGTATTTATGGATAGATTCGCGGAAGTATTGCTCATACTCCCTTCTGCTTATGCCGTCAAGCGTGAAAGAAGGGTTCCTGGTCTTGTTCAGGAAGACTTGCACCCAGTCGAACGCGATGGAGAATGGATTTATCTTGCAATCTTGGGGGCTTGTGCAAGCGGTGTTGAGAAGCAACGTCATATTGGCGTCTTGTTGAAGTCCGTACCATAGGAACTTTCCATCCCTCGTCGTCGGCCCTCTCCAAATCTCTTCTATAAGACTGGCCATCTTCGTGGTGATTTTAATTGAGGCTTTTGGGTTCTCGCAGTGGACGGTTTGTCCGACGATTGAATAGGGATCGAAATCGCACAACGACGGATCGGAAATGATACCGTCCATAACCCCGTCCATCTCGTCACACGCTGTGATGGCTGCCTCTTTGAACGTATCTAGAACACAGCCTGGGGGACGAATATCTACCACACTAGTTAGTTATCTCTGGAATACAGATGCTTGTGGTGTGTGATATACTTACCAAGAACTTGAGCCACGATAACAGGCCAAACTTCCGCTGGGATAAATCGTTGCCAGTTGATCGCTGGACAACCAGCGACGATGCCATCAAACTGCTTCGGATATCTCTGAGCCATCATATGGCCCTGACGACCGCCAGTAGAGCAGCCGTTCCAGTACGAAAACTTGGGGAGAGAACCAAAATAAATGTTGGCGGCCATTTTGCCCAATGTCGCAGCCTCATCCAGCGCCACGCTAGAAAAGTCTTGCAATGCAGGCCAATTGACGTTGCCTTCACTCACAAGGCCCCATTGCGCAGTGGGCGTCGTGATATTATGTCCGCCATCTGTGGATGAGGAAGCAAAACCAGCAGCGACGGGAGCAAGAATCACGGTGTCGTCACCCGCTCTCCAGCCTCCGCCACCATTCATCAAGAATCGGTTGTTCCATGCCGACTCAAACATAGGGAGTCCGATATATGTATTGACGGTATCGTGTTGGCCAGGGTGCGTGTATTGAAGAGCGATCCGACAGTAGTCGACTTCAACGGTTCTATCGCCTGTGCTTCCTCCAGGACCAGAGCCGACCTGCGTCGCGGTCAAGGTCACTTGGACCTTTCTCATGGCGGTGACATTTAGATGCAAGACTTGAATGTCTTTGAGTGTGAGGTGTTTGAATGTCGTAGATTTGCACGGGTGGGCAGTCGTTAGACCAGACAACGCAAGGGCAAGGATCGCCGTAGCAAGTGAAAACAGAGCCATGATGGCGGTTGCCTGAGTTGAGAGTCCCAGAAGCAGCATCTTTGCAGCAATATTTATACACGTCGGAGAAGTATGCACAGTCTAGGGTGCATCGTTGCCAGGGGGCCACACCTATAATGAGGAACCTTGTAAGCACCGGGAAGTCTTATCGGCTCCAAAGTTCGGCAATGTTAGGTCAGATTCACCAAGAGAAGAGCCAATCATACTCTGAAGGGGCCGAGGAGCAGATCTTTGTCGTTTCGAAACTAGATCCCAGGAAATAGGCTAAGTAGAGTCTTGGCATGTGACCTCCAAAAGAGGGGAAGGGGGAAAAGTCCCACATATCAAATTGATCATTCAACAGAGGTCCACAACATCCTTTCTGATCAATTGAACAACTTGGCATTAGGCCCTGATATTACGTTGTCGCGCACCAATTTGACCTGCTCGACTCTGGCCATTCCGATCCGTCGTGCGTCCGACAAAATGATGTACAAACAGGGGCTACTGGCTAGGATATTTCTCTATAAGGAAGGCGGCAGGGAAACAAATGATGGTGATTTAAAGATTTCAGGCGTGTTTATTGATACGAATTCGTTCCATCTGCTTCTTGCAACAGGTGCTCGTCAAACCATGCCACTGCTTGAATTGATTCCCGAGCCCGGCAAGCCGATAAGTCCGGCCGAGTTTCTAAATCCGCAGATCAGCAGGAGCCCGCAGGAAAGTCCGCCTATCCGCCTATTAAAGTAGGCTGGCTATGAACTTTCCTATAGGACAGAATATGTGATGGTTGATCCCCAAGGCATCACAGACTAACAGTTCCGCTGGATGTTGCATAGCATCATACCTGACCCATCTGAACTTGGAAAGACTAAATGACTCGGATAGCAACCAAGACGACTCCATCTACCAGCGGCGATTGCTATATATGGATGTGACATGCACAAGCTTTTCGTGTATAGAAACAGTGACGAGTTTCCACTACGGGTAAATATACTGATGATAACAAAGAAGCTTTTCTATTGATGAGCCGGACTATGAACCACTCACTGTATCGCGGCTCGACCTAGCAAGTCTATATACATAGCTGCAACGATCACATCTCTATCGTTCATCGTTGCAGAAAGTAGCATCGAAGTACTCAAAAACGGGTGGAGGCATCTCTCGATACGCTCCGATCTTCCCTCCGACTATCAAGTCGTCGAGACTAACTTTCGAGTAGCCTGGAACTTCCCAAATATCGGTTCCAACCATCGCCTCCAGTTGTCCACCACCCCAGATCTTGCGGCAGTACCAGGCGAGCGAAAACGGGACGCCATTCGATATTGCGTATTCGAATTCATCTTCGAGCTTTTTAAAGCTGTGCTTGAAAGTCTCAGGCTTATTCCCATGCTTGAGTTCGAAAGCAGCGATTATATCGTCACCGGTCGCCTTCAATTCCGAAAGACCGATTACTCGGTTTTTTAGGTCCGAGATTAGTGTGTTAGAAAAGATTGACGCGTAGGCAGCTCCGACATAGTTCCTTGTACTAAAGTTGGATGAGAAAAGAGAGTCAATAACTTGTGTTCTGAATTTGTGCTTGACTGGTAATGAAGAAAATGACGGATTATGTACGCAGAAAGAAGTCTCACATACCATAAGTTCAAGCTCTCCTCACGACTATTTCCACTAAGTATGATTCTATTTTTCGCAAGGTCCACGCCCATGGCCCTAAATTGGAGTAAAATTATTAATATCATCGGATACGCTACCCTGTATAAGTAAATGACTCACAGAGTATTCAATGCAAACTCAGCAAAGTTTCCCGTTACCACAATTGTCGTAGCAATTCCAGCTTCCTTTGCGGCGACTTCAACCTCAAGCTTCTTCATATTCACGGGAACACGATTCCCTTGCTCATCGTAACGCGCCGCAAGATCGGAAGGAGAGAAAAGCTGGACCTTGGTGTGAGGGATTGCTTTGACAAACGCATGCTGCCTTGACACTCCCTCATGTCCGACCAGAGAGCTAGGTAAGAGTCAATCCTGTGTATCTTGAGATCGTGACGATATAGAAACGCACATAACAATGTCGATGTTTTGTAAAGCTGCGACGAGTGCGGCCTGATCGTCCACATCCACTTCCTCTTTCGAAACATGAGGTGGAAGAGCCGAGACATCGGAGCCGGGGCGATACAGGACCTTGATTGGGGCTTTGGAAGCGGCAAGAGCCTCGATTATCTTGGAGCTGGCCCAGCCGCGGTGGCCATACACAGCAATCCGGTTGTATTGTGGCTCCATGGTGTGGATGATGTGAACAGGGCCAATGCGGTAGTTAGATCGACTTCGATGTTCCTAGCAGGATGTTTTGTTCGTCTTCAAAGGAGAGTTAAAGCTGGGTTTATTTATGAAGTACGCAGCGAACCGCCTGCATCTAGACACGTCATACCAACGGAATCACATCAAGAGTTTGACAAATCATTTACTACCAGAAAGGTAACTAGTGGGGGCGTAGTTCTGCTCTAGCGAGCACACACCCGACTCGCGAAGCGTCCCCGCAATGGCCTGGACGAGTGCGTGATGTCAATGGTCTCATTATTTGCTAGCACCAGTCATCTGCTGAAGCGTGTGTAACAACCAGGTTCCCCTGGCGTCTCGATGTACACCTGATTTGTAAGGAAACTGCACTGGTGATCTCCACCATTCGGTCGCCTCCTCCGGTGCGCTGTGTGCAGACAAAGGGATCGACTTTGACTGTGATAGTCAAGTTGATAAATTTCACCAAATAGAAGTTGCAAAGTTATCCCTGATATTACGAGAAATCGTCCATCTGTGCTTTAAACTAGCGAGATGTAGCTTCTCCGTTTTGTTCGGTCTTCTGGGATATGTTGCCATGCCGCAGGTACAGCTTACACAGCCAAGGGCGGCGTAGCAGCTAGCCAAACCGACTTTTGCAGCCTTTCGTTCTCGCGTTCATTTGAAGCCGACAGTGAAATGAGAAATGGCACTGACTCTTCTACGATCTTTACTGTGGATCACCGGGTAGTGGCTACATTCGGCGGCTAGAAATAGACCTGCTATCCGTCAAGCTGGAGGAGAAGCCAATTATCGATGTCTCTGGTCTTCCTTCTCGCTCTTGGCGGCGTCCAGTCCGAATTTCGCCTTCGTTTGTTCCATTCACTGGGACATGATCCCCCCCAGGTGGACTACCGTATCGGCACTTGCAGCTCATGATGGCCCATAAACATTTAGCTGATTACCAGCAATTGCACAGACGATCCGTCTAGACGAATAGGAAAGGCGCAAGTACGAAGAGCTAAAGGGGCCCAAGTACGTTGCTACAAGGGCATCTCGCTTGTGACAAGGGTGTACATCCCTAAATGCTCGACAATCTCGTCAATCCACGGGAAGGAATAATTCTCACGCCAGGTCCCGTCACTGACATGGCGCACTAATCACTTGCAGTCTTCAGTGCCACGAGACAGTTCACTACTTTGATCTACTTGGCCATCTCCTTGCTCTCATGATGAAAAAGGACAGCTAGCCGAGACAGGCAAGGACAGGCCACCCCTGTCTCGTTCTCGTTATCGGCGTTGACTACTGAATCAAGTAACGCTTATGTTTGTGTGGAGCTTGAGCGTCCTTAGTACAAACTTAGCTGGCGAATAACGTGGTCGAAGCTTGACAGGCTCGTTCTTGATTTTGATGAATCCGGCAAAGACGACATTATTAACGCTGACATCCCAAGAGATATTCGCTCCGGCTCTTGGTCGATTTTGACCTCTTCACCCACCTCAGCCTGTGAACTGCCGGTCAAAGATGGATACCAGGTCAGTTTTGAGACATGCCTCGACTCAGCCTCATTATACTAACTCTTGCATGCCAAGACCTGCGCATGACGATGCCATTTCTCCGTTGACGGACTCTTCGAGTCCCACGATGCTCGTAGCCGCATCCCCTATGGTTTCTTCGCCGACCGACTCCGCGTTGTCACGATTCGAGCCTCTCCATCGTCCCAACTCACCTCCAAGTTATTTCTCGACAGGCTCATCCGATCGCCGGTGAGTACAGAATACCAACCTAACGCGCAAAATAACACTAACAGCTAGAGTGACCTCAGACCCATCGAACGAAAAATCGATTACGACTGCTTTCCCGAGGTCGTTGTCTCGGACGACCCCGAGCCGACTGGATTGGAGAATCAAGTTACTGGATATAACCTGCCAGAAGTGGACTACAGCGACGCACCCGAGCTGGATAAACGGGACATTGAGATATACTCTGGTCTTGAAGTTGTGGCAGCACCAGAACTACCCACAAGAACCGTAACGCCGTTAAATCTACTTGGAGATCAGCCTGAATGGATCGATTGCCCTTTTTGCGAAAGACGAACCATGACTACAATAAAGAGGAAGCCTTCAAATCTAACACAGTAAGTCGATTCCACACAAGTCAGCCCGGCTGTCTAACTGACCTGGTCAGTATGCAAGCTGCCTTTCTACTCGCCACCATCGGTCCCGGCGTTGCTATACCCTACGCTGCAAAATGGTCTTACAAAATACAACATTATTGCGAAAACTGTAATAATAAAGTCGCCTATTTATCAAGGGGGAAGGATGTGTTTGTTTGCAAGGCACCTCTGAGTTCAAGAGAAGCGTCAAGATATCCCGATTCAATTTAGTATTACCTAATATGCAGCAGTAAGTTTGGTCTCCAACATCAGTCGTTGGCAAGAAGTATAGAAGGTGTCATTTAATTTCAATTCAAAATCATGTGCCCAAGCTGCCAAAATCAAACCAGTGCCACTACTTAGAGAGTCTCATGCTGGTTTAATTTAGAAATCATGACTGCTAAATTGTCAGAGTGTTGGTACAAAATCCCTTAATTGGCTTATAGAGGTCTCCTTATCTAAGTATCTGGTTGATGTTATAGGCAGGTGATGGTTGATATGTGATGTACAAGAGTAAGTGTGCACAAGACCCAGCCATTCCAAGCAGCGCTGAATGAGTGCCTCATTTGCTTAGCTCCATTAGAGGGCAACTAGTACAAGACGGGGTACTAGATCAAAACTAACTTACACCCGCTGTAGGTGGACAAGTTCTCATGTTATGATACCCAATCAACAGATAGTAAAATAAACAACCTCCAGCAATGCACTATACCCTCCAACATACTCAACTCGTAAGAGTCTGTACAAGCAATTCAAGAAACCTCTCTACATCAATCTCCTTTGCCGCCTTGATCTTCGCTGCCACCGGCCATCGATGATCCTGTCTTTCTCTTCGGTCCACAATCGTCTGCCCCAGACTCAGAGGACTATATGTCTCGACAAGGACGCTGATCTCGTCGCATGTAACGAGGGAGCAGTCCAGCGCTGCGCCCACGGCGACGGAATCGATGAGGCAGCACCACGAGGCAAACTTGCGCGACGCCGCAAAGTTCACTACATCGAGAAGGAACTTGGCTCCTGCATTTGTGCCGCTCGCAACACGAAGTCGCTCCAGGTGCGACGATGACAGCTCCAGATCCGGGCGAGTAACGACGTCGAGTCCCAACGCCGTGAGGTTGAAGCCTGCCTTGAACACGAGATCCGCGGCCTCGGGGTCAACGTAGACGTTCCACTCGCTCACGGGATTGCCGCCAGTCGCACGCACGGTGCCGGTGTTGTGGAAGCCGAATGAGCCCCCGATAAAGAGCAGCTCCGAGACTTTGTTTGGCAGAAACGGGTCCTTCATCAAAGCCAGTGCTATGTTCGTCAGGGGTCCGAGGCAGAGGAGAGATATGGCCTCCCCATCGTGCTCGTGCTTTGCGACCATTTCGAGGATGAGGTCCGGGGCAAAGTGGCCAGACTCTTTGAGGCCTCCATCGTCAATGATTCCCAGATCGCCTAAGCCATCGGAACCGTGAGAGAATGGATCTCTAGGATAGGGCCTCACGAGGGGTTTTTGAGTGCCCCGAGCGACGGGGATCTGGCGTGCGTCTTCACGGCCTGTCAGGTGAAGGATCTTGCGAGCGTTGTGGGAGCAAGTGTCTGCTGGGAGGTTCCCCGATACGGTCGTGATGGCTTGAACATTCAGCGAGGGGTGAGACAAGGCGAAGAAGAGGGCGACTCCATCGTCAATGCCGGGGTCGCAGTCGATTATGATGTTTTTCATAGCTAAGAAACTGAAGTGGCTGTGTTTAGATGAAGCAACCTTAAAGCGGGAGTTCTACTGGGTTATATAACCTCTGCCACGTCCCCTGATGCTGCTGAGAACATGGCTCAGCGGCCGTCGGCGCTATCCGGCTCGCACATCCAAGATAGGCAAATATTACGGTTCCACATATCGCTCTTCTGTAGCTGCCCCTAATGAACCGTAACGCTAAGGTAAGGGAGCCATCCCGGCGGTGTAGTGGAGGGGACGAGACATGACCTCGTGCTCGGGGTTCGCGTTCACCCGCCATCCTGCGAAAACATGTAACATCTTTTCGGTTATTAAGCCTGGGATTAAGAGTAAGGGTCAGTGGCACCGCGGTGTGGGATATAATCAACGCTGATTTCTTAGTCGTCTAGCAAAGTTGAAGATTTTGAAATATTCTGTGTCATAGCCATCTCAACTCTTCCATGACTCCACCAGTACGAGTACGAGCATGCATAAATTAACATCCATAGACATCCATAACGGTCAATGACCGTACTATGAAACAATTTCGGCCTCTTTCCTTCCTCCACGGGCTCGCCTCTCCCCACTGCCCATCATCGACACACTAATCATGTAGCGAGTTCTTTATGATCTTTCAACCCCCTCGCGTCAGCTACCTAGGGCATTTCCCGGCCGATCAGCTCTGTTATAAAACTTATCAGAGCAGTCCCAACCGATGATCAGGAAGCCAGAGCGTGAAGTCTAAAGAGGGATCTTCTTGTCGTCTGTGCCCTTGGGGGAGGTAGTTTTATCCAGATGGTCACCAGTCCCAATACGAACACCCTCGGTGTGAACCACTCCGTCAAAAATCTCGTCAACTTCCTCCAAAGTCATGCCCTTCGTCTCGACAAACAGCGACCAAATGAGCCCGATGACGACCACGTTCCAACAGGCGTTGATTATGTAGTATTTCCAGGAGATTTCCGAAATGGCAATTGGCGTGGTGTACTGGTTGATGAATCCGATAACGAAGCAGATAGAGTGGCCAAGTGCAACTCCCTTGGCACGTTGAGAGTAATTGAGCACCTCGACGGGATACGTATAGGTTAGTGGCGTCCAAGCGATGCTATAGGAGCCCAGCAGGAGGAATGCGATTGCCACGTTGGCTATCTTGCCTGACTGGTTGTTGGATTCGGGACCGAATACGGCGGAGAGCACCGCCATGAGACTCAAAAAGAGCGTCATGCTAACAGTCGCCCAAAGGAGCATCGCCTTACGACCGACGGCATCTGCGAGGAACGAACCCACCACAGCACATGCGAGGTTCCACACATTCATACCAAGCTACAGTAGGTGGTCAGAAGAAGTCCGCTCGGCTAAGGGGGAGACGCGTTGCATAGCGCCGGACTTACGTTGATGGTGAGTTGTGTACGAGTCTCGGTAACGCCCGCGACATCAAGCACTTCACTGATAAAGAGCGAGACGGTGTTGGCTCCGACAATCTGGGCAAAGATGTTTACCAGGACCACCAGGATGAACCGCCTAGCGTTAGACTCTGCTCTCTTAAGTTAGCCCTGTATAAAAAACGATATCACGGGGCCACTTACTCGGCGCGATGAGGGCTCTCCATGTGCCGTTGTTCTCCTTCTCAAAATTTATCGTGTCATGGATCTCCTTGAACTCGGCCGCAATGAGTTCAGAGTCGCTGCCGTTACTGTGGACGTCCTTGAGCACCTGATAGGCCTCGTCGTATTTGCCATGATACACCAGCCACCGCGGCGATTCTGGCATGAACGGCAGGATGCTAAGAGCTAGGAGGGACGGGACAGCTTGCGCCTGAGAAGCGCACACATCAAGTCAGAACCGCAGGAATCATCAACACTCGCCGGGTCAAACTCACCAGAGACAAGGTTCTCCAGGCCCATGTGTTGGGAATCTCAGAAGTCCTGAGGCTGAGGCCTGATGCCACGGTAGCTGCGAGATACCACGAGGCCATGTACAGCCCTCCCATCCAACCTTCCACATTCTCACATCAGCATGAAGATATCTTGAGCGGGAACACACACGCCTCTAAGAACTCACCTTTATGCTTGGGATGAGCCATCTCCATGACCCAGATAGGCGCTGCGGTAGCATTGACAGTGATGGCAACACCGAGAAGGAATCGTCCAACGCAGAACATAGCCTCTGTTAGAGAAACAGTCAATCATTCTGATCATCTACAAGGGACATGGAGAAGAGTAAATATCATACGGTGGACCGCCGAAGCTTGGATGGCAACGCCAAGGGCAGTGAACATGGCAGACAGCGCGATGCCCCATTTTCTCCCTTTGGCGTCTGAGAATTGGCCGGCAAACAGCCCGCCGATGATGGAGCCAGCATTGATGATTGCAACGTTGAGGCCGATCATGTCAGAGCTGAGGGAGAAATCTGTTGATAGAGATATTTATGTCAGGAAGGCCGACGGTGATACAATCTGCCGGACGGAGGAACCCACACTCTGTATACTGGTCAAGCGCATTGACAGAACCCATCATTGCTTGATCGAAACCCATTGTCTAGTACACGTAGCGTCAGCAACAAATTGGTTCTGTCGAATTCCTTCTGTGGGTGATGGGAGGTTCATACGCATCCATTGAAGATGGCTGTCAACATGACGCCGAGCATGAGGCGGTTGCTTTTAGAGAAGCCCATGGTGGTGTAAGGTTGGCGTTTTCCAAAGCAATTGGATAGCGAGATCAAAAGTGGTAAAAATGTTCAACAGGACTGGATAGGTCAAAAGCGGGAGAAGAGTTTGTCAAGAAGGATCTTGTCAAGGTGAGGCGCTGGCCATGGCTATGATATAGACCACCCTCTACCATGTCTTATCTACAGCTAAGGGCCGACTGGCATGAGGGGATGTGACCTCGGCGATGAGATTGTGAGGAGACATCCTTATCAGTGGACTTTGCAGGGCTATAATACACCAGTAGCAATGATCCGTCGGCGGGTCCCGCTAGCATACTAAATCGACTTTGTTTTACCCTGGGCCCCTTAGCTTATCGACCGAGTCATGAGGGTGTAGCGACATTAGTGGAAAATGCCAGGTTGCTGGCGTCAAGGCCCGGCTCCGCGGCACCATTCGAACGCCTCCTCGCCGGCGGCCACAAGCTGTTCCCCGAGGTTGTATGGGAAGTGGAATGGGCCTCTTCTGAACGTAGAGCGTAATTACATGGTGTCGGGTTCGAGAACACATTAGTGAGGATTACAGACTACAACTGGTGCCTCACTTGCTTGCATCGGTTATTCAAATAGAAGCTTAGGACTCGATTGATTTACCATCCCCTAATGGGTTGGTTCAATGGCTATTCTCAATATAACACGGAGGGACGTGTTTTCTCCAGCCAGTCAATTGATGCAATCTGGAAAATCCGATGCACAGAAACGAGCCTAGACGGAGGACCGTATTGGTTCGAAATCTTTAATCCTCTCCCAAACTTCCGGTGTCAGCGAGGAACTGAAGTTGCTGCTGAAGGAGCTATCCAAGTAGTCGTATCCTTCGTCGGGAACCCACTCAACGGCGAACTTGGACTGGGAATATTCTTCGAGGCTCTGGATAGTCGAGCGGAGGGACCGAGGCATTCGAGTAATGAGAGTGTTCTTGTACCAGCTATTTAAGAGCCACGTTAGTCTTCCTTGACCAAGGGAGAAAGGATAATTCTGTCCATATAATCAAGCTTGTAGAGTTAACATACGCGGCAAAGTATACAATTGCCATCATGATACGTGTCTCTTGCGTTGGGTTGGGCATGCCAGCGTGCCTTGATGTTTGGACAAGATTAGCACAACAACGAACCAGATACCAGAGTGCCAAAAAGAGCCAGAATTAGTTTCACTCACCAAAGTCTCAGGTCGCGCAGAACAATCGAGCCCTTCTTAATCGTAGGATAACATGGCGGCCTGACGGCGCGCCTCGCCTCCAACAGATCTTCAGCGATGATAGCCTCCCCGAGAGAGCGGTGGCAATCAATGGCAGCATGTTGTGTACCCAACCAGAGTTCCGTTGTGCCATTGGCAGGGCCCACATCAACCAGGCAAGTATTGAAGACGACACCAAAAGGATGCTTCGGGTGCTCGCAACGAAGGTCGGCATGGACGAGCTGGCGTTCCTCGGTGGCGAGGAGGGTGTTGGTTCGGATGAAGTGGGCTTCGGGCTGGGGGCCGAGAATGTAGGAGAGAATCCGAGTGCCAAACTTGTTCCCATAGATTTCGGGGAAGAGCCATTCTAGTTACGAATTGATCAGCACAAAGTCCGCGACATGGTGCCTCTCGAGGTCTGTCAAGACTGGTCTATCGGATTGAAGCAACGAGAATTTGGAGGGGTAAAGGAAACACTGTGGTAGAGCCTGATATAATGAATACAAGGTAACCTTTCGCAGGCACTTCGTACCTTTCTCCAGAGGAGGGACCTGGGACAAGTTCCCCCCTAAAGCAGCGCTATCGTTGGTCAAGTTGTCGCTCAAGCGACTGAAGGATCAAGTTAGCACAGTAAAAATGGGTTGGAGGTGCCAAAGGGATTCATGATTTCCTGCAACGTGACGTGGCAAGAAATGAGGACTGACTTGTAGACCGTCTTGCCAGCTTCGTTGTCACCGGCGCGCACCAGCCGTTCGGTATCCTGGAGCATCCTATCATTGAGCTTGTCGATGATGGCGGTGTCGATGGCGTTTTCAATCACAACCAAGCCATCTTGGAAGAAGGCTTCTATGGCGTCGTAGAGCTTCTTATCTCCCATGACACCACTGTCGCGCTCCTCGTCGGTGAGGTGGATAATTTGGGGCCCATCCATTTTCTTAAGATGAAGAGGATGATGGGTTGAGAAACACGGGCAAGTCAGGAAAACCGAAGAGTTGAATTGCTCAAAGTAGAATACGAGTGATATTTGATATGCTGGGCAGAGCGTAGGTTGCTGTCAGGCGTTTCTATCTCTCGTTCTTCGCAGATGTCAAGTGCTGAGTTTCGTGCATCGCCCTGGCGCCGAACTGTCTTATCTAGACTAAAAGTTTGAGCAAATTCTATGACACATTTGCTTCTCACACAGCATCAAAAACTGGATTGTCCACAGAGTCTGACAAGCGGAGAGCGCGGTCTGCAGCTGTTCCTACTCTCCGGAGACAATCATCTCGTCGCCGTACGCTCCTTTGATCCGGCTTATGCGATGGTGCCCGGTGGCTAGCGACGCGAGTACGCAGGATCACGAAAACTGGATACAGCGTCGGGTCCACGAGTCAAGCAACCAAGATAGAACCAACTGTAGGAGTCCGTATCCAGTTTTCATATCCAGTCTTGCCAGCCTCTTGAGATAAGACGCCGAAATGGTTGCTCCGGGTTGGGGGCATGGACGAGTGGCGCGTGCATCTATCCAGTTTTTAAACTGGATATAAGTAAATGAAAACTGGATGTTGCTGACCATGGTCTGAGTCATAGATAGGGGTTTCATTCAGATTTTCCGGTACACGGGGGTGGACACAGGCTTTCCATTGGCGTATTCACCATGCACATCCAGTTTTCCTCAGCAGTTTAGAACTCAGCCAACCTCGTCTAAGAGTCTTCTTATCAGCGTATCCAGTTTTAATAGCGTCTTGAATGGCGCCAAGGCCGCATCCAGTTTTAATATTACCAGACTGCCTGGCTACTTAACGTTTTGGGAGTTCTTACCCCTCAAAAACTGGATCAAGCGTCGAAACGCCCAGGTCCAACCCGCGCGCCTCTCCTCCCCTGCTTGATGGTCTAGTTACTGTGGTTAATTACCCGGATGAATGAATCCACGGACGTCGGCGAACACCGGGGTTTAATGTGAAGCATTAAGGCGTATCCAGACATCCTTTACGCTCCCATGTTACATCCTTTCTCAGACTGTGCAAGCGCCGCCGGTGGCGAGTCGATAACCTTCCAGCCTATCCAGGGTTTAGATCATCGTCTCACAAGACCGGGCGAGTGGGACAACGAGATAGGTTCTAACCACCTGTTAGTGGAAAGGCTGCCGCTGGGGGCTTGCTAGATGCAAGTTCTAAAAGCAATGGGAAGACTTGGTATGCGTCCCAGACAAGGTCTATATAGGGCATCTCGTTCCAAGTCATCTATCTTGAGATTATCAGACGAGCATCCAATCCTGCTTTGCCTCTGGTCACCGAAAACTTCGAGTCTTAGTTCACATTGCTCTCCATCCTTCACAAAATCCCAGTCAGACTCTCCATCGTGTTGCTACCACATATCGAAAGAGACAACCCAACATTCTTGGCTCCTTACGCTTCAAGCCATCTTTTCTTCTACCTTGTCGTCCTCTGGAATAAATCGATAGACATGGCGACGCTCGCAGAAGGCAAGTCCGATATCCGCCGCCGAGTCTGGGAGCCACTCCTAAAAGTAGCCCGGCCCGACTCCCGCCACCACTTCGACTTTAGCAGCTTCATCGCCGACTTCAGAGGCTCCGACCAGGCCACGGCTCGACTCATCCAGCTCCCTGCCTACACCAACAGCGACGTCCTATTCATCACCCCCGACAACTGCCTCGAGGACCTCCGCCTTCAGGCTCTACGAGACGGCAAGACGATCCTCATGACCACGTACGGCATCCGACGGGGCTTCTGGGTCCTCGACCCGCACCGCATCCCCCGAGATGACTACCGCTTCGCCGCCATGCTCGACGGCATGGAGCGCCATGGGCGGCCGGTGAGCCTGGCTGATATCATCGCCACGGGCTGGCGCATCCCCTTCATGGTCACTGGGACGGGGGCAATCAACTTCCGCGGCGTGCGTTTCGGCAAGGGCCACGGCTTCTTCGACCTGGAGTGGGCGATGCTGTACGTGCTCGGCGTCGTAGACCAGGAGACGGTTGCTGCGGCTGTGGTGCATGACTGTCAGATGCTGGAGGAAGAGCTGCACCCGGAGGTGTTTGATACCGTGTGTGATGTCGTTGTGACGCCTACTCGGACTATTCAGGTCAAGGGCGTGCGGAAGCCAACTTGTGGGGTTTTATGGCCGGTCTTACAGCCAGGGATGATAGACAGTATCCCGCCCT
This sequence comes from Ilyonectria sp. MPI-CAGE-AT-0026, assembly GCA_020744155.1. Classification (NCBI taxonomy): domain Eukaryota; kingdom Fungi; phylum Ascomycota; class Sordariomycetes; order Hypocreales; family Nectriaceae; genus Ilyonectria; species Ilyonectria sp. MPI-CAGE-AT-0026. Next base: position 135,477 of record JAGPNQ010000023.1, on the reverse strand, counting down.
TGCAGGAGCTGAAGGCGATGGGTGGGAGTTTTAGTAGAGTTTAGAAAGTACAAGCAATATTTCAATGACTAAATTCCGGTTCTCGTGCCGCTGTATTATTCCTGCGCGCAGTTTGAACTCTAGTGGTCGATATGGTGAAGAATAGTCTCTGATATCCTCACTCTGTGACTCTTAATCGTGAAAATGGTAGCGAGAGAGGCTGAGAGTTTGATCGTAATCACCTTCAGCCAGCATGACGTATCTAGTGATGCTTATATGTGACGGTCGCGACCATCCTGAAGGGTATAGGGTAGGTATATCGGTCTTTGGATCAGCATATTTGGCAGACAACAAGTTCCCCGTCTGATCTCTTAGATTGTGTTTGAGGCGGCGTATTGGCTGCATCCCTTTGCAAATCCACAAACCTTGCTTTAGGAGCAACTCCAAGGCTTCCTCTGTCATTCAAGTGACAGGCTCCCTTTTCCAATACTCCCTGAGATTACAGTGTACGAAACGGAGGACCAAGGAGTAACCATTCCCTCGCCGGTAGGAGGACAAATTTGCCTCAGTTGGCCGTTTTTTCTCCGCCGTTACTGAACATATGTAGTATTTCAACTTCGTCAACGAATTTGCGTCTGCAGAGATATATTTCATTCACCGCAAAATGTGACATCTTTATGTGCCAAATTTGTTACTCAAGACTGTTGCTAGTTGCTTTCTAATTGATCTTGTCAACTTTAAGCTACCTTTCCATCCTGAACCGGGTGGTTCAATTGTTGAAATTGGATCCAGTCAATGAAAATACAATTCCACCACGGTATCCGGACACGTGTGTCCGCCCACCCCGACAATGTTGTGTGACATGTAGCCTACTGCGAGTAGCGGAAGAATTTATGGGCACTAGGTGTGTTAGTCGGCAGTTGTTTATAAGGCCTACATTATCGCCAACTTACACAAGCAACATACTAAGTGGGAGGTAACTATTAGCTTCTTGTCCGTTATTAGATCTGATGAGATTGTAACTTACTCCGTCATTGCCACATGATTGAAGAAGGGGTTGTCCAGACCTCCCAGGCCAAGAACAAATTCGAGAGATTGGGAATTGTGAAGATGTTTGCTGTTGGTCTCGGCACTATGTAATTATTAGCGTCAATAAAGAGATTAATGCAGTGCGAAATATACTTACACAATACGTATTGGGCTTTAAGCAATTGTCAGTACTACATCTCAATTAGAACTTCTGGTCCAAACTCACATAGATCCCAGGGCAAGTAGCGCCAGTCGGTTTACCCCATCCGTAATTGCAGACGAAAGCGCTAGAAGATGCGACAAGTGAAAGGATTGTTAGAACCTTCATAATGGGCAGGTAACAGGGGGGTGAGTTGTGAGTCAAGACAGAAAGTGAGTGCTCACAAGAATAGAGAGGGGATGAGGTTTATAACTGTTCCCACCCCCATTACTCGCGATTCGAGCTGACAGTTTCGGCTATGACAAATCGGGATGAGGGAGTTATACGGTATCGATACGGCACTCGCTGATTATACGAGCAGACCAGTGGGGCAAGTTGGATTTAATTGCAGGGTTATATTGGACTGTTGAGCTCTAGTTTAAGGTTCGCCTTGGGTCAAGGGGTTGAGATTTGAAGCAGCTTTAGAGTTTACTTTATTTCATTTCGGATCTCGGCGTACGCGCTACAGGGATAGATCAGGGTCATTATTGGGCTGGCGGGTTGTATGATATCTCACGAGGCAGTTACACGCGGACGAGCCGCGTGGCTAGGTGACATCCAGGCGCCAAGCAGGGCGACTGGTCGTTTGGGTAGAGCGAGAACGCAAGCACAATGGTTCGAGCTGTGTTCGATGGTGAGGCTTATAGATGGCCGTGGCAGGAGTATGAAGCCTATCGCAGAGACGGTGGTGATGACGATGACGATGGTGGTTTGGATGCGGGAGATTGTCTTCCATAGGCATGTCTTCTGCTTCTCGGCCTAGTTAATCGCGCGACAGGTTTATACGTAGTAGTATTCCATACGTCTGAGAACCCACAAACCCATTTCATGGCCTTGCTAGGTTGAGATGGCGGTGAGTGGGTGTGGAGCCTAGCCGGCTTCTCGGAATGACCTCAGGATTCGCGAGGCCGAAGACCCGAACGAGATGACGTTTGAAGCCGCGTAGCACTTCCATAAGCAGCTGCGGGACTATCACACTGGATGGAGTGTGACAAGGAACCTGGCCCTGAGTGTGGCATGCCAAGGCTTATGTGGCTCGACGACGGGAAGACCCTGCGGTACGTGGGGCATAAAGCGAGTGAGAGTAGCTGTCGCAAGCTCCAAAGCGTCATTAACATGCCAAGTAATAGACCTGAGAGGTGGCTAAAAAACGTCGCAAGTGTCGATTCTTCTACAATTCCAAGCTCTGGAACAAGGCCTGCGGACTAACAGGGTGACCGAGAAACTCCTCCAGCATTTCCAACTCATCCCGGCTTCCGCCATATTGAAGGATTCCACGGCGGTACTTTTCCCAGGCCGCCTGACTACCGGGATCCTTCGCAAATGTCGTCTGGAAAATGTCCGCGGCAAAGGCGTGTGCTCTGCCGAAGTCACCTAGTCAGCTTGGGCGTGTAATAAGATTACGGAGCGACGGGGGTCTCACGCTAAATAGGAATAGTATCCCGCATCGTAGCCAGAGAACAGATGGCTGAAATCTGTGTGCGGGTGGCCGCGATCTTGAGGTTCGGGGTTTGTCAAGAAGGTGTATTTCTCCATCAGGTCGTTGTACATGCTTCCTGGATCAAGGCTACAGCATTCTTCGTGGCTCTGGACATGATGAACAGCCATATCAAATTGGGATAGTGCCCTGGATCCAAATGTCAGTCCAGCGCCTCTGGTTAGACGCATCCGACCGGTTGCTTGGGGGAAACACTCACAACTGGCGCAGATACCACAGCGCTCTATTATGCTTTCGACTACGAACCAACCCATCTAATAGTTCGTTGGGGATCTGTTCTGGCAGGACTTCTTCGCCAGGGTGATTATTTTGCCAATTTCGCAAAAGCTCCGGGTCCAGTTTTGTAAAATGGCAACTCATGCGCCTAAGCGCATCCTTCATCCAGCACCAATTCTCTAACATCACGCTGGGAGCTTCCGCAAAATCGGGAGGCGATCTGTGGCCGTGGAATGCGACGTATGAAGTCCGAGAGACAAGGTCATGTATGCCGTGCCCAAGTTCTGGCCGATCTGAGTTAGCAAATTGAGGTCTCACCTCGCCTTATCAATAACGGAGTCTCTACCGTGAAAAAGAGTGACCACCTCATGATGCTTAAGTAAAGCACAACCGGAATCAGTTGGGCGGGGGAAGCCGCACATGAGGATTGTTGCAGGATACACTCTGGTGCCATCACCTCTGAGATAACTCTGGTCATATCTATTAGTCTCATTGTCCGATACATCGTAATCATGACCTTGGTCATAATTGCTATCAGTTAGAAGAACTTACGCATTGAAGGTTGACATTTTGTGCGCCTGGATATTTATTCGGCCGCCATAGCAGATCCATATAGAGATATCCAACAAACCCACTCTTTGTCGCCTCACTCTCGTCCCAAACACTCCATGCCTCGACATCCTTGTGCCACCGAAAACCATCCAGAGCCTCAGAGGGGACTGGGATGAAACGGATTTGGAGACAAGAGGTGAACAGGTCCAACATTGCTGTGACCGTGTGACTGAGAGGAAAGTACTCGGATATTTTCACATGATCCACCTGAAAGGCTTCCAGAGCGATCCGACTGTAGAATGCGAAGTCCCAAGGAGGCATGGAGTCTGGGTAATCCTGGGGATAGTCGGTATTCTCAGTCAGGTACTTCCTTTTCACTTCCAGTAATGATTGCATCTCGCTTTCGCCTTGTGGCAACAATGTGTCTGCGAGCTGGCTGAGGAAGTTGATCACCCAATCCGCAGTTTTCGCAACGCGATTCTCCAGCCTGAATGATGCATGGCTGCCATAGCCAAGTAAACGAGCATTTTCATCTCGCTTTTTGATGACGTCCTTGAACAAATCGAGATTCTCCGGTAGCTTGTAGGCATCGGACACATACATCCTCTTGCGCGTCAGAGGATTCCTGGCGTATTTCATAATGCTTTCGAAATTGACCCTTTGATGGGGGATGAACCTCATTGTCTCTTGATCTCGATTCATGCCTTCTTCAAAACGAGAGATATCTTGAGAGGACAACCCGTCTAGCGCTTCGAGTGAGCACCATATGCCCCCATTCTCTTCGCGAACGTTGCGATTATACTGGCGCCTCAGATTGTCAATTTCATTTCGACGATCTAGGTAACACTTGATGTCACCCTCATCAAGCGCACCGTGCCCACAGCGCGAGAAATCTTTGATTAGCTTGTCTAGATACTTGGATGCCTCAAAATTCAAGGGCTCATCCTTATCCTTGACCGCTTTGATGAGTGTGAAAAGGTCCGTTCTGGCGGTGAATTCAGCGTCGCACTCACTCATGAGCCTGACAGCCTCTTCAGAAGCCTCCCTGGCCTCCTTGTCTGGCGAGGCATAGCGCAGCATCGTCATGACTTGGAGATCGCCTTGGGTGCGATTGTCCACGTCAATGAGTGGTTTGATAACATTGTCAAAACAAGCAATTGAAAGGACGATGTTTTTGGCTATCGAATTACGAACGTCACGGAACTCTGCCAAGATCTTCTTCGCATTCGGGATCATCTCTTCTGCGGGTATCAGCCGAGGAAGCGGCTGGGGCGGGATGGAGGTCATATTGGGAGGCGGTTCTAGGCGTCGGCCGTCTTAACGAAACGAGTGGGAAGCATTGGATGTCGATTCAGATTCCAAACCAAAACAGCGAGTTAATGCAGTAATATATACCTGATGATGCGATAAGAAACTCCAGACAGGGAAGGTGGGTAAAATGTGCTGCATGACGTGACATCGTATGAGATCCTGCAGAGGCCCACACGTTCCAAGTTCACTTTCCAACACAGCACAAGCTGATTGGAAGAGGTACGTCCGACGCACTTCCGTCATTTTATTTCAATCATATCGCATGCTTCATGTACACCGTATACACCGTATGAACATTTGTCAGAGACCAGCAGCAAATCCCGCCTCTCTTGACTTGACCGGTAACCCGGCGTGACGAGCCCTCCATTTAGGTGTGGAACATCTACATCCAATCCGTCAGAAGGTTGTTGCTCTGAAATTAAATGTCATTCATAAGCCTTCTGTTTCTTATCCCGTGGTCCACCAGCAAGATAACCTTGCGTTTGGTATGCTGCGTTATCTTCGCGGAACGGAACATCCCGAAGCTATTTCTCGTTGTTGACGCTCAAGTTAAGGGCGTTGAGATCGATTATCCGTGACAGACGAGCATAAATGTAGTGATATATAGGCTCAAGCTGGCCAGAGGCACATAACAAGATTCTGGAATGGAAGCACGGAATGATAAAGCAAGAGGGTCATGGTAGACTAGTTTCACGAGCCGCCCTATAGAGAAGAGCGCGAAGTGAGGTATCCCGTCATTCCCCTTGTTTCTTCCCCGATAAAAGTCTTTGAGATCATCCCATTGCACACTTTTTACCCTGCACAGATGCTCGTGGCTGACCATGTTCGGACAAACAAAGGTCCATCAAGGTGAAGGGAAACCTGTTTCCTCGTACTACCGACCAAGGCCATCACTAACCATGGATCACGGCTACCAGAGCATGGCAGACTGCCGATACTCTGATCTGCTTTCACAATGTGGACAAAAGATCCACACTTTCTTCTGTTACGTAAAAATGGCTGTGCAGCTTCTCTATCTACGTTGGTTGCTCCTCTATCTGTGTTGGTTGCCCCCTGCCACCAGGATTGCTTGACGGGTACCCGCGGGATTTACAGTGGACTAGGCGGTATGCAGATGGACCACAATTAGGATCGGATTCAATGGCCGTGATCTTTGATGCAGCACCGCAATGGAAGCCCATTGGTGCAGAAACATTCTTCTAGGGCCCAGTCAAAGAGAAGACGGTTAAAGCGTTCCTGAGTGTTGGCGGATATCACTCAGGTGGCATTCCGAGTGGGCTAGACTCACCCTACTTCAATGGATCAAGCTCTTGGGGAAAGATCCACTCGACGTCACTCCCCCCCCTCAATCCTGACTCTTAGGCCGATCCTCGGGGCTGAGTACTGTGTTCTGTCACTTTCTACGACGCTCTAAGCCAAGGATGGGAACCCCCATTGTTCCCAGCGTTCCCGGCTCAGTGTTGATCAGTAACAGTACATTTTCAACCGTCTTTTCATTGAGACATTTATCACCACACAATCTGATGTGATTTCTCCATCAGTGGTCTGCCTAATATCCTCTCAGGCGAGCTCTGTTCTCACTCCCCTCTTGAAATCTTCGAGAATATATCGCCCATACCACACCCTCATTTCAATTCTGTCGACTTGTGCGAAATGGCCCGTATCCTCATAACAGGTTCTACGGATGGTTTTGGCCTCGAAGCTGCCCGTCAGCTAGTTCAGCGCAACCACACCGTCTATCTTCATGCGCGAAGTCAAGAGCGTGCAGATGACGCCATGGGGAAATGCCCCGGAGCCGCCGGCGTACTGATCGCGGACTTGACAACCATGGCAGAAACGCGCAAGCTGGCTGAGGAAGCAAACGCGATTGGTGCCTTCGACGCCGTCATTCTCAATGCCGGATTGCTTTACGGCCCGTTTCGCAAGACGCCGGATACTGGCATGCCAGCAATGGTCTTCGTTAACGTCGTCGCACCCTATATCCTCGCTTGTCTCCTCAAACGACCCAAGCGTCTTGTCTTTATCTCTTCTATCCTACATCGAGAAGCCAATACGAACGTCAAGGATATTTTCTGGTCGGAGCGTGGGGAAAAGGAGTTCCAGGATTTCTCAGCATACTGCGATTCCAAGTTTCATGTCGTCCTTCTTGCCAATGCAGTGGCAAGGCGGTTCGATGACGTCTCAGTCACGGCTGTGCATCCTGGATGGGTCCCTACCAAGCTTGCAGGTCAAGACGCTCCTGGCAAGTTGGAGGATGGTGTCGAGACATACATAATGCTGGCCGAAGGTGATTACGATCAAAGTCTCACTGGTGTCTATTTTGACCCCAAAAAGAAGAGGGGTGAACCTCTTGCAGTGACAGCGGACCAAGATTTGCAGGAAGCCATCGTCAAGGCTTGCGAGGATGTCACCAGCCTTAAGCTGGTAGCCTCTCAGTCATAGTCGGCGGACATGTTCAAAAATCACATTCTATAACATCTTCTCTATCTTATGCATGACTTTCTATAGTATACTCTAGTCGTCGCGAGAGGAAGCGAATTGAATGATCAGTTCGCCTGGTATGAGGTGAATTCAGAAAACACTCCTCATACAACTCGGCTTCTAGAGAGTCAACCCAGAAATTTATTGGGCAAAGACGCGCTCTGTCAACCACCGCCCTGCGTCAATAAAAGACTGCTCCGCGGCGGGCTTTGCCAAGTTCGCCGCTTTACCTCTCTTCAGCCACCAATGCGTAAAAGTGTGTTCCGCATCTTTCGCCATCGTCCACTTTATTTTCCCTCCGTCTCTCTCGAATGATTGTTGTTCGCTCTCCAGTGGTGGCTGGTGGGAGCCCGCCAGCTGCACCATCATTCTCTTGAGTTCATCTCCCAACATATCATACTCTGCAGAAATCCCATATATCCACTCTGGTAAGACCTCTCTCTTTGCGTACAGTACACTGAGAAGCGGGTCTCTTTGATCAGTGCCGGTTGGCAAATACACGTTGTTGAAGATGGGTGCCACCGCCGCAAGTCTATCAATATCCTCAGGACGCTTGTAGGCGCGTGAAGCGAGTTTGTAAGCATAGTCAACACTCCAGTCGACAGGGGCGAACCACATAATTGCGGCCTTGATTTTGCCCTGAAGAGCCGGGAACTGAGATGCTGAAAGGGCGAGATTGCCACCAGCACTGAAGCCGCCGACGGCGACGCGAGAGTGGTCCATTGGAAGAGTACTATCTGCAAGAATAGCAAGCATAACGGCGGCGACATCCTCTGTGGGTATAGGAAAGGTGCTCCATGGCGCGAGAGAGTAGTCGATGCTGATGACAAGTAGATTGAAGTTGTTGGAGAAGAATACGCAGAACTCATCGTCGTGTTCTGGGGTACCGAAGGCGAAGCCGCCACCATGTATGTTGATGTATACTGGCAGAATCTCACCGGATTGATAGGATTTGGGGTAGAAGAAACGGTGCGTGAGCTTCGGTCTGCAAATATAGGCCTTGGAGAATGCTGGGCTACCGCTAAACTTGGGTGCGAAACCGAGCATGACAAGCAGCCTCCGGAGAGACCAGCCGACTGTCAGGAAGGCCTTGATGACGCATATTGCCACGAGGTATCGCAGCTTTGTGAAGGAGGGGAGAGGCTCCCATAGGAGAGGCGGTAATTCCGTCTGCTCCATGCCGAAGTATAGTTTGAGCAAGGCGGTTGCTGAGAGCAGTAAGAAATGTGTTTAGAGGATTTTATCAAGGAGGATCAAGTGCATTTCCACACCAGGAACAATTAAGACCAATTTCCATGGACAACAGTCAAAGGGATGGAAACGCCTCCATTTTTTCTTTGTCGGAAAGCAGCGTTACGTGGCGCTGTGTCTTGACGAATCACTAGTTGAAAGATTAGTCAGGTATCACGTGCTCAACTTCGGCAAAAGCTACTTGTTCCTTCGGCCTAAACGAGCGAGAAAATCGCCGACATCACCTCCTGTGGTCGCCCGAGTATAATACAAACTACTCGCACGTTAGAAGGATTTACACACCACAACTATAAACACATCGGTTACCTAGATCTACAGTCTAGACGCCCAGACGTGACAGGATCTTATTACCTGAACAGTCGTCCTAACCTACTCTGTTCAAGCCCCCGACCGATATGCCTACCCTATACCCTTTAGGATAGACGCGACCGTCACATATCAGTATCGCTTGTCAGTATTGGATGAAGCCGAATACCAACGTAGAGTGTAGGTCTGGCCGGGTTTCTATTTTTGACTGGCCTATTTTTGGTCCCATATGCTGAGGCTGGATTCGGTTAGGGCTGCAAGGTAGGCTACGTATTAGGATTTTGCATGCTTGCTACGTGGACTATTTCCGGGACTGGAGGCAGTGCCATTACTGAGATTAAAAGGATCTGGATACTGAATCTGTTGACTGTCTTCACGTGATAGCTTTAAAGGGTGTCCGGAAGAGCAGCCTCGGACGATAATACGCCTTGACACGACGGGGGAGGGCACACTCCCTAAAGAGAGCAGTCGAACACAACTCTACTGATCAAGTTAATACCGGGCTCCGATCGCAACAAGAAGCTACTACTCTACAGGCTACGGAACAAAGTCAACACCCACTTCCGCCGCCTGGGGACGGTGCCCGACTGCCGGGACCTGGCGATCTTCAGTCACCATCCTCAACTCCTTTCCATGGGGAAAAAGTCATGCTCTGACACATGAGTGAGTAACTTGCATTCATAGTCGAGGCACTTCAGACAATAAGAATGCTAACACCCGTCTATACGCCTCCCTTTGCACACGATTACATCGTACAGATGTGAGTCTCTCAATTGATAGGCACGACGACTACAGCACATTCCAAGTATGAAGATATAATTTTTGGGCAAGAAAGGCTCAGAAAGAGCTGCGAAACGAGTTTCCATTTAATAACAGAGGCGTGGTGAAACAGATCCTGGCATGCTTCCCCCTCCATGTGCGTTCTCGTGGATTCATTGAAGAACAGGATTAGTAGCAGAATATTGTGAGACTACTGATTGGATGGAATTTCAAGAGAGGCAATATTTATATCCTCCTTCCCCTTGATGATGTTTTCAAGGTTGGGAACATCGGTATGTTTGACTCCCTCGATGACCTCGTCGATCTCTTCCAAGGTCTTGCCCTTGGTCTCGACCCAGAAGAAGTAAATGAAGAGGAAGAGTAGAATGTTCCACGAGGCGTTCATCATATATGTCGTCCAACCCATGGCCTCCAGCGCAAACGGGTAGGTGAAGAGCAGCAGGATTCCCGACCCGTACATGGTGCTGGTGAAAACACCCATGCCGTTTGCGCGAACCGCGTAGTTGAGTACCTCGGGGGGATAGAGGTAGCAAAGCGGAGTCCAGCCGAACGAGTAGGCGCCCATAAATAAAAAGATGAAGGCGACCGTGGCGTAGATGCCCGGCACGTAGTCGGATGTCCCGTATTGTTTCGTCAGGGCGCCTACGATGTAGAGGCATACGGTAAGGGCGCCGGTAGACCATAGCGCGTTCGGTCGACGGCCTACGATATCCGCGAAGAACGTGCCGGCAAGTGCGCAGACGAGGCAGAATGCATTGAGGATGATATTCTATTCGGTAGATGGAAACTATTAGAATCGGGGGTGCCTCCCCTGCGGCGATACCGGTGAGAAGAGGTAGAAATCATCATGCTTACAATTTGTAGTTGAGTATCTGCGCTGGTGATGCCGGCATTGTTAAGCATTGCTCCGAAGTAGCTACCGTTTTTCTACAGTCAGCACTGACTCGTGTTTGTGAGACGTGTTCTCGTCGTTAACTTACTAGCTGACTATCGAGTTTCCTACGAAAATAAAAATTAACTTGGGCCGCCGTCCGGGTATTCGGGGTGCTTACCAGGGATCATGGTAGCGAGGGCACAGCTGAAAACGAGGAGAAGCCGCTTCCTGGCCGAGGGGGTCTTGAAGATCTGGATGAAGCTGAGGGATTCGCCGGCGTCCTTCTCGTAGTTGAGAACGTCGACCATCTGCTGATACTGGGCCAAGACGACCGGGTGCGACACATCACCGTCGGAGTGGGTTTGGGCGACGACCTTCAGGGCGGCTTCCCGGCGATCTTGGAACAGCAGCCACCGAGGGGACTCGGGGACGAACGGAAGGATCAAGATGCACATGATGCTGAAGCCGACCTGCAGTAGCGACGGGATGCGCCAAGCCCAGGTGCTGTCTATCTGAGACGTCCCGTAGGTGACGCCTGCTGCTAAGAGACCCCCTAGCGAAAGGAAGGAGAGGTGATAAATGAGCCAGAGGGTTCCGAAGGAAGAAATAGTTCAAGAGGCCAAGCCTCTTTCCCAGTTCTTGACTCACCGACGTAATAGAAGTCGTTCATGATCCCCAGACCCCAAGCCCTCCAGTTGTGAGGCAGCGTTTCAGCTATATAAGTGGGAGCGGCGACGGTAGAGCATCCGTTCCCGAAGCCGACGAGAATCCTACCAACCACGAACATGGCGATGTTCTGCGCCGCTCCCTGGATGACGGCAGCGATGGCGGTGATGGCGTAGGATAGGAAGAGAGACGGCTTGCGGCCGAGAATATCCGTTACCTTGCTATAAACCATGCCTCCCAGAAACCCTCCAATATACATGGCAGCCGTGGCCAAGCCAAGCGTCGCGTTGTTGAGTTGGAAGTATTCCGTGTAAGCCGGGAGTATATTGAGGGCGTTCCTGCGCTACATTTAGCATCTCGAGTTGGTGCGGGACACGCAGCTCTGATTCGACTACGCTGACACATACATCATGGACCCGTCGTAGCCAGCAGTCTGGATTCGATTCGTGTTAGCCAGGCGCACGCTGTCTTTTGGGACGCATTCCGGGGAGGAAACACCTACAACAGAGATCATGGATGAGCACAGCACCAGCAGAGCGGATACGGTCGTGGACGACGAAGACACCCGCTCTGGGAGAGGGATTGAGAAATGCATTGTATCAATTTGTATCGTGGCGCGGTTTTGCGAATGGAAGTTCCTAGTCCTACTCGTTTCCGAGACCAAGGACTTGGGATAACGGAAGGTAAAAATACTATTGCGTCTTATATGACCCCAACCCCGTGGCACCCAGATCCCAGAGCTGCGTTGCGGATCATGACTCGTGCTTATCTCTCGTTGTAGTATCTTACCTGACTCGGCCCCCTTACCTAATACCCCCGCCTTGCCCCGGTCCCAACAAGACGTGAAGAGTATCGCGTGAGGGGCTAATATCTGCTATCTGCTACTGCTTAGTGCCAATGCTCTTGGATGTTTGGCCTCGGTAGTCGAACAGCCCGCCAATTACTTCCGGAACAGGACTGACTCGGCTATTTTGTTCTCAGCCGTAACTTGGTAGTTATGCGGCCCGCCAATGACTTCAGAAACAGGACTGACTCGGCCATTTTGTTTCTAGCTCTATCTCTGAAAGGCGCTGATAAACCCGGACTGTCCGCGAAAAATCGCTACAAAGGGACACCACACCCGGTCAAATCCGGATCCCGATATGATCTTAGCTCACCAAGATCCTCCAATAATGATAATGGCAGCTACAGCAGTTTTGTGTCCTAGGCGATGCATGTTCAGGTCGTCGAGTTTATCGTCTCTTGATACTGTTCGCCATTTCGAATCTTGCAAGTCAGCCCCCTCTACCCCAACCTAAAGGATTGAGTGAGACATTTCTCTCCTCGCCAGCAGCATGCCCACGCCAGTTTTCGATCCGGACGAGGTCTTGCTCAAGCTCGACCTGAAACAGAAAGTCGCCCTCCTGACAGGTCAGTACACCAACACCCCCGGCTGATCCCTAGCCGCCACGACTTTGCTGTTGTCAACTTTGGGGCCGTCATTTACGTCTTCGCTCTCAGGCTCGGACTTTTGGCACACGACCCCTCTGCCAGAGTATGGCGTGCCCGGAATCCGTCTTAGTGACGGCTCGAGCGGAATCCGCGGGACGAAATGGTTCGAAGGCGTCCGCGGTGCGGCCATCCCGTGCGGCACGGGCTTAGCAGCAACCTGGGATAGGGGTCTGCTCTACGAAGCCGGCGTCTTGCTGGGGCGGGAGTGTTGCGCAAAGGGCGTCAGCTGCTGGCTGGGACCTACCGTCAACATTCAACGAGGACCTCTCGGCGGCCGTGGTTCCGAGTCATATTCTGAAGATCCCTATCTCACCGGCAGCCTCGCAAGCGAGATCATCAAAGGTTGCCAATCCACGGGAGTCGTCGCCACGATCAAGCATCTCGTCTGTAACGACCAGGAGGATGAGAAGAGGGCCCTCAGCGCCGTCGTAACCTCTCGCGCCCTGAGAGAGGTTTACCTGAGGCCGTTTCAAATCGCAGCTCGCGACGCCCGTCCGGGAGCCATGATGACGTCCTATAACAAAGTGAACGGGACTCACGTTTCCGAGAGTAGAAATCTCCTCGAGGATATTGTCCGCGCCGAATGGGGCGCCGATCCATTGATCATGAGTGACTGGTAAGTTTTCTGATCCAGATAGAGCGTTTTGTCTCTATTTCTCTCCCTCTTTCTCTCTCTCTTCTGCCATCTGTAGCTTTGTTCTTACTCGAGCGAGTTCTCCAGGCTCGGCACGTACTCCACAACAGAAGCGATAAACGCCGGCCTAGACCTGGAAATGCCTGGCCCGACAGCAGTTCGCGGACAAATAGCAGAGCTCGCGGTATCTTCCGGCAAGATCTCCATGTCGACTTTGGATAAGCGGGTGCTCAGGGTGTTGAAGTTCATCGAGGAGGCCAGCCGTGTCCGGGTGTCTGATACAGAAGGCGAGCGCGACACCCCAGAAAGCCGAGACATCAATCGACAGCTCGCCCAGAACAGCATCGTACTTCTCAAGAACGATGACAACGTGCTGCCGATTCCGCCAACGGTGCGAAAAATCGCCCTGATCGGCTCTCACATGAGGGACGCGGCCGTACATGCAACCGGCGCTACGGCACTGGAGCCTTACTACACCATCCACCCCTTTGACGCTATCAAAGCAAAGCTATCCTCCGATGTCGAGGTGACATACGAGGTCGGCGTCTTCACGCACAAGATGTTGCCGGTGCTGGATACAAGGCTCCTCGATAACGCCCATTTGCTGCTTTACAACGAACCGCTGTCTGTCCACGACCGCCAATCGGTGGATGATATCGTCATGACCAAGACCTTCTTCCAACTCCTCGACTATGTCAACACAAAATTGCACTCTGATACGTTCTACGGCACGCTCGAGGCGGACTTTCGTCCGGACGTCACCGGGTCTTGGAAGTTCGGACTGGCGGTCCACGGCACCGCGAAACTGTACTTGGACGACGAACTGCTCGTCGATAACAGCACGCATCAGACGCCCGGGACTTCATTCTTCAAACAAGGCACCGTCGAGGAGGTTGGTCTCCGGACTCTCGACGCTTCACGCACATATAGACTGCGCGTAGAGTTTGGGAGTGCTCCCACCTCGACCATCGGTGCCGGCTCCAAGGGGAATGCGGGCTTTGGCGGCGGCGGCGTACGACTGGGAGCCTGCTTAGACCTCACACCCGAGGACGCCCTCGCTCGGGCAGTAAGCGCCGCGCAGCAAGCAAACTACGCGGTTGTTTGCACAGGACTCAATGTAAGCAAGTTTCGACTACTCGTACCTTGGGAGCGGTGTATAGTCGAGCCGTGATGCTAATCCAGGAGTTAGGGAGAATGGGAAAGCGAGGGCTTTGACCGAACGTCCATGGACCTCCCGCCCTTGGTTGATGAGCTCATCTACAAGGTAGGCCGAGTCTGCCGGAACACGATAGTCGTGAGCCGAACCGGCATGCCCGTCACCATGCCTTGGGCTCCGGACGTCTCGGCGGTCCTGCAGGCGTGGTATGGTGGCAACGAGTCCGGGACAGCCATTGCCGACGTTCTCTTCGGTGACTTTAATCCCTGCGGCAAGATGCCGATTTCCTGGCCTCGCCGGTTGCAAGAGAACCCGACGTATCTGAATTTCGGCCCGACCATGGGACGGGTTCTCTTTGGCGAGGATATTTTCGTCGGCTATCGATGGTACGATCAGATGCATGGCGATAAACTGCGGTGGCGGTTCGGACACGGCCTCTCCTATACCACGTTCGCCATCTCGTCGCCGACCGTTATTCAGCATGCGGCCGCCGCCGTCGACAAGCGGCAGACGCTCGCCGTGGCAGTCAAGATTCGCAATACCGGCTCCCTCGCGGGGGCCGAGGTTCTACAGCTCTATGTCTCGGCTCCCGACTCGCCGACTCCCCGTCCGATCCGTGAACTCCACGGTTTCGAGAAGGTCTTGCTCCTTCCGGGCCAGGAAAAGACGGTCGAGATCGAGGTTGATCGGTATGCCATGTCCTTCTGGGACGAGATTGAGGACAAATGGTGTGTGGAGAAAGGGAGATATAAGATCACCATCTGTGCTCGCCTTGACACGCAGAATGAGTCGTCCCGGGTTGAGTGTTGGGCCAGCGTTGCCCAAACCTTTTGGTGGTCCGGATTGTAGTGTTCAAGAGAGACAGTACTGCTCATCGAAGTCGTGAACATCAAACGCACCGACATACGTCCTGAATCTCTCGCGTCTTCATTCTCATCTAATTTTACACGGTACCTCTAGAGGTTTGGCCGTAACTTTGTATCATATCAACCATGTTCCGGAAAGGGCGGTCTCCTTCCCTAAATCTTTCCAAAGCCAGCGCTGCCGGGGACCTTACTCTGGGCGACCTTCGCCTGAGTGGACCGAGCAATAGGCAGTCCTTTGAACTCGGACAAAAAGCCGGTGTCCTTACGGCTGAAGGCACCTGAAGAAGTATAGATGTTGCCTTGGCACACGCGACCCAGGAACTGCTGAGTAGCAGCAGCCGCAGCAGTGTCAGGGCAGCTGTTCAGTTGACCCTTGAAGTCGCTTACAACAACGTCCTTGACATTCAGGAAGACGTTGCCCTCAAAAAGACCCTTGCCCGCAGTGTCACCCTCGATGGCGTGTCCCTTAATGTCAGACCAGACGTTGTTCACGGCATGGAGAAGGGTGGTGGCAGAGAGCGCAGGGCCACGGCCGCTTGTGTGAGTGATGTAGTTGTCTAGGAAAAGTCAGCGAGAAATTTGGGTACGTGCGCAGGGGAAAGCTTACTTTGGAGAGTAATCTGATCACCCTGCCCAACCATTTCAATAGTCCAGTAATGGTACCCGTCACATCCCGCTGACCACTGAGTGTGGCCGTCGATGTAGTTATTGGATAGAGTAATACCAGTGCTCTTATCGCGACCAAAGACGTAATGTTGGCGACCGAGAAGCGATGTCTAGGACAATCAGCAACAATTCAGGCAAAGCAAATGAGCTTGAGCTTACAGTGCAGTGATCAATCCAGATCTTGCTTGTGCCAGAAAAGGTGAAAGCATCACCGCCCCAGACATACTGGGGATTCAGAGTTGTAACATCTAAGTGGTGTGTTAGCACAGGAGGGTGTCCGGTATTAGCAGGCTGACTTACGAATATTCTGGACGATGATATTCTTCACATTCACAAAGCGCAAGCCCTTGCCCTTGATAATACCCTTATTTCCAACTCCAATAATGGTCTTATCGGAGGCTACATTGATTCCCGAAGTTCCAGCCTTGTCATATACAACATCGGCTGGCGTCTGGCTGCCACACCAGTTGTTAGCAGCATTGATGGCTAGCTGACAGCCCTTGCCAGTCCCCCACGGAGCGCAACCTTTCTCCCGCACCGTGCCTTCGGAGCCAGTAAAGTCGTAGGTCTTATCGAGAACAATAACGCGGGGTGTCTTATCGGTCAAATAGGTAACAAGCTCCTTGATGTTCTTTGGGGTCACAGGGGAAGCCGAGCCGCCACCGGAGACGCCCTGCGCAAAGCCTTGAGCGGCGCCAGAAACCTTCTGGCTGGCGGCAGAAGCCAACAGTGTGGTGAACACACTTATCAAAAGACTAAACTTCATTGTAGAAACGATAAGTGAGACCAGAGCTGAGGGAGAGGATTGTGACGAGCGAGAGGAGTTGACGGCCAAGAACCTTGGCAAAAATGTTCTCACTGTAACCTTAAATACAAAGATCAAAAGTGGGCACAATAAAGGAGTCCGGATATTACTGCAGTACTTTTGGTGGCTGTAAAGGAGAGTTAATTGCCCGCTGGGGAGAAATTGTCCGAAAGTGGCAAGGTCTTTGTTTCAGCTAGCAACCGAACTTTGAATACGAGAGACTAGTCTGTGAGAACATTATCCCGCCAGTAGTAACATGAGGAGGCCCCTTTTGTTTCAGGTAACCGACGTATTAATTTAGATAGTCCGCCCGTGGCTCCGGGAGACAGGCAACATTTTTACACCTTCGGTGACAAGCGGCAAAAACCATTCTTCAACCCTAGCATTTGAATCTCCATATGCTAGAAATTAGACTCGAACCTGATGGAACATCCTTTAAATACCTTGCGCCCAGAGAGCAAAAGACCAATGTATGACTCTAGGGTTGACTGAATGAAAGTGACCTTGCCAGTGAGAAGTAACCTCGTGGAGCCAAGGGCGCTAGGCTATTTACAGTTCTAGGATTTTCAGCTTGTGTCTTCCGGACGCCCTTTATTCTTTATTGTCCGCTAATTAATCTTGTCTTGACTCTGTGTTACAGAAATGCGTCCTGTTCTACTAGTAATAAGTTGTTGTGCTATATTGTGTTACTTAATAAAGTGAATTAAACTAACATAACCTTGATATATAATAACCTCTACCTTCTAAAACTATTACCCGTGATTCTTTAACTGAACTTTTTGCCTCTGAATAAGTTATAAAATAATCAAGAGGTTAGGGTGCCCTAGTACACACATACCCAGAGGGGGGACTAGAAGCTTAACAGTAAAAAAAAATACCAACAATCGTATTAATAATACAGACTATATACCCAGTCTATTTAAAGGTTAACGATATACTCAGATAGATTAAGGTTTCTAGTCTAACTGGTTACCTTTCCCGATATCTTTATAAGCTGCAGCTAATAGCTGTGTCTTGAAAAAGCTAGATCTGCTGGAAAGTTATAAAAAAATAATATAATATTAATAAGATTATAAACTTCCTATTATAAAATAAAGTAATAATATTAAGTTAAGTATATTATAGTAACTATTATAATAATTATTAAAGAATAAAATTAAAAAATTAAAAAAATTAAAAAGAATTTTTATCTTAATATTTACGTGCTAAAATAGTAAATATATATACTTTAAAATAACACCAGTATGCAAGAACCTGATTGTTCAGCTACTGTTTCTTCTGGTACTGGGTGTAGTACTTACTCCACTATTTAAGAATACTGCGTGGCTTTAATCTATCTGATCATATTAAGTAGAGCTAAAAAAAAACCAAATACTATAAAATGACTTCTAGACAGAAGGTTAATTGAACAAGCCATATGGATAGAAAAAGAACCAGAGAGTAAGCTAAAGTAGCGGTAGAAAAAAAGGGAGTCCTGTAAAAGCTCTTATTACCAGGAGCTGTTATATCTTCAAGTGTAAGAATATGGCGAGTCCCCTGAGGTTCAAAGAGCCGCTCAAATCTCCGTCTGTCTTTGACAAATATGAAGCGGGTGGACGCAGTTGGGGAAATGAAAAGACCAGCGTATTGTATGACTTGAGGCTCCGACTTCGATGTGAGTTTGATAATGACGCTGGCTGAGAGCGGGATAGAATAGGGAAGTTTGCAGCGTCGAAGAACAAAGCCGAGAGGTGGGTGGGGCATGAGAAGAGAGTTGACTTCCCATATGGTGCGTATCCAGTGTTTGGAGAAGGTGAAAGGGGCGTGCAGGCTGGTGATGAGGTACTCTTGATCCTGAAGCTTCAGAGCAGGGACTTGAGGTGCCAATGTTAGGTATATGGGCATAAGGATGTCCACACCCGCTTCAAATAAGAGTGAGACGATTTCGGAGATGTCTTCTTCTGTTTTACCCCGCATTGAATGAAACCAATGGCTCGGGTGGGATGACCGTGCGATGGCGGCGAGTAGAAGGTTCCCAAACCAACCATGCAGCCGTGCGTTGATATTAACCCCAAGCTCTGGCTGCAGCAAAAACGAGCAGGCCAAGACATTGCCAGAGAATGCCGCACATGCTAAAGCACTTCCAGGCCCTTGAGCGAAGGTGAGAGTGGGGTCAGCTCCAATATTCAAGAGCCGCGGCAGGTCGGGTTGCCATCCATTCCGTGCTGCGATGCACAGGCAATTTTTGCGGCCGTCTTTGTTGTTAGGATCTGCGCCTGCAGTAAGAAGAAGCTGCAACACTTCTCTATTCTCAGAAGCTGCATATGAAAGGGGGCATGCGGAATGATGCGCATGGTTGGGATCAGCTCCTGCATCTAACAAGAATTTGACCATTTCTGAATTGTCCCTGTGTATCCAGCTGGAACTGGCGAGAGGAGAAACTCCGTAAGGTGGGTTTATTTCGGCACCAGCATCCAAGAGCATTTTGATGCCTTTTTTCCTTCCTGCCACTGATACAGATGCCGCTGCAGCGTGCCAAAGTGGGCCTCTGTCCACTCCTTTTGGGTTTGGGTCAGCGCCTGCCTTGATCAAAATCTCCATCATGTCGTGCCTTCCTCGTCTCGCCGCCACACCCAGCGCAGTCTCACCACGTTTTCCCCCTTTTGAAGTCGAGTTGACGTCGGCCCCAAGATCGAGCAGCATTTTGACGGCTTCGATTGTTCCAAGTCGTGTGGCGGCGATTAAAGCGGTATCGCGGTATTTCCCGTATCCGTCGATGTCAGCACCTAAACCGAGACAAGGCCTGAACAAATCGCAACGCCCATGCCTTGCAGCATTGACCAAGCTCGACTGTGCGTCTCCCACTTTTGCGCAGTGCCTGAGTAGGAATGTGATCGCATCTTGATTTCCTCCATCCAACGCCGCATCCAATACCGTTTTTTCTCCATCTCGAGCACCAATATCCGCTCCCTCATCTATAAGGAGCTTCATAACTTTGACTCTCTCCGCCCACAGGGCCCTGCTCGGGAAACGCTCATGCCCGCCGCAGGCGAGATGAAGTGGGCTTGGTGTTCCCTTTTCAATGTCCACCCGTTTTTCAACAAGAAAATCACAAAGATCAAAATTCCCGTATTGTGCTGCCAAGCCAAGTAGAGACTTCCCATACTCATTGCACAAGTTGAGGTCAATGGTCGGCTCATTGTCATTCCCATACCAGTCCCTCAACACTTGCCATAGACCCAAGGCTGCAATCCCGAAAAGAGGCGAAGACGAGGGTTTCAAATCGTCCGAATAACGATCTTTCATCAGTCTCGTATTCATCCACGTTTGATATGCCTTGGTACTCTGGTCGGCTGAACCTAAAAACTGCTTGACAAGGTGCTTGAGCTGTAGGTGCTGCTCAGCTTGGCAGCCGTATTGGGCTTTCACGTACCGTTGCCAGTATCGCCCGACATGATCACCAAATTGTGTGTCCTCACTTGGTCGAGAAATAAGATATTTGAGGCACCCTGCTGCAGCATAATAATGAGGTTGAAGCTCAAACATAAGCGTTGATTCCACGTATTCTACCGCCGATAAATGGCAAAACCGCCACAGCGGTAGTTCCTTGTCGACAACCAAGAGATTGTAGCAGACACCCCAGATGACTTCCGCGGTCGGCTTCTCCTCAATGTCATAGAGGTTTTCCGTTTCAGGATTAATCATCATGGCTTTCGCGAGTTGGTATGTCGATAGAGGAGAGGGTGCGCAGAGAACCCACCGAATAGCGCGCCTGCCCAACTCTTGGTCTTGCGCATTCTGTTGATTAATTTTCTCCCAAATCTGCCCATAGGCTGCGCTGAGCGTGGTTGGCAGAGTACTAAGACATATTTCAATAGCCCTCTTGTCCCGGTGCTTTATTTTCAGGATTTGTTGAACCTGTAGGGCAGCCCACTGGAACATGCCCTTGCTCTTGTCAATGAGTGTGGTTGTGATTTCTTCCCGCAGTTCGAGTTTTGCATCCTTCCAAGCGGCATCACTGGCCAGTCGTTCTCTGATAAAGGTCTCAATATCACCCTTATTATCTGCTGCCCGAATCATAATCATTGGTTGTGAACGAAAATGTCTTTCAATATCGTGGTCCATTCGACTTGAGATGAAAATCTTGACGTTTAGGCTCTGCCTCATCAAGAACGTCAAACAATCCATCAATTGGCCTCTCGTATCATCATCGCATTCATCCAGCGCATCTAAAACAATTGTGGACGATTGATAGGATGTGACAAGATCAACCAGCAAGTCTTTGCTCAGTTGAACATCCATTTCTAGACACTCGTCTCGAAATTTCTTGGCGAGGTTTCGGGCGCCTTGATGGATTTCATCTCGTCTTCCAATTGGCGATGCAAACTGCCGAACCAGGCTAGAAAGAATACTCTGTGGCTGGCGTCGTTCCTCGTCGTTCCGGTAGCAGTAGAAATATGCGAAGCCCTTGTTACCTCCTGGGTGATCAATGTCCTCCAAGACATGATCAATGACTCGTGAAGTCAAAAAGGTCTTTCCAGCACCCGCTGAAATTTGTTAGTAGAGTCTAGAAATACTAGCGAGAGTAGTCAACGTACGTGAACCATACAGCAAAGTAATGGTTGAAGTCTTGGCGGCTTGCCATTCTTGAAATTCTGAGGTTTGAAGCAACCAATTCCCAGTATCTGCAGTCCTCTGATCATGAACGGATTTGTGATGGCTTTTGAACTTGACTCTGGAAAATTTGTCAAGAATTTCAGCCCGCTTATTCTCGTCCATTTTGACCAGCATCCGAGAAACGATTTTCAAGCAATCCGGGAGCTGGCGACGAAGATACTCAGATAGCTGGGCCGCCTGTAATCGATCATTATCCCGTACGTGCCCTTCCAGAACATCCCAGGATTCTTCTAGTCCCTTCATAATATTCTTGGCGACATCGGGCTTGAAGATTGCGCTTGCTGACCGACGTGTTGTGCTTTTTTTGAACTCGGACTGACAATACGCCAGGCTCTGCAGAATTTCCACGTAAACGTCAACCAAACTTCCGTGGAAGTTGCTTTGAGCCTTCCGGCCGACAGAACCTTCGACTGTGGCCCTGTCGTACACTTCTTCAAAGACTCTCCCATGGTGAACAAGGCGGCTGACAAGCTCGAGAATAGCCATAGTACTTTCCATTTTCTCACGTGCTGCGATAGATGACTAATGCGCTAGTTAGTTATGGTCAAGGTCACATCAGTCCAAACCATTCCATCGCAACGGCCAAGGCTATGCGCATCGCAATACCTACCTGTAGCACAAACCGGAAGGCGGCCCAAGGGGGGGCGGCATGAACTGGATCCATCGAAACTAGTATATCGCCCAGCTCTTTGAACCTTTGCACCCAGTTCATGATTTTGGACATGCCGTTGCGGATTTTCCACTCATGAGATCCAATTTTGACGTTCCATTCTTTAGCTTCATACTCATCTTGTTGTTTCGCAGCAAACCGGATGATGTCGTCAACGTCTTCATCGGTTTTACCTGCGTTTTTATTGACAGCACGGGGCGTGTCTTCCGGCGTGATCAAGGGTTGCAACTGGTTGCGCGTTTCAATCGGTAATTTGTCCCAGGCTATTTGCCAGAAATTTCGCTGGCCTTGGCCCGTATGGTCGTGTGTCGGCATTGGGATGGTTAGGCAATCGATTTTGCAGTTCGCGCGGAGGACGGTTCAACAGACACATAAAAGGTCTACAGATATTTGATGTCGCAGGTTACGGTTGAAAGAGTAATCGCGCACATGCTGTTTTGATCTGAGCCCAACACACCCCGGAGAGTGGTCCACAATTGTTAGGCTGCAATATCGAGGAATGGTCCCCCTATCCCTGCGGCCCCCAGTAAGCCACCTAAGCTCGACCGAGGCAACGTGCAGTTCGGATGGCAAAGTGCACGACTGTTTTGGTGATGCTGCAGGGTTGAGCATCAGAAGGCAATAGGTCAATGTATTTTTGGGAACCTTGGGTCGGAAAACGCCTCATCCTGCCTACGAAGTCGATTCAAGTCGTTTGGTGGCGCGGGTCGATGGTATGATCAGAGGTAATTCGTCGAAGGGGAAGAAATCTCGCCATCATTCGGGGCTGAGAATGCGTGAGAAATGCCGCTTCTCGTGGCGGGGGCGGTCACGTTGTATATGCAGGGGGCCTCCAAACTTATCGAGCGAATCGCGTTACTGTCCTCAAGACCCAAAAGGACACTTTTGCATCTTTACTTCGCCCCCCCCTCGCCCCCCCCCCCCCCCCCCTTCTTTCTTGTATTACTTACCGTAATATGACGCCATTCTGGCGTCGCTAGGAATACTGCTCATCTGGATAGTTGAAAAAAGCCGAGAGATATCAGTCCCCCCTAGACAGGGGGCGTTTGATAATGCAAGCCCACACTAACTCAGGCTGTAGAGCTGCAAGGTATGAATGGGGGTCAGACATAAGCTTATATGCGGGAGAAGAAAGATTTAATAATAACCTAATTTGATATCCCGACGGGCAGAATTGCTACGGTCAGCTGTACCGCACTATATCCCCTCATATGCATCACATGAAGCCTGGGTTGGGCTACGCAATAGGTACAGCCTGTTTGAGGTTAGAGCGCCGGAAGTGGATTAACGGCAGGAGAAGCTAGTATGAATCACAGGGACGATGCTATGACCTACCGCAATGAAATAAGTAATAATAACTGGCTAGCTATGTGTGACAGACGCTGTGTCGCAGGGACGTTCACCGTTGTCGCTGTGTGCCTAGCATCTGAGGCATCACAAGGGACGCGTCGGAACGCAGGTCCGACAGCCGGGCTCAGCAACAGAAGTCGTCTTGGTTTGCAACTCAACTTAACTCACGCCCGCCATCGAGTTGAAAATTCAATAGACAAGCTAAATTAACACGGGTCCCTGTTCTTGAGCTTGGGAAAATGAGTTCCTTGGTTGTTGGCTTATGATATCGGTATGTTCCTTTCGATGAGCCTCCGTGTCTAAATATCCGTCAAGGTTGTTGGTCTTACCAAGCTACTGATTCCATATTGGTCCTAGCAGATCTTCAACTCTTCGGGACTCATCTCCCGCCGCTAAGGAGCCATGGGAACCTTCACTCCTTGGAAAATTAGTGATCCGCTTGACCTCAGCTGTGAACGTTGTTGCTTGATCTTCGCCGCTGTTGACGATGCCTTGTGTTGAGCTTGAATATCGGAAAATCCAACGCTTGTGATGAAATCATCACTAAGCCTCATGTGTTGACCGGGTTTTTCCCTTTTGCCGTGTTTCTCTATCCAATCAAGCTGGTCTGCTGAAAATGTCTCGCAATCTCGATAAATCAAGGCTTTAGAATACCCTCATACACATACCCAGAGGGGGACTAGAAGCTTAACAGTAAAAGAAAAAATACCAACAATAGTATTAACAATAATAAAGTATTACATTATACAATTATTCTCTTATATAAACTGCTTAAATAGCAGAGACTCAGCGCGGGGGAATATAAGTATGATATTCTGCCTCGTGTGACCGCCTGGCCTTATACATAATCTCGCTCTCACTTGCATAATACTGTTCATCCGGCTTCAGCTGAGAATGCTCAAGCCACACAGCCCCCAAAGAAATGGCGCAACAACGAACCTCACCAGATAAGTCTGCACCACCCTCTCCAGAATATAGCTTCGGAGAGGAGTCGTCTACCGCTCCAGACTATAGTCGATATGACCCAACTTCGCGTCTCGCGGGACGAGCTACTGCCCCGCCCACTAACTCATCCGCGTTCTCTTCCCCACCTCCAACGGCGGACGGACGACCGCATGGAGATCAGCATGGCCAGCCAAATTATATGCTGCCAACTCCCTCACCTTCCCAGGGTACCTACTGGCATCAACCTCAGTATGGAAACCCCAGCCACATGCTGCCAACGCCGCCATCTTCTATGGGCAGCTATGGCTCATATCAGCAGCAGAATATAAATCCGGGACATACGCTGCCAACTCCGCCACCTTCTCAGGGCAACTATGGCTCATATCAACAGCAGAACATGAATCCAGGCCATACGTTGCCAACTCCACCACCTTCTTATCGCACTGCCGGCCCTTATCAAGCGCAACAGAGGATGTCGATGTACGGGCATTTGCCGACTCCAAGCCAGTCACCCTCCTACTCTATGTCCATGTCCAGCGTGTACAATCAAAACAGATATGGCCCACAGAAACCACCCACTCCTGCCTCACCGCAGGGAACACCAGAACCCACTGGCATCGTGAATCCTTCGGGGTCACAAGTAGCATCCCGGCCGCAAGACAACCATGAGCTCCGGAGAATCTTCGAAGCTGCCGACAAGGATCGTGTGGGACGCCTAGGTCCCACAGAGTTGGAAGCGGCGTTGGCGAACAACGATTGGCCCCAATTCCACACCGATACACTATGGGCGCTCTTGGCCATGTTCGGCGAGTGTGATGCCGGGTCTCTCGGCTTTACCGAATTCTGCAAACTTTCAGGGTTCTTATCTGCGTGGAAACCACTTTTTGACTTCTTCGATGAGGACAAGGATGGATACATATCCCTGGAGGCATACCACGCTGCGATAGTAGCTTTCCAATATCGCCTAAGCTTGGGTTTCGTGCAGAAGATGTTCAATGTCTACGATAAAGACCTGAAAGGACTCAACTTCGACTTGTTTGTATTGTCTTGTGCCAACTTGAAGACAATGACAGATCAATTCAAACGCCGGGACGGTGATAGGGACGGCTACATTACCTTAGCATTCGAGGACTATCTATCTGGTAGGGAAGGTTCCCGTCAAAGCATCCTCGTACACTCTTCGGGCTAAATAAGAACAGATATCCTACCCTTCATTCGAGTCAGACCACCGGGGCAAAAGGAGTTGCTCGAACCACCCAGTGAAGGCATAGACGAAACACCCGATTCCAACGCGTCAAGCAATCGGCGCCCGGCACCGCCTAGGCCTGGTCTGTCAACTGTCATGGAAGAGAAGTCAACTTCGAAATCTGATCTGAAGACTTTAGGGGAGGAAACCCAAGAAGAAGAACCGAGCCACCGTTCTGATATTGACGACTCAGAGGGTGAAAAGGCGGGGGATGATGAGACCCGCGATTGGCAAGATTGGACAACCTCTTGTCCTGATTTACCGGAGGCCATCTCCGACAACCTGGAACCTCGCCAAGTTTTCGGAAGCGGACGAATATGGACATGTACGCCATCGAAGAACACGCCCATAGATAAAATCCCTCTTACAATCGGAGGGTACCCAGTGGTCGTTCCTGTCGCATACTATTACCCAGCATCTGCATTCAGCATACCACCTCCCGACCCACACCCTCGCTTCATCGACCCCTCGATCTCATTGGATGAAGATACGGTAAACGACATCTTTGACAATTTCGAACACGTTTTGGGATTCTACCTTTTCATCAATGGTATGCTGCAGCTTATTGTTCCAGACGAGTTCGATTTCCAACATGCTCTGTCGCACCAACCAAACTTTTTTGGCGGCCTCCAAGTTAGCTACATACCTGAAGCCATGATACCGACAGCAGAGAGACAAGGAGGGCCATCTTCGGCTGTCATGGAGCCTCCAACTACAACGCCATTGCCGGCAACCGTGATTCAACCACAAAAGACCGGCAGCTCGAGCACCAATTCTGCTCACAAACCAGCACGTGGTAATCCAATGAATCTCAAGATTGGGAGCATGGTACAGGCTGTCGTGGAAGGGGCCAAAACAACAGATAGGTTTCAAGGAAAGATTGGACTCATAACAGAAGCGAATGATCAGTACTACATGGTCGTATCGTCACACATACTCACCCAGGCATTAGCTGCGGCGAAATCTGACCAGTTTCCCGGCAAGGACTGGAAGCATAGTGTGAGGGTGATCGCGAGCAATGGGGGTCAAGAGGTACCAAGACCGACTTACTGATAATATTCAAGGGTCTAATACTGACAACCTGAATTAGATCGGCCAGATTGCAGAGACGTTCGACCCGCATGCAAGAACCTTCCCCCATGGCTTTCTGCACGACATCAGCCTTGTGGACGTCAGTTCCGCGCCCATGCGCTTAGTCGCTGGCATCGTATCACCAATGCCTTCAGACTGGCTATCTCAAGTAGGCTGGAACAGCATCAGATACAACTCGAAGAACCTTTTTCTACTGGATAGCCCTGATATTCGGACCAAAAGTATTGGTATTCTAGGGAGCCAATGCCAGGTGAGCAAAAATGAGACTATATCTTACAGGATGTCCCAGTGCTCATTGCGTGATCAGATGGTGGGCCAAGCAATCTTCAAACTGAAGGAACAGTCTGAGAAGAAAACAAGATTTCGGTTTTCCTTCGCGCTTAAAAAGGCGGATTCAGCAACAAACCTTGAGACCTGGACAGGCCTTGTCTCACGGTCACTTCTTTACAGAGTTGATCCTGCCTTGAGAGCACCGGGAGCCCAGAGTGGAACGGCCGTGTGTATACATGAGGATGCCGGTGATGATGTGCTGTGTGCAAAAGTTGCGGGTTTCTCATCTTGGGCACAACCGGTGGCTGAATTCACGAGGTTTGACATGGAGGGTCGGAAATTCTACAACCGCTTAGAGGACGGGCATGTATCCTTTTATGGTGCATTTCAAGCACCATCGACTCTCCGAAGTGAGCATCGCATCGTATGACTGAATATATTCTGAATGGTAGATATGATGACTTGCTAGCCGATTCATGACATTCGTTACAGAAAGCCCGAAGCGACCTGGGCAATGCCCAAAAATACTTGGACGAAGGTAAGGAACAAAATGATGGTACCGAATCTATATGAAATCAGCCGCGTGTACATCAGATATCAGTGTCGTCTGTAGTCCTACAGAAAAGTCCAAAACTGCACCGAGTCGCGACGGTCTCGAAAGATAACCCAAAAGCTCCAGGGTTTCGAGCCCGATAGATGCGCATCGAGTATTACTATACGCGGCCAGAGGTATTCAAACTCCGTCTGGTCCCAGCCTCTAGCATTCTTACTCATCAAGTCTTTCAAAGCGGGATCGAATTTCGGCCTCGTCGAATCCGTAAGCTTGATGTCCCCAGGAACAGGGGAATTTGACTTGAGCTTCCTGAGTTGGTTATTCATCAGGCGCCTAGACGAGCAAGGAAGGCACCAGCACCAGAATTTTGCACCAAACAGCCTACCCAAGTACGTATGCGAGCGACGTGAAACCTTCGGGTTGAAGAGGTTTGCATACGACTGGCAGATCTCGTCCATGAGATCACTGGAGATGCCCGTGTACTTGAGGGCGGAGTCTGGCCCATCTTGGAGTGCGCTGGGAATCGCGAAGAGCTCCAAATAAAACTTCTTCGCATGGTTTGACAGTAGCATGTGCCGAGAGAGGTTGTTAGTCCATAGGATACGCACTGCACCGAGATTCCCAAGTTTGAAGGCGTTCAATGTTGTCGCAGCTATTTCCAAAGATTCCACTGAGCCAAGAGATGGGTGCAGTGCAGACCTGGAGCTTGATAGAGCGGATTCGTCACCCGTGACCTTCATAATCAAAGACCCTTTCGATATGTGCTCAGGATTGACGTTTTCGCTTGGGTTGGGAAGAAGCCCACTCTTGGTTAGAAGGCCGGTAAGTGTCTCCTCTAAGCCCGACGTCTCCAAGTATTCCTTATCATTGTTCCAGCAGTAGGCTAATAGAATACGCCGTGGTTCGCCCCGCTGAGGTATGAAGTAGCTTTGCATCAGCGTCCATGATCCTAGAATGAGGAGAACAGTGTCGACAACGACGCGGCGACGAGTCCCGTCGTCGGGGAGAAGATGGCGGAAGTAAGGCTGAGTCAGATCGTCGACTAAACCATCAATACATTGCTTAATTGTACTGGTTTTCCGTCGCAGGTTCAGGCCCTTTGTACTCTGGCTGTCTTCGCCGTCTGTGTGCTTCCTTTATCAGCCAACTCAAACGCAGGTTGTTTACATAGTGGTTCCACGGGAGGCAGGCTTACGAATGAAGTACTCAATAATGTTCACAACGAGCCGAACATACTCGTCTAGTGTTCCCTCACCGGGCCATTGGCCGAGTATGTATCTGATATAAGGCGTTTCGCAAGCTTCCCCTGATTCCAATAGGTATCCAAGCACGGTCGCTAGTCGATGCAGCAAGTTTGGCGACAGTTGACGATATCCCGAGACAGTAGTTGAAGATCGTTTCGGGGCCATCCTCAAAAGATCTCAGGAGTAGAAGTCTCCCGTCAGACCACAGATAACCTGTCTGACGTACTCGTCTGCGACAACGCTGCTGGGATACTTGCCCTGTGCCCTGAAGATCGAAAGGGCTTTTGGTGGATAGGCGCGGGGAAAAGAGGGGCTCAGTCAAAGCTGCTGACACAAGACCACGTGACTCTTCGCTATTATGACTTGAGCAACGTTTTTTAATGTAATCGCGGACTGTTGGTGGACCTGACTGTCGGACCCTTGTTCCGACTTGTCCCGTATTTTGCCCGAGATAATAGGCGCGCAGCGGCTGAGGTGATCGCCCCTGCGACACACCGTCTGTCACACATAGCTAGCCTAGTCTCATTACACAGTTCGTCAGGTCCTAGCATTGTCCCTGTGATTTCACTACGGATAAGCTGTTGCGATCTGAGCCCACTTGCAATCGGTCTATTTTAGGTTAGTGCTCCGGAAGTGCCCGGGGCGGCCCGGGCTCGGGTAAGTGGGGTATAACTTAGTGGGCAAGCGAGACTTCCTTTTTATGACAATCTGCAAAATAGAGGCTCCATGCAGATTGCTGGGATTTTCATATGTTATACTGCGACACTTTCTCTAGTACAGTAAATTACATATTCATTTAAATTTAAATTAATAGAGTATTTTATATATATTTATATAATTTAAAAAAATCTAAAATTGTTTTAAAGTATAATTTTTTCCAATAACTATAATTTATTTAATAAATAAATAAAATCTTTTTTTAAACTAATAGTGCTATTTCTATAAGTAAAGTATAATTTAATTAGACTTAACTTACTATTAATAAACTCCTGTATTTTAGTAAGTATTATTATACTATGCCCTGTATACCTTCTCTGACCTCTCTTTCTCTCCTTTCAAAGTTTCATCATTCTCCGCCCACCATATCCTCTCAGATTCACGAAGTGGCCCAGGGAAGAAAATTGGTAAAAGACTCTTTCCAACGCCAGAGTAGCATCGTTCAACCTCCATCAGAGTGTCCATAACTCGGCGTTTCCATATATATCTCTCAAACTGAAGATGTATGCCATAGGCATCCGGCAGGCGTGACGCAGCAGCAACATAAATGTTTGAAGCATTCTAATAGCCCCGATAGCCAGGAGATATCATGTGTTAGACTTGATACCTGCCGCAGTAATGAGAAGAGCCGTCCAAAGCATAGTCATAACGCTCGACAAAACGACAGTGCCAACAAAGCCCTCATCTTTGGCCATCTCGGAAGAAACAAAATCTTCAAGTCTGAGGCTATGCTCCGATGCCAGAATCACGATAACGTCGGTAGACCCTCGTCCCTTCTTTAACGCACAAGTCCTGGTCTTGCCCTTCCTGACACTGTTTGTGCGATCTTGCAGCAGTCCCATGAGCCAGGCAAGCAAAGTCCCGCACGCGGTAAGCAGCAGAACCTCCCACTCCCGATACAGCGCACAGGGAATTACGGCTATTTCCAACTGTACCACGGTCACCAAGACACCGAGCCATACCAATCGATCTGTGACGGGTTCACAAAGGTCTAAGCTAAAGACTGTAACGCACAGACCCCTATCCATTTCTTGCTTTATCTCCTTCACCTGACTCGGCATCCATTGTGTGTAGCTGTGAAGTATCCGACCTAATATCCAGGAAGA
Source organism: Ilyonectria sp. MPI-CAGE-AT-0026 (assembly GCA_020744155.1). Lineage (NCBI taxonomy): Eukaryota > Fungi > Ascomycota > Sordariomycetes > Hypocreales > Nectriaceae > Ilyonectria > Ilyonectria sp. MPI-CAGE-AT-0026. Next base: position 104,868 of record JAGPNQ010000023.1, on the reverse strand, counting down.
CTTCTCCAATACCACTCCGGATTGGCAGTTGACAAGAACGGAAGGCAGATCCGGCTCTGGCATGGTTCTAAGACGGCCTGTGGTCTGAAGTAGAGACCAGTATGCATATGCGACTCAGCCAAACGAGAAAGCGACAAGTTTGAAAGATTTTATACAGAGTTGTGCTAGGGCTTTCTGGATGACGTCGGCTCCAACGATGAGGAGGACGGAAAAGATATCGCCAGGGTTAGCCCATTGTTCCTTCAGTTGCAGCTGAACGTTTCCGTCTGGATTAGGTTCTGGAGTAGACAAGGTGTTTGACATTTCGGCCAATTCAAATCGACCGACCGCAGGGCTTGCTTTCTTTTGAGCCGGAGGAATGGGGGAACTCGGGAACGCTGATATGGGGCGCCTTCTTCTTTCCCTCGAAAGCGAAATGCAGGTCGTTCGATAGACTAGGCCGGCTTAAAGCCATGCGAGGGATAAGGGAAGCCGAATAACAAAAGGAACCAAATACCAAATAGAGACCGAAATTTAAGTCTCGATCGTGTACGCGGGGGCAGGTTTCTTTGCTCCGAACCCGGTTATCCCGCCGATAAGACTCCCTTTTTACAGTGCATTTCCCACAATCCTGCCAGACCGGAAGAAGTCGACTGTCGCCAGCTATTTCTCAAGTCGTCCAGTGATATCATGCCACAACATCCCAGGCTGAATCATGCATAAAGGCCTGGTGCGACTGGCCAGTGACTCGGGACAGAAAAGCACAAGCTGGGCGCTAAGGCAGCACATTTATACACTTATGGAATATGAGTCAAGGCTGTGTTATATGTTATCCAATCACTTTTGTTCAACATACTGTTGCAAGTGCGGGTCGGTCACGTTGCATATGTAGGGGGCCTCAAAACTCATCGAGCGAATCGCATGACTGTCCTCCAGACAAAAAAAAACAGTAAGTGCACATGTGACGTTAAGCAGGTGGAGAAGACGCAGTCGCGGCGGTCGAGAACGATAGAAGTGCAATACCGGAAGAGAAAACTGGAGTGCCGACCACTCTTTAGCTCAGAGCATCCTCTCTTTCGCATCTTTGCTCCCGCCCACCCCCCCTTTTTCTTGCAGTCCTTATGGCAATATGACGCCATTCTGGCGTTGCTACGAATCCTCCTCAGCTGGATAGCTGAAAGAAACCGAGACACATCAATAAAGTTAATGTATGATGATGTTCTTCGCCCACCGGGTTATGCATTGAGACGCGGTCTATATCTCGTCAGTCCCCCCCCAGGCATGAGGCTTTCGATAATGCAAGACCACAGCGACTCAGGCCGCAGAGCTGCAAGGTAGGAATGGGTGGTCAGAAATAGGCTTACGTGGCCGGAGAATAAAAGTCCAATAATAAGCTCATTTAATATTCCTATTGTGTAGAATTGCTGCGGTTAGCTGTACTACACCAAAACAATCCTTATCTATAACCTCATCAGGCCATACTGCCTTAAGCTTTTATAAAAGCTAATGTATATACTCTTTGAAGTTAAAGTGAAGTAATTTACCTAGTATACCTAGTATACCTATATCTAACTATAGCAAGAATTAGCTAAAGGCTATAGCCAGCCTGTTATCCTTAACTAGTAATAGTTTCTTTAATATTATAGCTATAGTATTTGCAGTAATATTATCAGCTGTGTTATTACTAACGCCTTCTAAGTGCTAGAATATGCGCATATATAACCTGGGCGTCTTAATATCAGGCTTATATGAATCTCCTGCTTTTAATCTATATAATCCTAATAACGTAGTTAACTCCTTTAAAATGTTAGTTGCAGCAGGGGCGGTGGAGTCCTGCCGCACACTTGACAAGCCATAATCTCTATATACTGGCCTGCCGGCCCAGGATTGTCTTGAAAATTCTCATCCATTTCTTCCTGGACTTCCTGTCGTAGCCGTGTCTCACGCCGTCCCTTTCCGCAACAGGGCGTGACCCATACACCAATGAATGGCTCGCCCTCTCCACCGTTGAGCCAGGATATCGGGCTTTGCAGCACTAAATTCGCAGGAGACCCGCAGCTGTTTCAAATAGGGGCCTAGTGAGGGACGTTAGGTACCCATTGGATAATAAAATCCAGTCTGTCCATGATGCAGAAGGAATCCAATCCAAGTTATAATTGTTAATTAACGTTTTTTTAGTACGCGAACAAAAATTTGGTGAAGATTTAAATAAGCTCAGCTGTGTACTCACGCCTGACTTTGTGTTTCCTTGTTTTTGTAGTGCGAGTACCGTCTCACGGAATAATCTTTGCCTTCCTCATTCTATCAAACACCCCGCCCCACGCCTGCAATGTGTCCCTTTCCTCCTTAAATCCGGTTCCGTGTATCTTGTTCACATCAAGCTGCCTATCGAAATCAAACAACGTCATAATGTAGTACTCGAAGCCAGCGAATGTTTTCGGGCTATCTGCATGTCCCGTCTGCAGGCCCTTCTCTTTCTCCAACATATGCCACGCATCAATATTATCCTTGATGAACTTACGCATCTCGGGAGGATTAGAGGTCACGCCCGTGCCCTTGAGGCCAAAGTATCCGCAAAGGATGGGCCATTTCTTCTCCCAGGAGCTCGGAGCTCGAGCATCAGCGACGTTGTAGGCTCCACCCTTCTCAGTGGATGGCGAGAGCGAAAGGCGAATCGTTTGTCGCGCGATCATCTCGGAGCTGCAGTCATTGCTCAATGCCTTCCAGCTCTTTTCTGAGCCCGGGAATGGGCATTCTGCGCCTTCTCCGTGCACTTCGCTCCACAAGCTGAGGTATATGCCCATGACCGTAGCGAGCGAGCAGAAGTTCTGATTCGGCACGAAACCGACGATGAGGTCGGGTCGCGTTTCGCACCAGCGCCATTTCTTGTCCTTTGCGTATTCAGAGACCCAATCGATTTGCGGGTAGTAGAAAACGGTGTCGTGATATGGGACTTTCAGTCGGGGCTGAGATTCCGCGTAAGGGACGTGGATATAATCGGTTGGATGGTTTTCGAGCAGATGGCAGCCATCTAGGGAGTATTAGCTTCTGGGAACCAGTTGAAGGAAAAAGTACGTACAGGTCTTTCCACCTGTCTGCAAAGCCACAAATTCGAGGCTAGGGCTCAGATGATCCATCGCGAGAACGCTTCGCTTCCACATTGCCACCGCTTCGTCGAATTCTTTTTTGACGTCTACATCTCCCTTATAGGCAAGATAATACGCATGTGTGATTTCTTCGACTTTACCCACTTTGGACTTGATTGCTGCTTCTAACTCCTCTTGTGAGCCGTTCAGTAAGTCTATCCCCGAGACTATGTTCAACCGCGGGTCGTTTGGCCATTGCGATTGTTGAAGCGAAAGAGGACGATTCGTGAGCGCGTACACGCGTTTCCAGATACCAGGCTCGGGATAATCGGTTAAGATTTCATTTACGAAGCTCCAGCCTGTCACGCCAGAAGCTCCAAAAACAAGGGCGGTTTGAGACATCTTGTACTACAAGCAAAGATGTTAAAAATCAATGTAACTGTAACAAAAAGTAAGGATGGAGTAGTTAAGAGAAGCACAGGTCTTATATATATGTATTATTTGTGTAAATCCCGTTATGTAAACAACTTGATCGGACATATCGGATGTAAGGTAAACTCCAGCTTGCAAATACGGAGTATATTTAGTAATATGAGTCATTGCACTTGCTGGCAAGTGTTGCTTAATACATCTACTCCATTCGACCGTACGAGCCGTGCGTCGGGAGGGGAGAAGGGCGCCGAAGAAAGAGCCTTCGGAACTAACGTTCCTTAGGCATAACGTTAGGCATAACGTTAGGCTCCACGCTATATCGAATCGAGAAAGACTACCATAATGTTGAAGCATAACTTTATCTTAGCTATCCGAGTCTCCCGAACCATTCGGCACAACTACCATAACGGGAAGCATAACGTTATGTTATCCGAGTCTCCCAAACCATTCGGAACACTTAGATGTCCGGGCTATTAATAGCGGGTCTGCAGTTAGGGCGTGAGGGCGATACAGCAGTTTATTTCTATTTCCGATCATAGAAATATTCATATAATAGCCTAATTTCAGGTCTGCACCACCAGAGTATATTTACCTCCTTCAACTAAAATAAATAGCCACGTACCGTAGTAAAAATATTTTGGCATGTGATGAGAGGCTATAGAATGGCACTTATTTATATTGGTGGATCCACGGCTAAAGACTTAATTCAGAGCCAACCTGTTCGAGGCCTCGGAATTAAGTGGCATTTTTAGTCCTTCGTTTTACCGATCTTGCTCAGGAGAAAAACTTTGCCACCAAGTTTCAAAAGCTAATCTAATGTCTCTACTTATCTCGGTGTGAAGCTGGAAATCTATGAAGAAGGGGTCGAGAAAAACTCCCTCCTCGCCTGCTTGACCCCAATTCTGCGACATGCTTGCAGCCTTGAGCTGGGCCAGTTTTCCGCGTTCCACGTTGACGATACTTCAAACTTAAGTATTGCAATTGTTGGTTGGTAACGCCGTGATAATAATAGAATGATGGACGTATGCTAGACTCAAGAATGGTGTCATACATTGAAGATATCATGGTTCGAACCCCTGGATGGAGATGTGCCAATTCGAGAAATCTTTCTATAAATACGTGGAAGTTGGCACGGTAGTGAGCAAACGTCTCGTAAAGTTTGTGGAGGCCGTGAAGAGACGCAAAGAGGAATCGAGGGACGCAAGCCTTTTTTGGATCAGACCCAGCCCTATTCGTCAGGTCGGCGCGAGTCTGAAGCCACCAGCGAACTGCCCTCAGTCCAACCTCTTCGCCCTGTATTTCCCCATCCACTCCGGCTTCACAAACAACACCCAGGCCCTAAACCCCAACGCCAACCCCATCCCCAGCCCGAGGCCCCAAATCACCTTGTTGGGATTAAGCCCGCTACCCGCCTCCCCCATAACCCACGCCTGCCAAAACGAGAGCGCGAGAGCCAAAATCTCAAACGAGGCTAACATCTGGTACGTAGCCTGCCTCCTCTCTACCGCCCCAGTTTTATTCGGGATCGCAAGTACCATCGGGACCGTCATGGCGGCTAGGCTAATGCCGAATAGTTGGAAGACAGAGGCAGCGTGAGGCGCCGCTGACTTGCCATCGCTTAAGTACATTCGTCCTAAGGCTTCTTTCGCGTCGAATATCATAGGAATGGCCAGGGAGATGTTAAAGGCTGATTCGGCGGCTAATACGATTCGGATAATAGTGCCGGGTGCTGATGGATCAATCTCCATGGGTACTTTGACGTCGGTTTCGGTGCGTTTGTTGATATTTGCCATTGTTATGCTTTAAGAGGATGATTGCTTGTCTTTCTTGAGTGAGGCGAATATGCTGTAGAGATGTAGACTGCAGGACCTGAGATTAGGCTGTTATATAAATATTTTTATAATTAGGGGTAGAGACAAATTGTTACGTCGCCCTCAAGCTTAAACCGCATGACCCGCTATTAATATCCGGGATATCTCAGTATTCTGAGTGGTTCGGGAAGCCCGGAAGCTAGCAACACGTTAGGCTTCACGTTATAGTAGTAACATAACGTTAGGCTTCCCGTTATGCTAATGCGATATGCCTCCAAGGTGAAGGTCTCGAAGTCCCTAGTCAGTAAGGTCCTCAATTCGTCACGTTTCCGTTTGCCGCCTGCTGGCCATGAGGAGCAGGTCGCTGAGCCGCGTCGCCGGTGCCAGCGGGCGGCGGTGTCAACTTGTTGGTTGCCCCGGGGAACGAGAGCGACCCAGGCGCAGTGAAGGCCTTGGCTTGCGCCGCGTTCGACGGGTGTGTCTGGATGCCTTCCATGATTGGAGTCGGTACCGAGAGAGATGTCAACGGTCGAAGATAATCGCTGAACAGATCTATCAAGTCGCCGAGTTAGCACCGCGTGTCAAAAGTATCCCGTTAACAATTTTCCAGCTCCGCAACATGCATCTTCCCTGGCCTTTGTTTTGAATCTCCACCCTTTATTATTATCCACCGCACGCTCTGACAAGTTTTTTCCCTCTCAAAGATCCCTTGCCAGGCCAGCTTCACTTTGAAATTCCCCAGGATCCTACCAGGGTCGGCCCTGGCCCATGGCAGTGACCTCCAGCCGCCAGAACCGGGCCTCGCTTGGGGAAGATTTGCCTGCGTCCTTGGCATCGAGGGTCCGCATTTGAAACTCTTGTTGGACAGCGCCTGTAGGACTATGCATGCTGACCTTGGGATAAAGCGAATGCTACCGTGCAGACCGCGCCTTGGCCGTGTTCATCCATCTGCAACACAAGCCGTCGCACAAGCAATACGTTTGGGACAGCGCGGGCATGGAATGACATTGCGAATGCATGCGCGACAGTGTGGCTCAGCCTCGAGTTGGCGTTCCTTCGTGCCATGGGCGGCGCGATTCACAAGGACACACGCCTCGCTCTCTCCACATGTTCCAAGTTCTAGATCTTTACACCATCCCCATCTACTCGCATGGATGCTGGAATCCATGATGCGGTTCCGATAGCTTATCTACCTACCGGCCAAGTGGGAAAATAAACATGGCGAAGATCGAATGTCAGGCCACGCACGGAAGATGGATGCTGATGACGTCCAGTGTCTTGTACTTTTGTTCATGTTTGTGTTCATTTTTTGAAGCCACTCGCCGACTCCGATTTGTCCCCCGCCCCCATATAAAAAACATGCCTCCCTTCTCTTCCGTGTGACATGTTGCCCAGAATTGCTCCTCCTTGCACGCCGAGTATGCATCTAGGTAAATAAATTAGGTATCATACAAAGTAAAAACACAGAAACCAAAACAACCGGATCCGCCAACGCCTCACGTCATGTAGTACTTGGGGCCCTCGCCTCCCTGGGGCACCTACCAGTTGATGTCTTGGTGAGGAGCCTTGATGTCGCAAATGTTGCAGTGGATGCAGCTGTTGAAAAAGCCGCGTCAGTGAAAAGGATGCGCGCCCGCTGTCTCAGGGGTAACTCACTTTTGGGCGTTGATCTGGAACCGGACGCCAGGAGGCTTGGACTCGTCCTCGACGTACTCGTATACTCCAGTAGGGCAGAAGCGGTTCTCGACACCCTTGAAGGGCGGGTATGTCTTTGCGGTGTGTTGGTCCCAGTCCTTGACCTGCAGGTGGACCGGCTGGTCCTCCTCGTGGTTGGTGCCGGTGCGGGAGACGCTCGTGAGGATGTCAAAGGTGATCTTGCCGTCGGGCTTGTCGTACTCGATCTTGGGAACCTTGTCGGCGGGGAGGGTGGCGGCGTGGTCGGGCGTCTATCAAAAATCTTTGCCTTGGAAATCCCTGAGGCGGTTCTAAGCCAGGTGGTCCCCACAGTCGTGACTCTCCGCCGGGCTAACCTCGATGGATCACTTTCTTCGGGACTGAAACTGGGACTGGTCCCAATTTTGGGGCCGCACGCGCGAGAAGAGTATGAGGCAATGCGGTGCGGACATACAATCCAGGCGTCCAGGCATCCATCCGTCATTCCCCGATCGCTGCATTCCGCCTCACTATGTTGGTTCTATTTTTCACTGGCGCGCGCGACTGCACTCGTCGTTACAGCAGGACTTTTTGCGCTTGAATGTCCAGCATATCTTCACTTATGTATCTTTAAGATGTCCGACGAATTTGTTGTTATATTAACTGGGAGGTAATTTCTTAATAACGGATAATAGCAAGAGAGTAAGGCTGTAAAATAGAATAGCAGGATAGCTGGGGAGTAAAGCTGGACTTATATAAGTAAAAGGTATATATTTTAATAGGTGCTTAATTATATATAGTTTTATAGCTTATTATTAATTAAATTTATAATTTTTATATATTAAGCTAGAAATAAATAATTTAATAAAAACCTTAATTATATTAAATTTTTGTTATATTAAATTTAAAAGTTAAAAGTAGATATTAAGTATATATTGAGTCGGGGCTTTCCGGTCTTTGGGGATAAAGGTTATCTGATTGCATGCTTGCAGCTACTAGGGCTAGGATTGGTAGGTTTCTTTAACAGGAAATGCCGTACCGAGTAAGTAGAGACCAGTAGCCAGACCTATTAGGGCCATAAATTGGGAAGGTCTCGGACAGGGCCTTCTAGACATCATCATCCCCCTAGCATCTCATTCAATTGACAGTCTTTGGACCTATCCTTTGGGGACCTATTAAAGATCTATTTGATCAAACGGTATCAGCTGAAAAAGCTATCTGTTTCACCCAGCTGTCCGACTTATCCGGATCCCGGACCTGATCCTATCCGACCTTTCCGTCACGACACCATCGCAGTCATCACAGCCCGACCTTTGGGTGGGTGTGTGTGTTTAGTGCCCTTTGCTCACTCCCTTATCTCAATAATAAATTTTCTATTTATTTTAAGACTTCTTAGTCTTTTTAACTTTTAGAAAAAATTTTTTTTTAAAAAGAAAATTAATATCTCTCTACTAGCTTAACTCCATCTAATCCTTTTAACCTAGCCCGAACCACTCTAGAGGCACCCCAGTAAGCAACCAGCTAGCCCAAACATTCCAAGTCGCCTGTTAGAATATAGATACTAAAAGCTAGGGGTGCTATAGCTGCTGTAGCTGCTAGAGGTTTGAGGTGCTGTGGTGTCTGTGGTTGTTAGAAGCTTAAGGCGCTGTAGGTGCTGTAGGTGCTGAAAATTTAGCTGCTTATATAACGAATCTTATTTGCACCACCAGTGGTGCTAAGAGTCACATGATCTTATTCGCACCACTGGTGGTGTAGGTGGTACGAGTGCCTGGGTAATCCGATTTATCTTTTTCCCTCTTTCAAACCAAGTTCTTGTTTTATAATAATGTATCTGTCCTAACATCATCAGCCATGGATGTCGCCGCGAGTCTTATCGCCTTTATCACCATCGGCATCCAGTCGACCAAGATTATCTACGACACCCTTTCCGCGATCAAAGACGGCCCCGAAGTCGTCGCACGAGCGGCCAAAGACATCCAACGCCTCAGCACCATCTTGAAATCGTTGGAACCTACCTGCACGGTCGACCCAGCGTGGGGACAAGAGCTCCGCCAACACCTCCAAGAATGCACGACCGATCTGAGGACGTTTGAGAAGTGGCTGGGGAAGTTCATGATTGACAATGCCGACAGTCGCTTGGAGAGACTTTGCAACCAAGTCAAGACTGCGCTCGGGAAGAAAGATTTTTCTGCTTTGCATACGTTGGTTGCGAGCCACATTGCGCATTTGAACCTCTATTTACAAATGAAACAAGGGTAAGCCGGTTTACCTTTGAGATCATCAATATCAGCTTATTACTCACAACAAACGATATAGCGACACCACGTTCGAAATCCGAAAAGAAGTCCGCGTTCTGACCCGAACCCTTCACACAAGCGAATCCAACAACGAGAAGAGAGCTACTGTTGCAGTGGACAAGTTGTCGAGAATTGAGCAGCGTGTATCCGGCGTCGACAGTATCCTTAATGGACTTCGAACGAATTGGGAACAAAGGACAAGCTCATTGTCGGCCGAGAATCAAGAGACCCATCAACTAGTGAGGGTTCTCATCGAGAACCTCAACAACTTATCAACTCAGCTCGAAAACAAGACTCGGGTTGTTAACGTCACTAACGAGGAAGAGGATGTAGAAGAAGTGATCCAAGATCCCCCTGACGACCCATCTGTCAACTTACAGAGAACGATTTCCAGGCTGTATGAAGTGGCCAACCGTGAGCTAGCGCAGATGTATGGGCGAGGCTCATACGTGACGGGAAACAGAGACGTGCTGGATGGCTTGCTAGAGGTGTTTGAGTTCATCAGGTGCGAAGCCAGCCAGGCCGTTGCCAACAGTCGACGTGAGGGTTGGCCCATGCATCGAAACTATCAACAGACCCGTCTCCAAGACCTATGGTGCCAGCTTGAGCCATTGTACCACGCACTTTTCCACTCGCGAGCTGTTTCCCTGAATCCTCCAACGCCAAATCACCAGGAAGGTATGTGTGTCAATTTTGATGTGATCCCACCGACAGGCTCAGCTACAGGGCACCTGGGTCTAACGAAGACTGCAACATTTCGGACATCGACATTCACTAGTTACGACAGTCCACACGCGAGAATGAGTGTTGCCACGTCGAAAAAGTACAAGACGCGCCCCGGCTGCGCCAACCCCGGGCCAAGATCCCAAACGAGTCCTCCAGATATTGACGAAGAGGTTTCATATTCTGTGACCTGGGCTCCAAAAGGCTCTTGTTTTATGTTAAGACTGAAACAAACGCAATACTGGAATCTGGGTGGCGGAATCCCTTCGCTCGATATCAACCGGGTGGTTCCCTTAAAGTCACCTGTATTCCAAGTCGTGCAAGAAGGCGACGTGACGGGTCTCCAGCAACTGCTCATTCGTGGCCAAGCATCGTTGCGAGACCACTGTGAATACGGTTGGTCACTCCTAATGGTGGGCATACATTTTCTCATTTGACTCAATAAATCCAAATAATTGTTTCATAAATGCTCATGTCCTTTTACAGCAGGCCGCCCTTTCACAGCGCATAGACATGATTCAATTCCTGCTAGATAATGGAGCGGATGTTAACCATGTCGACCCCGGCGGGTATGTACAAAGTAGTCTGGTTCTTCGACCTTTTTTAGCCGCTAATCGTAAGTCAAATTTAGAGACGGTATCTTTCAATATCTTTTTTATGAGGATTTGCGATGGGAAGGTCAAGCGTCAGTGGTGAAGCGTCTCCTCGACACAGGGGCTGACCCCTTCCTCTGCACGTCCGACGCACATCCAATTGAAGATATCTTTATGCGTGGTGATCTGGTACGACGACTCTTGATTTTACATCCTGCTCTCGTGGGCAAGCTAGACTAACGATTAACGAAACCGCTCTGCAGCAATCCATCAAGCACTTTTGTGAACTCAGCGGACTACCCACCGACCTCAATGACACTTCGACATCCAGTAAGATGTCGCTCTTTCATTGGTACTGCCACAATCGGGATATAACCACAGAAGGCTTACAATTTCTCATCAACCGAGGGGCCGATATCTATGCTCGAGATGAATTTGGCAGGACATGTCTTCATATTTGGGCTAAATCTAACAACGGAAGATATTTACGGCCATCTAAAGGCTGGGAGCCAATGCGTGATGCTATCATCTATTTGATACAGTGCAGTAAGGATCTTCTTTGGACCGACTATCGTGGCTCAACACTTTCCTACGCTGCATATGAAACGGACGTTGCCAACATGGAATTTGAATCTGGCGCGGTGGGCGATATCTGGGATAGAGTTCTTGCCGAATTGGGCGAAGATGTTTCAGAATTTCGCCAATCCTTCCCCAGGCAGGCCAGATACACTGATGATTATTCGCCGAGGGATTTTATGCGGCTCTGGCAAGGCAAAGAGCATCTTTGTCCATACTACAACGACGATGATCTCCAGGGCCTCTGCTGCCAACTAGACTCCGGTCGGTGGAAAGATTTGAGCAACGAGTACGGACTATGGATTCATGAGCAAAGTTGGGAGTTTGACTCGAGTTCAGAGGGGAACTTCGACGACATGGACTCGGACCAGGGTTCCGAATCGGACTCGGACGATGATAACGACGGCGGTGCTCCGATAGGCTCCGAGGATGAGAGTGATCTTGAATGAGAGACGAAATGATATGGTAATGATAGGGGGTTTTTAAATTTATATTTCAAATTATTCAGTTTTGTTTAATTTACGTTCTATAAGTATCTGAAGTGCTATGAGGATTTAAATAATATTATACATTCAGAAATATATATTTTAATATAAAGTAGATATTAGTTAAATTTTAACAGGAAATTAAATATTTCGTATATTTATCAATTACTGTAAAGGTAATTTTATTACTTTTATTTACAAAAAAGTCAAGCTAATTTAATAGAATGAATCCTGCTCTATACGAGGGCGGACGTAGATAATAACATCGAATGCGCCAACAAGGCCGTGATTAACGACGCAAGTATGACGAAGCGACTAATTCAGCAGGCACCAGCCGGTTGGGAGCGTGACGGCCATGCATTGTGTCAGAGGCTATGAGACATGGACAACCCGGAGCTCCATCTTGTGTTGAAAGAGTGCGGAGTGCAAAGTTCGGACGACATGAGCGAAGACTTACCCGCTCGCTAAAGAGAGTATCTCTTTCCATCAAAGAATTGTGGTGGCAGTTCATTCATACATTGACAGCTTACGGTTGATCCTATTGTTATTTTATTTTTATTTTACTGTTGAGCTTTCAGTCCTCCCTCTAGGCATTTGTGTACTAGGGCACCCTAACCTATTGATACATTGACAGCACTTGATGAAGGTTCAAGCATGGCGCATTTTGGGGGACACCCGGATTTTTGCCTTCTGTTGGAGAGAGACCCTGTACAAGGAAACCTTCAGTAGATTGATATCCGGACCATAGTCATGAAGGGGGTCAAATAACCCCTCTTCCGGCCGGTCCGGATGACCGGAAGGTCATCGCGATCCTCATCATCAATTTGGACACTATTGCAACGATTGAATTGACCGTATCAGATCCATCACCTTCTAATAGGACCGTACAGTACGTAATTACTGTTCTGACACCGTTCGTCCGACATACATGGAACAATGTTTGCCCTTCGAGTATATTTGTCTGCTCTTGTGCCATATGTAACTGGTGATCAGTAATTCGGTGATCAGTAATCTGTTGTGCTTTAGTGGATGTCCCATTTCTCTCCGGTACTCCCGGTACAACATCCTGTCAACGAGCGGCGACTCCCTGATCCACAGAGCCCGCCTCCTTTAGTCACATCAGCGTCTCCTCGAAAATGGTCCGTATCCTTGGATGACTAAATCACACGAAAGAGAAATAATTTGCAGATGGCGGTCGTGGCAGGATGAACCTTTCCGTTAAACTTTCTGTACGTGCCTAACTAAATGAACTCGATGGCCTGAAGTCGACTTTGTGCGCCGAAGTCATTGATGGCATTCTCTATTGTGCCAGTCATTCGACTTTTCCTCGGGGCTATTCGAGGCGGTGCAATATTTTCACTGTTGATTATGGCGATAAAGGCAATGTCGAAGCACGTAGCGAGACAGACCATGACGTGGTGGTCCATAGTTCATTAAGTCGATCTCTAAAAATAAACTCTAAATTTAATCGCGCCGTTGGAGGACCGGATACTTTTCGCAGAAAGCTTCCGGTGACGTCTAATTAAGTTAGAGCTGCGGGGAGAAGAAAACAAAAGGGGCGGCGCAGCACGCTATTTAAAAGCCTCCGGCTATCTCCTGTTAACTCCGAACGCCGTGGCTCGACGTGAGCGTACACCGTCTTGTCTGTCTCGGTCATCGCCGTGATAGATGGATAGTTCTAGATGATACTGACGGAAGGCAAATTCGTAACCATTCACAAAGAAAGTGCTCTACACAGGAAGAGATCATATAACAGTCTCGCGTCCATTCTGTCAGTCCTCGTAACAAGAATACGTAATTCAATTTCACAACATACACGAGCATTCCGGAAACGCATTGATGTTTTCGTCACTCTTATATCCTATTACCGAATGTTAACTCCGTTGCTTTCCCGTTTCTATGTGAAGGCATCATTATATAGCTCTAAGTACGGCCTGAATATTGTCTTTACCGTTGCCTTGTAAAACAAAACTCACTTGAAAATTGCATCTCACCGAAACACAATCCTCACGGAATCCTTCCATAATGTCGGCCGTCTCGATCACCAAAGGATCTATCAAGCTAGCTGGCTTAGTCTTCAAGCCATCCTCCCTTTCCACCAAGGCTCCAGGTCTAGTTGTTGTTCACCCTACTGGAGGCGTGAAAGAGCAGACTGCCAGTACGTATGCCAAAAGGCTTTCCGAACAGGGCTATGTCGCTATATGCTACGATGCATCCCACCAAGGCGAATCGGAGGGGTTGCCTCGTTATCTTGAGGACCCAGCAGCAAGAGTGACGGACGCATCTGCTGTGGCGGACTTCCTCCAACGACTCGATTACGTCGACGCCAACCGCATTGGCATCGTCGGAATTTGTGGAGGGGGTGGATATGCCATTGCCGCTGCTAAAGGCGACCATCATTTCAAGGCTGTCGCCGTTATTAGCGCTGTCAGCATGGGTCACGGTGTCCGCCTCGGAAATGATGGTAATGACGACCCAGCCGAGAAAGTTACCGTGTTAGACCAAGTCTCCCAGGCCTTGCAGGCTGAGGGGAAAGGAGGCGAAGCAGTCACTGTTCCAATCGTGCCACCTACCTTGGACGCCAACGCAACAAAAGAAGCTCGAGACATCTACGAATACTACCTAACGCCACGGGCACAACATCCGAACTCGCCAAACAAGATGCTTCTTCGGTCAATGCAATTGCTCATGACTTTCGATCCGTGGTACTTGGCCGATATTTATCTCACCCAGCCTGTACTTATAGTCGCGGGCGAGAAAGCAACGACGAGGTGGCACTCAGAGAAGCTTTTCAGGGTCCTCGATGGCAAGAATAAGGATCTCAAGAAGGTTATTATGCCTAATGGTGGGCATATCGACTTCTACGATCAGGAGGGCTATGTGAGCCCCACGGTTACGGAGATTGCCGACTTCTTCAAGTCCAGGGTTTAATAGTCTAGGTCTCAAGGCTGATTCATCTGTGTCGTCTAAAAATATCAAGCAAGTATTTATCTAAGCCTCAATCTCCATATTAGACACGCAGATATAGAGCTAAACGCGCCTTGAGCATTTTTCAAACATTACTTCAAGCAAAGCCATGTAACCCCAGAGGGGTCCAGGGGGGCTGCACAGCCCCAAGGGTGACCTAACATGGGATTGTCCGAACCTGAACTTTATGCGTTTCTTCGGAGCTATTAAGCCGCGATACTACGGGGCTGCGGCCGCCTTGGGAACGGGTAGCGAAGATCGCCACCCGACTTGTATGGGGAGAGGAGAGTCAACCCGATTCATGCAAGGGCGAGATCTCGGGAAACGTTTCACATTGACGATCTTACTGGCAATGTGTCTGGATAATGTTTTGTCTTTGGCTGTCCAATCGCATTGAGGGAATGGCATTTCATCAATGGTTTCAGATAATTTCCTAGCATCCAATCGCAAAAGTTGTTGCTTGCAAGGGTCCCCTGGTCGCGTCGTGAAACATCGACTCTGAAGCGTCGGGCGACATGCTCAAAAAATTATATATAACTCAAGATCCCAAGTATGATGGTTGTCCCGTCTCTCTCTCTATCTACAGCACAATCTCAGCTTCAGCACACTCTAATCCTTTTCTTCGTCACTCTTCATTCTTTGGGCTGGTTCCCTGTTACTTCTTTCGCTTTTACGTCGCTTCACTTTTACTTCCCTCGCTTTCCAACTACCGATTTTTCCAAGTTCAGAATAAACCGTTTCCCTCATCAAATATGTTGGGTTCTCAATTCATTGTCGCCACTCTGTTGGCCAGCGTCGCCTCTGTCGCCCAGGCTGGTATGTTACCTTCGTTCCGTTTGATGCATCTGTTCTTGAGACGCGCCGACACCAATTCAACACACAGCTGCCATCACTCCCCGCCAGCTCTTGGGCTCATTGGGAAGCATCCAGTGCAACCTTGCCCGCGTGCGCATCGTGGGCGCCCTAGGTGACGCCGGAGATGCCATCAACACTATCCAAGACCCGGCTACCTCGGCTGCGGCAACTACTGGCCTCGACCAGGCCAACGCTGGGATTTCCCAGATTGCCAGCGCTATCATCGCAGGCGAGGCGCCTCCTGACGCAGGTCGCACCGAGGTTGAGGCCGGCCTGAAGGCTATGGGAGCTGCTTTAGCAGCTGGCGACAGGTATGTATCTCTAAGAGCGTTAGGATACTTATATTGGCCTATTTTTTCATTTGCTAACGCCGCATTATAGCACCGACTCCGCTGTTAGTGAAGCGCAGAATGCTCTTGATGACGCAACTGCTGCTGGTCAAGATGTTGTTGCCCAATGTTAAGGGTCTATTACGCTGTGTTAGAAAGTTGCCCTATTAATAGTAGGTATTTAAGAGAGGATCATGCATGCTAGAGCAGGATGAGATTCTCTCATCTGGAAGAAGGAGCTTCCAATAGATCTGAAATCAACTTTTCTGATTCCCCAGTGCCACATTTCTCCCTGTACTAAAATATATAACGTCGAGTCACTATGTCCTTATTAAAGTCGCCGGCCTAGAGTCAGAGTAGCTCCCACTATTATCGAAACTGCCTCTTCTTTTCTAGCTATGAGAAATTGGGCCAAGTCGGGGATTTGGAAGAAAGGAAGGCGCCAATTTTGATACAGGTCCCAGAACGAAGCCGGCCAGAAAGCTCAAGTCCCCGGCTCCACGGTTATCTGGCACAATGACGGTAGTTCGTTTTGTACAAGGATGGGACGGATGAACAGCCATGTCAAGCTCTGCTGGTGGTTTCCGTGGACAGGGAGCATGGGAGGCCCTGAGCCGGTGTACCGGAAGGGTGGATTCTCGTTTCCTAGGGTCGCGGAGGAACATATCCAGGTATGGAAATGTATTGCTCGGCCAGTTTACATCACAGGCTCACGTGCGCCCTCTCGGACTTGTCTCGCTTTCTCGTTCAGGATTCGTTGAGAACTGCAGGGCTTCTTCGACGCGGCATTTTTCAGATCGCTGTTCACAATTCTTCATTCCATCCTTAGAGTCTTTGACGACCGTCCATCATTGTGTGAGCAACCGGAGATCTACTGAGCGGGTAGGATAGGTGTTCTCCCGCAATGGGGAAGCTGCAGTTGTCATAACAAGTTTTGCATGCTGCGAGCCATGCTTTTGCTTGCCTCTGGCCCAACGGCGAGGAATCGAGGATGCGTAGTTGCCGTACATCCTTTCCTCAGAAGGATAGTTTTCCTTGACATCTGATGTAAAACTCTTTTTTGTCTCCAGTTTCAGTGTTAGAGGCACTTGGCAAAAATATTCATAGAATAAGCTTCATTCAGCCAGAGTCACAGCTCAGTCCCGTATCAATGGATAAGTATCCATAGAGGACTGTTTGCGGCGTCGTATATCCTATTATCCGTCGAGTCTTGACTATTCACACAGTCAACTGTTCTGGTATGCACATGCTGTCCTCGCGCTCGACTCCTTTTCCGGAGACAGCACACAGAGAGTGTAACATTCCAGGGTACTGCCATATAGAAGTATGGTGTTCTTTAGAGGTTTTGTTGTTGTAATCTGGAAATTCTGGCCCTTGAGCAAGTAAATTCGATGCTACTGTTAGGTATCTGCAAGCTATATAAGGAAGCCCCTCCGACAGTGATTATACGGGAGGCTGGCCATACCCCTCTCGTTGAGCTGTCAGCAATGGCTACTGCTAAAGTCATAATCGTTAGGTCTTCTCATATTCATCAATCTTCTTTCTCTCGATCTATAGAGATTCGAGACGCATCCACAAAATAAGGCAACGACAATAACACCCACTATCCCCTCCTCACACTCTAGTTCATTCTCAAGTATACCGCCAGAGATTCGTCAGCACATCTACAGACTCTGCATCGCTTAGAATATTTGCCTTAATTATTCCGGCGACACATACAGCCAGAGCCACCCTTAAGAATGGGTTGAGCCGCTCTGGCACTTAGGTCGGACTGATAGGTACCATCCCGATGTAGCTTGCCTTTTTTACCAAGAGGGAGACAATTCGCCTTACTTCTACTGGGAGAGTGCCGGCACAGATGAAGAGAATACCATTTCTGAGCAATGTTCCCATTCTCTTCAGAGTGTCCTTCCTGAACTCCTCCTTATTTGCCGCCAGGTTACCGACAAGGTAATACCAATCCCCTTTATTCCTCAACACTTCTTCATGCAACCGCAACCAGTTTGCCTCCCCTGCTTTATTCCAGCACCTGAGCACTGTTCCAGTGGGAGCTGTATAAGCGCAAGGCTGTTCTCCCGGTCCTGATGCTGCTATCGTGATTGGTCCAATGTCGTATGACATGTTGTTTCTGCCGAGCTTGACCGCCTTGCGTCAGCATGGCTCTATTGTGGTGTTCATAACCTCCTTGATGCGCGTTTTTCCTATCTTGAATAAACAAGGCACTTTCTATCTCTATTGTCCATGCTCTATTGTGACCTAACCGCCTGTTCCTATTGTGACCTCGCTTCGCTAGTCGTGACAACGTCTATTAGCACGGCTCCTCTCTGTCACAACTGTATCTGTTCTTGATTGCCGCCGGCGCCCGGACATCGGCCATAAGGAACCCCGGAGAGACCGAAATGTCGCCAGTAATCACCCCTTGACTGGATGATAGGAAGTCACATATTCGGCCCGCTAATTGTTAACTTGAACAGATTGTGGGCCTGAAAACCCTCTGGCAGGGAGACAAAGACCATGTATTGGTTGAGTAAGCGTGCTGTAGTCAATTCGCCACGAACTCACGCTAAAGCATAGGAAACCAGCATCGTCGCAGTACATGGGATTGGTGCAAACCCAGACACCACCTGGACGTCCTGGAAAACTCGCAAGTCCTGGCTACAGGCCGATGATATGCTCCCGAATGCCGTGCCCAAGTCCAGAATCATGCGCTTTGCGTATGAATCGCAGTGGCTAGGACAGAACACCATCTCTCAGACGCTCTCCGACACTGCAGAGAACCTCCTACAAGACCTCAAGCAGGAGCGGAGTGTGAGCCGCCCGCACTCATGGTCCCTTTGCGTTGGGCTGACACATCCAAGGCATGCCCGAATCGTCCCATTATTTTCATCGGACACTGCTTCGGCGGCATCGTCATTGAAAAGGCACTGTTGTCGGCCAAGCAGCACTCGAACCCTATCATAGATCACACTACTGGCGTCGTCTTCATTGCTACTCCTCATAGGGGCACGCATGGTCAGTCCCTTGCTTCAGTCGTCGCTAACATCGCTGCCTATGCCGATATGGGCCAGCGATCGCAGCTTGTAGACATGCTTGAGCAGGGCAATGCCTTCCTTGATGACATCGTTAGCAATTTCAGCCGGGTAGCCAAAGATATGGAGATCCCGCTTTGTTGTTTCTATGAGCAACGCATGTCGGATATGTCGAGTATGATTCGCAAATTCGTCCCGTTCATGCCGAAAGTAAAGGTTCGTTCAATCCTTCCAACCACGTCTTTCGTGGTCCCGGCTTACAATGAAGTAGACTCTTCTCGTTAGCCAGCAGTCAGCCTCTTTGGATGGCGCCGAACGATTTGGCCTGGGTCTGAACCACTTCGAGATAAACAAGTTCGATGATCCAGACGACGGCTACTACAAATCGATTAAGAGCCAAATTCGAAACATGTCTATCAACTCGCATGACCTTATCTCGAGTTAGTATCTTCCATATTCAAAACTCTTAAGTCGTTCTTTGTTGAAAAAATCTAACCCTACCTAGAAAGGAATACAGGTAAGGAGAATCTGTGCCAGCAAGGGGCCAGAGCGCCGGTACTGACCCTGAGATTTAGACTACTCGACAATATTCCACGTTCCCCGAGCTCGAAATATGAACTTCACAGGAAGGAGAGATATATTGGAGAAACTCGAAGCGACAATTGAAAGCCAACATGGGGGCCAGACGAGCGCCGCATTACATGGACTTGGAGGAGTCGGGTAAGCGTTTCTGTTACGCCCTCCACGTACTTGGCCTGCAATCTCACAGCGTGTGCAGAAAGACCGAAATTGCAGTCGAATTAGCCTACCGCTCAAAAACTCGATTCAACGTGTTTTGGACTCAGGGCTCCAGCCCGGACCTTTTCAAAACTTCCTTCTTGGCCATTGGGGAGAAGACAGGCATGTCCACCGGAGCGGAAAACACCGACTTTCTCGTAATTTGTGACTGGCTCAACTCGGAGAAGTCTGGTCGCTGGGTTCTCATCGTCGACAACGTCGATGACCCGAGGAATATCCCGCCGGGACTTCCTATGAATCGAGGATGCATCATCTTTACAACGCCTGAGAGAGATATCGCAATGGATCTTACCAAGGGTGGCAAAGATATTTTCGTCGATCCAATGATACCGGAAGAAGCAACATCCCTGTTCTTCAAACTCGGAGCGTCGATGCCAAACCTGAAGAAACAGGAGTCAGAAGTGACAGATCTGGTCAAGCTGCTCGGCTGTCTTCCTCTGGCAATCATCCAGGCATTCGCTTACATACGATACCACTCAATGTCGGTCCAAAAATATGCCCGGAAGCTTGGGGAAGGGATCAGCGAACATTCTAATTCCACTAACCTAGAGAACCTGCTCCCCAGGTCCTCGCGGGGAATCCACAACAAGGAAAAGCAGGGACTATCCATTCTAGAGGCATGGGATATGTCATACAAGCCCCTTTCTACGGCCAGTGAATTTGCTGCGAGACTTCTTCACGTCTTCTCGCTCCTTTCCTCGGAGCCCATTCCAAGGAGACTGCTGACAATGCGTCGGCTAGAGAGGCTCGGGGTGGCCTCGGAAGATGAAATTGATCAGGCGCTCTCCCTCCTCTGCTCACTTGCCTTTGTCAATGTCTCTGGAGAGGATGATGACCGAGCCTATCAACTACATTCCTTGATTATCCTGTGGGCTAGGACGAGGATTGAGGACAAGTCAAGGATTGCGAATGTCAGCATTGACCTCATTCTGGACGCATTCCTTTCCAAGTCCCAGAATACTATCCAAAGCAGAGCGCAGGGCTCAATTATTATCTCACACGCGCAATCCATTGAGTCATACTGCGATTTGGACCAGACTATCAACGTCCAAAAGGCCACAAGTCTGAAACGGAAGATTGGCCAGCATTTTACTGAAATCGGTTCGTTCGTCGAGGCTGAGAAACGGATGAGGGCATGCATCAAATGCTACATGGACAACTCCGAGTCAACCCAAGAGCTCGGCACTTGCTACATCATGCTGGGAAGAGCTCTTCAAGGGCTGTGCGAATTCGAAGAGGCCCTCCAGTGTTACGACAAGGCTTATGATATCCTGAAGGCCAGTGTCGGTGAGAAGAACCACTCTACTCTGGATATTCTTGGCGACAAGGCGGCTACGTTCTTTTCTCAGGGGAAGGCAAAGGAATCGCTCAAGTTGTACCGTGAAACATACGAGGGCATCAAGTCCACGCCGAGCAACACCGGAGACAAAGAAGACAGGATGGCTTATCTTATGAACGGAATGGGGCTGGTATACAAAAGCTTGGGAGACCATGCAAGTGCGAGCGATTGTTACTCGGAAGGGCTGAAGATAGCCACTGACGCTCATGGATACGAGCATCCGATGACCTGGAAACTCCTTACAAACCAGGTCGAAGTGCTCAAAGTATTGGGCAAGGGTGAACAGGCGGAGCAGGTTTTCTCTGATGGAGTGCGTGCGATCGAGCAGAACCATCAAGAAACTCCAGCGCTCAATTTCCAAGCCACGGGGCCCACCACAAATATTGGCGACGTCTCTATCGAGGCATTTCCAATCATCCACAGACTCATCAGGGACAACCAAGGCTCAACAATCTCATACATGGATTATGTCGGTTCTCGATTGAGCAGCGAAGGACGATACAGCGATGCTGTGAAGTGGTACGAGGATGCGTATCAGATGGCTCACGCAGTACTCGGAATCAAGAATCTGACAACACTTGACATTGCGCACAATCTGTCCTCAACGTACAGTGCACTAGGGAAAATCGAACAAGCCCGCGAATTGCGTGAAATCGCGATTGAAGGAAGCATTGCACTGCTTGGTCGCGATCATCCCTCAGTCATGACGAGTCTATCACAGCTCGCGTACGGCCTTATTGATGAGGGAGAATGTAGTGAAGCCCTGACGATAC
This sequence comes from Ilyonectria sp. MPI-CAGE-AT-0026, assembly GCA_020744155.1. Taxonomy (NCBI): domain Eukaryota; kingdom Fungi; phylum Ascomycota; class Sordariomycetes; order Hypocreales; family Nectriaceae; genus Ilyonectria; species Ilyonectria sp. MPI-CAGE-AT-0026. The sequence continues at coordinate 83,143 of JAGPNQ010000023.1, read as the reverse complement.
TGGATCAAGTCCACGAATGGCGAGTGAGGGAATTAGGACCGATGCATGAGGATACGCTGAGCACCATTGAAATTATGGCCGAGGCCTATCACGACCAAGGCCTATACAAAACGGCCCGGGAGCACTACCAAACTGCCCTTGATGGCTACGAGAAAGCCTTTGATGCGAAATTCCCTGCATTGGCAGACACGAAGCAGAACATGGCTGAATTGTTGATAGAGCTCGGCGAGCACGAAGAAGCAATCAAGATGCTCCGTCAGGTGATCGAGGTGCGGGAACAGCAAGGACGTCTTCATTATGCGCGGAGTTTTCTGGGAAAGGCGATGGTAGTGGTAGGACAGAAAGATGGCCTAGATATGGCCATACAGGCTCTCAAGGCTCTGGAGGAGCTTGGCCCAGACGCCGAAGACTTCACCGTGACTGCAGTTGGCAACGTCGCCGAGTGCTTGCGACACTGCTCGAAACTGGGCGAAGCTCTTCCCTACTACGACAAGACGTTAGCCATTTACACAGAGGAGGAAAGGACTGACAGCAAAGAGGCTCTGGAGATCCTGGTTGGGAAAGGGGATACTCTTCAGCTCCTGAGAAGGAGAGAGCAAGCGTTGGAAGCATATCATCATGCGAAGGACATGGCCGAGCAGACCCTTGGTGTGGAACATCCTCTGACCACCAAAGCCTCAGCGAAATACAAGGAGCTCGTGAAGAGGATCGAAGCAAGAAGCCAATTACGTGTGAATATCTGCGTCACGTTGGCGGTCTTGTTGTTAGCTCTGCTCTTGTTCCAGATTCAACACGGAACACGGATTAGATAGGAGTTCGTAGGGGGGAAAGGCTGCAAAAGTTCAACCTAACAGCTTAAAGAGGGAGGAACAGTGTGAGCAAGTGGCTTGGAAAGCTCGGGTCGGCTGGGAAGTTGGACCGGCTCGAAGGAAGAAAATGGACAAGATCGGTCAGGTCGAAGGAAATGGGAGTTGTCAGGACAGAAGGAAGTAGTCATATTCGAAACATTCAAGATGAAAAACCCCGCGCCCGAGGGCCCCGATTTGGAGTCGATGAGCCAAATTTCAAGGGATAAAAAGCGTGTTGTTTCAATCTAGACTACGGAACACAGAGGGCCCTTTCTAGCTGAGACATCATGTAACTAGCTGACTGATCAATTGATCAGACGGTCAGAAAGGCCAAGACAAGGTCAGACCGGATAGAGGCTGTTTTCCTCCCGAACACAGGACTATTTCGCATCTTCTTTGCCCTCACTAGAGTCGTCGTTCCCCATGTCGAAAAGACGTTGCAAGCCGTAGTCCCCTGCGTAGTCGTCCATGGGGGTGCAGTCATAGCAGAGTGGATGGTTGCAGCGATGACAGGGACTTCGGTTTGTGTAGATTTTGCAACGGCACTAGAACCATCACCGTTATTAAGAGCCACCCTTTGCGCCGGAAGCTAGTAATACTTACGCATAAGATGGCCATAGTGGAAAAGGATCCTTGTATAAGGGCGATCGTGTGGTTAATGGTGGTAGGGCTTCGTACAGATGAACACTCAAGGTGGAGAGAGGGATTCGAGCAACTTGGACGGAATAATTGGTGCTCATTTAAACAACTCCGAACACCGTCTTCAATCGTGCTTCTGCCTAGAAAAGCGGATGATCTGATCATGCACGGAAGCGGCGCGGAGGCCCTTAATGCCTCACAGCGAGCCAGTCAACCAGTGAAGCAGGGTTCGAAATGGCCCCCAAACTTGTTGGTGCAAGATATAACGCAACGTGGACCGGCGCTATTGGCTTGCCCTTCAGATAAGACTTCAGCCTCACCTCGATCTGGAAATATTGAGCTAAACTAGAACGGGCCATACTTTTATTACTCAATTGCATTGAGCAATTACTCAACCTGTGCTCGACTGAGGGAATTATTGATTCCACCATGAGGGGCAAGCATCAATCCAGTCTTACACCAAAGGTGTCTCAACAAAAGTCACCTTTACTTTCTCAATCACCTCGAATATTACCCAATTGATATCAGATGAGTGTTCCGGCCACGCAACGGTCGTCCCTCGGTACGTCACAAAGTCCCCCCGCTCAGATAATGATCACTCAGCTCTCGATCCAAGACCTTTCCGCTAACGTGGTGCCTCGTGGGTTGCGATAGATGACTACGCATCAGGGGTGCCCTATTCTAAATCCACAGAGTTGTTCGATAACTCAGGAGACACGATTCCTGGACAGCCTCTGGTCAAGCAGAGCAACCGTGACCAGGTGCTGACATTTCTGAAAGATGAGTTGTCAACTCTCCGGCTTGAGGCTATGTCTTGGGCCTTCTTCCTTATCTCCAAGCGTCGCAACATTAGCCCCTTGCACCACCAGATCATTAAAGGTCGACGAATCATTATCACGGAGAGGCCTGATCTCCACCTGATATGGCATTATGACCGCATATTCATCAAGCCGATTCCCATCTGTCTCTTCAGCTATGACTTCTATCAGTCCTTCCTCGGATCCGGTCAAGATCAATCTCTTCGACGAGATGCTGATGGCTTACTGAGGACCTATAGCAACCTCATCATACACGAGTCTGACTTCAATATGGCTAGAGACAACGGACTCGTTCCTTCATCTATAGACTGGACGAAGTGGTGTCACTACATTGACAATATTCGACATTTGAGCGACTCCGCCGTGTCACATCGGTATCAATATGGTGAGATACGGCTCACGCGGCTGAACTTCTGTACCAGACTCGTCTCCTTTGGCAGTAGCTACTTGGAAATCCACCATCAATATCTTACCTTCTTCGCAAGCTTCCTGGGGCCCTACGTTTTCATCTTCAGCGCTGCTGCTGTCATCCTCACTGCGATGCAGACGGCGGTGACGGCAGATCCCGAGAGCACCTTGAAGGGTGCAATATCCTCGTTTTGTATGTTTTCCGTGGTTCTCACGATCCTCGGGCTTGTCTTCTTCCCGGCGTTGTACCTGTTTTTTCAATTACGAGAGCTATTGTTATTTTTTATCTACCATCAGAAAAAGATGTAATACTAGTTGTAAACTTGTTAGATAGAATGGAGGAAAAGCATATGCCAAAGTTTGGAATATACCCAGAGACTTATCAATCCACCAAATCAAGCGTTGATCAATATATTGAAATCAATCCACGGCTAGCTCCCACTGGAACGGCACCCAGGCACCCCCTTCTTAGCAATTGGACGGTCAGAACGGGATCTGTTTCGATAACTGCCACTGAGTCATTCAACCTGGCGTAATGAGTGTCTTAGTTGAGCTACCGCGCATAGTTTCCACTTTGCAAGAACTTTATTCATTCCCTGACGATCGTCTGTCTGCCGAAGGCGAATACAACCCTCACAATAAGCTAGTTACCGCAATCAACATCTGGGCTATCACCCGAGGCTTAAAAAGAATTGTACTCTCAGGGGGTTTTAGGCTCGACATGTCCGACCGAGTATATCCTGATCCTCCTCAATCCCGTAGGGCCAGAATTTCCTGGTTTCCAAACTCAGAGCCCCGTAGCGATGTATTTCGAATCAAGCCATATCCCCGCAAGCAGCTTTTCATCCAAACATTGTGTCTACACGCGCGCGTAAGCTGCCCGAACCAAATTGGCTAGTAAACACTGTAAGCATACCTCCCTAAGAGGCTATGTTTATGTCCATGTCCATGTCCAGGAAGCCAGTCATCCCGATTGGAAAATTAAAGGCGCCTAGAATGCTCTGCACATCATTAGGTGTGAGGATCTCGCGTGCTGGAGAGCATGTCAGTAAAGCTCCAAGTACCTTGTGAGAAGTTTCGTTTAACTTATCTTCAGCGTGGTGGGAGTTGTCGCGGCTCGCTGCTTCATTTTCTTCCGTCTGAAAATGCTTCCTCCACGTCCATAGGCAATCATACACCACACTCATACTTAGCCGGCTTTTCACCTGCTTGAGCCGCAAGTCATCGGTCGTCGCGCCCCCAATGACGGTTGGATCTGGCAACGCGCAGAAGAAGCCGATGACGTCGCCTAAACGAGCGGGCAGGTCGTTGTTTGCTACGCTGACCTTCTTCAGCGCCGCAATGGCAGCTTCGAGAAGCTTTGTGCCCGACCCCACGTCCAGAATCGATTGGAAGAAGCCGTTCATGAGGATTTTGAGGACGGTAAAAGCCGCGCAGACGAAGACTTGGTAGCAATAAAAGGGGCAGCACTCGAAGAAAGCAATTTCCTGAGCGTCATGCTCTAGACTCAGCTCAATAAGGGAGGATGCTGTCAGGTAAAGGGTGATGATGCGGTCGTTGAACCCATCCGTGGCGGCATCGTCGAAGAGATAGAAGGCGTGGAGGTGTAGTCTAGCCGCTGCTAGATACCAGGTGGTGAATGCTGTGCTCGATGGTTAAATTTGGACCAGCCAAGACCCGAGAGATACCAGTAGTATGAACATACCAGAGGTTTCATGTTCCTCGGCTTTCAACTCGGCTAGACCCGAGTTTAGGAGACGATACAAAGTCAGTCTCTCCCGCATGGAGGCAAGTTGCCCAGTTTCAGGTGCGTAGGACGCCAGGGAGGTTGACACTCGGAGTCGAAACTGCTCTATTCGTAGGTGGTACCGAAATGATGCGCCGAGAACGAGAGGCTCTAGTGGGCTTTCTGTGGGAGCCACTGGCAGAGGCCAGTCATACGTCTGTATAAAAAGAGGAAGCCCACAGCCAACGCTCACGCTGAGGGTCTTAAATCAGTCAACACGCTCAATAACAAGTCGGGTTCAAAAGGATGAGGCGATCGGTGACGGACCTTCGGGCAACAACATTGCAGGCCTCCCAAGTCCGCACCCATTCCGCGTACTCCCTGGCATCGAGTCGTGTAGGGACCTTGGCGAAGTCTTGGGCATCCAGAGCACGATGGAGTCCCATCTGCGTCCCAATCTGCAACATGATGCCCACCAGCATAAATGTCGGATCGGCCGTGCTGCTGCTTGTCGGGAATGGCCAAGTGCACAGAAGGGCCAACGCCTGAACTGTGGCCAGAGAGTATGGGATAGATCGTAACGTCGTCCACAGCAGGTCGGTCACGTTTCGGGCGAGCCTCGGCAGCAATGTCGGCCGGGACCTCATCCGCCTCGAGGCAACGGATATGATGCTCCAGAAGAGGAGGTCAGACAATAGGTAGTAGTCGTGGGGGGGCTTAGTCTCGTCGATGAGGGGCAGAAAGGGGTGGTAGTATGTCAGATAACTAGCATCGTTGAGTCAAATCAAGCTGTTCCGTTGACGCTCTTTGCAGGTTGATCTATGGGACAGGGTAGGTTCAAATACTCACGTGTTAAACAATTCATCAATCTCTTCCACAGAGAGCGCGGTATTGCCAAGCGCTCTGGGGCGTGGAAGGGCGCTGTACACAGGGCGACGTGGGATGGGTTCATCGACACCTGGCCGAGTCGTGAGACCCGGAATACGAGAATGTTCCGCCGTGCTGGTCCCCGTTGCTGGAGACTCTTGGGCAGATACAGAAGCTGTACCAGCTATTGAGGGTGGAGCGACTCTGTTGGTGTCAGTCTGCGCGAGATTGCCATACGGTGAGATGATGGGAAGAGCTCCTGTCCCCGTAGCCATGGCCCAGCTGGCCGTGTTTGTCGACCCTATCGGTACTGGCCGGGATGTTGCGGCGGGAACATGGCGACTCTCCTCGAGCTGCTTCCGCAACTCCCGAATCTCGTTCTCCAGGTCAACCGAGCGTCTGGATTGTCTGATGAGTATGCATCGGGTGTCTTCGGGGGTTTCGCACCTTCGTTTTCTTGTCCTTCGAAACCCATCGTCGATTTTGCACTCAAGTCCGAGTCGGTTGCATCGGCTGCAAACCTCGAGTGACGTCGTATCTTCGCTAGAGGCGAGATCACACCGGAGCTTGGGGAGTCAGATTCAGACGCAAGATCTTGAGTGACCGGGCCGTTCATGCCATCATGCAACCCAGTCACGCATACCTTCTGCTGCTTGCATTGGTTACAAGCCCTTCGCCGACCGGACGTCTTCTCGGCCTCATCGGCGCCGGCTCCGTTACGGCCCAGTCCGGGATTGTCGCGGCCGTGCCGGGCCTCTATCGGAGGGCTGGTGGTGCCCGCCACAGAGTCGGCATCCATTCATAGGCGCCTATGCTGGTGAAATGATGTGTAATATCCGGTATGGATTTTCAAAGTTCGAGGCAAACGTGCAAGACTCCCTGCTTGGAAAACAAGGACGAGTTCCTCTAGGGCGGGGAGGCGAGGGAATGACCAAATGCGTTGCCCGATCGGCGTTCCGATGCGGAGAAGAAGTGACTTAGTAATTAACTTATGAGCTGCATTAGTCTAGTCTAGGCCCTAATTAGGTTGGTATCTAGGTGCGAGTACAGTAGTAATTCTCACACTCGGCCTTCGACCGAAATCAGTATTAGCACTTGGAAGCCATCTCGGACACACCATCACCGAGGGATGCATTTTATTTCATGTCATCAATATTTCTTGCTAGTGTATAATCGTCATAAACATCCAAGAACTGCATCTACTTGAGAAGTAGACATTGACTTTACACTTTGCTGTACAGGCTCCCACCCACGGCCGCATCTAGTCCCATGGCTTCCGTCAGACCGACGATAGTGAACAGCTTCTTGGGCGTAAACTCCTTTTCTAGCCCGGTCCTTCCTGTCGCCTTCATCGCGACAAAGACATCTTTGATAGCCAAATAGGCGGGCCCAATGGAGGCGAACGGGAAGATGATCATCTTGAACCCAAGCTCCTTGGCCTCAGCAGGCGTCCAGGAGGGCGTGGCGCCGTGCTCGACCATGTTGAGCAGCATAGGCGTAGGAGACATGAGTTTACACACCTCACGCGCTTCCTCTGCCGTCGTGACGCCCTCGAGGAATCCTACATCGGCGCCTGCAGCGACGGCCGCCTTGAGCCTGCGGACGGCCTCGTCGAAGCCGTGTGTCTGGAGGGCATCTGTCCGCGCGATGATGACGATATCCGAGCCGAGTTGCGTACGCGTCTGATAAGCGGCGCCGATACGCTGTGCAAATGTCTCGACGTCAACAACCGACTTGCCTCCCAGGTGGCCGCAACGCTTAGTCTGTATCTGGTCCTCGATGTGGAGGCCCGCGACGCCGGAGCGATGGTACTGCGCCACGGTACGGGCGACCATATTGGGGCCTCCGTATCCCGTGTCCGCATCGGCTATCAAGGGCACCGACGGGTTGAGATTGGCAATCATCTCGGCGTGCTCACGCATGTCGTTGAGCGAGGCGAAGCCCAGGTCAGGCTGGCCCAGCTTGGAGGCGCATGTGCCAGCACCGGTCTGTATCTAGTCAACATCTACTGTGCTGATAGAGGTGGTGGGTTATATCAGCTTACCATGTAGATGCAGTCAAATCCCACTTCATGGGCAATGCGAGCGCTAAAGCCGTCATAGACACCAGGGGCCACAACGATATCATCCGTCTCAAGGAGGCGCCTCAACTTGGAAGCAGCAGAGGCGGAGGGCGCCGAATGGCCATTGCTGTTGCTGTTGCCGTTGGAGTAAGTCATGGTAGCGATGATGGTGGTGAAGGATGTGTGTGTATTGTGTAGAGTGTTGCAGAGACAAGAGTCGGGATTGATTTGGTGATGACAACAAGAAGCTGAGATGGCATAAATTGTTGGCTTGAACTGGATTGTGCATAGTCCGTAGCCCATATCCGCTTATATAGGCGTTTGTCCATCCCGATACCGCACTCACGAGACAAACATGCTCCGTCGAAACAACATTGAAGTTGCAGCATCCCCGGACCGGCGCCGACCGGAGACGCTGCTGTCCGATCGGCGACGCTATCTCCGGTCCCACACGCACCTCAACATGTTGATCCCCGCAAGCTTCCCCATCTTCGTCTTTCCAGTTCCTCTTTACCTTGCGGGGTCTGGGGTCCCCGCAATCACCTGCCGGCTCGGCCAAACGACCAGGTGCGTCTAGATGGGTGACGGTCATCGAGCCATTGGGGCAACATCTATAAAACGAACCATCCCAAACTCCCAGGATACAATTCTAACACTCCTGATAGATAGAACGCTCTCCGTTGTTCTTTCTCCTCATTGAATCTCCCCTTTCCATCTCCTTGTATCAAAACATCGACTTGTCCACCATCTTCGCCTTCAAGATGACAGCGGAGAAGCACAACAATTCTCTTCCTCAGACAGATGTTGAAGACAGCATCTCTGTCCACGCCAAGATGGACCCCGAAGACCAGGAACAGAAGGAAAGGGCCTCGGAGAGCCCCTTCGGCCATCATGAGAGCCCAGAGTGGAAGGCAGCCGAAAGGCGAGTCGTCCGCAAGCTGGACATGACACTGATGCCCATGGTTTGGGTCCTCTACATGTTCAATTATCTTGACAGGAACAACATCGCGTTAGTTCCTCCTTCCATCCGCTCCGTCAGTCATCGGCCTCGTGCGCTAACTTGGATTTGACCCCTAGGCAAGCTCGTCTCGATGACTTTGAATCGGACGTCGGTCTCGCTGGCAACCAGTTCAACGTTGCAGTGTCCATCCTCAATGTCGGCTACATGCTCGCCCAACTACCCTCCAATATGATTCTCACAAGAGTCCGTCCGAGCATCTACCTCCCATGCTGTGTGATGGTCTGGTCCTGTATTTCTGCAGCTACCGCCGGTGTCACGAGCTTCTCCGGCCTCATCGCAGTCCGTTTCTTCCTTGGGATTGTGGAGGCCCCGTTCTTCCGTATGTTGCTTATCATCACCTTATCTGTCAGAGTGCTATTTATGGAGCAGATCGCTAACCAACATCGTCAACAGCTGGTGTTAGTATTTCCCGTCCATAAACTCCCTCGCACAAGAGCTTTAACACCACCACTATCACCGCATACTCTTCATTGGTTTCTGGACATCCTATTTGTACTTCACTTCCGCTGACGAAACTCCAGGCCTTCTTTATGCTCTCAGCCTGGTACACCCGCAAAGAGCTCGCGCTCCGAACCGCCGTTCTCTACTCCGGACTCGTCCTGGCGACCGCATTCTCCGGCCTAATCGCGGCGGGAATATTTGCCGGCATGTCAGGTGTCAGAGGCCTGCACGGCTGGCAGTGGCTCTTCATCCTCGAGGGAATTGGCAGCATTGTAGCTGCCATTCTCGCTCTCTTTCTGCTTCCAGACTTTCCTGAGTCCAAAACCGGAAGTGGAAAGTGGCTTTTCAGTAGTGGAGAGCTGGAGTTGGCTCAGCAGCGCATTGCTCTGGACCGTGTCTCGCTTCCCGAGGCTGATCGCTCCGTGTGGCATGGCTTGGGACTCGCTGTCAGGGACGTCCGCACTTGGATCTTTGTGAGTTGACATTTCCAAATTCAGTCTCATTGCGTAGATGTCATCTGTGCTAACCAACCCAACTAGGTCATCATCCTTTGTGCCAACCATACGGCCTATGGCTTCAACAACTTCTTCCCCACGTAAGTTCTCCGTACATTGTGCGAGGTCCAAAACCCGGAAACTTACGCCTACAACAGTATCGTCAAGTCCATGAACCTCGGCTCCCGGACTGTCACTCTAGTTCTCACCGCGCCCCCGTATCTCTTCGGCGCCGCCATATCCTTCCTCGTAGCCTACTCCAGCGACCGTCATAACGAGCGAGGCTACCACATCATAGCGCCCATGGCCGTAGCTATTGCCGGCTTCATCATCTCTGCCGCGACTCTCAATATCCCGGCTCGGTATTTTGCCTCATTTCTCTACTGCGCCGGCGCTTTTGCCGCCAACGCCACGGTATACTCGTGGGCTGCGTCTTCTCTAAACCAGACGCCAGAGAAGAGGGCATGCGCAACGGCTATTGTGAACCTGCTGTCTCAGCTTGGCAACATCTGGAGCCCTTACTTCTTCCCTGCTTCCGATGGACCGCGCTATGTTATGGCCATGCTGCTTATGATGGCTTTCTCTGTTCTGAGTATTACGGCGTCAATGCTCATGAAGTTTTTGTTGAAGAAAGAGAATAAGAAAATGCTCGCGGAGGCAGAGCGAACAGGGCAGCAAGTGAAACTGTACACTGAGTAAAGGCGAAGTTATAGAATCTGCACTTGATACTAGTTGAGATTGTAAATAAAATGTATTCGACATATTATTTGACGTGCTAACTATCGTCAATTTCTTAATAATTAACACTATTTCTTGACAAAAAATCTGAAACTTTTGGCCACATAATATGTAGCTCCAACTTCTCCACTCGGGTCTTTTCTATTACACCGAAGTTTGCTGCCAAACAATGGCCTTCTAGCCACTATATTCACGTAGGCTTCCAATTATATGGCAAAGTAAACTCTGTAGACCGCGATTATCGCCTGCTGTACCAAGGATTGCTTTTAATTTACTAAAATACACTCTGGCGGTCCCTACCCTACACCCCTAGAGATTTTGCTCAGTGTGGTAGTTTGTCTACTGGGCATTAACCCTTATCTCTGTGAATAAGAAGGGCCAGTCAATGTTAAATATTGCTATTCACTTTTACAACTATTTCAGTACTGTGCAAGAACTGTTATATAATTGTTAATACGCTGGACTCAGTCCCAGGGCTCCGAGGAGCTTCAACCAATATTCCTGCCCGAACCTGTTACTTTCACTGCCGAAATTAAAATGGTAGCAAACATGTTAAGCCTCAAGTCTCACCATCTACTACTACAGTCCAATACTGATTGGCAGACTTAAGGCATCTGTCTAGAATGCTTAGGCACTGAAGACGCGGGAGTTGATCGTTATCCACAAGCGAGCGGTTGCTTCTGCACGATTTACATGTGTACATGTCAATTCTACCTGTCTACCTAGGTAATCATTTAATACAATAGCCATCGGGTGGCATTGTACTGTGAACTTACCCATTTGTACTCCGTATCACTGCAAGCCATTGCATCTGATCCGAGATTCTTCCAGCCGCTAATGCAACCTGCTGACTGCGGGGATTCATCTCGAGCCCTCTGAGTGGATAGTCTCGGATCCATCCCTGGCGAGAGCCCCGTAAGTTGAGTTGTTGCAGCACTAACCTCAGCTAGTGCGCTGTTTTGCAGGTGGATCACGGCGAGTACAGGGATAAATTGTGGGATTGTTCCTTTCCTACCCGTCTCGTTTCCTACAAGCCGAATCTATCTGTCTCAATCACCAAAACTAGGTCCACCCGGCGAATGTTCCGTGATGTGATGCATTACATGACGCAATCAGAGGGGTAAAGCGTGAATGGCTTGTCTGGTACTTAACTCCGCGGCAAACGGACTTACGCTCATGTCCGTAAACTGCGACCAACGAGTGCGCCATGGGATGATCTTGTCTAGCTATAAACTGCCGACATCCTCCTCCTCCAGGTGTTTCAAGCACAATCAATCACACAACTATCCATCTGCACAGATCACCTATTGAACAAAATGACCAAAACACTTCCTTTCGGAGACATCCAAGTCCCATCGCCCGGCTTTGGCGCCATGGGTCTCAGCTTTGGCTTGGGGAGCGATCTGAGCCTTGAAGAGGCAGAACCCGTTCTCCTGAAGGCGATTGAGTTGGGGTGCACATTTTGGGATACAGCGGTAAGCCACCGAGATTTAATCATTATCTTTTGGTAGTCTGACTCCCGTGAATCAGGTTGTTTACCAAGCCGGTGTGAATGAGAAGCTCCTTGGAGACTTCATCAGGAAGCATGGTGTTCGCGACAAGGTTTTCAGTAAGTTTGGCACAACGAACCATGTGGAATTATACTAAAAATACTCCTCTCTGTTAGTTGCTTCGAAGTGTGGCATTGCTGCGTTCGGAGACGGGTCTGTGACCAACTCTGCCGAGCACATCAAAGAGTACATCGAAGGTACTATCGAAAGGCTTGGATTCACACCTGATCTATACTATCTTCATCGAATTGACCCGAGTGTGTATCCCACTAGCGGAATATTATTCGTCTGCTAACCAACTACTGATAGATACTCCCTTGGAGGAGTCAATTTCTACACTGGATGAGATCAGGAAGCAAGGCAAGACCAAGTACATTGGTCTGTCCGAGTGCTCTGCGAACACACTGCGCAAGGCAAATTCAAGTGCGTTTTCTCTATGCCGCACTAATGCCTGTTACTAATTATGTATAAGTCGCCAAGATCGATGCCGTTCAGGCAGAGTATTCTGCTTTTGAGACCTTGCACGAGAGCGATGGCTTGATCGACACCGCAAAGGAGCTAAATGTGGCATATGTGGCGTACAGCCCCCTAGGCCATGGGTGGCTCGTGGATGATTTCCCGTACAAAACCCCAGACGACTTTACACCAAACGACTTTCGTCGAAAGAGTACGTTAAACGCTTGATAAATAGCAGAGCATCTCGACACGTATATGCTAACTCACTCTTAGTTCCCAAATTCCAAGGCGACAATTTCTACAAGAACCGAAATATTGTAGATGAGATAAAGAAGCTTGCTGAGAAAAAGGGCTGTACCTTGTCTCAGATCGCTCTGGCTTGGGTCGCTGCGCAGGGAATGATTGCTATTCCAGGCACGACCAAGGCTCACCGGTTGGAGAACAACTGGGCTTCCAGGGATATTGATTTGACCGAAGAGGAGAAGAAAAGCCTGAGACAGATTATTGACTCTTCGAAGCCCCATGGTAACAGATATGAACCCGACCAGCAGGCTCGGGTTGGGCATTAGTTATAAACACGTCTCTGTATTTTTCTTTCTCTAAGGAAAGTAGGCATGTCTAGGGAAGTAAGCAAACGAAAGAAAAACCATATAAAATTGCCCATTACGCTATTGAGGACCAATTGTCCATATTTTGTCTCGTCTTTACAACATGAATATTTAGCAAGACAAACCCATTGTGATATAACCAATATAAATAACAACGAGCATAAGTTATTACCTACCATGGCCCACCGCCTCCCAGATCTGCTCTTCCTTGTCCCGGTTGAGGAGGCCTCGATCCGGTCCCCGAGCAAGGCCTCACGCGTGTGCTGGAAGTACTCCTGTGCTCGCGGCGACAGCATGCCTATCTCCCCGATATACCTACGTGCAAAATGCTGAGCCGACCACAGTGCGCGCATATCCTGAAATTAGTCAGTCGATGCCAAAGTCTCGAGTTGGGTGTCGTCAGTCCTACATCTGTATAGATCAGATTAGCCGTCTGCACACTTCTCTCTGGTGAACACAATCCATTTGCCATCTCCATCTCAAGTTAGCAAGGACAGACCACGTTTGGTATCAGACGCAGGCTGGACCATCTGCTTGCAGGTCTTGACGCTATACTTCTTATTCAGCTGTGAGTTGACAGCGAGGCATAAACATAACTTGCTGCAAGTTTGGTAAGAGCAAATTTCATTGAAAACATTCGCAACGACCAATATATCAACTCTTGCCACCTAGGAACCATTAATCCTTTCTTTCTTGAAATCTTTTGGAGGCTTTTACAAATATTTGTTTAAGCAGAACTAGATGGCACTTATTGTAGATATCAAACTGTTGAGTAACAATTCTATGGGCTTCTCGGAACAAACTGCCTACTTTTCTGCTGGGAGAGGAAAACATCGAGAATGTGGCACGACTTGGAAAATATTTCTTGAGAAACCTTGCCGGCTGTAAGTCACGTTAAATTTTGTACTCTGAGGAAGATATTAGGAGTCTTTGTTTTCAGTTATAGTGTTTCATGGTGTGCTTCGACGACGGCACTATGGATGGCTCGAATATCGGTCCAGCATATCGTAAATCCGATTCAGCTGGGCCAGAATCCATTTGGAATCCGAAATTCTCCTAAACGAGCCAGTTTGAATCGCGCGAACAAATGTTGCGGCAATGTAGGCGCTGTTACATGGACGTCATTGTGACGTCGACTTGACAACGTTGGGGCTGACGACATGATGGTTTGCTCGAGTTGAACCATTGCAGAAGCTCAAATTGGCACGTTCCACTTGGGCTTTGCTCACGATTCTATTCATTTAGCGTTGAAATATTCTCCGCCACTGAATTTGCTCCCGCTTTCCTTGTGAGCTCAAGTCTTGGCTTCATCTCGACATTGCGCGTAACCCGCAACCTAGCCGGCGATACTTTAACGTTTTGAGCGACGATCCACTGCACCTCTATTAACTACGCCTTCGTTGTCGGTTCACCTTTCTTTGGGCTGAGATACTCTCCAAAAAAAAATGAAGACGCAGCAGCTACCTGGTTATTCCCACCAAAAACTCTTCTGGAATCTTGCCTTTTTCCCGGTGGCAGTCCCGTAAATATGGCCCTGACCCATGTTCTTGTCACTATCCTCTTCCCTTTGCCAGCAAATCGTCAACCAGGTGACCAGTGGGATGGGACTAACTCACATAATCTGAATGCGTCAATATAGTGGATCTTATAACCCCCTAGTTTCAGTGTCATATGAAGCGTCGCATGATTGACTGTTCATAAAATATCGCACCAGCCCGAGGTGTAGATTCGCATCAGCTGTTTCGTTGAGGTTGCAGCAAGATCAAGTCGAGAAGCTGAACATTTTTTATGCAATTTACCTAAATGCCTACCCCTTCCCCAAGGTGTGTAAAATTGTTTGCTATATTGGATAAGCTTAGGAGAGACCAGCATCCCAGCATCAATCACGACAGAGCCGGTGTGAAGCCTAGGGTCAGCTCAACTACATCTAGAAAGATTTGCAACAGCACATAGTCTGCGATCCAAGTTGTCTCATTCCCATTGAGCTTTAAATCGTGTAGACAGAATTCGCAGGACGAATTTGCGAAGCTGAGCAAGAAGGTGGCACACGGTATTAGGGCATTGACAAATGCCCCTAGTTACGTAAAAACGTTCAATAAACCCTGTCTGACGTGATTTTGATACCCATACGTTGAAGGTATCATCCGTAACGTCGCAGGCATCACTAGAAGAGTTAGTATTCCAGGGCACGCCAAATAATTAAAACGCCCAGTGCCCTTGCAGAGCTGGGGTTGCCCCGGATTGTTGCAGCTGAACTCGACGCATCCTGGCGAATTCGAACAATAGAAGACAAGACTCAGGTGCAGGAGAATTTCTTGGCCTGTCTTGAACTGAAGCGCTAACAGCATGCCCCTGGGGTCCGAGCTATCCCAGCTGGGTCCGCCGGGGTTTCAGTGTTGCCTCAACCCGAAACCTCAGACACTCAGAAGCCTCAGGACTGCGTTCCAGGGTTTCATTTTATTCCATTCCAAGTGGATCTGACAAGTGACACGCATCAGCTTTGGAACGCACTGATTCGAAGTGAGGCGTTGATGTTGCCAAGGCTTGCTCACACAGCGCTAGTTTCGGGCGCTGTTACCTGACCTGTACCAGAAATGACAACAAAGTGCTTCATTGAAGGTTGGCAGCTAGAACTGGTGGCAAAGTTTTCACATATTGGAGACTTGAATATAAAGTCAGCAGCCGCTCTGCGCCAAAGAATTTGAATCACGCCATCATCGCCGGTCGATTAACAATTTCTCTTCACAAGACTGTTCCACATTTTTCTTTAAGCTTAAACAAACTTAACAATTTCGCCATCATGCATCCTTCCACCATCCTTTTTTCCATTGCCGCCTTTGCCGTAGGCCACGCTTTTGCAGGTAAGATATATACTACCTGCCGACTGTTATGGGTTTGGTGTCTCATTACTGACAAAATTAACAGCCTCAATCCCCCGTGACGATAGCGGGTTCGGCGACTTCGCTAGCGGCAAAGGAAGCGCAGTATTCGGCAATTCAGGAGCGCCATGCACAGTCGGTAACGACGAGGGCGAATGCGATCAATTTGGGCGATGTGCGCAATTCATCCCGCCTAATGAGTCGTCAATTTTGAACCAGGGGAGGACAGTTGCTGAATGTACGGCGGGTGGGCAGACGGGCACCCTGTAGTTTTGACAATGTCGGAATTGGAAAGAACCTAGAATACCGAATAAATTCCTGGAACGTTGACAGTCAAGTTAAATACCCTCATACCCAGAGGCGAAGCTCGAACACACCAAAATTCATTTCTCTTTGCAGCGATCACTTCTTGCTAGGTTTAGAAACAACGCCGGTCGAGGTTTAGCGGAGGTGTCTAGAGATGTTATTTCCTTCGGAGACTGATTGATTCAAGTTCCATTCAGGCGAAGAGACATGGATTCTTAATCTGGCAGGGCATAAATCACCTAATCCACGGGGCCCCATGGTTACCTACTCATAGGTAGCAAAATATGGGTGGCCCGTGGGTACCCGCGGGCTCCCAAAAAGAGAAGGATTCTATAGGGTAGGTAAAAAAATTTAAATAAAAAAAGAAAAGAAAAAGAATTATAAATTATAGAAAATAGAATAAAACTTGATAAAAATAAAAAATAATCTATATCTGGTACATATCTTATAGAATATTTTTCTTTTATTATGTTTATAGTTTTTTCAACTACCTACTAGGTAGTAATAGCCTACAGATTGATAGCTGTAGGTAGCAGTTTCTGGCCCATCGCTACCTATCGCCTTAAAATAAATTACCCACGGGCGGGTACTTACTTAGCAATGGGTATTTGCAGCCCGAATTGTTTAGATGCAAGAATGAGCTTCTTATAAACCAGTAGAGAATCCAGCCTCAACCAATTTGTAAGTTATTCTCGCCTCATATTTTAGGTTCAAATTGGACGTCGCTTAATCATCTTATTTGTCCACCAATATCGTAGCAGACTAGTCGTTGGCTCGGCAAAGAAAAAGCATATATACTTTTAGGAGGATTACCCCTCCTGAGTGTCAACCTGATAAATATCTCTCAGAGATGTAGTCCCAATAATCAGACAAGCTGGGAGTATACAAGATGGCAGAAGCCAGCAACCGTCCCGAGCCGGCAGTTCTCAAACGGGAGGGCTTTCAAGTCTGTCAGGGCATCTTCACCGTGTCAGGCGTCGACCGCGTTGAGGGCTCACGCCTGAAAGAGCTCTTCGACCCCGAGTCGCTTCGACTGAAGCGAGACCAAAAAGCAGCACGAGAATCTGCGAAAGAACTGTTTAAAAAAGATTTTTTCGTTGCGCAATTGAAGCACTATGGAATCGGGTTTGCTTCAACTGCCAACGTGTCACAACTTCGTGACCTGCTCGAGCGTGCCGTTCGCGAAAATAGGGTGAGTCCTCGCCATAATATCCTGTCAGCTTTGCTGCTTCGCACATGCCCTGAATTTCCTCTCAAGCTCTGCTTCTTAGTGTGAGTGTATTCCAGTGTCGGTGCGTCTCCTGGAAAAGTCGATGCGACGCGATTACGAGCCTCTACAGCAGGCATGGGAACGCGAGGTCAGGGCCTACGACGCGAAGCAAAAACACCAAGACGACGACAAATTCGCCAAATGCACAACACCAGGCCAAAGAGCAAGCATGGACCTGCATCGCTTCATGGAATATTACTTTCTGACTGACGGGCAGCCTGACCAGGCGAAGACGACAAAGCCACTGGCGGTACACGGGTTTCATAACAGAGCGAGTCTCCACATCATCGCGGAGCGAGTGAGCGGACTCCATACCTTGAGCGGAGGGACTGGGATGGATAGAACTCTGTGCATTGGATGGCATCTCGGTGCCGTTCGGAGTTTGGCGGAGGGCATCAGTGCGAAGGCAGCCAAGATCCGGAAGCAACAACAGGATTCCAAGTGGGAGAACGCCATGGAGGCTCACCGGCAATACGTTAAGCAAAGCCAAGGTGACACCCCCCAGGGCCAAAAAGTAACCTCTGCTAAACCCGTACCAGATCCATCGTTCGACCTCCAGCGATGCCGAGGTTCATACATCGTACAATGCCTACCAGTATCGAACGGTTGGTCGGAGACTCGTGACAGCACGTTTACTCTTGATGTCTGCCGCGGCACAAAGGGAACTCTTATCGCAGATTACCAATTTGGAATCATCGAGGGAACAATGCTGTTGGGCCTCTCTGATGAGGTGTTGGATAACATTGCCGAGCCTGAGTCGCACTCCGATTCCGCCTCTGGCTGTGGATCTCCCGACGACGATGACGAGGAAGAAGAGCCTGACCAAGATCAAAAAGGCAAAGGGAAGAAGCGCCTGGCGAAGGCCGTGAGTAAAGAAAAAGCTGATGGTGCGGGCCGCGGTGCCAAGAGAGGCAAGATGATGCCTTCACTCTCTCGTCGGGTGTACTACAGACTCCGGGGTCGAGAGACTGGCGAGGGCCAAATCCTTCCCGACATCGAGTCTGGCCATCTCGATTTTATGAGCGACCGTTGTGCAAAATTCGAAGGCCTAGCTGACTACTTTCCATACGTTGGTAAGAATGTTGAGTTTCGAGGATTCAAAGTTTCAGATAAACCACGAAAAAAGGCGGACGATTGGGATGCCTTTTCCTACCAGGCATATGAATATGCAAGAAAGGCGAGGTGGCGTTGAGGATGGCTCGTATTCTGTAGCTTTCTCTCCTCGTCTACGAAGATTGAAGGCTCACTGGTTGGGGTTCTCAGTATTGTGGTCGATGTTTGAGCGCGTTCCAATCCAAAAACATTTTATCTCTTCATTTTATTTTAATTCTAGGTTTAATTTTCTATACTTGATTGATCTTCTTCCTAATCAAAGATTGTACCTTCCATAATTTCTGGATACAACTCTTCAGCCAGCGGTCCCGTCTCGAGCGAATGCATTATCCAGGGGCGGGGGACGCAGACGTCCGGCATGGGTCTCTAGCAGCACCCCAATTGACTGCCCAACAACATGGCGTCGGCGGAATATACATGGGATCTGGGGTCTTGCGGCTTTCAACGCCTTGAAGTCGGGAGTTCGCTTTTAGCAGCCTGCAAAGTCTTTACTTCTGACTCAAGTTCATTCTGCCCTAGATGGCTGGAGCAACATGAACGATGGCCTCTGTAGATTCCTCCGTAATAGTTGGATTAATATTAACAGTTTAATAGCATATAATAAGAGGATGATATCCAAGAGTCACTATCTGAGGATGGGATAAGAACTACGTCTAACATTAGGCTGTGATGCAACATTGTAGTCAGCATATCCTGCCCCTTGTTGTCCAGCATACACTACCCCTTGTTGTCCCACATATCCTGCCACTTGTTGCCCAGCACCGTATTGGACAAATTGATACGGATAGGTCACGTATGTTGGAGAACCCCCTGTTACCGGATATCCTCCTTGAGTGGATAACCTATTATGGCTATGCGTCTCCCACTGTCCGGGTTGCGCATAAAAGTTTTGCATCCCTTGAGATGGATCCATTCCATAAGTTGATTGTTGCCCAGGGAATGAATGTCGACTATTCGTGGAGGCCAGAATGTTGAGGGAGTTGTTTCCATGTGAAGAATACATCTCATAAGTCGAGAGTCTTCCTCGACTTGGGTGCATCTTTCCGTAGTGATGAGCGTTGCCAGAGGGTGTCTGGTGTCCTTGGAATGAATGGTATCCACGGCTTGAACGCCGTGGAGCCACTGGTTCCACTCTCTCTCTTCCATGTCTTCCGTGACTCCCATGGGTTCCATCCCGTTCAAACAATTGCTCTGATTCTTGTGAGGGCCCGAGAGCAGCTTCTTTGGCTTTTGCCTTCATGGCGGCTTGGTACTCCTCCTGCTCTTGTTGCTCGCGAAGGTTCCGGAAATTTCCAAAGCAGATTATAGCCATACAGAATGCCAGAATGCTATTTTGAACAGTTCGTTAGCTTCATGTTGGCCGAGGCGATGGGTTCGCCATCCGTTCGTGTGTAATACCTGAGTGTAATTGCGAGTCCCACTATAACCCAGCCAAGGACGCAACGAGTGCCAACACAATATTTAGTGTTGGACTGGATTGTCAAATACACAACAGAGCCCCAGAAGACAATCTCCAAGGCGTTCAGAATTGTATAAGCTTTGAGACTCTGGAATCTTTTCAATGATCGGACATGTTCCGTCAAAATCTCATAGAGCAAGATTACTAGAGATTTTGCACTCTAAAGTCGTAACATGAGCTTGCTGGAATTTCTGCATTGGGTGGACGTTGAGGAAATTACCATTCCTAGACTCATTGTGCCCCCCCGGCTTCTCGGAGCCCCCGCTGGTCGATTAAGCATCCTGACGACCGAGATAACAAGAACCGTCAGAACTATGAGTAATTGAATCGCTTGGATTGCGACTTTATACCGAGTCCGGAGAATTTCGGCCATGATTCTGGTTGAGCTGGGAGATAGAGAGGCTTGTCGGATTTGGGAGGCATTAAGGGAAGAACGAGTGTATTGTGCTTGTGCTGGATGGTTTCCAGAAGCCTTTTGTTAGATATCAGATGTGAAAATGTTGATGAGATATATTAAGTTGAGTTATAAACAAAGGTTTGCAATGTTATTTCATGCTTATTCTTGCATTCGCTCTCGCGTTCGGTTATCTTGAAAGCGAAACCGAGAGCAAGTGGATCAAGCTACGACGGGGCAGTGCCACGCACACTTGACGGTGATAAGCTCCTATTTTAGGAACTGAGTTATGATAGAATGTGACTGTTTATGAAGTATGCACTCTTTACTGGTCGGAAAGTATTGTTTTGCAGAAGTTATACGAGATATCCGTTCAAGGTATCTGATGATGCATGTTGCGTTAAGGCATACTGTCTACACGGCCCTCCCCTCGGCGGTTGAGAGCACGCCAAGCCCGGTGTTATCTGACGTGTAGGGATGACAGGTACCGTCACTTTGGTTAAATCCATAGATAGCGTTGCTGTTGACATCATCCAACTCTCTGTCGGGGAAATCTATCCCGGCTAACGGTCGATCCCTCACGGTCGTGCACTAGGCGATGTGGAGCAGCCATGGCATCAACGTGCTTGATGTTGACATAGTGGGCCAGCCGGTGCTTCCGTACCAGGGTCCTTCACGTTATCTTGACAAGTTGGGCTGTGTTGACCCTCACTCGTCCCATTCCGGGTTTTGGTGAGCAGATTGCTTCACAGGCGTCACTGTGAACACTGAACTTGCCTTTGACTGAGCGGAGTATTTTGACTACCGCCAGGTCTTGGCGCACTGAAGAATGAGTAGCGTTCCCGATTGCTGTGTTTGAGTTGAGTTGTCTCTTGATGGCTCCCAAGGTAAGGATTGGGTGGCCACCGGCGACTCTTGCACAGCCACGTCCGGAGCTAAGGGAAATACGGCGACGGTGGAGGAGACTGCATACGCAAGAAAAGCTCGTATCCGGCTTAGCTGGAGGGGGATTTCCCTTCTCCAGAAAACAAGCTGCAGTTTCGGTCCTGCACCGGCGCCAAGGCCTCGGGCTTTAAGGGGTAATTCCCACCATTGACCAATCCCAGAAGGTTGTGGCCCTGTCGATTGACAGCAACGATATCAGCTTAGACAACACGCGTGTTGAAGCCGGGCGTCCCGGTCTCTGCTAACACCGAGATATTCCCAGGCCATCGTTTCTGCGGGGATTACCACGACGTCCGGTTCTTTAGGATGAACGGGAATGATCCACCCTCTTCGACCCTCCGATGACTTGGCCCGTTTTGCACCCTCGGAGTCATTTAGTGACGTTGGGTTCAGGTCGAATGTGTGCAACATTATCTAAATAGTTATGCTCGTATCAGGTCTCCTCGACAGGTTGCCGAGTGTTGCCCGAAGGTGCAAAATCATAGGCTGAGAGTCGAACCGCTGAGACCCATCCTTGACCTATCTCCGTACCCCTCGGCAAAGTCGGGGACATTCGACTAGAAGAAGAAGTGTTGAATCGAGGTCATAGTCTTTTATACGCGAGATTTTCGACGAGGAAATAGAGGGCAAGGAGCGACGAGAATAGAAACCGTGGCCCCGCATTCCAACCGGTCGTGTCCGTCAGCGACTTGTTGAATGAGCGCAGGCCTGGGTGCTCTAGCTCATGGGCAGGTTGCTTATACCAATCTGATGATTCCGGATGCAAAGTGTCCAAATGTATCATGGAAAGAGGGAGGTGTTCGTTCATTAGGTAGGCGTCGATAACGCAGAACTGATGTATGCCTCGACGGGCCTCATTTAATCAGTGACCACGAAGCGAGTGGTGCCGGAGCGTGAAAAGTTGATTTGATTCTGATTTAGGCGTAGGTGAGCTATCGAACTCCGGCGAGCTGCGATTCTCCTGCAACCACGACGAGGCAATGAATTTTCGATCATGACGTGATAGTCTTGGCTTTGTGCTCTTTGGTGTCAAGTAAGCGCAGGTACAATCGGAAACCTCCCAGTTGCCACAGGATGGTTGTCTCCCGTCGCATGTCATATGCCTCGTAGCGCGACTTGTGGCGATGCCGGCGTTGCTGAACTTGACCCAACATGCAGAAATTCAGGGGGGAAATGTCTGATAGATAACACGTCACGCAGCAATGTCATAAACACAACCTATACGACTATCAGAGGATAGTGAAGAAAAAATGGATGACGGGTTTGGTTATGGGTCTCCATACGATGTTCTATGTGTGCGCTCATCAATCTCCGGGTGAGGCTGATCATTTCTTTTTGTAGCCCATCACGCGTATTCCCCATTTTGTTTTGCTGGCCACACAGCAAACAGAAAACTGTTGGTGGACCCGAGGTCGGACCCTTGTTTCGACTTGTCCCGTTTTACGCCTGAGATACTAGGCATACGAGACAGAGGTGATCGCCCCTGCGACACACCGTCCATCACAAAGCTAGCCTAGTCATCATTATCCTACCTACAGTTCATCAGGTCCTAGCATCGTCCCCGTATTTTCACTAAAACACATCATTCAACGAGGACGGCTGTGGCTTGGTACATGCCTATGGAGATTCCCAACTTTCATTTGAGCTCTGTTTACTGATTAGCGACTCGCGACTTGTTGTGATGAGTTTTCTAAAATCAGAACTCTTGATTCCACATCATCTACTGTTTACCAATATAAAAGTGAGAAATAGGTTAGATAAAACTCACCCGAGCATAGGTGCGATACGGAAATGGGAGCTCTGCGCTGTTGGGCTAAACTACGACGCTGCAGCACGTAACGTTCAGCGTTGCGTTTTAGTACACGGGGCATGGTGTCGATAGACCTCTGATTATGGCTTTTATGTGACGATTCTATATCGCTCTTGTATTCTCGCCTACACCTCCAACCAATATTCAGACTCAACCTCCCAATTACCCATGATTAAATGATGGTCCCTGTATCCTGTTCACCTATTGACCGTATCCTGACGAATAATCCCATTAGTGGACCTAAAACCGATGCTAGTCCCCATCGCGAGTCGCAAAATGCCGCCACATGTGGACGTAAACCCATCCAAAAGAACGCCTTTATTTCTTGGAGGCGTCGAATCCCGTCTGCCATACTGTGCAGTACCTGTCCATATCCTTCGGTGTGGTAGGCACGCCAATTACCACCTTCTCAAAGTTGGCCTGGTGCTGAAGATAATTGTCGAGGTTGGATGTCCGTAGAAGTTGGTCGAGATGTTCCTTAGTAAAGGTGCGAGCCGCCGATGCGGACGAGGTTTGAGTGTTCACTTCACTAGACAGTCAATGTTAGAAGCCGTCATTCAATCCTGGACTAGTAGAGGACTGTTCAGCGCACTTTGAAGAAGGCATTTCGGAGCCAAAGCAGTAGAAGAACTGATGCGAAAGAAAGGTGATTGTCTATTAAGAATTGACTGTGAGGAAACAGTAGCTGTCCAAACGAACTTCTAACTTTCGCCTTTATATCACTCCAAGTAGAGGCAATCTAACCACCTACGGCGGTGCCTGAAGCTGTAGGCGAGAAATCCTACCTGCATCTCCCCGTGGTTCCTTAAGCAGGCGTTCTTCCCCTTAACGTCCTGATGTAGGAATAGATGAAGCCATGTCAGGCGTAAGCATTCGCAGGATCTCGTAAACTGTGAGAGGTGCTATCCAAAACGTTATGAGCGCATTCGGCTAGCCCTGCGTGGCTTGAGGTCAAGCATGTACAGCAAACAAAGGGCTTCGCAAGGGACATGCCCTGAAAGTCCAGCGTATCTCTCCAGGACTGCAGAAGAGTCAGGGAATATTGTCCAGTGATAGACCAGAGACCCTGGCCCCTGGTCCTGAATGCGAACTGTCCCTGGCCCGCCTCATTTGACGTCATACAAACACCCCCACCCCCAGCCAAGCCAATACTTCTATTTTTAACTTGGATTTTTTTGTTGGGGATCATCTATAATAATGGGGGCCATGGACTTGAGCCTCATTATACCGGGTCTCCAGCACTCCCCGCATTCTGGTATCTGAATTAAGCCGTCTCAATGAGTCGTCTTCATCAAAACGCTTGGCGGGGTTGAGAGGCTTTCTTGTACATTCGACAAGCATGAAACCATGCATTAAGAGATTAATTGATGACTGTTTGTAACATAATTTGTGAACTTATTATAAATTTACAGCCTCATGTCTTATTACGATAGATGATTCACCAGAGACCTCCCGAGTCTTGTCGAACCCTCTTGGCTGTATGGAGATTCCTTCCATCCACCCAGTCGCCCCCCGTTTCCAACTCCATATACCGCCTCGCTGACGGAAATCCCATCCCGAAGAGCCGCCTCTTGCAAGTGTTTGTCTGGTGTGTTGCGAGGTTGTCCTTCCGACTGAACTCTTTATTACAGCCAGGACAAGAAATCTTGTCGGACTCATGCTGGTTCTTGATGTGTTTATTAAGGTTAGCCTTCCAACCAATCGGTTTCCCCTTGGGACGATAACTGCAATACGGGCAGTGAAGACCGTCCATTTCCACCGGCGGGGAGCAGAGGTCTGGAGGTGTTCCGACTACCATAATACTCGGTGCAGCGCCAAATGGTCTGGACCGTCGACCATGACCAGGCCGGGATGAAGAGCCAGGATCCCCTGGTCCAATCATGGTGTGAGAGTCATGAGAGAAAGCAGAATCGCCTGATCCTTGCCGATATTGACTACTTGTGGGCTCCCAACTCGAAGGAGAGGCTACTGGTTGGAAGCCAGAGTTCTGGTTAAGCATCGCAAAGCTGGCGTGGTCACTGGTGGGGATGCCATCGGTAGCATACATTCCACATTGGGCGCTTTGTGAAGAGAGCGGTACGGCAGGTTGGCGAAGGGGTTGTTGCATCAACGTCCAAGATGATTGGCGACGTTGCTCTGATCGATGCTGTGAGACGGGCGGATGAGCGCTGGCTGAGGGGAACGGGAAGTGAGAAGTCGACATCTCGTGGGAAACCTGTCTAGAGGACGCTGCACTGGCTTCTTGAAGCACGTCCCAGCTGGGAATTCTTGCATCAATCGACAAGTCTTCTGTCGGCGACTCCGTCATGGCTCCCATGTCCGCAAACATCGGAGCAGTGGCGCCGTCTATTGAGAGCCCCGAGAGCTCCGAGAACCCTGAGTCTGACCTCTTGCTGCTCGGGCCGGCTCCGCTACAGTTCTCTGAAGCCGGAAGTTCCTGGGCTCTAATGACACCGGTTCCAGGGACCTCAAATACAGCTGACGAAACAGCATCCATCTCGTGGCACGGATCCACGGGCGAACCTGCTGGCCGACCTGATGGCTCTGGAGAACTGACAACAGGCGGCTTCCGAGGTGCACTGGAAGGTCTAGGCATTGGAGTCATGACCGAAAAGACGCTTTGTCGACGAGCTGTCGTCGAAGTTGGACTAACGGGGTGCTCAAGCCCCCGCGAGGAGCATCTTGAGGCTGGACGACTACGCGTGAAGAAGCCGGTGATGTTGGTGAGCTTACGCATGGTCTTGGCCTTCATCGGCGAACCCTTATCATTGCACGGCGTAGTTTTGTCTTCGGCGCTGCAGAACCCGTCGTTCTGGCTCTGGTCTGCGAAACAGTCGTCTTTGTTGCAGCAGTTGCAATACACTTTGTCGCTAGAAAATTGAGGGCAATCTAGAACATGGCGCATCAAAGTTTGGGCATCAGGAAAGTTGTTCTTGCAATGTCCAAATGGACACGCCCAATTATTCCGGCTATGATGAAGTTTGCCGTCAAAGACGAATAGGTTCAGCGCCATGGCTGCGAAGACCTTCGCCTTTTCGGAATTTTCGATCAAGGGACAGATCTTGTCGATGCTGCGAGGTGGTGGTGAGACACTGGTTCGAATCTGACGCCGATGGACACTTACGAGCAACTGGTAGTCTCAACACTAAGCTGAGGCGTTTGCACGCGACAGGATTGTACCGAGGGGCTCGCCTCGTCTGACGGATACCAAAGCGAATCATCGAGGAACTCAGTTCCGTAGTGAATCGTAGGCGAAACTGCCATGGTTGCTTACAGTTGTTCGGTCGAGACTTGTAGATAAACGACAGAAGCAGTGGTGACAACGCTGTGGCTGTGGAAGCACACAGCGGGAAACCTGCGGGAGTTTTCTGTTTTAAGACGAGCCAGGATGGCATCAGAAATCGCCGTAAGCAGCTCAAAGTTATGCAGGTGATAAGCAAGCGTCTCCTCGCTCAACAGCCGTCTTCGCCGTCCCCTCGAGCAGTGCGTTCGCTCAAAATATCTCGCCAAAGGCCTCACTGCATCGACGACGCGAATCGCTGAATCCGAGTCCGTGTGACGCCATTTCTCCCTGCATGAGAACTAAACCTGCATTTCTGCAGGACGCAGGACTCGCTCAGGGAGAAAAGAACCACGGGATCAAGTCAACGTGTTTCGTAGCTGCATTTCGGTCCTTGGACGCCTTAAAAAGAAGTCGCCTTCTTGACACCGCCGGATCCGATTGGGCGTAGCACGGGAAACGAGGCAAACATGCTCCACTCTCGGGCACTGGCTGATAGCGTGGATTTCTATTGAGCGAGTCTTTGTGACTCGGGTCGACGCCTCAGGGTGTATGCAGGACGTAAAGGGCGTAAAGGACGAAGGGACGACGGGAGGAGCTCCTGGAGGGGACGTCACTCACTCTGTCCCTGGGAGCGGGGGCGAGAGGAGGCGACTCATCACCTGGTCGAAATGCTACCAAGTGGCCATGATGGCTTTTCAGGAAAAGGCTTTGTTGACTCGACCCGGACAGCAGAGAGCGGGGTGAATAATTGCCAACATGGTGCGGACTTGGTGACGCTCTACTAGAGCACCAAGATTTCGGAAGTTGATTGTTCTCGCAATCTAATGTCGTTGCATGACCCAAGGGTTTATATACTCGAAGAATGCAGAATGCAGATTAAGTGCACAACACAGCCCCCTCATTTGGAACTAAGATCCTTCGTGGCTATGCTACTGAGCAGCCGAAAACTTGGATTTCATTCGCTATCAAGGCGAAACCAGATCAGGCTCTGGGGGCTGGCGGTACACTGCCCCCTCTTGGGCTGCAAAGATGACACAGCCAGGCTCGTCCAGGCCAATCAACTCGGGCAAAAAGGCTGGGCTGTGCTTGAGCTGAACACACTGAGGACCAACACGTGGGTCCATTATCCATAGCCTAGCAGATCCTCTGGCTTGTGTGACTGGAAGAGAACAGATGGTCACATATTACTATGGCTGACTAGGTGTGAACATCGCGATGCCTACACTAAGAGGTCTTAGCTTATTGATATAATGAACACTTAATAAACCACCACGTCCCTTTTCTGGGCGCCTACGTTATACCACTCTTCTGAAGCAGTCATGACGCCGACTCGTTCAAATACTGTATCATCATCCTTTGTCGCTCGTAACACAAGACCCCAGGCTCTCTTCTTGGAGTAAATGTCCGAAACGCCTAGCTGTAAACACAGCACTGCCGGGTCCCACCCTTCTCCGTGACGTTGGCTTTCAACGTCGAGGTCGACCGTGAGTTCCATGTCGCCGTCAGATGAGTATCCAGTGCACACCGTCCATTGGACCAAACCTTGAGCTGGGAAGGAATCGGAAGCGACAAGGACAGCATTAACAGCGAGGCCAGATATAACCAACTCATAGCGGCAAGTTACCCCTTCATCCACATCCCACAACTCTAGTGGCCTCTTAATGATTGTTGCTTTCGGGACGAATTGAGACACTCGCGGCGGCCGCTGGTACAGCCAAGTTCCGTCCATCGAAGCCCAAGACCAGCTTGGAAACTTGTCGTTGCGAGAACAACCTCGAGTAAGGCTGGACCATAGCAAAGAATGCTGTAAGATTGACGACCATAGCCCGAGGACGTAGCTGCCCAGCGTCTGCGATTTTGCATCTTGGCTGTTGTTGATCTGCCCCGCCACCCCCATGGTTGCCTTCAGTTTATCCGTGCTGAAAGTCATGTGGCGAATGAGATACATCTCAAGAAGATCATGCCAGTATGCTGCGAGATTTGTACCACTGGCCAACGCATTGTGGTGAGAAGCACGGAAAGGCTCGATCGACGGTTCTGGCCTCCCGTTCCAAATGTCTGGCGGCATGCCACATTCGCACCACAGCTGAGAAGAGCACTCCCAAACCATTTCTTCTGGTCCAAGGTGTAATATTCTCGCCGACATCAGTCGCTCTTGAAATGCCCATGCACGGGAGAACAGAGGCATGCATGACGGTGGGTTCTTGTCGAACCGGACGCTTTTCATGCTGACATGTACGGGGACTTTCGAAGCCTTGACTTTTGTCGAGGTATCTGCTACGGCGAGAACTGTAGACTGGCGTACAGATCTTGGAAGACTTGTGCAAGTCGTCTCAATTGAGGCGTCGGCCGCAACGGTCAACAAGGCGTTGCCGTAATAAGCAGCCATGCTTGCGCCTTCTGTGGTCCAATCACTACTATCTTTCTGGATGATGCAGAGCGCATCAATCCATACGTACCGCACCCGTAGAAGCCGCGCAATTAACACCACGTCCCGAAACAGGACCGGCAAGGCACTCCAAGTAATTCGAGTCTTGTGGCTTTCCAAGTTGCAAGGAAGTGTTCGCAGTGAAAGGGAGCGACCCCAGCAGTAGCTCAGAGCTATGTATGGCTCAGGCGCGGCAATGTACTCCCGTAAGGCAACGTCCAAAGTGCCGTCACCTAGATCCGTTTCGATAAGACGCGTGGGGACATTTGGCAGTTCTTTAGGAAGCCGGCATGTGCTGTGGCTGGATTGGCACATGGACATCCACGAGCGTATCTGGCTAATGATTACCGTTAGTGATGCTCGGTTCGCAAATTGACTCTTGTTGATCTCATTAGTGGTGTCCCGTACCCTGTCCACTTGTCCAACTATGCGAGGAACCTGCTCGGATTGTGAACTGTCCTGATCCACCACTGGTGGAGACTCCCAAGCTATTAATTGTCAGTTAGTAATCCCGTCCGTATGTTCGGCGGATGGGGAGAAACTCCCCGGGGCTGGGGCAACATATAGCACAAAAAACACACAACTTACACTCGTCAGAGATCCAGTGGAAGTCAACCCGTTCTCGGGGAACACCACGAACATTGTCCCCACTATCCCGTACGATTCCAATTCTGAGCCACTCTACGTCGTTTTCGCGGAGAACGAATCCAAAGGCGGTCGTTTCGTCCCACGTGCCGAGTCCGGGAAAAATGCACGATATGCCATCCCATATCAACTTACAGGAAACACATCCAGACTCTCCGCAGCGACGAACTTCGGACACACACGGGTGCCCCTGTAGTTGTGTAGTGGTTATCGGCTTCGCTAGCAAGCTTTGGAAAACACGACAGGACGAGTCGGCGAGAGTACTTGGACTTTCGAGGTGACGAAGCTCGTTAGAGGCCGACATCGCTGTATTTACTTATTCAGTCGCGGCGACCGCGGAGTATGTTGCCCACAGCATCAAGAATTGTATTGAATAAATTGATATCACCTTATGAGGATGGTGTTGCTGCCTAAATAACAATTCTGGTACGTGATGCTGCTCAGCCGCACACATGGGATTTGGCAGCAGCGGATTGGCCAGTTTCGTAATTCCACTTCGAAATTCCAAATCTGACAAGGTAGGACAATACTTGGACCTCATTTTTTCTCTTGCCGATCGAGACAAAATCATAACCTTTTGCTGCCACATCATCACAATCTTCTTTCCATACCTATGACTGGAGTGACGGAAGAACATGAGGCTACCGGCAACCACGGCCAAACCCTACCCTATCATAAGAATCGCCCGGCCATAGTACTTGATACCATTCCCACGTACTGCTTGCACAACTTCATCGTCGTGGATTTTCTCAGAGAACTATTCCCGGACATCCCTGCTGCCAATCTCGTTATTGGGGTAAGTATTACTAAACAGCATCACCAGAGTTGACCTGCACGGTGATTCTGCTATACTACCTATTGCCATAGCTGACACTAGTCCATAGATTCGTCATGATACTTTTACCCTTGCCATCCCCAGATTGCTTACAGTGGTATGTAGTAGTCCTGCTGCCTCAGTATTGGCAATGGTGTAATATTTCGTCCTAAAATGCTAATCTTAAAGTGATTGTTAGGAGGAGCGGCAGGCCCTCTTAGCTCGGAGAGGATAATGAAAACTCAGACTAGTAGGCTGATTTGTAGTAGAGATACTCAGTCTGTTTTATGTGCAGTTGTTATCATAATGGTTTCCAGGGGAATATACTAGCAGGAATTATGTATAATTGAGGTGCTCTTTGCTCTGTGGGACTTGTAGTGGTCGGAAGCCTTAGACACCTAACCCCACTCCAGGCGAGTATTTTTGCCTCGGCACACCGCTTTTGGCGTTGGAAGCCCCAAGTTGCGGCCACCAGCCCCAGAATGACGTCCATGAGGAGTTTGCAAACATTTCGCAGCCTAAGACGAGGTATTCGTTATACTCAGCTCCCAGGCCCTCTCACCCTGCTCTGATAGCTCAGTTCTGGAAGGATTAGGGTTGATAGTCAGTACATGTGGCCAACAAGAAAAAGCAAGTCACATACGGAAAGAAATTGCTCCGCGGGCTGTACGGGCTCTGTATGACGCCTAAAACTCGTTTGTGCCTCATTATCTTCCCCTGCGCCATCTCGATCTTCTGCCGGAGCAACTACATGCCCTGCCCGTGGTCTCTTATCTCTTCTCTACGAGTGCTACCTCCGTGTCAACTAAAAGTTGGGCAGCCTTTTGCTTTTGAGCAATGGATTGATGATACTTGAGGGGATCGAGCGCGCCCGCAAGAACTCCGCATCGAGATCTGCGAGGCTGGGGCCCTGAGGCGGCGTCTCGTCTTGTAGAGTTAGATTCATCCTGAAACGATAATATCTCTAGAAATATGGAGGAATTATGGAACGACTATGAGGGATGAGCAGGAATCTTATTACCGAGTGATATTGCTGGACGACCCTTAATGATTCGGGCGCTTCTGCGGGTGGCTAACTGAGGTAATAATTGTTTACTGGGTGTAGCCGCTGATAAGATAGCGGCCACACCCTTGTAGGGATGCAACCCAACTCAACTCAGTAGGAGCCTCGCTATTGCCTTGGAGCCTTTCACTAACCGGTAGTCACCTCCAACCTAGAACTCTTATATCCTTCTTCTCTCTTCGTATAGTTAAAGAAACTCCGCCATTTAGCAGTTAAGTAAAATAAAAAACTACCAGTACTCCCCGCTTACATACACTCGCCAAATCCGCCTCTTGAGGCTCTATTCCGGGGCGGAGACGGATGAGTTATCCGGTGAGCTGGTGCACATCTCCCTCGACGAAACGCCATCCTTTACCGCGCTATCCTATATATGGGGCAAAACGCAATTCCAAAAAGCAATTTGCTGCTCGGGCCTCAAAATCAAGATCGGCCCCAACCTGCACAGCGCCTTGCAGCATCTCCAACAGCCCGACCGTAAGACCCTCCTCTGGGCGGATGCGCTTTACATCAACTAAGACAATATCCCGGAGCGCAGCCAGCAGGTTAGAATAATAAGCAACATCTACGCCGCGGCGTATTCCACAGCCATCTGGCTTGGCGAGGAGTCGGACGAGGTTAAGATGGCCTTTGGGTGGTTGCACAGGTTCGCCATAGCTTGGGACACGTTGGAGTCTAATCCGCCCGCATCGAAATACAACCCAGACTTTATCACCGAGAATCGAGTCGAGAGGACGTTGCAGGCCGCGTTCGGCAGGAATCGGGCAGCTGCCTTTCGATATATTTGGGCTCTGCTTAACCGTCCGTGGTTTATATGGAAGTGGATTATTCAAGAGCTGGCCAAGTTGCAAACGCCACTGATGGTCGCGGGTAGAATATCTCTCCCGTGGGCGCTATTAGCTGGCTGGATGAACTTCGTTAAGTAATGTCTAAACCTAAAGGAGGCGTTTATGCGATTTTGCCCCCGGCCTCTAGAGGCAGGTGTGAAGGTGCTGGGAGTGAATATGCTGCGGGCTACGCTTCTCTTACAGATTGCGGTCCCAGAGAAGCAACTCTTACTATTTCTTATCATGAAGATGCTGGAATTCAGATATAGCGACCCCCGTAATTATATCTTTTTAATGGTAGGGATTGTAACTAATATAGACCGCTTTAATCTTATTAACTACAAAAGCTCGACGGAGAAGGTTTGCCGACAGCTCGCACATGCTTGCGTCTCTAACAGCATAAACCTTAAGTTATTGTAGTCTCTTATCTACCTTATGCCGTTAAAGCGCCGGGTACGGTCCTGGGTGCCCAACCTCGAAAGTGTGCTAGCAGATAGGAACGGGAGCATTTTAGCTACCCAATTCTCGGTACAGCAGTACAGAGACTACAATACATCTGGAGATACGGTGCTGCAAACTCACTTGGACTATAACGAGAATATACTGAGGATCCGCGGTCGCATCGTCGACAGGCTTCAACTTCTGGGGTCGGATAACCGAAGCCTTGGCGACGCTTGCATCGTCAACACCGTGGTGAACAGGAATGCCCATTTCTATCCGGAGAATCTCCGAAGGATGCTAAGATAGAGGTGTCAATAGCTAGAAGAATGCCTGACTATTGCAAAGACCACGAACGCCGCTAATCATAAGGACGCTTTCCAAAATGCACTTCTAGGCGACTTCCTAATCAACAAAGAGGTACACCAGAGTTTAACAGTAGTTAGGAGTGAGTTTTCTGCTCAGATACGTCTCCATAAAGCCATAGCATACGAAAACGACTATGGCAGATGGTTATCCGCTATGATAGCAAGCATGAGCCTCAAATCGAGCCATCTCCTGGAAAGTATGATAATGGAAAAGCTGCACCGGCGGTTCGGCCGTATAAAGAACGGGAGAATAGGCTGGCTACCACCAACCACCGAGGAGGGAGACTTTATTTATATCTTTGACGGTATAAAGCTCCCCTACGCTATCCGTCCAGCGGCAGACGGCCGATATCTCCTAATCGGCGAATGTATTATCCTGGGACTCATAATAGGCGAGGCCGAGGAGTTGTCTCGTGTCGTTTTGGAAATAATCGTTCTTAAATAATCCTGATCTTTTGTCTAGGCGCATTCCTTACTGCTCAGTCACAGTATCTAGAACCTCGGCCTGCAGTGTAGCGCAACTTCAGTAAATAATCTCGAGGCAGCTCTCTCATAAAGTTATGGTATCTATCTAGGTAGCTTATGCCACTATCCTACATCGTCCTCGCCTACACCTTCCCTTTAATAAATTGGGCGTCAGCATGAGGAGCCTTTGCCTGCATCTTCCAAATCGGCGCTCCTATTTTTAGTAGCTGGCAAGTCTCGTCTCCACAAGCGAGCTTCTGGATCGGCAGTTCTAGTTATATCCCTAAAGAACCTAGCTGGGCCTAAAACTGGTCCCTGACTAGATAGACTGTAAGTATAGAGGTAACTACAAATAGTAGAATATATTTAAGGTTATTATATGGTTATATAAGCTATCTAATAGAAGTTAACCTTGCGAAATATTATAATTACCGTAAAATTAAATAGTAACAAAATATTATCTCACTTAATTGCCAATTTTTAGTATCTAGCTATAGTTAGAAAAGTAGTTTTAAGAGAACTTAATACTATAATATTACACTCGCACAGATATAAACTATATCTATTTTCTTCTTAAATAGATATCTGGATTTTTTATTTTTATTAAGTTTCTTCTCCTTCTCCTCCTTTAATACCCTGGCTTTACTTAACCTTAATCTCTCTTCCTACAGACTCTTTATCCTCACCTCCCCTTACCTAAGTAAAAGCTACCCCAGTATATATATATATAGAAACTGGCTTAAATAGCCTGCCTGCATATTAAGCAGCAGCAACCAATCCGGCATATTAATTAGCTACTATATATATACAATAAAGCTACTTTCTATTACTATAAGCCACTCCTAATATAATAATGTGTTATATACTCTGTCCGACACGAACAGCAGCGCGCTACTATATGCCCCCATTAGCCCTGCTGCAGCGATATCGAAGGCCAGTAGTATAGCCGAGTACTATACAGGCCTGCGCGCCTTATATAATATGCCCTACTGGATATACAGGCAGTTTATAATAGTGTCGATATCCTAGTACGGGAGGATTAGGATATAGGCAATAGGGTAGCTGGCGATACTGTAGATAGCTGTTAGGATGCCGAGCTGCTATAGCTTTATGTATACAAAAGCCGCAATCTTACTGGCGTTGCCGCCCTTCTGGCTAATAGTATACTATATTAACTGTGCTGATACACAGCCCGATATCTAGAAGAATAAAGCTATAAAGAAGGTCTGGTTAAACCTGCTAAAGGCTATAAGCAGCAGGCTGGTCCCCGGCGGTATGGTAGCGCTGCGGATGGGCCACTGACTGCTGCTGCCATACAATAGCCGTGTGACCCGTAATAATAAGCCCGGCGAGGTAGGTGCGGAGGTTATCGAGGTTATAACGGCAGAGGGTAAATATATTTGAGGTGGATATTATATTTCGGGAAGCGATAGCTGGAGAAAAGAGCTTGATTTAAGCTCTTATATACTCAGTACTTGCCAAGGAATTATTAGATGGACGCATGTGGATCCTCGGCTACCGACCAGACAAATAATGCACGAGGCATAATCACCCACCAAGCGAAGACCCATCTGCTCACCCGGCGCATCGCAGACTTAAGAAGCGGGATGCAGCAACTGCCAGGGCAGAGAAGTATAACTAGTAATATACAATATACATCCCGTGTTAGCGTTCGAGTGGATGTCTCCACTGCCGTGAGCTGACTGTATTGATAGTATTGACGTAATATATATAGAGTGGAGTGAGCCTGTATAAATACAGTCAGCACGGAGCGCATTTAGAGTCGCAAACACAGCCCGGCCTTATGCGTGTGTATTTAATACTCTGCGATACAGTAACTGTTAGCCCAGCTTTTAATATTCTAGCCTTTATTATTAGGCTGCCTTATTTACCAGCCTGTCCTCGAATTTCCCCGGAGAGTAATTGCAGAAAAATGGCGTCTACAATCTTACTATTTATAACAGTATAATAGTAAGCTGGAAGTTAACAGATTAATAGAATATACATTTAACAGAGATTTACTTTACTCCAGCTTTAATATAGCCCAGAAGTATAAATATAAGTACTCTATTCTTAATAGATACTATACTATAGTGTAGATTACTGTATTTATATATTATTTGCTATATCTTCTCTTAAAGAACGGTAATATACTATACAGGCTCTTATAGTAGGGTAATTAGATCTGAGAACTTCTATATAACTATTACAGGCTCTCTTATATAGCTTAGCTGCCTCTGAGAAGTGGGTCTGTCTGTAAAAGAGGTAGGCTAGGTTGTAAACACTTGTAAGAATGTCTGGATATTCTCTGCCGAGCACCTACTCCCGAGTATTATCGTTACCTTCCCCTTGATTTATTTTTTCTTAGCACCTAGTATTAGTGCCCTTATATAATTTACTGCAATTTCCTTAACAGAGGCTTCCAAGAGATCCAGCTGCCTACCCAACTACTCCCGAGCCTGCTATAGCTGCTACGTCGGCTGCTACACTAGCTGCCCTGCCAGGCACTCTATATAGAAACAATCTAGTATACTAGATAATTCTAGATAGCAGCCTGCAGACTTATTGCAAGAAGCTATTATCTTCCTCGCCTATAAAGAGAAGATATATAGCACAGCCCGAATACCCTAAGTAGCTGGCTCTAGCTGCCCCGAGTAGGTCTTAGCAGAGGGAAAAGAGGCTCTTAGAATAGGAGCCCCTAGACCCCCTTATCTCCAAACTCAGTATCTTTATTAAAGGGATTAAGCAGCTAGTATAGGCAATTAATACTATTATTAATAACGCTAACTGAAATAAGTAATAGGTTTTATAGAAGCTATTCCAGGATATCCCAACTTACCTGATAAGCTATATCTACAGAGGCCAGGCAGCTGAGATTATAGATAGCTAAAAGACCTAGGCAGCTATAGCTAGCAGCTTTAGCAAGCCGAGCCAGCTAAGATTATAAAGCTGTAATAAGTCTGTAGTAGTAAAAGCAAGCTTATAGCTAAAGGCAGAGCTTCTATAAGTTCTTATAAGAGTCTCTTAGGAGTATTATAAATAAGCTTAAAGCCTAAAGAACTTTACTCTGTATAAGGCTACTTATAGAGCTTTAAGCCTATTACTAGCTGAGATACTGGATATTTATAATATAGTAATAGGATTCTCTATCTGCCCGATTAATATAGCTATTTATAATAAGCTAATTACTAGCTAAGAGTAATTACAGCTCTATCTTAAAGCCTTAAAGGTTAAGCTATTAGTTAAGTAGTTTAATTATACTATTTCTAGCTATTTAATTAAGCTACTTAATATTCTTAGAGCTTTTATTAATATAGAAGTAATAATTAAAGATAAAGTTATTATATAAATAGGCTAATAACCTATATAACTATAGCTGTTAAGATATACAGCTTAAAATTCTAATATAGACTGAAAGACCTAAATTACTTTCTTTTTTTAGCTAGTTAAGTTTTTTAAGCTATTTAATATAACTATACTAGTAAGATAGATTAAGAAGAAAGCTTCTATCTAATAATATAACTCAGGATATTAAAGCTTCTATAATAACTGCTATTATTATTAATAATAGCACTATAAAACCTATAATAACCCTTTAGAAGAGGAGTACTAGCAGCTCTATAGCCTCTTTTTAAGATACTCTAACTGCTATAGACTCTTTCCAGCTAGCTATAATAACTGCTCTACTAAGCTAATTTAGAAGAATAATAATATAATCTCTTTAATAAGTAAGAAACTCAGGGCTATTTATAAAGTTAGTTAGAAAAGCTATATCCAGGCCTAATAGATAGACAGCTAGAGTATCTTTATAATACCTAATTCTTTAAATAATAGCTAGAGGGCCTTAACTAGCAGCTTTCTAACCTTTATATTATTAGAAGGCAAAATAAAAATAAAGGTTAATATATAGCAGCCAGGCTAGTAGTAAGACTAGCAGCTAGATTAGCAGCTAGATTAGTAGCTAAGCTAGTAGGCTAGTAATATATATCTAGCTAGCAGCTAATATTAAAGCTAGAATCTTTTATAGAAGAATTATAATATTATAAATACCTTTTTTACTCTTATTAATAAAGAGGTATAAAAGAAATTACTCTGCCTAAAAGGCCCCTTTATAAATAGCTCAGGGTAATATTAGAAAGATAGCTACAGTATACTTAGCCTTTTTCTAGCTCTATTAGAAAGACTGGATTAATATTATTTTAATTTAAAAGCTAGATAGAAAGAGGCAGAAGGAAGTTTTTTACCTTCTACCCAGGCTATAAAGTTTATTTTTTAATTAATAATTAGGCTAATTAAGAGATATAACTAAGAGTTATATTATATATTAAAAAGGCTAGCTACTTAAAAATAAAATAGATAAGATTCTAAAATAGCTACTAAGATTTTTTATAGCTAGAGGTTAATAGCTATATAATTATTAATATCTATAAATAACTATACAGCTTATTAAATTAAGTAATAAAGCTGCTACTAGCTCTTTTAGTATTATTTTAATATCTTATTATCGGGGATTTTAATAGCTGGTATAGATTTTGAAATTTAGTAGCTAAATAGATAAGAAATAATAATTTAGAGATAGCAGCTTAGGCCTTAGATTAATAGCTTAATTATATTAATAAGGCAGGTATTCTAATATAAAATAGCAGCTATATAATTAATCTAGCTTTTTTAAATATTCTATATATAACAGCTAGAGTAACAGGCTAGCTATATTTAGAAAGAGACTATAAAAGTATTCTAATAACTCTTCTATAACCTTAAGATATCTATATTAAATAGTAAAAACTAGCTATTTTAAATAGCAAGCTAGAAATCTTTACTAACTTTATTAAACTAGGCTTTTATAGCTAGCTTTAGCTGCTAAAAACTCTAACTAACTTAGACCTTAATACAGCTATAGCTATACTACTAGCTGCTTTAATAGAAGCTATAAAAGCTATTTAAAACCTACCTAATAATAACTACAGTATCCTATAGTAGTTAGAGGCAAGCTATAAAGCTCTAAAAGCCTATTATAAAGCCTGGAGGAATAACCCAGGAGATATCCTACTAGAGGAATATAAAAACTTTCTTTAGGTTATATAAAAGGAAAAAAACAGCTATTAAAAAAGCCGGATTAATAGAATCAGCTTAAATAAGAAACTTTATAAGATTATTTAATAGTATTTAGTTTTTTTTTTAACCTTACTTAATATTATCAGATAGATTAAAGCTATATAGTAATCTCAAATAGTAGAAATAAATAATAAAAGCTATATCTAGTACTAGAAGAAATAGTAGCTAAATAATAAGATTATTACCTATTAGTCTCT
The DNA here is from genome assembly GCA_020744155.1 of Ilyonectria sp. MPI-CAGE-AT-0026. Taxonomy (NCBI): domain Eukaryota; kingdom Fungi; phylum Ascomycota; class Sordariomycetes; order Hypocreales; family Nectriaceae; genus Ilyonectria; species Ilyonectria sp. MPI-CAGE-AT-0026. The sequence goes on along the minus strand of JAGPNQ010000023.1, from coordinate 44,651 downwards.
GCCTAAAGCTTCTATTTAACCTCTCTAACTTTAACCCTATTATTTGCAGTTAATAACCTTACTATCTATAATTAATAATCTTACTATCTGCAGTTAATAACCTTAAAATAGTAATCTTATTTTAAGTAATAGAATATAAGAGAGACTAATATCTTCTATTATTAAGAAACTAACTTCCCTTCTAATACTTATCCTATTATAACTAATTTTAATATAATAAATATTTTCTAAAAAGCCCTTACTACTAGTAATCTATTATATTCAGATTATATAAATAATATCTAATATAATCTTAAATTCTCTTAGAATCTAGAGGATAAATTAGAAAAATAAAAGCTAAATTTCCTCTTAAGCTTTCTTAAAAAAAAAATCTATTTAAGCTATTACTATACTATCTATAACTTCTAAATAGCAGCTAATAGGTTATATTAGCTATTTTTAGATATTATTTACTTTTTAATAATAGGACTAGGAATAATAAGCAATAAAATCAGGTTATTAATATTATCTCTAATATCTAAATAGAAATCGGTATACTATCTAACTTAACTAAAAATATTAATAATCCCGACCTAAGGGGTCAAGTCTTCCTCCAGAATATCGCCGGGGCCCAATATAACCCCTGGTTCCGGGAGCTGCTGTGTTGCATTAAGTTGGTACGGATACTAGCCACCTAGAGTGCTGGAGAGGGGGGATTCGAATGACTTGGGTTATTATGGGCGTTGGGGATCTTGGGGCGTTCTAGAGGTCGGGTCGTGGGAATTGGCGGTGTATATATCAAGGTTAAAATGGCTACAGGTCGAAAAAGTTAGATAGGATTCCGGCAGAGAAGAAAAAAGCAGCTTGAAACCCAAACTTGGGCCTTAGTAACTGTAATATATACGCAATAAAAATATAGTAAAATTCAAATACTAGGTTTCCTTATCGAGGGATTATTTAATAGTATAAGCTTAGTTTAGCTATTAGCTTCCTGCCTCTAGCTCTAGATAGAAAAGTTATAATAAATATAGTAGAAAAGGCTAATATACTTAAGTAAGCTTTACTTAAAAAATAAGATAGTAATAAAAATCTAGAAATAGACTCCCTAGTAATCCCTAGTATATTATAAAGACTACTACTATAAAATTACTATATTTTATATAAAAAGCTAGCTGTAGCTACTATTTAAGTTAAAAGTATATCTCTAGATATAGATAGTATCTTAGTCTGGCTGCTAAAGGCCTGCTGGAATATTATCCGAGACTTTATATAATAGCTATTTAAAGCCTATCTAAAGATTAAATACTTTCCAGAAGTTTTTTATATAGCTGAGGTTATAATAATAAAGAAACTGGGAAAGAAGAACTATATAAATATCCAGGCCTAAAAACTGATTTCCCTACTTCTCTACTTTAATAAGAAGCTTAAGAGATTAATAGTAAGAAGAATAGTAATAATAACCCTTTTATATAAGGTTCTTAGTACCTAGCAGATTAGAGCTCTGCCAGGTAGGTTAGCTACTAACCTACTAGCCTATATAATATACAAGATTAAATATACTCTAGAGAATCGAGGTATAGCTATAATAGCTACTCTTAATATAAAAAGCATTTTTAATACTACCCTCTAATAAAGGCTGATACTATAGATAATATAATAAAACTGGCTATAATAGCTAATCTGGCTTATTAGGATTTTTATAAAAGGCTGGCTAGCTAGTATCTAGCTAGATAATATAATAATAGATACTAGATTAATTTACTGCAGGCTACTATAAGAATTCCCACTATCTCCAATTCTCTTTTTACTTTATATAGCAGATATCTTTCTAGAAAATTAAGTATACCACTTTAAATATATAAATAATATCTATATTATATAAATAGAAAAAACTTTTTAAAGAAATATTAAGCTGTTAAGTTAAGATATTAGCTAGATCCTTAATTAGAAAGCTAGAAATAGTATTACTTTTAACTTAGAAAAGGCAGATTTAATCTTCTTTTTAAAAGCTAGGTTAGATAAAACTCTAGAAATCTCCCTACTAAAATATAACTTCTCTATCTAACCTAGTATAAGCCCAGTCTGCTAGCTAGGTATTTAATTTAATTAGAAGCTGTAATTCTAAGAGTATATAAAAAAACAAGTAAAAAAGGCTAGAATAGTAGCTAGTTATCTATAAAGCCTAGCTAATATCTAATAGGAACTCCCAGCCGGATTTCTTAAAAAGGCAGCCCTAACTTATATACTGCTAAGCCTGCTATATAGAGTAGAGGTCTAGTATAAGAAAAGCTTAAAAATAAGATAGACTGCAAGCTGGAATCTAGAGCAGGTTATTACAGCCCGGCAGGAATATCTGCTAGATAAGGTTAAAAGTATTATTAATATAACAAATTAAGCTATCCTTTTAGTCTGGCAGATAGCCCCTAATCTAACTCTTTATAAGAAAGCTGGGATTCCTACAGCTAGAATCGCCTTAGATAAGATTTAGCTATAATTTAAATAATACCTTTAGACTATTAACTAAAATTACCCTTTAATATATAAAGTAGCTAGATAACTGTTTTCTTAAGGCAGGGGCTATAGCAGGCTCCAGCCAGTATAAATAAGAATATAGCAAGCAGCTAGACTGCTTCCTAAAGTTCTAAGACTGAAGATCCTGCTTAAGAGGTATTAGCTGCCTTTAGTAATACTAATTAATAAGGGGTTTAAAGAGGAAATAGCTAAGACCTTCCGAGCCTAGCTGGAAATAATCCCAGATAACAATTTAATTATCTATTTAGTTAGATTAAAAGGCTCTACTAGAGCTGTTAGCTGGGGCTAGGTTATCTACTGAGCAGGTAGAAAGGTAGCTGAGGAAAAAGGCCGACTTAGCCTTGTAGAAGTCTTTAATAGAGAGGTTAAAGAAGCCCGGTACAGGCTTTAACGAGCCTGTCAGATCAACCGAAATACTCAAATCCACACCTATATTAATAATATATCAGTCATCTAAGAGCTGCTAGGGGATGCCCCAGCTAGCTTATAAGAGGCCTTCTTAGACTTTTAGCAGATAGCTGCCACAGCCCGGGTCCAAGTCTATTAGGTCCCAGGGTATCAGGGTATTAAAGGAAATAAAAAGGCCAACCAGCTAGTAAAGGCAGGAGCCGCACTTCTAGAAGATAAGTAGGCGCCGCCTATAATAGCCGGGGTCGGCAGCTTGAGAAAGGCAAAAATTAGGACCCAATTCTCAGACTGGTGGGCAGCAACAGCCCCTACCTGCCGAGGATATCGAGACCTAGATCTCACAGCCTCCCTAGCCTGCCTAAAGGAACTAGACCTCCCTCGCCCAGTCCTACACAACCTGCTAGCTGCAAGATCAGGCCACGGAGACTTTAACTGGTATTATTGCCGGTTCAAATATAAAGATAACTAATACTGCTCCTGCAGAGGGCTTCAGGCCCCAGAGCATCTTATCTACTGTCAGAAGACTAAGTAGCTGCAGCAGCTGTAGCCAGTCTTTAAGCCTAATCTAAAGACCCCAAGGGACTATTAGCTACGCCTAATAGCTAGCCCTACGGACTTTGCTGCCTTCCTGAAGATTACTTGGTTCTTCGAGATAATCTGCCCGCCCTCTCTCAAGAGATAGGCCAGCAGATCCCTTTTTCTTTCCCTACTAGCAGCCCTAGCAGCCCCTCGAGAGACTCTCTTAACGACCTAAGACCTTAACTTCAAGACCCTCTAAGCCAGCTACAGACCGAACACAAGCTCGAATAAAGGAGCCTACGGGTGCGGATTGAAACTTTCCTAGCTACTAGGCCAGATGTACAGGATATCCTATAGCTGCTGTTAGCTTAGCTATTAGCTGTCAGATATTAGATAATCTTCTGCACGCCACATGCCCCCAGGGAGGCAGGAGCGCCTCGCGCTCCCCTGGTGTTAAATACAACTCTCTCTCTCTCTCTCTCTCTCTCCCTTGTCTCCAGAGCATGTTGATTCATCTCCCCAGCCTCCTCATACATCCCCTTCTTCCACCGATACCATCCTGCGTTGGTAAGCAGCCTGGCCCACCTTAAAACATCTTTAGTACTATTTGGCTCCTCTTTAAGAATTTTATCAATATAGGGGTCCAATCTCTTGCATTCCAGCCAGTTTTTATACTCTCCTAATGGATATTAGTCTGATATAACCTTTAGAAACTCCCGCTTCTACTGCTATATATTGCTAAATAACGATAGCTACACCTGCATATAAAATTGCACTAAAGTATACATTTCGAATATTTCTTTATTAGCTATTACTGCCACTAATAAGTATCCGCGAAGAGTCTCAAGGTCATCCTCAAGAACATCTTCCTTAGCGGACTCGGGGATTCCCTGTAGATTAAAGAAGCTTATAAAGAAGAGTAAGTTAGCAGCTGACGGCCGTTCGCGACGGATCTATTCGAAGGTGATCTGCCATATAGTAACAATCGAGTTAGAGGCACTCTCATCCCGACGGAGGTCGCCTGTATCTTTATTAAGGATACTTGCCTTCTTTTTGTTGCTCCCCTGGAACTTATTTAGGTATGTGGATATGGATATTTGCAGTGCTCGGCAGTTGATGAAAGCGGCGGCTTGCATAATAGCAAGAGGCATATAGTTAAGAGTATAGACTAAATTAATAGCTGCTTCGGTATTGTAGCTAACCTCGAGTTTTTCCCGCAGAAGTTGGTATGCTTCCTCGGTTTTTATTGCTAGTATCATAAGGATATTACTCCGACCGCCTATTAATCTTTCTGCTATATTTATATTTTGTAATATAACGACGATAGATCCATTACAGTTCTGCGGCAAGAACGAGGCAAGTCATTCCTATACAGTTAAGAAGAAGACGTTAATATCATCGGCATTATCAAGGATCATCTCCCACGGGCCATTCTCCTCGACGCAGAGCCACTCGCTTACCAGCCGAAAGATATTAACATCGGGATCGTTCCGCCGGGGCAGTTCGAGTCTGTCCGCAATCGACCGGTAGGCCTCCTCAAATCGCCCTCGAGTGCTAGCATACACCCAGAAGACCCATAGGTTAAGCGCGCACTATCGGGCTTGATGCGCATATTGAATGGCAAGCTGCGATTTTCTTTGATCGTGAGTCGAGGGACGATATAGTTGCGCTATCTCTAGACTTACCCTATGCCGCCAAGGCTGACGAGCGCGATACAAGAAGCAGGTCTGGCACATTTTCCATGCATCCATTTCAGGATATCGGGACAGTCGACAAAGCCGGGATCAGGTGGGAAGGGCACTGTCGAGAACGGCTTGCGGGGTTCGCGTCGATTTCGCTCAGCTGCGTCGGCTGGCGCGTAGAAGTGGAAGTTGTTTGATCCGCCGTGGGACGCGTATGGGGCCGAAATATTATATCGACCGGTAACGGCCTCATAAAACTGAGTGGATACATCTATCTTCACCGCTGCTACTGGGATGTATAGCTGTCTGGGGGCGACAGCTCGTTCGCAAGTGTGATTGTGGAATGGATGAGGTGCAAAGTGCAGCTTTGCCCACTCTCGAAGCGCTATTTGCACAGCCTTACTTTGGAGACCCCGCAGCTGAACAGGCTCCTCACTATGTACACCATGCACCTGCTTCCCATCTGATCATGTCATCTCCGCAGCCTTCTCGCCGTGACGACTTCGAGGTCGCAATCATCTACGCACTGCCGCTCGAGTACGACGCCGTGTCTTACATCTTCGACGAGTTCTGGGACGAAAATGGCGATCGATACGGACGAGCGACGGGAGACCCCAACAGCTACACGACTGGCCGTGTGGGCAAATACAATGTCGTTCTGGCCCTTTTGCCGCACATGGGCAAGACCAACGCGGCCAGCGCGGCCGCAAGCATGCGATCGAGCTACGGAGGCTGGCCCTCCTAGTCGACGTGTGCGGAGCTATGCCTTGCGGCCGAGACGGCGAGGTTTTGTTAGGCGATATAGTCATCAGCAAGACCGTCGTGGGTGGCTCCAGCGAGTTCCCATATAGATGCTACTCCATCTAGCTCATCCAGCATATCATCGGCTCAAAGGCGTATTATTTCAAGAGGGCATCCCGTCAGCGGGAACAGATCCCTCCCCAGCCGAGAATTCTCTTATACAGATAGATCAAATAGCTTTCCACACCCTAGAGCAGGAAGTCTATATCCTCTAAGATTGCCAGTAGCCGCGACTAAAGCTATATATCCTTGGGGAAAATCCTTATAGGAGAAAAATCTAAGGCGGCCAGTATACTGCTTTATAGAGGAGATAGCCGGCCTACTCTACAGTCTCCAGGCAAGCTCTATACTATTTTAACCCAGTAGTTTATATCTAGTAGTTTCAGGCAGTAAGATAAATTATCGAGGCCCAGTTATATTCCAGGCAGCAGCTGAAGCTATAGAAAAAAGAAATTCTCTGGGCAGTACTTAACTGTAGAGGTCGGTCGAGCAGCTTTAAAGCTATGAGAAAGGCAGTAATGGGGTATTGAGGCCCCGTGCATCGAGGGGGGAGGGCGCTAGAGGGCCCAAGAGGTCGAGCAGCCGGTAGCTGCCGGTTTTGTCTGGGCAGCCGAAGCTGCAGAGGTCGGTCGGACGGGTAGTTGAGGGCGCGGAGCCCAGATTGTGGTCGGCTCGCGAGGCCAGAAAGTCGAGGCTCAAAGGGGCCGGAAGCATCACACAGGAGAGAGTTGCGCAAATGATCTTTGCTCACGCTGCTCACTGGGTGTAGGGTAGGGAGTGAGCGTTCCTTGTACCTAATTATTCGGATATAAAACAGCCCCCGCCCTGGCCCCGCATAGGCCCTGACATCATCGAACAAGAGATGTATTTTGGAGCGGTGCTTTAAGTACTGTAACGGTCTCAAGGTAGTGCATTGCAACTAGCTAGGCCACTCTACAGAGTATACCAAATGATGGATCCGATACGGTCAATTCAATCGTTGTAATATTGTTCAAATTGATGATGATCGTGATCATTGATCCGGGTCATCCGGATCAGCCGGATGAGGGGTTATTAGACCCCCTTCATGACTAAGGTCCTGATATCAATCTACTGAAGGTTTCCTTGTACAGGGTCTCTCTCCAACACCAAACTTAAGGAAAGAAGAAGAAGAAAAAGAGAGTAGAGGAGGTCCATCCATAAATATACTCGTCATGGTGGCTTAAAGGTAAAATGTGGGCCACGAAAGGCCGAGGGTTTCCGAGGCCACCTACGGGCACAGCCCGTTACAAGTACATACTTTAGGGTGCTTCTTGGGTATTTACTTTAGTGGTTAAACATAACAGCCTATGTATCATCCTGTGTTTTAGAGGATCTGTACTTCCATTTTAGTTCTTTAACAAGGTCCCAGAGGTTGAGGGCCCAGAAATGGGACTAAGGGGGGCTTAGAGCGCAGGGCCGGCAATAACCAAAGAGAGCTCGTTCCATAGCGTGTACAACAGGGCTTGATAGTTCCAGCCGCCCATGTACTGGCTCAAGTCCTTCTTCAAGGTCTCGGGACGGACTCTGACCAGCACGGGGGCGAAGGCGAGCAGCATTGTCCCCAGGGATAGGGCCGTCGCGCTCGACATGGAGAGCGGCCCCCTTGCCGGACGGGAATGGCGAGGATCAACGGCTACCTGCACAGGATTGGAGCAGCAGAATCGGACATGTGCGACTGTGGACATGCAGCAGAGACGATAGAATATTTTCTGTTCCGGTATATAAAGTGGGATGCATAGCGGGAAGGGATGTGAAGGATCGGACAGGCAAAGATGGGAAACCTCTTATTCTTTTTAGGAGGAAAGGCATCGGGCGGCTAAAAATAGGCACCTAACCTACAGGCAGTGCGGGCGGCGATTAAGTTTGCTATAGATATAAGGAGACCTGATATAAACTAGGCTAGATAGTATACTAACTAACTAAATTAGCAGCCAAACCTGGCGATACTAACACCAAACAGCCTCAAGTTAGCTGACCAAGCTTCAGCTGCTAAGAATAGGATGCTGGACACTTAGAGAAATTGGCCTTCAAGCAGGCCTGTAATACAGAGTTAAGCGAGGCGAGACTGATCACGGACGAGGAAGAATGTGGGGCTTCTGGGAGACGCGAACGATAAACTTAGAACTGTAAATAGCCTAGCGCACCTGGCCCTATGAGGTTAGTCCTCCCGGGCGGAATAAATTTCATTCATTCATTCACTGGATGCACGGGCCACTAACCGAATTGCTCAGATAGTGGCCCGTGTATCCCGTCAAGGCGCCAAGGCTACAGAACACCTGGGCGAGGGATGCTTTGAATGGACAGGATTAGGCGTTACGGCCTCCACGGTCAGCTCTGGCACCATCGTGGAAGCAGCCTCCAGGGTTCTAGTGTTTTTGGTGGCTGTTAAGCTTTTCGCGTTAATTCGGGGTTTAGTACTAACAGTGAGCGACAAGAAAAATAAAATTAAAGGGAAGGTGCTGCTCTCGGCGCGTTCCTGCTCTCTTTCGGCGCGTTGCTCGGCCTATCGCAGGGGCCTTTCAAGATCTTCACTCCTCGACTGCACCATCGGATATTGCAGTAGATACTTAGTAGATAGAAAACGGATTAATTTGACATTCAAAACATAAAAGACCAAACGTCACGCTCCAGAATTGCGTTGCGGGGGCGATTGCCATTCCAACGGGAATACCTCGGACACCCGTTGCTCAACAAGTCGGGACGGGGCCACCCCCCTCGGTAGACCAGCTATTCGGACGTAGCCGCAGAGCACAATTGATTGAGACTCTGGGAGCAATGGAGTGCTTGAAGCTGGAATGCAGAGGGGTTCTTCTGGGCCTCTGTAAAACGATCTGGCCCCTACTTCTGAATCGGCGAATTATAGAGGTGCTGATTCTGGGCGGCCACGACGCGAAAGTGGCCGTTTCCGGCCCCCGAAGGATCCAACGGCTATTTTAGGACTTAAATGATCCTTGTTTAATGACACCCTGTACCCCTCTTGCATGGCGGCGGATCTGGTTACCGAAGATTCTAGAAACAGCTCGAGAGATCCTTTAACTTCCTCTCTACAAATCTCCGCCTAATCGCTCGCCCGCACCACTTTCTGGCCCCGCTTAAAGTGTTCTTCCATCTTGCTACGTCTTTCTGCCCATTTGTCGACCTCCTCGCTGACACCGCCAGGGAGAGTGACGACCTGCGGCCCTGCAGTCCGCTGCTCTGTAGTGAACCATTCCGCTGGGCCTTGAATGGAGGTCTCGAATTCGATTTCCGCGGCCCAGAGCTGCTCTGGCCCGAAGAATATGTTCAGATGGCGAACGAACTGAGACAGCTTCCTTAATCGATGGTTGAACCTCCATGAGAGAACTGATAGAAGACTGGCTCAGCTGTTTATTGAAGAAGGGCAGGCTGTTGCTACAAGTAGCAGGAGAGGAGCAGAAAAGATGGGCAAGAGATTGCTACTAGTAGCTGGGAAAGGTTCACGAAACGAGTGGCACGGGGTGTCTCTCGCCCCGCAGCTAACCCGACTTTTTTGTGGGGCGGGAGACACACAAACAATACATTTTGTTGTGGGCCAATCCTGATTTGGGCCATGACGATTGGGTACGCTCGGTCGTGTTGCGTCTCAACCTGCTGATGGATCCGTTACGGTCAAATTGATCAATCCAATAGTGTTCCAATTGATGATGATGATCGCGATGATCTTCCGGTCATCCAGACCGGCCCGAAGAGGGGTTATCTGACCCCCTTCATGACTAAGGTCCGGATATCAATCTATCGAGGGTTTCCTAGTATAGTGTCTCCCTCTCTTTCCAACACCTGCTTGAACCAAGCCCCGACGCAATATACGGCCACCTCGGATGGCCAGCGGCTTGCATCGGGTTCGGACGATAAGACCATCAAGATCTGGGATACAGCGACAGGCGCGTGCCTGCAGACGCTCGAGGTCGCGAGAACATTAGATATGTCAGTATTGCCTGCCATCGATAATCGGTTGACTGAGATTGCTTCACGGGGTGGTAGCCACCCTGGTTACGGTGTAAGTACTGATGGTATATGGATTGTGGATGATGGAAGGCGTATGCTTTGGCTACCTCCGGAGTGTCGAGCCTCTGCGTGGGCTGTAGTGGAATTGACAGTCGCTGTCGGCTGCGGTTCAGGCCGTGTTCTGGTGATGAAGTTCTCTTAGGACGTACGCAGGTACGATTCCAGCCCTAGCAAGCAGACTGTCCCGGTTGTCGGCAGGAATCCACCCGGTTCGGTTGTGTCCGATTCTACCATTGCATATCTGCTACTTGGAAAGAAAGTCACTAGAAATCCCGGATTATTTGATATTTCAAGAATGAATTAATTCCCGAGGTCACAGTAGTCCTGCGGAAGCCGGGAAAAGACGACTATGCGCAGCCAAAAGCATATAGACCCACTGCCCTCTTCACTACCCTGGGGAAGGCAATGGGGGCTATCATCGCGAACCGGCTCGCATATCTCGCCGACGTTCATCAGTTGCTCCCCAGCCGGCATACGGGAGGCAGGAAACTCGCCTCGACAGAGCACGCAATGCATTTCCTACTCCAGCGGATACACAAGGCATGGGCGGAAGGCAAGGTAGCTTCTCTGCTACTGCTCGACATGTCCGGAGCATACGATAATGTGTCGAGGGAACGGCTCCTACACAATCTCCGAAAGCGTCGGGCCAGCCAGAAGATCATACGCTAGACAGAATCATTTCTGAGTGGCAGGTCGACCACTCTGAAATTGCAGGAGTACACTGCACCTTCATCGCCTATCCAATTACTCCCTGCGTTATGTTGTTCCAATATTCTGTTTGATCACATGTACGCGTCGCTTTCGGAAAGCAAGTCTTAATAACTGTCGCATTGCCAGCTACGCTAAAAGGGAATGCGCACTCCGCTAATGCGCAGTGCAGTAATGGCTTATATACTGGATGTGACAACAGTAGTCGGGCCTTCATTTCCTACCAACCTCAAGATCCGCATATGGAGCAACGAACACAAAATGCGATAGCGCACGATAACTAAAAGTATTATGTGAATGGGCTAGTGACACATGCCTATGCATCGCACTCAGGCGAACTCCTCAACGGATCACTGTGATACGTAGCGTGAAGTGGCTTGCGAAAATACGGTTTTTTTTTGTGTTCAAAAAATTATGTACAATTTTCTACTTTCATCCGACTCCATCTTCGCATCCAGGAGTTCCATCACCGTTGAAGTCGCTTAAGTCGTGGCTCTAGTAGACCCTGTATTTGCTGACGGGACAATAAGGACAACGAGGGGAATTACAGCTTGGACACGAAACACGTCTGGCATTGATGTGTGTTGTGGGGCAAAAACACTAGAGTCGTTTATTAATGTCGTGACGGGTTAGTAGAGGACTAGCAGGCCACGTACACAGGTCCAGAGAAAGACTTCCTTGGGGCGGCGAAAGGGCCGGAGCTTTGAGGACTGGCTTGCCTCTTTTGGCGGTTGAGGTGTTTGGCCGGCAGAGTTAGTGTCCTCGCTGGAAGGGTTGAATGAGTCCCAACCACGGGGCATGTTATCAGAACGGGCCAAGATGGGTTCTGTGACTGAGCGAGGCTCTTTCACTGGCTCAACAGGCGTTTCAGGCTCTAGATCTTTGCCTTTCCCCTTAAGGCTAACCTCGGCGTCGTATTCAAGATCATTTTTGTCTTGATCGTCGTTTTCCTCGCCATGGCTGGCACTCTCCCGTCCTGAGTTGCTATCGTCGTTAATTGGATTGCCGTCTCCATATACAACCTCGACCCTCAAGTTGCTATCATTATCAATTAAATTGCCGTCTTCATCGACAACCTGATTTGCAGCCGTAGTATCAGCATCCTTCTCGATGAGCAGCTTGGCCACTTCGATGTGTCCATTCTCTGATACTAAGTGCAGTAGCGTCCGCCCGTCCTTGTTTGCAACTGCAGTATTAACTCCCTTCTCGATAAGCAGCTTGACTACCTCGATGCGTCTATTTAGTAATGCTGAGTATAATAGCGTCTACCTATTATTTTTTATAATTAAAATACTAGCTTCCTTCTCGATAAGTAGCTTAGCTACCTTGGTATATCTATTTAGTAATACTAAGTATAATAATATCTATTTATTATTTTTTATAATTAAAATACTAGCTCCCTTCTTAATAAGCAGCTTAGCTACCTTAATATATTTATTTAGTAATACCTAATATAATAGTATCTGCCTATTCTTATCTGTAATTGCAGTATTAGCTCCCTTTTTAATAAATAACTTAACTACCTTAATATATCTATTCTCTAATATAAAGTATAATAGTATCTATCTATTATTAATTATAACTATAATACTAGCTCCCTTCTTAATAAGCAGCTTAACTACCTCGATATATTTATTTAGTAATATTAAGTATAATAGTATCTACTTGTTATTTTTTATAATTAAAATACTAACTCCCTTCTTAATAAGTAACTTAGCTACCTTAATATATCTATTTAGTAATACTAAGTATAATAGTATCTATCTGTTATTTTTTATAACTAAAATACTAGCTCCCTTCTTAATAAGTAGCTTAACTATCTTAATATATTTATTCTCTAATATTAAGTATAATACTATCTATTTATTCTTAGCTGTAACTATAATATCAGCATCCTTCTTAATAAGCAGCTTAGCTACCTCGATATATCTATTCTCTGATACTAAGTATAATAGTATCTGCCTATTCTTATCTATAACTATAATATTAGCTCTCTTCTTAATAAGTAACTTAACTACCTCAATATATCTATTCTCTAATATAAAGTATAATAGTATCTACCTATTATTAATTATAACTATAATACTAGCTTCTTTTTTAATAAGCAGCTTAGCTATCTTAATATATCTATTTAGTAATATCTAATATAATAGTATCAACCTATTTTTATTTATAACTGTAATAGTAGCTTCTATTACAGCCCAGGTTGAGACCAGGCAGTTACAACCAGCAGAACTATAATATACCCACTTTTTTATATAATATAACCTTCGAAACTTACCTGTGTAAGTAAGCCAGGATACCCAGCTTACTCTCCTATAATAAGCTATAAGATTGAACTCACTCTTACCCAGTAAGCTTATATAAATATATATAGTATATAAGTATATTTATTTAGTATTTTTATAGAGATAGCCTTATTAGCTATTAATATACTTAGTTATATTAAATTTACTATTTTACTATTACTAGACTGTAATTTATATTGCTTATTATTTGGTTTTTTTTTTTAGCTTTACTTAATATTATCAGATAGATTAAAGCCATATAGTAATCTCAAATAGTAGGAATAAATAATATAGGCTATATCCAGCACCGGAAGAAATAGTAGCTGAATAATAAGGTTGTTGTATACCGGTCTCTGCCTGAAGCTTCTATTTAATCCCTCTGACCTCAACCCTGCTATCTATAGACAATAGAGTCAGTTAACGACTCTATTATCTGCAGTTAACGACCTTGCTATCTGCAGTTAATAACCTTAAGATAGTAACCTTATTCCGAGGAATAGGATATAAGGGAGACGTCTCCTATTATCAAGGGACTAACTTCCCTTCTAATACTTATTCTATTACAATAACCTTTAAAGATATTAACTACTATAATTCGCAAGGCCCTGGTTATATATTACCCTGGGTATTAGGGATATAAAAATAGAGCCTATAACGAGACTGGATTTATCTGGGATCTATAAGATAAAAGGGAAAAATACAAGCTGGATAACTATCTAAAATTCCTTTAAGAAAAGAACCTCCTGGACCTCTCACTATACTACCCAGAATGCCTGGATAATAACTAAAGGATTATATTAGCTATATTCAGATGCAGTCTGTTTCTTAATAGGAATAGAGCTAATCCGCAGGCAAGCCAGGCTACCGGTATTAATATTATATTTATCGGGATAGAGCTGGGCGCCTTATATAACCTGGCTAATAATATCGAAAATACTAACAACGACAGGGGCTAAAAGTTCCTCGTAGAAATCGGCCGGGATGAATATAACCCCTGGTTCCAGGAGTTATTATGCTGCGTCGGGCTGGTACGGATGCTAGCCACCTAGGGTGATCAAGGTTAAAATGGGTTGAAAAAGTTAGACAGGATTCCGGCAGAGAAGAAAAAAGCAGCTTGAAACCTAAAACTTGGGCCTTGGTAACTGTAATATATGCACAACGAAAATACAGTAAAATTCAAATACTAGGTTCCCTTATCGAGGGATATTGCTTATTATAATATTCTAATTTACTTAATTATATATCTTATACCCAGACTTATTTTATACTTTTAGGTTAGACTTAACTATTATATTAGTATAGTAAAAGTATTTTAGAATATTATATAATATTTAATTTACTCTCCTTATTTAATTCTTACTTTTTCTTTTTAAAATAGTTTTTATTAATATTCTTTCAATATATAAATAGATATTTAATTTTATATAATATACTATAACTTTTTTATTATAATAGCTTTAAAGTTAAAAAGAGAGTTATTAAAATCAGGAAAAAATATCCTCTTATAATATAAAATAGTATTATTAATACTATTTATACTGTTTTAGTCAGACTAATATTACACCGATAATTAGAAATTAAAAATTAATTTAAAATTAATTTACTTTAAAATCAACTTAATTTCAAAGCTGGATATCTCAGTATCTAGAATACAATAGGGTTACAATTCCAATACTATCTGAAAGCTGATTTTTCAGGCTATCTAATGGTATATTTATTGTTTAGCTATAATAGCGAGATTTTGAGAAATTATTTATAAAAAGCCCGAGACCTTCCAGCTATTTAAAACTTAAAATTCTAAGTATTATACACTATTAATACACTATATTATACTATCTTATACTATTTATTTTTTATCTCTATATACCTCTTAAGCTTATATCCTTTATTAGGATATTTCTTTTATTATAATATTACTTTATTTTACTGCTTAATAACCTCTAATAGATTATATTTATAACTAAAATCTTTAAAAAGGCCTTAGATACTTAAAAAGATATAATAGTTATATAATATATCTACTTTAAGATATAGAGTTACTATTAACATACTTGATAAGCGAGTTGATCAGACAAGCGAATTGATCAAAAATCCCTCAACCTACAACCTTTCCATTTGATCAATTGATTCTCAACCACCCAATATGTCACAGTCAAATAAAGAGGCTAATATCCTTCTTGTACTTCAAGCCTATCGAAATGACCCAAAATTAAGTCTCCGACGCGCCGCAAAGCTCTATTAAGTTAACTATAGTACCCTCTTTTACCGACATAATAGCATACAAGCTCGAGCTAATATTATCCCTAACTCACGCAAACTATCTAATCTAGAGGAACAGATTATTATTCAGTTCATTCTCGATCTAGATTCGCGAGAATTTCCCCCGCGACTGCATGGCGTTGAAGAAATGGCTAATCGACTGCTTGCTGACCGCGATGCGTCACCCGTCGGCAAGCGCTGGGCTAGAAACTTCGTTAAGCGACACTCAGTGCTTAAGACGCGTTTTTTTCGCAAATATGACTATTAAAGAGCTAAATGCGAAGATCCAGCTATAATCAAGAAGTGGTTTACGCTCCTAGAGAATATAATCGCGAAGTACGGTATCCGATTAGAAGATATCTATAACTTTGACGAGACTGGCTTTATGATGGGTATTATTGTAAGTGGCATGGTTGTTACAGGTGTAGAAAGGCGTGAACAACCTAAATCAGTACAGCCTGGAAATTGGGAATGGGTTACAGTTATCCAGGCAATTAATGCGGAAGGCTGGGCGATCCAGCCATTTATTGTGGCTGCAGGCCAATATTACCTCGCCAACTGGTACCGAGAAAGCAACCTCCCGGGCGATTGGGCTATTACAACAACTCATAATGGCTGGACTGACAACGAGACGGGTCTCGAGTGGCTAAAGCACTTTAACCAGCACACAACTAAGCGATCAAATGGTGCCTATCGTCTTCTGATCCTCGATAGCCACGAAAGCCACCACTCGGCCGACTTTGAGATATATTGCGAGGAGAATAACATTATTACGCTCTGTATGCCACCTCATTCGTCTCATCTGCTCCAGCCCCTTGACGTCGGGTGCTTTGGGCTACTCAAGAAGGCTTATGGTCGAGAAATAGAGCATTTGATCAGATGCTCTATAACCCACGTTTTAAAGACCGAGTTCTTTCCAGCATTTTACGCCGCATTTCAAGCTACTATGACAGAAAGCAATATCAAAGGAGGTTTTAGAGGAGCTGGAATTGTTCCTCTTGACCCGGAAAATATGCTCTCGAAGCTTGATGTGCAGCTACGGACTCCAACGCCGGTTGAGGAGGAGGCTAGCGCCTCTACCCTTTAGGTCTCAAAGACCCCAAAGACCGTTATTAAGGCTGAATCTCAGTCTGAATACCTTGAAAGACGAATCAGAAGGCATCAAAGCAGCTCCCCAGCATCAATTCTAGAAGCATTAAAGTCTCTTTCTAAGGGAATAAAGGCAGTTATGCATGAGATGGTATTAATAAGGTCTGAGATGCAAGACCTTCGACGGGCGAATGAGATACTAAGCCGGCGCCGGAGGGCAAAACGGACCCGGCTATAGAAAAGAGGGAAGATGACAGTAGATAAGGGAAGGGATGCAATTGATCAGAAGGATATTGATGCGCAGTTAGTGGCCGAATCGTCGAGAAGTGGTAGTCAAGGAGCGTCAGCGCGACCGAGGGAAAGGCGCTGTGGAATATGCGGCAAGCCCGGACATAATGTAAGAATGTGTCAGGTAGTGATTGAGACGTCTGGGGAAGAGTATAGCAATTAGTTTCAATTGATCAGATGGTTTGTTGTGTTTTTATGGCGATTTCTATTTTGAAGGTTACGATTTTTGATTAATTTGCTTGTCTGATCAACTCGCTTATTAAGTATGTTAGTAGTATTAAATTAATATAGAGTGTAGATATATTAATATAGTAAGAAAGAGATTTTATAATAGTATATATTCTAATACTATCTTTCTGGTTTTCTATAACTAAGTTCTTAGTATTCTAAAGCTTCTTCTTATTAATTAGGTTATATATAAAGCTAGCTATCTTAAGTAACTCTTGCTATATATTCTAAAGCTTTAAAAATACTGAATTTTTAAGCTTAATATAAAACTGCCTAATATAATTAGTATCCTCTACTAAAAGAAGTCTGCTAATATATAGAAGTCTCTTACTAATAACCGCCTTTATTAATATCTGGTTTAGTTACTTATAAAGCCTGATAACTAAAGAATATTTAATTACTCTATACTTTTTATAATACTGCAGGAGTATATATTTAATAACCTATTTAAAAGAGCTAGATTAGATAAAATTATCTACTAGCTGCTTTTAAATCTTATAACTTACTATAAAATACTTATAGCTATTTATTTTTATAAACTGCAGAATATAGTAAGAATATTTAAAGAGGTTAAAATAATAGAAGATAGATATATCTAAAGATAGCTATAATTTAAAAGTAGTAATATAGAAGATTTTAATAATCTTTAAGATATTAGAATATTACTTTTTAAGAACTTCTATTTTATAAAGATACTAATAGGTTTAAAGACTTTTATCTAGCTTATATAATTCTAAAAGCTTTATATAGCTTTAAAGAAGTTTTAAAAGTTAATAAAAAGAGTAATTAGAAAAAACTTTAAAGATTTAGCTTTTAATTTAGCAGAAGTTAATAGCCTTTTTAAAGTTATTTCAGTAAATTTAAGTAAATAATATTTATAAGATAAGTAGTAAGAAAAAGATGCAATTCTTACTGCTATTTAAAAATCTAATAGCTTATAACTTATAACTAATTTCTTTAATAGAGCTAAAAGCTATTTAGTAACTATAATAATATAAGATTAAGACTATAGAGGCAGATATAGCATCCCACTCCAGGGCGAAATTACCTAACTCAGGAGCTTATAGCCTATTTATCGGGCACTGGTATTATACTTAATAAGTAAATACTTTATAATATAGCATACCCTATTTTAGGATCTTAGTATACTACTCTAATAAAGCTAATCCTTATAATTTATTTACTTCTATATCCTACTGGATTACTAGTATATTATATAAGATATAAGATATATAAAGAGCTATTAGCTAAGGCAGCTGGGCTATAAGTAAAAACCAGCTACTTGCTGTAATATATAAAAACCCTAAACTATCTAGTATAGAAGAAAGAGATAAATTCTAACTCGAGGCTAATAATAAGTTAGATAAATTTATCTATAAATACTAATCTAATATACTAATTATTAAAGTACCGGACCTAATTATATATAGTAAAATTAAAAGTAGATTATTTAAGTTAGAATATCTAAAGTCTTATAATATCCAGTTATATAAGTTAGGCTTGTAGGAGTATTTATTAGATACTAAATAAGTATTTAAACCTAATTAAGATTCTATATTAATTTAAATCCTTTTATTAATTATAACTATCTAGTAAGCTATAATAGAGAAATATTTTAAAGCTTAGAAATAGAAGAATTATATATTCCAGATTTATTTAATTAAATAAATAGTAAGATTCTTAAAGTTAAAATTTCTAAAGAAATATAAAAAACTCTCTTAATATATATATATAACTCTATAGAAGGATATAATTAGTATAGAAATAGATAATTAGATTTATATAGTATAAGAAGCTAATAATATAAGAATTATAATTAAAAACTACTAGAAAATTAATTAATTAAGTATAAAACTTTATATTTTCTTATAGACTTAATAGTAAGTATATATTAAGAGCTTAATAAACCTAAAATAGAAAGATTTTACTGCCTTCTTATAGAAATAGCATATTAACTCCAGATAGAGAGAGATTAAGCTATAAGATAGTCTAATAGAACTTAAATAACTCCCCGAGCAGTCTCTAATAAATTACTTTAATACTTAAAGAGTAATTTATATAATTCTAAGTACTATATATATAGAGGATAATCTAATTCTAGTATATTAATACTACTTTAAGCTATAATTATAAGTAAAAAAGGAAATTTATAGAATAAGAATAGATATTCTTTAAGTATAAGAACTAACTTAAAAAGCCTACTAATTATAGTAATATTTTAGTAATTATAAAACTCTATAAAATTAAAAAAGAGGTAATTTAGACTATTCCCAGAAGAGAAGGTCTAAAACCCTGAGGTTAGATTCTTTATATAGAGTAAATAGAAGTAGAAAACCCCTGTCTAGAAGTAGAAGCTACTAATAGACTCTAGCTAGAGAGTAGGGATATTAGTCAGACCCCTTTAGAGAGATTAAAACCCAGATACCTAATAAGTAAGCTCTAGAAGGGGATTCTAATAGAATTAAATATTATAATTACTAATAAACTGGATATATAGCAGATTAGTATCTAGAGCTTAATAGAAGGATGAGATCTTTAGAATACTACTATTATAAAATAGCAGTAATATAGCCTATAATAGTAAGAATAAAAGAACTGGACTTTTTAGAAAATAAGTAAGTAAGGAATCTAGAATAAAGGTCTTTTTATTAAAAGTAAAGCTAATATTAATTAGTAGAATTATCTAAGAATAAGTACTTATAATCTGAATACTTAATAAGAAAGAAGTTAGTATAGATATAAATATATATATATAAGTACTTCTAATTAGCTAGAGATTAGTAGAAAGACTAGGCTTAAAGATAACTATAGAATAGAAGTTTTTAAGTTTAGAAAGCTTTAATAGGGCTATTATACTCCCTCCCCCAGCCTACTAGCTGATATTTTTCTTAATAAATTATAAAGAATTTCTATAGAAAATTTAGAGATTATTTATAGAAGTAAACTACTTAGAAGGGGCTAGTAACTTACTACTTTTCTTTTAAATAATAGAATAAAAAGGAATTATTATTAATACCTAAATTTACTTATAAACTTATAAGAAGGTATCTATCTAAGATTTAGAGTTATTTATAAGGGACTTAGTAGATAATAAGAAGAAGATATTTATTATATATACTTATACAGTTCTCTTATCTAATAAAAACCTAATAGCTGCCTTAGAAGAAACTTAAAAAAAAGAGATAAAAACTCTACTACTAGAATTTAAATTAAAATAAGAAACCTTTAGTAAGAAAGCTATAAAGATACTACTTCTACTTATAGAAGTAGAGTACTTAATTAAGCTATAAGAAGGGAAAGAACTACTCTTAGAATAAATATACCCTACTAATAAGAAATAAGCAGCTATTATTTATAAATACCTTATAGAAAATATAGTAAGTAAATAGATAAAATACTTAATAAGTAGTATAAAAGTACTGATTCTATTTATCTCTAAGAAGAATAAGAAAATCCAGATTTATATAGACTATTATAATTTAAACTTAGTAATAGTAAAAAACTAATACTTATTACTATTAATTAGAGAATTACTAGATAGACTGGCGGGGGCTAAATAGTTTATAAAACTTAATATTTAAAATACCTACTATAGAATCTGAATTAAGAAAGAAAATTAATAGAAAATAGCCTTCTATATAAAATATAGCTACTTTAAGTATATTATAATACTATTTAGACTGACTAATATACCAGCTACCTTCTAAGCCTATATATACTATATACTTACTAAACTGTTAGATATTTACTATATTACCTATCTTAATAATATTATTATATACTTTTAAATTAGAAAAGAGTATACCCAGATTATAAAGAAGATTTTAAGAAGATTTTAAAACTTCTAATTTTATACTAAACTCTTAAAATATACCTTCTATTAATAAGAGATTAAGTTTCTAAAATATATTATTATATAAAAAGGACTTAAGATAGAGCTGGATAAAGTCTATATAGTAGCTAAATAAAAACTGCCTAAAAATATAAAAGAGATTCAGATTTTTTAAGATTTTTATAACTTCTACTATAAATTTATTTCTAGATACTCTAAGATTATAATATCCCTTATAAAGCTACTAAAGATAGAAAAAGAATAAGTAGAGTTCTTATAGAGAAAAGAATAAGAAATAGCTTTTTAAAAGCTAAAAACTGCCTTCTACTTAGTAACTATATTATAATATTAGAATCTCAGATTATACTTCTAAGTAAAGATAGATATATCCTCTTAAGTAGTATTAGATATTCTAACCTAACTAAATAGGGATTAGTAGAGGCTAATTATATATTAATCTTAAAAGCTAGAGTCTGCAGAATAGTAATAGGATATTAGGTAATAGAAGTTACTAGCTATTATTAAAAGCCTGGAGTATTAGAGCTACTACCTTCTAGAACTCTCTAAGAAGTTTCTTTTAATAACAGACTATAAGATATTAAAAAAAGTAATAAAAGTACTAGCTAGAGACCTTTAAAAAAGGCTAGTAAGATGGATTTATAAACTGGCTCTATTTAACTTTAATATTAAATATTAGCTAAAAAAGCTAAATTCTACTAATAGACTATTTTATTAACCAGACTATATAAAAGGGGAAGTACTATATAATAATATACTCCCTACCTTAGCTACTAAGCTTTAGCTAGTTAATAAGTTACTATTAGATATTAGATAAATAATTAGTACATTAAAGAAATAGGAGGAAGTTACTAAGATATATATCTAGATAGTAAAAGTAAGTCTTCTAGACCCTGCTACTTCTAGAATAAGAATATAGATACTCTTAACTTATAATTAAAATTAGAATACTACTAAGGAAAATTAGATATAAAAAATATCTATTACTATTACTACTAGGAGTACTTAGAGTAGATAAGTAAATAAAAATAAAATAGTAAATATTTAGTAAGAGCTAACTACTTGTAGAAATTAGAAGGATTTATTTAAAGCTGGGATTATTAATCTAGAGTAATATATTCTATATCTAATTATAAAAAAGTTAATAGAGGGCAAAATAGTATTTTTTTTTTAACTTTCTATAAAGCTAGAAGAATTAGTTTAAGAACTGCAGGCTAATAATAAATTCTATTAGTAATAGTTAAAAAAGGTAGAAGGAATAACTGGGAAATTAAAAGAGTATTACTAAGACTCCTAGGGTATATTCTTCTTTAAAAGTAAACTAGTAATTTCTAAAAAAGAGATATTAAAAAGAGAGATTCTATATAGATACTATAATAACCTAAAAGTGGATTATATAGAAATATAAAAAACCCTTAAGCTTATTAGCAGGAAATTCCACTAGAATTAAATTAGAAAAGATATAGCAGAATATACCTTCTAATATTAACAGTACCTTAAAATATATACTTCTAGATATAAACTCTATAGAAAATTATAACTCTTATTCTTACTGGTATATCTATTCTAAGAAATCAGTATAAACTTTATTATAGACTTATTAGCTAGTATTTAAGCAGATAGTAAGGAGTATAATATAATCCTAGTAATAGTCTACTGGATAATAAAGTTTATAATCTTCTTATTATATAAAAAGACTCTAATAGCAGCCTAATTAGTAGTAATTATTTACAAGTATATTAAATATCGATATAGAATACTAGAAGGGGTTATAAGTAATAAAAATAAGCTCTTTACTAGCCAGTTCTAGATAGAATTAATACTCTAATAAGTAACTAAATAATACCTATTTACTATATACTATCCCCAGACTGATAAGTAAATAAAAAGAATAAATCAGATCTTAGAAAGATACCTCTATATCTATACTGCTAATATATTAATAAGATAGACTATATAACTATATAAAGTAGCTTTTACCTATAATAACAGCTAATATAGTATAATAGGAGTCTTTCTAATAGAGGTATTATATAGCTACTATCTGCAGATTATAGAATATATTCTGGAATATTCTAAGATTATAATATAAGAAGTAGCTAAATAGATTATTAATATCTAATAGATATATATTAAGATAAAAAATATATAGTAATAAGTAGTAGAATTTTAGATAAAGTACTATAATAAATAATACTAAGAATAAGAATATAAGATAGAATAGATAGTAGGCTTATTAATAAGAAATTTCTAATTTAAATATTAAAAGCTAATTTTAAAATTTATTAAGATAGCTATAGCTAAAAGAATTAGATAATAAGCCTACTAAGTCTATCTTTTAGAAAAGTATTACTAGATATATAATATCTTTTCTATTATACTCTTAGAATTATAATCTAAGATATAATATATAATAAATAAGTAGTAAATAGAATTATTAAATTTAGAAAATAAAAAGAATAAATAGAAAGTAGAGGAAGTTATAATAGATAAAAAAATTAGAAATAAAACCTTCTATCTAGTAAAGTAAATAGAATAGCCTATAGAGTATAATATATAGAAACTAGAGGAATACCTAACTAATATACCTAAGCTAATATAGAAATACTTATACTAGAAAAGAAGATATTATAAGAAATAGAATAATAAATAATCTGAGATTTACTTAGAAGGTATATAATAAATATATAAACTTAGATAAATTACTATTTGGTTTTTTTTTTAGCCTTACTTAATATCATCAGATAGATTAAAGCTATACAGTAATCTCAAATAGTAGGAATAAATAATAAGAGCTATACCCAGCACCGGAAGAAACAGTAGCTGAATAATAAGGTTATTACATACCGGTCTCTGCCTGAAGCTTCTATTCAACCCCTCTAACCTCAACCCTGCTATCTATAGATAATAGGGTCAGTTAACAACCCTATTATCTGCAGTCAACGACCTTGCTGTCTGCAGTTAACAACCTTGAGATAGTAACCTTATTCTGAGGAATAGGATATAAGGGAGACTGACGTCTCCCATCGTCAAGAGACCAACTTCCCTTCTAATACTTATCCTATTATAATAACCTTTAAAGATATTAACTACTATAATTCGCAAGACCCTGGGTACATATTACCCTGAGTATTAGGGATATAAAAACAGAGCCCATAACGAGACTGGATTTATCTGGAATCTATAAGATAAAAAGGAAAAATACAAGCTGGGTAACTATCTAAAATTCCTTTAAGAAAAGAACCTCCTGGACCTCTTACTATACCACCCAGAATGCCTGGATAATAACCAAAGGATTATATTAGCTATATTCGGATGCAGTCTGTTTCTTAATAGGAACAGAGCCAATCCGCAGGCAAGCCAGGCCGCCGGCATCAACATTACATTCATCGGGATAGAGCTGGACGCCTTATATAACCTGGCCAATAATATCGAAAACACCGACGACGACAGGGGCTAAAAGTTCCTCGCAGAAATCGGCCGGGATGAATATATCCCCTGGTTCCAGGAGTTATTGTGCTGCGTCGGGCTGGTACGGATGCTAGCCACCTAGGGTGCTGGCTAGAGGGGGGATTCGAATGAGGGTCATCATGGGCGTTGGGGATCTTGGGGCGTTCTAGAGGTCGGGTCGTGGGAATTGGCGGTGTATATATCAAGGTTAAAATGGGTCGAAAAAGTTAGACAGGATTCCGGCAGAGAAGAAAAAAGCAGCTTGAAACCCAAAACTTGGGCCTTGGTAACTGTGACGTGTGCGCAACAAAAATGCAGTAAAATTCAAATACTAGGTTCCCTTATCGAGGGAGATAAATTACTATATTTACTAAATTCTTAAGAGTAAAAGATACTAAGGCTATAAAAAGTAAATTATAACTATACTAAGAATAGAAAATAGATATTAAACTTAATAAAACTTATAAAAGTAGCTAGACTTATTCTTAGATATAAATATATACTTAGCTTTATATCTTCCAGCTTTAAGCTATTTAATTTTATTATTTTTAGCCTGCTTATATATAAATTAGGCTATAAGCGTCTTAATTTTCTTACTACTAAAAGAATTATCCTTCTTATTATTAAAATTAAAATTACTATTAAAATAAAAACTGGAAATCTATATTTTAATAATTAATTAATAAGTAGAAGCCTTATATATACAGTTAGCCTTATCTATCTTATTTATCTCCTTATAGATCTAATAAACTCTAGCAGCTATCTTATTACTAGTAGTATTATTTAAAATATCCTACTCAGCCTATAGATACTTAGCTGCTAAGTAAGTATAATTAGTAATAAGTCTCTTAGCCTTAATATAATATTAAATACAGGCAGTAATAATCTTCTCTATCTTAAGATAGAAATAAGCTTTCTTTTTATTATTATAATATAGAAGTATATTCTTAGGCTTCTTATTATTAAGATAGGCAGAGGTATAATATAATTTAAAAATAGAGCTATTAACTAAAGAGTTATTACTATTATTATTAGAAAAGGAGTTATAAGGGGTTTAATATTTATATATTTTTTAAATAGCAGGAGAGGCTACTAATAGACTATAAGTAGTACTATAATAAATAGAAGGAGTATTAGTAAAAATAATAGAAGGGGTAGGAGGATTATTATTATAATACTTTTTAATTATAGTAGTAATAATATTAAAGAAATCCTTAGAAAAAAAAGATAGAATATCCTCTTAAGATATATCTAAAACTTTAGTATTTTTAGTATATACTAGTTAATTAAAGGCAGACTGAAGGGTATATATATAAAGAGGTTTCTATTAATATAAGAGAGTAATTAAGTTAGAGTATTCTTATAACTTCTTAAGAGTTAGATTAAAAAGAAAGCTAAGCTACATAATAATTAGCAGAATATAAGAATTATAAAAAAGATAAAATTAACTTAGTAGTTAGTCTGAAGTTTAGCTAGTTAGATTATATATAAAATCTTCTAGTAAAAAAGAAATAGAAAACTAGATTTTACTCTATAGATATCTAATAGATTCTTAATAAAATTAAGAAGATAATATTATATAGCAAAGCAGGCCTTAATAGCTTAGATAATCTACTAATAATTAAAATTAGAAGGGGACTTTTAGTAATTATCTTAGTTATAATATACCTACTAATAAAGATAATTCTAATACTAATATATAGTAGAAACTAATTTAAAAGAAATCTATAAAATTAGAATACTTAATAAGTAAAGAATAGATAGAAAATAAAACTTACTATATTATACTTCTAGTTAGAGGATTTATATATAATATACCGAGATTCTAAAGATCTATAAGTATA
Source organism: Ilyonectria sp. MPI-CAGE-AT-0026 (assembly GCA_020744155.1). NCBI lineage: Eukaryota > Fungi > Ascomycota > Sordariomycetes > Hypocreales > Nectriaceae > Ilyonectria > Ilyonectria sp. MPI-CAGE-AT-0026. The sequence goes on along the minus strand of JAGPNQ010000023.1, from coordinate 18,682 downwards.
TAAATAGAAGAAATTATAATATTTCTATACTAAATAATAAGAATAGGGAGTAATTCTATTTTTTATTTTCTAAAATAAATTATTAGAAAATAGAAAGTTATTAAAAAACTAAGACTTAAATATAGCTAGTATAAATTAGACTTTTATAAGAATAAATATCTTAGTAATAGTATAATAGATATAGAAATATTACTTAGTAGATAATAGAATAATTAGAAAAATAAAAAAGAATAGAAATAAGAGGCTAAAAAAAATAAAATATAATAGATAAATATAAAAAAGATATATATATAATAATATTAAGAAAAAAAAGAAATAAAATAATATTAAAAAGAGTAAATATTAACTCCAGGGCAGAATTTAGAAACTAGATAAACTCTATATACTAAATACTTAGACTAATAATAAACTACCCTACTACTACTAAGAACTACAGAATCCTACAGAACCCCACAGAATAAAAAATTACAGTAAGATAACTACTATATATATATAGTACCTCGGAATAAGACTTTAAAAGAGGGGGGATAATTATAAAATTAAAATTATAGAAGCAGATATAGTATCCCACTCTAGAGTGAAGTTATCTAACTTAGAGGCCTATAGCTTATTTATTAAGTACTGGTATTATACTCGATAAATAAATACTTTATAATATAGTATACTTTATCTTGGGATCTTAGTATACTACTCTGGTGAAGCTAACTCTTATAAATAATTACCCTGTACCTAAAAAAGATAGAAATAAGAGATAAATAAAAATACTCTATTAGTAATATTATATTAATATATAATAGTACTCTAAGTATATAAATAGAACTTATTATAGTAATTAAAGCTACTACTATTAAAGTAATAAAATAATTATTAGATATATTTCTCTTAATATTCTTTAAGAAAGATAATATTATAAAGAATATATTATAGAATAAGTTTATTTATACTATAGTAGATATAGAATTTACTATAAGAAATAATAGCAGGTTATTAATATTATTTAAGAAACTTAATAAAAATAATAAGATTATTATTTATAAATCTTATTCTATTCTTAATATTAATTCTATTATATTATAAACTATAAATAAGAGAATAATAAAGTAATTTAAATAGAGGTAAGAGCAGTTTATTTTATATAATAATACCACCCAGGCTTAGATATAATCTATAACTGTAATTAACTACTTAGATAACTATACTCTAAATAATATATATTATAAAGGCTATACTATCTTTCTTATAAAAAGAAGTTTATAATAATAGGTAGAATATCTATAAAGTAGCTTATTAAATTAGAATTGCAGTTTATCTTATAAGAATATAATTACTATTAAAAACTCTATTAAATTAATTATAGATACTAATAGAAATAGTATAGCTATTAAGCTGCAGAATTAGTTTGCGGATTTTAATAAGAATACTATTACTTCTATAGCTTTATTAGATTAATTTATAGCTACTGGTATAGATACTGTTACTATTAAGACTGAGTTAGATTATCTTATACTTGCTGGTAAGAATACTATTACCGTTAAAATCATACTATATTAATTTATAAGTTCTAATTAAAATACTATTATCTTAAAGTCTGAATAGTATTAGTTATTTTAACTAAGGGTCGGTTTGTATTTAACAGGGGCGCCGATAAGCTTATATAAGTATAATCGCAGTATACAGTCTCTATTCTCACTTTTACGCTAATTTGCAACTTTAATTAAGCATAAAGTATATACTAATATTTATAAATAAAAATAAATTTATAAGTTAGATTAAGTATGGTTTTATCTATTATATAATATTATTTTTGTTACTATTATTGTTATAGTTGACTGTTGCTGCGCTGAAATATCTATTTAGAACCGCACCTGAAATTTCACTGTCCCACGCGACACAACGACAACCCACCCCTCATTTTCTGAGCTGATATATTTCGATATAACATATGCTTTGCGCCTGGCTTCAAGGAATCAGACTTCAAAGCTCGGACTATATAATCCCTGTCTACACCAAATTTTAAAGTCTAACATCCTTCCAATAAAGCCTACTAGGGACAAGTTTTATATAGATGTAGGAAAAGAGGTAATGTTCATTTTCTACGTCAAAGCTAGGGCGGTGCTTACCGCACCTATAAGTGCCAGAAGACTGAGCCTGAGCAGATGTCCTATGCTAGTTCGTTTAAATAAATCTTCGTGCAATGGGGGCCAGCTGTGGCGGATAGTAGCTAATTGGCCTCCTTTGCTAACTGCATCCCGCAGAATTCGGCTAGCCGACGTAATTATGCAGCTGACCAAAGGACATGTCAGGTTATACGTGCATCTCCAGCAAAGTTTACTCCATGGTGAAAGATATAATTATTGAGAAGTGATGCAGATAAATGCACTATAATACCAATTTATATAAATATGCGGGAAATGGAGGCAACCTGCATGAAGATGCTGATGTATACACGAACTTTCATGCAAAAAATATGGCACCGTTATGTTTGTGGACTCAGCATATGCTGTTTTATAGCCCTAACCTCCTTCTCCTCCCTGCCTCTCTAATTCTCTCTCTCTCTCTCTCCTCTCCTTTTCTTCGATAATCCTCACAATTTTCCCTTCAATACCAATCAGTACCGTGTTTACTTCATCGACCTGACCAAAACGTTCTTGTTTCTTCTTAAATTGACTTTCAATAAAGCAATGGAATAATCCCATCGAACCTATTAGGTGTTCGATGACGTGAATTATCTCCTCAGCTATGTTTGATGATAAGCTCTGATTGTTTTTTTTCCCCTTCATGCTGTCAATCTGCTCAGATAGTGCTATTAATGCCCTCTTAAGCTCTTTCATCTGCTCTCTGAGACGGGCACGATAGCTATTAATTAGGCATGAGGGTAAAAGACGCAACCTATGTACACCAATAATATCGCGGGCATGGCAAAGCTGCTTGTATAACCGCACTGCGTTGAAGTGGTCCAGCTGTCTCGCAGCGCCTTGCCCTTGGCAATTTTCTCTGTATCTCTCGAGAAGTCGGATGGCCGGATCGAACTGCGAAGTTGCCATAATCTAGAATGTAATGCCTCGTTAATAGCGCTGGACAGAAAATAGTTTCATGGATTAATCTATTTTCTGAAATGCCAAATGTAAAGGTCGTAATGTATACAGTAGTGTTGGGTGAGAATTACTGAATAAAAATGTCGAGGACGGGTGCTGAGCTAAGCTTGACCTCGGAGTTTTAAGAGATTTAAATGTTATTGCGAATTTACTTAAGTGGCTCTTCCAGAAAGAAACAAGCTCCTGGGCAGAGAGCATAATGACGAAATTTCCGTGGCCTTAGCCCATGTTCAGAGGCCCCTGACCTAATGGAAGTTTATGGAGAAACTCAGAGAACTATTTTATGTCACAGAGGCTTTTAATAGAGTTTATTTAGCTACGGAAGTTTACGCCACAGTCTCAGTTATTAGCAGAGAACAGAGTAATATTAACCTATAAATTTAACTTGCTTATTTCAGGTGCTTCAGCTATGTATTAATACTAGAAGCACGAGACATGTCTTCTTTCTTATATTAGCTAGATTATTAAAATTGCTCATGTATCTTTATCTTATATCTAATAAGAAGCAAGATTTTAATTACAGGAAGGTAGAATAACTACCTTTTAGTAGAACGTGTGGCTAGAAAAAGGCACAATTAATTATAAATACTAGAGTTTTTATAGCATTAATTCTTAGTTAAGTTGTGGTCACAGTCCCATTTAAAGCGTCCAAGTCCCTACTTTTAATTCTCCTACGCACTATACAGACTAAGCATTATAGCTGCGGGCCGCAGCCACACCCCGCATATCCTCGGCTATATAACTAGATGCAATGCTCTATAAATATAATTTAATAAGACTTAGAGGAGATTAGTATAAGTCTATGATGAGACTATGACGTGACAAACATAACTTTACGATTGCCTCACGCACTCCAGGTGTAGCAGGTGGGGTTTTGTAGAAATAAACTTTTAATTCTACTGTCATTATAACTTAATAGTAGACTTTTTAGCTACCTGGGTGGTATTGTCACAGCCTATGCAGCAGCCCACATCCGGCTGGGCGGTCAGGACTAGCAGAATGTGTGCATATACCAATTAAAGTGAACTACCTTAGAATCGCTACGAAGCGTAGTACGCCACCTGTGATCTATGCAGAGGATCACGATATTGTGGAGGTGGGAAAGTGGAGTGAGTAGGAAGGTTTATTACGCGCCTTTTTAGGTAGGAAACACTTGGATTATGTGGCCTGTTTGCTAGTTCTAGTTAACTATTCTAGTAGTTATAACAGCTTAAGATATAAGAGCGAGGAAATCGGAAGATTGTCGGAACTTTTACATACTACTGTAATACAACTAAATCTACAAAGTACTGGACAACATCGGACCTCGCTGCGAGCACAGGCTAGATTTGTTGTATTTAATTAAATGACACGCAGCTCTTATTATAGTAGAAATTATGCCAATAGGGGGAGGGGAGGGGAGGAGGGGGAACTCCGCAGATAAAGCCTCATAACTTCGCAATCCTCAATTCTTGAGGTGTTTAGGTGATAATTTACACGTCGTCGTCGCTCTACACTGTCAGTAGGTCAGTAGGTCAGTAGGTAGTACAGCCGGCTAGGGCGGCTGCAGCTGACACAGTGTGTCTACAGTGTGTCTACAGTGTGTCCCCTGTATCCTCTCCAGAGCCCACGGCGTTATCAATAATTAATGCAGATACGAAAGCTTCTTGGAGTCACATGCAACTACCATGCTTCACATGCAAACCTATTTACAGTCTATGCAAAGCTAGAAAAAGTAAATTTGTGTTAATAAAGTTATGGGCGTGCTCTGAAGTTGCGCGTAACACAATGTGGAATGGTGTAACAGGAGCACCACACAGATGCCCTTGGGCGACGAGTTATCCGAGAAGCTGTCTGACCAGATGACGTATTGTTGTTCAGCGCCAGGCCATTTTTTATCTTTGGGATATTTTCTGCGAGAAATTCGCCAGATACCGTCCTTTCAGGCTCCCATGTCATCGGTTTGCGCTGAGATTGAACGCGACTGCCTGAGATTTGGAAAACATCCCTAACAGCCCTTGTCGACTGCCAGTCCTCTCTCATCGATTGATCTCTCCGCAACTTGAGGTCGCTGGTGTGCTACTGCTCACGGCATCTTGCCATTCATTAATTATGGCCGCAAATCAGCCCTCCCATCGTCCCCCATAGTCGAACTCAGTGTTGACAGCGGCTCGTCTCCGGCACGCGTCAAGCAGCTTCTGGGGGTATCAGTATTGGGTGTGGCATGGAACTGGGAAGGTCTCCGCCAAAGTATAAACCATTAAGTTTAAACTTTATACCTGATAGCAGCAGTAGTAAGTTTCTATTACGTCTCTAGATAAAATACCCCGCTTAGATGGCTAATTGCGCATACACACGCCAACGGCAAAACCCGCATCTCTTCACTGCTACCTCAGCCGTCCCAACAGCGTTGTCAGCTTTCAGCTTCGCGCCAAAGTAGCAAGCAGGCCAAATATGGCCGTATGCATGGGTCGACAATGTCACTGTCTTGACCCCAATACAAGGCAGGCAATCGTTTCCTCCCGCCCCACCAGCAACCTTGTGGCTCTCGCTATTCTTAGTTTCGGTGCGGCTTCTGTACTAGCATCTGATAATAAAGAATCACCAACATCGGCAGTCCAGGACTTGACAAATTCTAAATCAAATTGAAGAGGGCCCCAAATTCACGGGAACAGATCTTTGAACCCGTTTCGATAAATTCGCACAAGTTACAGCTTGGCTATTCTGCACTTAACTAAATTGTTATTACTCGCCAGCTGCTAACCCTTCTCTTCATCCAACCGCGACATGGCCGATGTTACCAACATTACCGCTATCGTCGCTCTGATTGTTTCTGCTGTTGCTCTAATCATCGCTCTCGCACAACTCCTTGCACAGGTTATCGGCACTGTCGAGGGCCACCGGAGATGCCAGGCTGCAGTTATGGGAGCATGGGCCAAGAAAACCCACCGCGATTGGCACTGGCGACAATTTCGATATGAGACCCTCTTCACTACCCCAGAGATTGTGTTGACATCATATGTTCCAAGAGCGCCAAACTCCATTGCTGTGACCGGATATAAGGATTCTCGCACACAAACATTCGAGTTGGAAGATAAGAACGATCCAAGTCACCAGCTTGTATGCTGGGTACATCTTCTCAGCGCCCTGCATGAAAGCATAGCTCCAATTGCCTTGAAGCTCATTGCAAATAACGCCCATCAGAGAAGATCGCTCGATAACACAACCTGGCCGACAATATTTTTCAGACAAAGGTCATGGGATTTCATGCCACCCGACATTGTACGCCCCTTCGCAACTACCCGGGCCAGCGACATTGCGGTTTTGGCTTGCCGGGCGGGTGTAACTTGGAAGGATTTTCGGCCAGCAGAAGGCATTTTGGAGGGACAAGGTGGAGGTCACATCTTCTCGGCGACAAAAGTTCGTGGAATAGGGGTAATGCTGAACTACACGAAGATTCCCGTTTCATCTAATTATAGGGATGATACCCAAAGTTCAGGATCTCCCGTTCAGCTCTGCGTTTGTACCCCAGAAGCCGACATGATGTGGTTCGGCATACTTGGAGGAAACCCCATACTTTCGAAATACCGCAAATCGCTTCTTAGATATCGCATTGGGACCCCCGATGAACTATACGAGACTCTTCGGGACATTGATCCGGAAGGGATTGCGGTAAAGCGCTGCAGGGAGACACAGAATAGGCAGGCCGGAGCATTACATGGAGTTTGTGACATAGTGCCTATGCTGGCGCCGTGGTTACGTCAACCGAACTCCATTGTCAATGAGTACCCCAGACCAATAGGAGGCACTAAAGGGCTGACGTGGTACTGCACTGCTTATAAGGTGTTTTATGAGGAACTCAAGAAGTATAACCGTTCCGGAACGAGTCAGACCCGCAAGATCGAGATGTACTACGAACAGCTGCGCCGAGATTATGGAGTTGAGTGGGATGGCGTAAGTGACGGCCTTAAGAATCGTCAAAGTGCTTTCTACGACGCTTTGGAAGATCGGTATAATGAGACTACCGATTACTTTACGGGTATGCTTCAACCCGACTGCTATGCTAACGAAACAAAGTGGGAACAATCTCACTACATCGATCTGGTCAGTGCACATCTCCGAGAAGCACCACGCTCCTTCGTGGATGGGGAAAGGGAAGTTAGGGAAGGCAGGGGTAAATACAGCCATATTAATACTGATGGAGACAGATATTGGCGGGGGGAAGCGATGTACTACTACTGGTGCTATCTGCCGGACTATGTAAGGTTTATGGGTCAAAGAGGTTGCAACGATAAGCGACTAGTGGAGGAAGCGTGGATTACGCTGATATTTCGGGCCTTCTTATGGCAACGAGCTCATATCCCTATTGAAAACGACCCACCGCTCCCATCGCAGTACTATAGCAGCCAACTCCCAATCTTCATTAGCTAAAGTCAATAGTCTGCCTCAGTCTGGTTCCCAGAGTCCCTAATATAATAGCCAATGTATTATTATTAGTATAAGTTAATTCTGTTTAAGTGTTGATTCACTCAGGGGTATATCCTGCTTTGCTTCTAGGATGTGGAACTGAAGGAATTAGGCTTATGTAGACAGCGCTTGAGTATTCGCCTGGTTAAGGTAAAGGGATAGATCTCTATCTTAGGCAGACGCATGTTTTTACAACTAAAAAAGCTCTACAACTGCTAGAGAGGAGCGCGGTTCCTGTTCCTAGAAGTTCATATAGTTGGGAGTAGGCTTGGGGTGAGTTGAAATTGGGCAATTGCAGAATTTCTAACGCAGCTTTCAGAACTCTACCCGTTGGCATTGTGGGGCAAGCCGCCTACCACCCTCATCCCGAGGTTGGTCCGGAAACCCTGTGTCAGCCCGGAAACTGTATGTCACTAAATCCCGCCTTACCTTTACTGACTAAAGCCCAAAATCGAATCAAATTATCATCTTTTTAGGTATACTACGCGTACCCTCAAGATGCCTCGTAGACGAGGTATTCCTAGGCTAAAATAGCCTCTCAAGAATGCGTTGGCTAAAGCTCGGGCCGATCTGACTTGAAAGGTGCTTGGAATACTTAATCTAGATATGCCATATAACACACGAAGTGCCGCTAAAGCAGCTGCATTACTACCCTCATTATGAGCCATTACGGACCAAATTGATGAAAATAGAGAGACCGTTCGACGTATTACTAAGAGATCATCATCATCCTCTGTTCCTATGAAGCCTCCCGGCCGCCCGCCGCTTCTGACCGCATCTGAAGAATCTGCCCTAGTTACGTTCATTATTTAGTAGGAAAGATCCGGCTTTGCAGCTAAAAAGTCACAAATTGAAGAGACTGCACTAGGATTCCTGTATTCTAGAGGCATCGAAAAGCATCATATGTTAAAGTCCTGGTACTCAGACTTCCGTAGTCGTCACCTGGAGCTTAGGAAGTCATTCCTCATTTTTGTTGTTGTTGTTGATTAATTACCGTCGTGAGGGCATCAAGATGTCCACAGAATCCCCTATGGGGCAAGACGACGTGCTAGGCTGGTGTCTACAGCTAAAGAAACCTAGGTACAGAATAGCTATGACGGCCGGGGCCGCTAGCTGATTCTAACCCGGGGCCGGAGCTCCGGGCCCTCCGGGCCCGTAGCTCGGACCCGCAGTTCGACATCACGTGTAAGTCTAATATCCCTCCACGCGAGCCGAGATTGCGATCCTTCTTCCTCTTCCATCTAACAATTAAGCAGCCCTATTTGACCTATTATTTCGTGCCCGACACCCGTCAGCGGGATATCCAGGGCGCAGCCCGACGACTGCAGTGTCATCCGATTTTTAAGGGAACCAGGGGAAACCCGCATTCGAAGTTGCTATACAGCGCGGCGCGTCATCTAGCCCGGACTAGAAATCGGAGCCGTCCGACTACGCCGAAGAGAAATATAAAACAAAGGAAAGGGGAAAGGAATGTGATTTTTGAGGGTCTGGGGCTGGAGCGGCTGCAACCGCAACTTCCGGGGGTTCTAGGAGAGATCCTAGCGACGATGGGGGCAGATTTCTTGGAAGAATTGTATTGCCTCTGTCATCGCGACGAACTCGCCGAAGTCTTGTCCTATTACGTGGCTGATCGTCAGCTTCGGAAAAAAACCCAACTTTATCCGATGGTGACGATCGATCTTCCGGCAATAGAAGGGGTGGTCGGGTGATTTCCGCCGCCCGCATGAGCACTCGAGCTGTGCATTATCGTGGGCAAATCTCTCGTGGTATGAGGCAAAGTCTCCATGCCCAGACCGGGCTGCTAAGAGATGTCGGAGAGTCTTCCAAGGAAGCTGCAATTCAGCTGCACAGGCAGCAGTTGCTTCGAGCTGATAGGGGATGTCTCTAGGGTGGTCTGGATAAGGTTAAAAGGGAAGGTCAGGGCCTGCACAGGAAGGAGGATCGATTTTCACTTCATCAGAGATTCTCCCTAGAAGTCAGAGAGGCCCGAAGGGCTCGAGGCAGCTGGGAAGTCTATTAATTTGTTGCATTTATTTTTGAGAGATTTATTTGAGTCTGTTTTGACCGTCACTACGATCCTTGTCCAACTTCTGTCTTCCATCACCCTCAGCTATCGAGCTGTCGCAGACCTTATTGAAGCCTTGCCAGCAGACTTTCCTGCGACTGACTCGATATTCTATCTCATGAGATGCTTCCCTATCAGGAGACATAAGCCTCAGATCAATCCGACCTCATACTCGTAGTCTGGTGCAGCTTCGGGCTGACCATCCAAGACGCCTGTGCGACGACCTTCTGTGCATCTCCCCTAGGGTAAGTTAATGAGTTGGGTGTTATTCCTGTCCCTTTCCGCTGCTAAACTAGATACAACAGTTATCCATCCGTCCTTATCCATTACATCGATATCCGCCTTGTGCTCTAGCAGCAGCCGCATGACCGCCTCGTGCCCATTCTCAGCCGCCCAGTGCAGTGCCGTCTCTCTCTTCTCGTCCTTCAAGTCGATGTTGACGCCTGCTATTAGCAGCATCTCAGCTGCTGCACAAAGCCCTGTTCTGACCCCAGCACTGAAAATTTGGTTTCTGAAGTCCTTAGTGATATCACCCTGTTCGTTAATAAGGAGAATATAGTTTAATGATGAACTGGCCCAGTTCTCGAGTAAATAAACGGCCGGATTGTAGTCTAATGGCTTAATAAACTCAGAAGCAATATGCCGAACATTCGCATCTCTATGACAGCTATCTATATGGTGTTTGAGATAGCCCAGGGTATAGTTTGCTAACGGTCTCTTATTAAGCTATTAAGCATAATATTTAAAGTGCTCTAAAGTCTATAAATTAATATCGGGGACTATTTCTGCTATCTTTGTTATATAAAGCATAAGGTAGCAGGTATATGTTGTCGATATACTAATATATGTATCTTTTATGTGTAATAAACTGGGATTTGATATATAACTATCGCTACAAAGGAAAAGTTCACGGACTGTCTGGTGGATAACTTGAACAGTCCTGCTTCCTGTGGATTTGTTAGTCAAGAAGCTAAATAGGCCTTGACGCTTGTCGCACCATTATGTTCATTACATTCTAAGAAGTTCCCTCTACAAACTGTGATATATTGCTCTGCTGGAATGCCGTTTTCCAGAAACGTATTAGATAGCGTGAATTCGGAGACAGGGTTATCTGGAATACGGAGGGTATGGAGCAGTTTGCTGACCATAAGAGGACGACCTGTAAAGAGAATGAATTGAAGTATCTTTCTGCTATCCCGAACTCTTATCTTATCCTAGGGTATTTCTTTGAATATACGTCGGTATATGTCCTCTAATTTAAGGGGGAAGCTTTTTAGGAATTTAAATACGTCTCCAGGAGGATTCCTATTATTATTATATTCCTTCAGCTGCTTTTCTATAAGCGCTACCCAGATAACTACCTATTCGGCCTTCTCGGTAATATATTTAGTTGCTTCTTTAAGAGATCTGCTGAATTTGAGTTATGTGATATAGCAGCGAGTGAATTCGTGGATATCGGATTGTATGTGGTCTTATAGCTGCATAATATTGGCAAATTTGTTGTTGTAACATTTGAGGACTCCAATTGGCCTACTAGCAATAAATATCTTCAGGATATAATACTTCCCCTTGAAGTAAATAGAGCAAATATCAAACAAGAGCTCGAGTATGTCGCGTATATCTTCGTCATTAGCCTCGTTAAGGGTATCAATAATAAGATAGAGTGGCTCCCCAAGATAGTAATCCCGTAATGATGATAGAGCACTCTTCAATAACTGATATAGCCAATTAAGACTGTTATTACAATTGCACTTCTTTAATACCTCTCGATACTCACATTAAAGACCGGAGTAAAAGAACGACTCATTCTAATCTAGGATATCGTAAATAATCGATCGAAGTATACTGTAATAACTAGCTTAAAGCTCGCCTTCCCTAAAACTGTAGAAATACTTAGCCACGACAGCCGACTGCGCGCCTAGCTCCCGTTCCAGAAGATGATTCCTGAAATACTTCGTAAGAGTGCTCTTCCCGCTGCCAGGTTTTCCCTCAATTAATAAAATAGAGGAGGCGTCGGCTGACCATTCCTTATACTCTTTGCATGTCCAGAGCCATTTAAAGGAACCGTTGTGCGATTTCAAGACCTTTCGGAAATGAGCATTGTCGAAGCGAAGAATTCGGAGGCATTCTGCTATCATATCGTAAGCAAAATCCTTCTTGTAGAATAAGGGTGAGAACAAACCTATTCTTTCCTCGTCATAGATTATCCGTTGGAGGCCATGAAACTCGTTTTTAATCTGATCCTCAGGTTGGCTTGTAAGCAGACTTGCGTATTGTGATATCACGCGCTAAAGTGATATTCATATTCATATTCACATATTCGCAAAAAGTATGCTAGAATATCACCCTAGCACTTTAGCACGATTAATATCACTATAGTACTTTAGCATATATACTGTCAGACATTCGCAAATCAATCAAAATTAACATCGGAAGCTTCGTCGCCGCCACTATCAAAACCCGTATCAGTAATTACACCCATACGACTATGAACAGTCTTCTAGATATTCCCTTCACGCAGCCAGTTATCTATATATTCAACCTTCTTAAGATTCTTGTAAGTTATTTATTCTCTATTCTAGCAGAGAGTATATTGACTATTAGAGAAAGTAGATTCTGGATTAGCTAATTTAGGCGTAATTAAGAGGATATTAATAGCTATTTAACTTAGCTGAGAATAAATCTTCTGCTAATTCTTATAATATTACTATTAAAGTGGTGATTTACTTATTTTAATAGATATTATCTTAATAAAATCTTTAAGATTATTTATATTATTATTTAGATTCTTAGTAACTTTTAATTCTTTAAGTAAAGTATCTTATTTATTTAGCTATTATTTTTATAAAGTAGATATCTTATTAACGAACTTTATAAATCTAATTTTAAGCTAAGTTTTATATTTTTCTTTTTAAATTATATAGATATTAATAATAGCATTCTTATATTATAATTCTAGCTAGTAATATTTAATATATCTAATTTACTTTAAATAATTAAGAAGAAGAGTAGTAATATAATTAGATATATCTTTAGCTATTATATAATATTTATTTAAAATAAACTAGCCTATCTTAATTAAATAAAGAATATAATAATTAAATATCTCTAGCTTTAAGTAATATTTCTAAATTAGATAATTAGCTAAGTTAGAATATAGATTTTATTAGTAATAGTAAATCTTATTCTTTTTATAGTAATATAATAAACTATTTATAATTATTAATATTTATAATAATATAGAATTCTTATTTTTAGCTTATAAAATTACTAATATAAATAAGTAGAGAGTCTATATATTTTTTTAAGATAATCCCAATTTAATAAGTTAAGAATATTATTATTAATCTTCTTATTATAATTAAATAAGAATTACTTAATCTATAATTACCTTTAAATAAGATTATTAATTAGCTTATATTAAGAGTTCTATTAGATATTATTATTAATTCCAAGCTATAAGCCTACTTAATCCTCCTATAAATTACTATAAATAGATAAATTTCAAAGCCAGACTGTAATACTATATAGTTTATATATTGCCAGAATAATTTACCAGCTTTTAAATTTATCATTCTTAAAATTAGAGGGCTTTTAAGCGGCTCTTTTAATCTTTCCCTTTTATATCTTACTAAAAAACTATTCTTATTATCCTAAAGCTTTAAACTGTAATACTAGCTTATTAGCGGATATATTATAAAGTATAAAGTAGAATTATTTATATATCTCAGTACTAGTTATTACAGCCCAGGTTAAGACCAGGCAGTTATAACTGGCAGAACTATAATATACCTACTTTTTCTATCTAACTATATATAGAGCGTTATACTAAGAATCGTGCCTACAATTCTAGATTGTTACAATCCCAGGATTGCTATAATCTAACACTCTATATAATCTACGAATTACTATCTAGTATATAGATACTTATTTAATACTTTTATAGAGAGATAGCCTTACTAGCTATTAATATATTTAGTTATATTAAATTTACTATTCTACTATTATTAGACTGTAATCTATATTACTTATTATAATATTCTAATTTATTAGATTATATACCTTATGCCTGGACTTACTCTATACCCCTAGGTTAGACCTGACTGTTATACTAGTTATGTTACTAGCTGTAGTAAGTACTGTATATAAAGCTTCTTTTAAGAATATAAGAAGAAAGGCTTAAAGAGAGAGGGTTATAATATAAGTAATATATTAAATTTAACACTAGCTAGAATAGAAAGATATCTAAACTTAGTTAACTAATTACCTATTAATTAATATTATAAATAGTATATACTATATTTATTCTATAGTATTTAAGAGAAATACTTTAAATAAGTATTATTTAAAGTAGTATTATTACTAGTATAATAGCTAATTTAGTTTATAATATTATATTCTTTAATTACTTCTACTATTAAAGTTACTTAGTACTTATTACTATAGCTATATTAATATTTAGATATAGCTAGCAGGGCTTTTTAAAGTTAATAGCTATTATTAACCTATTTAGTATATATTGCTAAAATATTATATTAATAAGGTAATATCTAGAAATTAGTTAATAGATAGATTTTTAATATAAATATATAAAGCTTTACTTTTAATTAAGATTAATATAAGTTAAAAGTAGTAGTAATATAATATATAGCTATATTATAGAATATAAGAAGAAGATTCTTAATAGCCGGATTATATACTAATATAATATTCTATATCTTATTTTATTTTACAATAAAGAATAGTAAATAACAGTATATAAGAAGACTAATAATTAATTTTATATATTACTATTAGTTAAAGATATAATATAAAGTAGTATCTAATAGCTAACTGTAAAAAGAATTATCTATTTAAGGCTGCTTTAATAGCTAGGTAATAATATCTAAGTTATACTTATTTATAATACTAGTCTTTATTTAAAAAATAGAGGTATATTTTCTTTTTATATAGTAAATAGTATTACTATACTTTCTATTTAACTATAAACTATTTAGGGGGCAATAAAGATATTTATATATAATATAACTAGATATCTTTTATTTACTAAATAAGCCTAGTTTAGCCTTCTTTAAATAAGTAATATAGAAAATAATATTAAAGCTAGATAATTTAAAGAGTAAATTATTAGGTAATACTCTAATTTATAAAAAAGTAAGAGTATTAGTAATAATTTCTAAAAATAAAATTATAATTTAATATTAAAAGTTAAGGTAGTAGACTATTAAATAGCATATTCTTACTAGGTAACTTATTATCTAATAATAATTAGAATAATTATCTTCTATCTCTTTCTTATTATAGTTATTCTTACTCTTCTTCTTCTTATAGATAAGGAGGTAAAGCTATAATACTAGACCTGCTAACCCTGTAATAAACCTGTAATACTATTCTAACAATTTATATATAATTATATAATACTATTTTCTATAGCTGTCTATATAATACTATTATCTATATTACTTCTTTAATACCAGGGATAGATATCTTATAAATAGGAATTAAATTAATAGATTTATTTAATACTAAGTCTATAAATAGCAAATTAAACAGGCTTAAATATTTAATTGAAATTAATAGATTCAGTTAAATAAGTAATATAATTTGCTAAGACTTATATAGGGCTTGTTTTAGCGCTATTTTTTAAATACTTTAACTAACTAAGCTTAATTTAGTATCTTAAATACCCAGGCTATATAGATATACTAAGATATGTCAGTATAAATATCTAAACTGCCGAGATCTATATGCCAGAATAGGTATAGTATAACTGTAGTAATTATACTTTCCCGCAACTTATAAATAACTACTTTTTAAAATTTTAAAGGTAATTTATTAAATAAGACTATTTCCCAATTTTCTATAAGAATTATATCCAGTATAAAAGAGGTTAAAAAGCAAATTCTTATAGCTATAAAATATAACTAGTACTATTTAGAGGATATCTATATAAGTATAGAAGAATATATAAGTATTTTAGTATCTTTCTAGTACTGGAGTATAGAGTAGGCCCGTCTTATAAAAACTCCTATAAACTTCAGTATATACTGATTTTCTATAAATTAAAAGTAATATAAACTAAAACTGGTTTATTTATATATCTTCTATTAGAAACTTTCTATTAGTGCTAGTATTCTTATAGCTAGAAGACTATTTTAACCTTAGAGTCTTATATATCTCCTATATTCTTAACCTTTCTATATAAGGTTACTAACTTATTTAAAAGTAATGCTAAAATAGATTAAGAAGGGCTAATATAAAAGGAAATATCCTATATACTTTAATAGTTTGTATATAATAATATAAGCTAATAGAGGTATTATAAAAGCTAATTATAGTAGATTTAATAAAAGTAGATAAGATTAAATAGCCTTATTAAATAAGGGTGCTTATAGTAGTATTTACAGGTAATAGTATTTTAGCTATTATAATATTATATTTAGCTGAAAAAAAGTATAATATATATTTATAGTAATATATATTACTTTAGCACTTTAGTATAGTATAATATTACTTTAGTATATTATAATATACAAGTTTACTTATAAGTAAAATTCTAACTTTTAAATCTGACTTTTATAGATATTTAATAAATATATAAACTTTCTAAATAAATTCGCTTCTACTAGGTTAGATTCTGTCTATTCTGTTAATAACAATTAATAGTTTCTATTTTAATTTCTTAGCTAAGTCTTTTTTTAAAGCAGTCTAGAGTTTTTCAGTTATATTCTAAAGAATCTTTTTTATCTATTTCTCTTAAGCTAGGTATTTGGAAAATAAACTCTGCCCCTAGAAAAGTAGAGTATGAAAATAAACTCTACTAAAGTTCTGAAATTATAGTATCTATAAAGTGTATCAGCTTAATAAATAGAGCTTTCCTCTGATTAAGAAAATAATCCAGATCCGAATCCCGGGTATATCTAGCTAGCTATGTAGAGCTTTTTTTGCTCTTTATAATAATATTTTTTGCCTACCCTGGACTCCCCCTTCTATTTATTTCCCCTCTTTTTCTCTTTTTTCCCTTTTTTTTCCTTACTCTCTCTCTCTCTTTCTTTTTTATATATATATATAATCTATCTTTAAGTTATATCTTATACCTATAGTATAAAGTTAGAGTTTAATTTTTAAGTATATCTAGCTAGCTATATTAATAACAAAATAATATACCTAGTAGAAAAGCTATTTATATTATTAAATTATTATCTTAACTACTATATTTAATCCCTTTTTACTAATAATTAAATTCCTCTATTTAAGCTTAGTTAATATAAGTACAGCTATATAATTTACCTATATATACCTACTGTTACTTAATAAGAAGGTTATACTAAGCTATAGTATATACTTATAATATATCTTAAAAATCTAGTTAAAATACTTTAAGAATTACTTTATCCAGCTAGAATAACTAAAAACTCTAAAATATAACAGTATTACTATATTAGGAAACTGGCAGGAATAATCCCTATTATAGTCCGGATTTACTATATAGTAAATCTTCTAAAGCTAATAATAATTTTAATAGATAATATATTATTCTAGCCAGTTTTAATCCCGGCTCTAATAGTTTTATAATATCTTTTACTTAGCTTTAATTTAGTAATAATACCAGGTATAGGTTATTACTATATATTTAAATAGTTTCCCCTTTACTTAATAATATAAATAGTAATTTAATATTATTTAAAAGTTGCTCTTATACTAGCTTAGCTTCTTATTATAAACTTAAGCCTGGTATAAAACCTTTTTTAATTTAATAAAGACTATTTTACTAGTATTAGAGTATACTTTAATATTACTATTCTCTTCTAGCTTTATACTTAAGTTATAAATAAGCTTAGGGAAATAGAATTATAAATTAAATAGCTGGTATTTATAGTAGTATTTAGAATAGATATTATAAAGCTTAATATCTTTTATATATTACTATTAGTCCCCTCGATAAGGGAACCTAGTATTTAAATTTTACTGTATTTTTATTATATATATATTACAGTTACTAAAGCTTAAGTTTGAGTTTTAAGCTGCTTTTTTCTTCTCTGCTGGAATCCTGTCTAACTTTTTCAACTTATTCTAACCTTAATAAATATACTGAAAACTCCTACGACCCAACTTAATACCCCAAGATCCCCAGCACCCTAGGTAGCTAGTATCTATACCAGCCTGATACAGTATAATAACTCCCGGAGCCAGGGGTTATATTTTTTATAGCTAATTTTTATAAGGAGCTTTTAGCCCCTGTTATTATTGGTATTTTTAATTTTATTAACTAGGTTATATAATATAGCTATCTCTACCCAGATAAATATAATATCGATACCAGTAACCTGACTTTTCTATAAATTAGCTTTATTTCTATTATTAAGAAATAGACTATATTTAAAAATAGCTAATATAATCTTTTAGGATCTATTTAGGTATTCTGAGTAGTATAGTAAGAGGTTTAGGAGATTTTTTTCTTTAAGGAATTTTAAATAGTTATCTAGCTTATATCTTTCTCTTTTATTTTATAAATCTTAAATAAATTTAGTATTATTATAGACTCTGTTTTTATATCCCCGATATATAGAGATATATAAAATAAGAGCCTTGTAATTTATAGTAGTTGATATATTTAAAGGTTATTATAATAGAATAAGTATTAGAAAGGAAGTTAGTCCCTTAATAATAGAAGATATCTCCCTTATATTCTATTACTTGAAATAAGGTTACTATCTTAAGGTTGTTAACTGCAGACAGCAAGGTTATTAACTGCAGATAGCAAGGTTGTTAACTGCAGATAGCAAGGTTGTTAACTGCAGATAATAGGGTTGAAGTTAGAGGGGTTAAATAGAAGCTTCAGGCAGAGATTAGTAGGTAATAACCTTATTATTTAGCTACTGTTTCTTCTGGTACTGGATATAGTACTTATTATTTATCTCTACTATTTGAGATTACTATATAGCTTTAATCTATTTAATAATATTAAGTAAGGCTAAAAAAAAAACTAAATATTACTATTAGTTAGACTCTTTATTAAGAAACTAGCTAAGGACTCTATATAAATAGTACTGCTATATAAGATATAAGTATATAG